>JAQOTA010000061.1:0-735704 GCA_029532415.1 Marasmius tenuissimus
GTCTGATGCGGATACTCCATCTGAGGAACGACGCGTTCCTGTGGAATCTCTGCCCGAGCAGTGTCCGGAGCCGGTGCCTCTGTAGCCTGATAAGGTACCAGCTCAAAATCGGGTGGATCACCCTCCTCTGGATCGTAGAACCCGACAGTCCATGTTCCTTCGTTGCGACCAGGCACCAGATGTGCATAGCTACTGCCCCAGGGTCCCGACTTCACCACTATCTCACGACCATTCAAAGGACGTACCCACCACTCCCAATAACGCTTTCGGTGCAGGATGTAGTAGATGGGGGTACTGTTATCGATCCACGTGAATTTCAGAGGTCCCCAAAAGATGCTGCGGTCCTGGCAATTTGTGAGCCCCAGGAAGTCGGTGTATTGGCATCGTCCTCCCCGCTTCAGGTCGAAGAAACCTCCCTCTCGTTCACTCCATATGATCGAACCCCGAGGACCTTCACGCAAAATGCGCTCTCTTCCCAACACAAAACACTCCCAGTCCACCAGGTTGAAAGTATAGCGGTAGATAGTGTTCCCGGACCTGTCCGCCAACGCTTTCGTTTCCACTTCGTCTGCGAACAAATTAGCGTGACACCGTCAGTCAAATGTTGAATTGTACATACCAACTCCGTCAGGATCAACTCGAGAGCGTATCAATGTCATTCTGAGAGGATACTTGGATGAGCGTTGAACATTTGAAGGTAATCCCTCGACCTACCATCATTGAGGTCCAACATAATCACATCTTCCCCAGCAGGTTCGCTACGTTGTCTCTTGGGCTCTGGAGATCCCTCGTCTTTTTCTGGCGATCTCTTACGTTTTGAAGCAGGGCTTGACTCGGGTTGGGGAGATCTTGGTGCCTCTGAGTCGTCGAACTCAATATCGATACCGGAAAATTCGTTGATAAGGCGAACTTTGCTAGCGCCAATCGACCCAGTCCTGATGTGCTTGTCGAACTCGTCCATCCAAAACTCCTGTCCCGTAGCGAAGGTACAGGTGTAGCGAACGGGTCTACCGTTGAGCAGAAAAAGAAAGGGACCGAGGACAACCGCTTCGGCCACCTCATATGATACCTCCTCAGGATCGAGGAAGCTAACCTCGTCCCCCTCTATGAGTACCGGAACGGTTTCCAATGGTCCCTGATGTCGTACTACGCCATCGATGAGCCAGAACTCCCAATTTCGTACAACGTCCTGCCTCAGTAGGACATCTTTGCCGCCGGACCTGTAGTGGTGGAACGAAACGCCGTCATCGCCAGCACCAGGATTGCCACCATCAGGATCGCCGGGACCGCCAGCAGGACCACCAGCAGGACTGCCAGCAGGACCACCACCACCAGCAGGACCACCACCGCCAGTAGGACCACCACCACTGTCAGAACCAGGAGCAGGATCGCCAGTACCACCAGTAGGACCACCATCAGCAGGATCACCTCCACCGCTGTCCTTTTTACCACTTCCACCGCCGCCCCTCTTGGCACCCCCTCCACCGCCGCCCCTCTTGGAACCCCCTCCACCGCCGCCCCTTCTACCACGTCCCAAATCACCGTCGTCGTCGCTATCCTCATCATCGGCGAACTCTTCCTGGAACGCAGGCGGAGCGTCGTCGTCGTCGTCGTCGTCATCCCTATCGCCGGTTCCCTTCCCAAAGATCGCTTTTTGTAAGTGGCCTGCGCGCCTTGAACGCTTAGCCTCTGCCTTCAGGACTGGCGAGTCCTTCTTCGGACGCATGAGGCGCTTCTGCTCCCTACCAATAACCAGATTGTACTTGTTCAGAATCTCATCCCCGTACATCTTTGCGAACTGCGTTTGAGTCAGCTTTCTGGAGTCATGAGGTGGATTCGCTAAGATTTGTTCGGCTGTCATATCTGGAGGGAGGGAGCCATGGGCATCCACGCTCCAAATTGCTCTTTCCGCTGGCGTCAATAGTTGGTTGAAGCTCTCTGGCTTCCAATAGTCTATGGGAGTGATGCCGGGCTTCGGATAGCGACCACCTTCTTGTTCCTTCGCCTCCGGATGAGGTATTCGGACGTGTGGTTGTGCGCCTCGTTGAGCGGTTGTTCCCTTTGTGATGCCCATTTTCCAATTACCCCTCGTTCTGGCTAGCGCCTCCAACAGCCTGATGATGGCCGTAAGGACAGGATTCCGATGGGCCTCACCAAAGCATAGAAATGGCCCGGCATGTCAGGTATCGCCTCATCCTCGGAGACACCATTGGGATCCGTAAAGAGGTTTTGGACTTCACGGGAGAATCCTCTTTCTCGGAGATCCTCGCCCCTCCGTTCGGCAAGCTGAAATGTCGCGTAAGTATTTCTCTTGCTACTCGACGGAAACAGAATCTTACAGCACATTGACGATGGTATCTAGTGTCGGCCTGTCGAGTTCTCTCCGTACCTCCAGGATGTCTCTTTTCGTACTCATGCCGTCTCTTCAGGTAGTAAAACACATAGTGTCTGTAGATGATCGCCATCAACTGATCGTTCTTTATGTAGTCGTCCCTGATGGCCCAGTGACGGTAGTGACCGCTGTTGAAACATCGGCGGAACGACCGTAGGATGAGCCGCTCAAGAAGGATGTTCCAGTCCGACTCGGCACTCTCCGAGAGGTCGACCTCAATCGCCTCCAAGCCAAGCTCAGAGATATTGCGGGCGATCTCCCTAAGTGCCTCTTGCTCCACTCTGTTGATCTTGTCTCTGAGATGTCCTTGCCCCAGGTCCTTGCTTAACTTCTCAGCTTGTTTCGCGAACGCTGCCGTTGACTTTGTGAATGCCGCAACACTTCCGGAGATGTAATCGCGGATTTTCTGCTTGTTTCTCAAGACCAAGGCCCTCGTCTGCGTCGACGGACGAACAGGAATGTCGTAGATATTTGCCAGCCGAAGCACGATACATATATGCACATATAATGCGTTCTGTAACAAGTTTGAGCGGGCAGAACCTTGACGTATATCATGATGCCTACCCGTGTTGCCTCTATACCTGGATGTACCTCAAGATCTTCTTTGAACACCTGGTACTTGGCTCTCTTTTTGTCCTTTTTCGATACTGTACTTGGATCATCGTCATCATCGGGTGGGGGAGGCGGTGGATCCGATGGAGGGTGGGTATTAGGCGGAGGTTGGGGATTCGGTGGAGGCTGTGAATTTGGCGGAGGTTTCGGGTCCGCTTTGCGTTTACGAGAGGGTTTCGGTCTCTTGCCTGACATAGCTCGTTAGCTCGTTGTTGTCGTTGTTGTCGTTGTTGTCGTTGTTATCGTTGTTGTCGAAGGACAAAGAAAGAAAGAAGAGCAAGCTTCGATCAAGCTGACACATATGAGCAAGACACCGGCGCCATGAGTTATACGCGTGTTGCTATTCAGCGTGTAGGATCCCGCGTCAAACGCGAGCAGGGCGCGCGTCCCTGCATCCACGTGATATACATATGCCCCTCGCGTCGCGCGATCAGCACGCGACACGGTCTGTCCAATGAACGATCGAGCGACGAGGAACAGTATTCAGTCTCAATCCACTCATTATGGAGGAGCGGCGAAATGCCATCGAGTTCAACGGTTCGTATGTTGACCGTAGCGTGCTGATACCAGTACGCTCATGAGGTGTTCATTTGAGGAGACTTTCGGTACGTCTCTCGGCCTCGCGAGCTACATGATGGCGGGAGTTGAAATGAGGTAGAGGGATACGCGTATGCGCGCACGCGACATTTTCGATGATTTCATATGATGTATCTAATCAGTACTTATATTATAAATGGGTTCAAAATTTGCTCTAATTACAAGTTTGACTTCAGAAACTGGACTTGGCCCTATGAAAGATCTCGACGTTTGCGGTCCAGACCAGCACACACCACAAGAATGCTACGTTTCATCCCATAAGTCCCCGCTGGCCTAGGGCCCGCTACGACAACATGTGTGACTATGTGTGAAGGCTCAATGACTCGCACATCGCCTGAGGGTCCAGCATCCACGATGGTGGTCTTGAATAGCTCTCTGGTAACAAAAGGAGAGAGATGGCTGTCGGTTGCTGGTAACCGTTTGTGAACACGAACCTGGATGAAGATCCGTGCGTGATTATTGATGACTATTTCAAATATTGAATCAATGAAACCTGTGAGAAGTCCGCTGTGATTGTAGTTATGGAATTGGATGGCACTGTTTGCATCATGGTAGTGGTGGCAGCTGAATGTGAGTCCGTCATGGTGAAAGCGCTTGAGAGGTTTGGCCATGGGTGGAAGAATGTTGGAATTTGGGGGACGGGGGTTCTGTTCCCAATGCACCCAGTTGTTACGAGGTTCACTTGTCTGTAAGTAGCTGAGGATGGGATTGTAGTGATCCACAAAGTCACTCTCTTCGACTTTTCTGAGCTGGATACTCTCTGTTCTGATTTTGGCCTTCTCTGCTTTGTCAATAAACCGACCATGATGGTTGACTGATGAGGGCGCCACTGGGTATAGAATGTCGATTAACCGCTGCAGGGGCGGTGCATCCGAGATGTACCTCTGCCCATTGACAAGGGCCTGTAAGCGCCCTAAAGCACACATCTTATTCAACATGGTAAAATCAAGTTCATCTTCATGGGTAAACCATTTCAGTAATAGTACAATACTAGAACACCAAAAAGTGACCCACAGATTTTATTGTTGGTTTTGAGTTGTTGAAATTTGCCATTAAGCTGTTCACCTGGCATTTCACTGAGTAAAGGTAGTGGTCCCCAATCCTCCATGATCTTGGGATTGTGTCGCCAATAGTGATCATTTGGTTTTGATTTGTAGTTGGGAAATAGGGTGGCAGATGACTTCTGATACTCCAGACTATGATAATGAAAGGCTGCAATATCTTGGTGGGAGGTTGAATATGCAGACACAATATTCGTTGCTGCTACAAGGTGATAGAAGTTGTCGAGGAGCTGAGTGTGATACTCTGAGTCATGTGGTGTAGACCATAGCTCTGGAATGATGAGAGGGAATATCACGGTAAACAAGAGAAGGTATTCTGATCCTTTCAGCTTGCCGTGCTTGTTTTCACCAAGGTTTTTTGGTGGGCGCTGAACATGGGATGGAAGAGGTAAAGTAGCAATGAAGGTTCGTATAACTGCAATTTGGTGACTGTTGAAAGCAAAGTCCAGTATCTGATCTGAATCTGCAAGTGTGGGCTTGTAGTCTGGACCATCTGCATCAGATCCCCAATCCTGGGTAAAGACTTCAGGCATTGGGTGTGCAGTTCTGTCAGAGCCGTCAGGAGAATGACCACGGTTTGCTGCACGGTAATCCTCCATAAGCCTATCCTCTGCTTCTGTGTCGCTCTTTGAAAACAAAGAATCCCGGTCACTCTCCATCTCGAGAAATCCACCAGCGGTGTCAACCTCATCTGCTTCAACAGAGATCTGGACCTCAATGTTCCACTTCAGTCTGAGGTGCAGCTGCAGAACTCCTTCACAAGTGTTGTGCAAGAATCCTAAGAGGACGTTCCGAACTGGGTCCCAGTTGGGTAGATCATGAAGCGGCGACCATCGCACACCATTTGCTGTGGCCAACTCCTTTCGCTTTGTAACAGTGTGTGCTACTTTCCATGCAGTGACCTGTGACCTGACCTCCTCTGCTGTTCTTGGTTTCCACTTGGATGTATCCAACTTCCCCATCTTTCTCCGCTCGAGTTTGCACCATGAACAGAATAGGTTTGCACTATGGCTGAGAAACCCTGATGCAGCCCGAATAGCTTCCAAGTCGGCAATCAGAGGGACAACAGCAACACGATGGTGACGCTTCTGAGGAAAGCGGAATGTTTGTAAAGGCTGGCCATGGAATAGAGGATGAAGCTGATCTGTGAGAGTGCTAAGAATGTGGGGAAGCACCAAAACAGTGGGCTTATGAGGTCCTGGCATAATGCCAGCAATGAAGATGTATTCGGGATGATATCGGATATCAGGAGGGAGGTTGAGGCAACACAAGACCAGTACGCCAACTGATACTTGTTTCCCTGCTGTCTTGTTTGTGAAAGGATTGAACCAATCAATGTATAGGCCAAAGACTAGGTTTCCTTCTTTGATGGGGAAGTCAGGTATAGAGTGCCATGCTGGACTTTCCCATGTATGACGAAGTTTGCCATCTCGAGAAAGTGGAATGTGATAAGACCTGTCCATCAGGTTCTCTACATCTGGTTGTCCCATGAAGAACTCCAACCAATCAATAAAGGACTGTGAGTTGTAGATGTGTCGTGGAACCATCTTCATGCTGTCACCTCGTCTCTGCTCCTCCTTTAGTGGTTCTCCACACACTCGACCCCTCTGAGTGTCTCCCTTGTGTGTACAGAGGTCAGGAACATTGTCGATTGGATATTGGGTGAAGCATTGTGGGCAAGATGCAGTTCGGAGGATCTCAGGCTCAAGACCAAGGTGCTTCATGACTGTACGAATATCATGTGCTATGTTGGGGGTTGGAATCTCCTGAGGACCTTCCAAAAAGACATTGAACTGTGCCAGGAGCCGGAAGAGAGTGCTGATTATGAGATCAAGAGACTTGAGCACAGTGTTCGTGGCTTCTCTACTTGCCCCAGCTTTGAGGTGCAGCCATGCAGCAAGCAATGAGACCATCTGTGTAACCTGTGGTGCTATATTATCCAGATCTGATCCCTCTATCTCAGCACGATTGGTCAATACCATGTTTCAAATGGAGAAACGAACCTAGTTCTTCCAGAATTTCTCTTAAGCCTTCTGTCAAGTCCTCTGAAGCGTCAGCAGGTGATGTTGTGTCTGCTGCAGGTGGTGGACTGTGGGCTTGAGCTTGTCGGCGTAGGTCATCTTTTGTGTGTCGATAACGCAAGGCATTATCAATGATCTTCCCTGAAATAACGGCGCCATCGGTGGTGGTGTAAGTGTGTTGTTGACACTTTGAGCATCCGCAGTGGACCAGTTGTGCCATTTGGTATTTACAGATAGATTAGAATGTCTAGACTGACTTTTTACTGCCAGAAATCGGCGCAAGACAACAGGCGTTAAAGGAAGCACAAATTGGGGGCAACTATGCCAGAATTGGCACCCTTACGGTCCCGCCACACCAACTTCCCGCACTGTCGCGTTCAAACAGAGACCCTAGTCAAGGCCAAACAAAGGACCTGGGGCGGGCTTGATTTGAACTTAGCCTTGTTACTACTGACAGCAACCAGATCTGTCTATCCACCCAAAAGCTACTGCAAATGTGATGAAGTCACTGGTAAACCTTCTGATAAGTTGGAGTCATACAAAGTTCTAGGACTTGTAACACACCTGAAGCCCTGGGGAACTAGAAGCCGGGAGGGAGAGGAGAAGGACAAAAAGGCAAGGATCAATCACAGAAGTTCACTCCAGATAATATATCTGTATCACGAAACATGTCATCATGTTCACAATTCAATAACTTCGGACAATAGATGGAATTACTATGGGGAAAGTCATTGGCACTACGTGATAAGGAAACAATGAATCAATCCAGATAAGATAGGCGAGGTGAGAAATATAGTCGGCCCGAACACCGACGAATGATCGGAGCAAAGGGCATGGCATTGACTTCAACGTTCTACTCCTCCACGATACGTCGTCCCCTTCTCCTGTCCTCCAATATCCCGAAGCGGAGAAAACCCCGCTGATATGATTATGTCTGAAGAACTGTCAGACTCGAGCGAAGAATTGTCGCTCCAGGGAGCATCCTTCATCACTAGAATGTCCTCCCGATATTTCAAGTGACGAAACAGGCACCGAGGGGCTTCTCAACGCGAGTGTGAACCATCTCTACTTGAGGTCCAAGCCCTAAGAAGAGCCGTCAGCAGCCACCAGCCCGGATCCTCGTCAGTCCTGACGCCTTAGTCACAAAGAACCGTTTTGCACGTCCCCTTTCTTTGTTCAATGGTCATCGCACGTCAGGTAACCACTCGCCAGAAACACTTGAACTTTGACCCCCATCCTCAGATCCCGCCACTCAAACGTAGCGAGAAACATCCGACATGAGCCAGGAAGAATACTGTAAGTCTGATTCAATACGACTTGCTACACTGTCTTGAGTAGCTCTCCTTTACAGATGAATCATTCTTCTCGCAGCGTGTACCGGTGCCTCCAGCAGAGATTATTGATTCGACTACCTACTCTTGGCTCGCCAATGAAACCGGACCCTTATGGACCAATGAAATGATCTCCAGTCCTGAGTTCAGCTGTGGAGGACACAACTGGTTGGCCAGCTCATTCTTGACTCATCCGCTAACATGCTGAATAAATGAACAGGAAAATTTTGCTTGCACTGTTTGAAGGAGCATCACCGCCCCCAGGTCTATTCGCAGAACCGCTGCCAGAAGCCCGGGGCAATATTACGGTTGTTTCTCTCGCTCGAACCTCCTCCATCGCCACCGCCGGAGACAACGAAGACAGTAACGCCTGCTTTGTTCAATTCGCCATTATGATGGCCAGCGAAATGGATCCGAGCTTGTGGATTTGTGACCGTGCGTCTCCGTTACTTACAGGTTCCACATTGACTGACAGCCTTCGACTATGTAACAGAAAAAATTCGCCGCTTTGCTGGAACAGATGATTGGGGGTTTGCGCGCACCGGCGTACTGCGAGCACT
Source organism: Marasmius tenuissimus (assembly GCA_029532415.1). Classification (NCBI taxonomy): domain Eukaryota; kingdom Fungi; phylum Basidiomycota; class Agaricomycetes; order Agaricales; family Marasmiaceae; genus Marasmius; species Marasmius tenuissimus. The sequence goes on from JAQOTA010000061.1 coordinate 8,575, forward strand.
CGAGGTGACCGGGAGGCAGAACAACCCAGACCATGAATTGGGTCTGCGAATTACCGTCCATGTCCGGGTCCTCGGTAGACTCAGTAACAACGATGAAGAATAGGTAAATTGTACCGTATGTGCTGCACTCATTAAACCTGGAGTTGGGTTTCGTTTTCTTCAAAGATCATTCTGTTTGATTTGCCCAAACTAGGTATTTGGCTTCTAAGGTTTCGGTGGTGCAAAAGTAATTAGAGATACTAGAAACCAAAAGATAGGTAGCTACATTAGGACGCAAACACATAACTAAACAGACCCGTAAAGTAAAGAAAGTGTGAAATGAGAATCAGAGCGAGACCGACTCCCGCTGCGGATCGGGCCTACATAGAGATACACCGCTCTCTCGCCTTACTCGTGTCGTCAATAACCTCCAGGGCCATCTTGAACCTCCTCGCCACTATCATCGACATGTCCTGCGGTCTCCTCGGGTTCGACCACCTCTTCCTCAAGTTCTTCCAGCTCCTCAAGTTCTTCCAAATCCTCAAGGTCTACCAGCTCCTCGAGTTCTGCCATCTCCTCATCCACCACAGTTACCTGTTCCTGAGGCCAAAACCTAGACCAGTCATAGACCATAGCTTGCACAGGACTATCGTACAACCCCTTAAACCTGCCAACCTCGTCCATGATTGCTTTGAGAGCGTAACAAGGGGCTGGGGGAGTGCGAACCGCGGATCGACAGTAAGGGCAGGCAAAGGGTGGCTCGGTTAAGATGCGCGCCACCTCGGGGTCTTGACGGGCATCCTGAAAGCGATCATAAATCGCGTCGAACCAGCCAGCAAGACAGACAGAGCAGAAGGCATGTCCACACGCCAAACTATTGGGGATTGTTAGATTACTATAGTGGCAAAGTGATCAATGAACGTACATCCACGGGGCGTGCATGGACTCGGCGCACACAGCGCAAGTCATGATACCCTCCGCACTCGGAATGTCCTGAGACGCACGATAAGTATGACATTGATACACAGAGCACGGTCCTTGGACGCACCACGAGGAGCCTGATAACAAACCACCGAGTCCGAATCCAAGCACGATTGAGAAGCCCCCCTATGGCCGCAAGCTGGAGGTCGGCTTGAGTATGACTAGTACAATCCAACAATGATGGGTTACTTACCAGCACGAGTAACTCATCAATTAGGTACACTGAGAGATCTGCTACTATCTGGAGTAGCGCGAACTCCACGAGCAAGAGAAGCGACGTAAGTCCAACCATCCCTGCGAGTGGGTATTTGACGATCCCGGGGAAGCGATACCCTTTGCTCAACAGGTGTGCCTCTGCCCAAGGCAAAAGCGTCTTGGTTTCCTCCATCCCCATCTGGAAGCGTCTTCGGACTTGATGAACCACGTAGTGAAGAGACGCACTGAATGACATTGTAGCTGAGAGGTGAGGGGAGAGTGTCGATGAGTGGCAAGGTTGTGAGGTGATGGTTGAGTCTAAGTTGCGTTCGAGTGGCAGGCTTCAATTCGAGAATAAAGCACAAAGGAAGAGAACGCACGCGAGTTATCTCGTACATGTGTGATCATGATCACTGTACTGGACAAAGCACCGCCCACAGATCATGAGCGAGACTCGAAAAGGATTCTTGCAACCGAAGGTCCTTCAGTTTCATGAGCTGATGTTCTCAGTCCCAAGGAGCGGTAGTTCTCCGCTCGAAAAGTTCAATTTTCCCTCATATAACGGTTTGATCTGTAGTCAATATTCGTCGTTTCATTTGGGAGCTGTCGAAACTGATTGAAGGAGAAGTAGCTTACGTCGTGCATACACCGGTGTCGGTTGATGTGAACTGCGAGGGTAAGGTGGAGGTGGGCGAGCAACAAGAGAGACGTGGTAGTGGAAAAGATGAACGATTTGATGATATAAGGCCCGATTGCACGCTGGGTTGGGCGCTTCCGTCTGAGCGCTTCCGAGGGTCTAGACCTGTCTAGAGATAAGAGTGGGCGGGTGGGAAAATCTAATCGGATCATCAAACCTCAACCTCGCTCGTTGTTCACTGACAATTCCCATGCCTCTTCCAAATGTTCTTGTCCTCAGCTGCACTGAGACGGAGAAATACCGCTCAGGATATATCTGAAGCAAATTCAGAAGTGACTATGCGAAGAACTGTCGTGTATCGCAGCACTTACACCTCTCCCTCACTCGACCGCTTCAACGGTCAACTCAAGATTCTGCACAGCTACTGTGTCTGTATGCTATCTCCAACTCGTAGGTGAGCACTCGCTCTACTCACTTGAATTAGTTCATGACTGCCTCAACAAACCTCTTCAGTCCTTGCTTTTCAACCAAATACTCTGTATGCCGTCCGGACCTCCTTTCTCAGATTTGTAACTGACGGAAGGTAACCGTCTTGATCTCAGCGGCTCTTACTCTCATTGATGGAGGAACTCTGTAGCAAAGCTGAAAATTGTCTGCTTCTGTCGCTGGGCCACGCAAAGGAAGTCGGATTCCGATCAGCTGCTGAAACACTATCTGGCGCAGGTTTCCGCAATACGAAGTACAACGAAAGACGCAAATTGTACAAATCATGGTGTCGTGAGTACTTTTGTTCCTCAGTGCGTGCATCTAGACAATCTACTAATCACCATTACTTCAGGAGAGTTGGGTCCGTTTTCACGACTGTTTCTAGAGCCTTTCGTGCAAAGGTCTGCCGCCCAATTCCTAAGCTTAGATGTTGTCTTACTCTTTGTGCAGGCTATAGTCATATATTGATCGTCCTCGTAAATCGCGAATATTCGATATCTCTGTAGCTTTAGTCGCTGTAAATCCTTAGGGTGTCTTACCCCACACTATCCAAACTCTGTTGTAGCTGTCGTCGAGGCTGAACCGATGAATCCTCGGATGGGAACAATGGAACGTAATATCAAGTGTCAGAGGTGTGGTGAAGGTAGGACGGAGTGCCATGGTCACTTTGGTTATAGAGAGTTGGCTAGGCCTGTGTTTCATTCTGGTGCGTTCCCGGCTTATCCCGTTGCAGAATGACAACTCATCGCCTCAAACTTGAATCGCAGGTTATATATTTGTGTGAACTGTGGAAAGCTCAAGGCCGTACGGTGAGTTCTTAACCCTTTCTTTTATTCGTTTCGCACTCCGACCCAAATTCCTGGCGGCCCTCCATTTACCACGGTGGATACGAACCCGACCTACGTCGTCCTGACAGTCGAGACCTCCAGCTGTGCTCAGGCGAGGGATACCCGCGTTTTAGGTCGCTTGTTGTTTGGGGACACCGCAGAAGAGCCCAAGAAAGGGCATGGTGGTTACGGTCACGTACAGCCTCTCGTGCAGAAAGAGGGCTTGAAGCTTTTCTTGCAGTGCAAGAAGCTGAATTATGACGACGAGCTTTGTGGTATCGACGACTCGCTCCAAGTCACTTGCTTGGGGGAGATACGAGCAAGATGGTGCTCCTGTTCACGTTATCTCAGAATTCGAGTAGTTGTTGCAGGTGAGACTTGCATTGTAGGCAACGTTCCAGATGCTGACGGCGACTCCAGTTTCAAGTTGCGACTTACATGTACAATGATATTGCGGGTATTCCTCAGGCGTTGCAAAAGTCTGGTCGGTCGGTCAAGGCCATTCGAGCTTGTCTGAATGGCAAGGAGGGTCATTTGCGAGGGAACCTGATGGGAAAGCGTAAGGATATCTCCGCACGTACTGTCGGGCTGGACGAAATCGGGATACCGAGAAGCAAATCCCGACTTCGATAGTGATGAAATGAAAATGTAGTAAGTGTCTCTTCAAGTTCGCAAGAGGAATGTAACCTACGTCTTACCTTTCTCTAGTGTTCTCCAAAGCAAAGAGACTCGGGCTGAGCTCACCCAAGTAGCTTGGATGCCACGGGTCGGTTTGCGTAGAAGAACCTGCAGGAGGACAACGATGTCAACCAGATGGTAGTCGCTGGATCGAAGGGTCGTTCATTGCCATCTCGCAGGTGTCGGTGTGTGGGGCAGCAACGTGTGGAAGGGAAACACATCTTTTTCGGATTCCGGCACGGGACACTCCCTAGGATTTGTCGAGGAACTTTACCTCCTCCGAGGGTTGACACCACAGGTGTCCTTCCACGCCATGGCCGGGAGAGGATATCGTTGATACCGCTTTCGAAACGGCTGAGACTGGTTATACCCAGCGTTCGTAAATGGAGGCTATGGAGGATGCCATGATCTACTATCACGCGACGGTGCGGAATCGTTTGGGGCTCTTATCCAGTTCGTCTGCAGAAAAGACGGCACGGACAGTGCATTTATCGAGCAGTAGAGCACCGACACCTTCAAAATCATCGACAAGGAGTTCGAATATGATTACCGAGCAGATGACACCAATCCCAGTGTCGGGTTTGACGATAGCTTTTTGGAGGTTTAGGCAAAGCTCAAGGAGGAGTTTGTTACGGTCTTTATACCACGTATCGTCTAGAACTCGATGTAGATTTCCCCTATTGATCGATGAAAGACCAACGACCTCAAACGGGCGTATCTAATCGACTAGGTTCAGGCTTCATACGATCGCCGGGCCATTGCCCGTGATCTTCTGGGTCGGTGATTGGGGTGAGCTTTGGGCCTCGTTCCACGAATAAAGCGGTTGAAATCAAGTCGAAGTTTCTGGGAAGCTTGTCGATGAACAAAAGCGCCAGAGTGTTGAAGCACTCAGCAAGCATTGTAGGTGAGTGCAAACTCTTATTTCTGTCTGTACCTGCGCTCATCATACATAGAAGAAGTGACCACTGATCCGTTTCACCGTCATGTTGCGGGAGGGCATTCCAAAGACGCCGTTGCCATCATTATAATGATCGGGAATATCTTCGTCTTGAACGTGTCCTCTCCGTTTCTTTTCTGCAATTCGAAGGTTTCACAGTGTCGTCTACCGCCTGTTGCAACGTCAGCTGTGATCTGTTAGTATATAAGCTACTTACAGTCCTTGCAGGTCTCGTTCGGTTTTCGGAGGCAAATCTTTGCCAATTCCAGGTGAACAAGGCGCTCTAATCTGTGCGTGAGGGTGGCAGGGGAGATGAGAAAACGCAATACATACCAGTTCGGTGAGAGTAGAGCACCGGAATGGGGTCATACCATGTGTGCCGCTGTGACGGACACTGTATGGCCCATTCCTTCTTCCGTCGTTCAATATCGTTCGTTCTTCCCACCTTGAAAACAACGCCATCGCTGAACTCATTCTCGCCTTCGATACAAAACGCGTAGATGAATGCAGCCGTGTCGTGGGGCGAAAGAGATTTGACGAGATAGAATTCGATCTTGCATAGGACAACCCAAACTATGCTGCCGTGAGTCATTCCCTCATGTCCTATCACTTCTACTAACCTCCCTGTTTCTCTGATGCTTCAAGGCCTTGCAGCGAAGGATGGGAGTGCAATTTTACTAGCGAGTCAGGAGGTAGTAAAGCCCGATAGCGTTTTGGGAGGTCGACAATTGTACAAAAATTGACTGTAGCCATGGATGGGAGAGCCATGATGTGTCTATTTAAGCTTTCTCCCGCGCGCACAACTTGAACACCAACCTCGATGTTGGCTTTCATCAAGATTCGGCGCCGGAGAGGACCCGGCGACAGTTCGTAGGATCGGTTGGAGAAATCTTAGCAGGTGCGTTTTAGTGCTGTTATTTTCTGCGTTTTCGCATCGTTAACCTCTTTTCTCTCTTACTGTCATCAGTTCCATGAGCGAATCTTCACCACCTTCACAAGGCAGGCCCCCCATCTACTATCGAGGATCGTATCGACTGAAACATTGTGAAAATCTTGATGCCTTACCACTTCTCCGCACATCGTTGAACGTCTCGAAAAAGAAATCGCCACAACGGGCAATGAATCGTCAACATCGTTTTCACGGCACGCAAAAGAATTCGAAAACGACATCTGCCTGATTCCATCAACACCACTGGTAACCCGATTGGTCTGCGTGTCGTTGGATGTGACGACTCGTCGGACGTTAATTCTGGGATTGCGGGGAGGTCAGGCGGGAGTTTAGGCGAGTTGGATGGGCTGAACGCCTTCATATGTTCCGTGAGTCCTCAGTCATCTCGTGCTGTATGCTCACACGTTCTTGTAGACCCTATGCATCGCCATACTCCAGGCGCGGTGATCAACAGCAGCGGCAACGACAATGTTCTCAAAACCCACAGAAACTCTGACCAACTCCGATACGCCAGCTTTTAAAGTGATCGGGTCTCTCAGCCGCTTCAACTGATCACCAAGTTTCCATCGCTGCTTCATCCCTCCGCCGCCATCCCTTGTCATCGATTCGCCGCGAAGATCATCGAGAGCAGCAAGCCAGGCAACTCCTGCTGCTTTTCATCGTTCCGGGCCTGACTTGCGACAAAGACTCAAGGTCATCAACGCCGGTGAGAGAATTGAGACTTTCGAGCGGTACGAGGGTTTCAGATGATGGCTCATTGGTGCGTGTGCTTTCCGCATTGCTCCTTCGGTCATGTCTAACGTGGTTATCTCTTTCTCTTTATACTCAGAATCTGTAGTCAAGCTATATGACGCCAGGCAAAACAAGATTCACCACTTACAGACAAAGAATATGCGTTACAGCTCCACGTAGAGCTCGCGAAATTTTTCTTGGGTGCTATGGAGGACAAGCGGATTGCGGAGTCTCAGTGCCGCGATTGATACCGATTTGTGTCTTGTTGAGCAGATTACGACTAGAGAACAAGCGGTGGAAGACGATCATCGTTATGCCGCCGCGTTGCTCGTGGAGAGCCTGTTCCCAAAAAGTCTGACGTTCAGAGGAGGATAGAGGATTCTGAAGTCGTCCATAGGCGGAGGTATGATTATTTTCGCGTTCTCACATACTCGACTAGCCCTGATGATGTTTTTAGGGACTCCCTTCATGCTATGGACAATCGAAATGCGACCACCTTGGAAAGCAACAGCGCTCAAGGAACCTCCGGAAGGTCTACATAACTCTCATCTTATCATGTCCAACTCGCTCACGCTCTTCCAGCATGATTGTATTATATACATCATTCGCATACTAGTACCCCACGAATGAGCCTCCATGCCACAGCATGTGGTCATCACTATGGCCGGGGCTGCTCGGTAGATCTAGTCCAAGCCTGCACGAGAGACGAATCGCTATATCCTCTTCGCTGCTGCAAGCAGAACCTCTCGCTCCCCAGCGTGTTCCCCTTCCTCAACACCAAAACCCGTATCAGCTTCCAAATCAACGTGAGTTCGACGTCCAGTCCAATAACCGACTTTATTACACCCACCCCGTCTGCTCCATTTTCTTGGGCTCTAACACGGGCGGAAAAGGGACGATTACCTACACGACCTGCTTCACGACGATGTATACCGGCTACAAGAGAGCTTTACATGAAGTGTCCCGTCAACTCCAAGCCCTAGCTCACGAAGAGGGCTATCAGACCTGTCCCGGATGTCGAAGAATCATCGACCTTCACCATAGATGCTTCCACAAGATGTACAAATTTGGAACTCAGTTACCCCAAAGCCGCTTCATCGAAGAGGAAGCAGATCGTGCGATGAGGTGAGCTTTCCTCCCGAGCTATACGACTTGTCCTCATTCTCACCATGCAGATCATCAGTAGCCGCGCTGTCGAACTTGCTATCATTTACTACGGACGCCACCTCTTTATTGCCTTGAAGCTCCTGCTAGGAGACCCCGTCGCCGGAAGCCACCGAGAACGACCTACGTCTGGTGAGACTGGTCGTGCCGGAACTTTCACCGGCCCACCTTACTCTCAAAGGCCAAGGCTGTGGGCAGACTGTTATCTTATCAACAATTATTGGCGTGATTCATCACGCCGTATAAGGAATTTTTAAATACATATATCAGTAATTGAATATAATATTTCTGAGGATTATATATCATGTTTTAAAGTCCGCTCGATCACAAGCCTCAAGTCGACAACCTGTGGGCAACTGACGGTAATCAGAGTATTACTCGTTTTTCCCGCACAAGACCGCGTTTTGCCCGCAGTGCGAGTTGACACCAATTGTGACACAAAGAATAAAGAGAAAATCAAGCGCCACTGGAAATCTTGTTGGTCATAATCGTAGCGATTCCCGTTTATCAGTAATGTTCGCTTTTTTGCTCCTTTTGTAGCGCGCTATCATCACCGATAGTTATGACAGTTTCATTCCGTTGCGTTGTGCAGGATCGAGAGAGTAGACACATCATATTCCCGCTACTGACGTAAGGAAGTAGAAGGGTATTTACCATGGTGAAAAAAAAAAGCTCGCTTCGTGAGAATTCTGCCTTTTGGCGCCCAAAACGTGACCAACAGACGCCGTTCATCCTCGAAAGCGCCGTCCAAGCGCCATAACACTCAAATCTAGCGCCATCCATACAAATTTAAGCGCTACTCCGTACTGAATTTCTCTCGATGCAAGGGGAAGAATGACAGCTCGCCCATTCAGTCGGTGAGGCTTGGCGCGACAAAAATTGGCGCCATGTCAGCCCGTTAAGCGCCATGTCAATCTTTTAAGCGCCGCTCTTGCCGTTTATAAGCGCTGTCCCTCGCTGTCCTGGACTCTGCCACAGCGCAGCTTTCTGTTGGGTCTTCTTAAGCACTTAGAAGCTGCTACTCGGACCAAGATTCAGCATGATGATGACCATCATGCACCTCTCAAACACAGCGTCTTCGAGAGCTTTAGAGACTCCAGTTTTAACTTTGGGTAATTACGAGGAGCCGGCCAAAGGCCGGGCGACGAGTAATGCTCTCTGTTAGCATTCGTACTCAACATCTGACTATGTAGCTAGTAGGTTCATGAGTGTATCTGACTCATCACAGTACCAAAAAACAGGCACAATATCAATGGAGTTGCTTCCAAAGCCCTCAGGAGTCAGGCCTGGGCCCTGTACTGTAAGCTGTATGGTAAATCCATGATCTGTACCCCAATTTGAGTCTTCCATAGGGTTGTAAACCGTTATTTGAGGCCTTGCTACAGTATAGTCATTGATACTTCAGTAGCGGGCCGTGCCGCGTAAGGCGGCGACAAGGTTATTTACCGTGGCGAAAAAAAAAGCTCGCTGCGTGAGAATCTCCACGACTGAATGTAATTAAGCGCCATATTAGCGCCATGTTAGCGCCTCACTCAAATATTAGCGCCCCCTATACAGAAACTTTTCTGGGGAACGTTGCGAACACATCCATTCAGTCGGACCACCTTGGCAAAAACTCTTGGCGCAAAAACTTAAGCGCCGTGGACGAAGAAGCGCCTCACTCAAGCAAACTAGCGCCCTGTAATACATTGATTCCCTGGGGGAACGCTGCAAACTCGCCCATTCAGTCGGACCAGCTTGGCAACAACTCTTGACGCAAAAACTTAAGCGCCATGGCCCATGATGGACAGTGAAAAATTAGCGCCATCCTATGTCGTATACTAGCCGACGACAGCCTGGAAATCAAAGTCGCATTTTCTGAGGCTTCGCACAACCTCGGGCCCAATGTGTCGTGTTCGCCTAGTAGACGCCAACGCAAGAGCGGATACTCAATCGGTGTTTGAGCTGTTGTGGCTGAGAGTACAACTTCAACCATGTATGTAGGACCTTGGATTCTGATATCTGTTCACTGCAATCGGTTCAAGCTAGTATTGCAATCATGTTCATTGTAGCCTCTCAAAAAGCAGTATTGAAGCCACCATATATGTACCTTCACTTTATCTTTGTCGACTATATACAAAGATGACAGGTTGTCCTTCGAGACAAATCTGCAATCATCACTTAGCCTCACTGGCTCAGGCACTGCGAGGAGCCGGCCTCGAGAGGCCGGGCGGCGAGCAGCGCTCTTCTGCTCGAACCTGCTGATCTCTTGCTCATCTTTGGCCCATTTTCCGGTTTGAGTGCTTCTGCACGGATAATGGATTGCTGCTAGTTGTGTGAATCTGGAATCATTCGAACTACGGTTATCCAATCTACTAACCGTACCAGGCCTCAGTAGCGGACCGTGCCGCGTAAGGCGGCGACCAGTCATATTAAGAAAATAAAAGCGAGAGGACAAGTAGACGACAAGCGCTCGCGTCATCGACTGGGGCTTGAGATTAAGGGTAGGTCAAGCATGTTTCGGTAACTCGGGACCGGATTTCCGGCCTGGACCATGACCGTGACCACCGAGTCCAAAATGATAATCGTACGTCCAATCTTATAGACAAGCAAAAACTCCACACAATCCCATTTGCCAACTATTCTCGTTTTTGATCAACTTCTCACACATCTATATACGGAAGCGAAACGACACACCCACACCCCTTCCCCTTCTGCGAGCTTCACCATTGATGGACTTCTGGGAGACCGGGGACACCCAACTCCAGATCCTCCTTTGGGTGCTACCTCGTCACAGACCCGCTTTCGTTCCTCTCCGTGTAACATATCTTTATCGCTCTCACGTCAATCAAGCCGTCATAAGAACCTACCCTCACTGGCATATGACGATGGAGAAGGCCGTCTCGCATGTGCAACCGTTGGCGGAGATACCAGCTCTTGCCCACCCAGAATAGGATGTAAGCCAAGGGGATCAAGACCGAGGGAGGAGGAAATTTTAGAAGAGAAGCTGGGTACCTAGAGTATCGAGGCCATAACCATCCGTCAAATCTCTGGGAAATGCTATCTTCTGGCAATACCGCACATAAACTCGTACCTTACCCCTATTCATTCGTAGATGAGTCGAACGCCTTCACGGACGCGCCACAGGTCAGCGTTGAGGTGGTGTACGTCAGTTACCGATGCTATACCATTGGACCATCGGCAAGCTGGGGTTGGATTGAGTAGGCACTAGCGGTGTCGGCGATATCTAATAACCCGTCCCATAGCTAGTGCTACAGTCCATATGACTCGATATATCCGTATATCGTGGTCCTTATTTCTGGTGAGCTGTGCTTTTTCAAGCGTATTGACCATCACAGAAAAAAGAAACCCGCAAGAAACACGTACAAGATCGCGCCAAACATATCCTAAACATCGATTAAGAGCCCTACTCACCAGAAGTCTGATTACCACCTTCAAAAACGCGATAACGTTTTGAACTTCCCGGCCTCGTCGATGTTGACCGATCAATCACGCCGATTTGAGTAACAGCGAGTAGATATTGTGCGGCGGTTGAGAAGAACTCAATGTACACAGACGTTCAACCTACATATGGGCAACGCAAAGCAAAGTCGAAGCAATTGGTGATCCATTTCAGGCCAAAATATTCCCGAAGGAAAAATGGTCATTGCCATCGTCGGCTGACTCCTCGCTTCCAAATACTTGGTGCGAACTTGGCTTTTACCGGGTCAGCATTGACCACCAGAATAGGCAATGAGCCGGGGATTTTCGGTTCCGAAATCCCCGTCGTCTCGCTTCCCTTAAAGACATAATGGTGTTACCCACATCGACACCCGTTGGTTCTCGTGGAAAGGTATCCAACCTCGAGGACAATCAACCAAAAATGAGACTGAACGCTCGAAAAGGAATGAGAAGCAAATGCACACAAACGGACTACTTACTTCAACTCGGTCGAGGTATGCATCGTATTCCACAGCCCGCCAAGACTGAGCGTTTGGATAAACGTCCAACCGATGCTGGTGCCGTAGTTTTTTCCTTGGCTCAACACCGGAAGCAAGTTTCCGGGTGGTAGGTGGCATATCGCCTCTCAGGCGATACGTCATCCTACCGCCCGAGGGCTTACCTCTGGTGCGATGATGCAGAGCCCTTCGAAGTTTGGTTTCGATTCTCATCTGATATCTCCTGCAAACACTACTTACCTAGCTTTGATCAAGTAGACCGCACGTGAAAATATCCTCAATGACAGGACCCAGAGCAACTCAAACTGGTCCTGATCGATCTCTCGATGGACCATCTTCCCCGCAGGATGATCAGGTATATAGTGTTTAAGCCCTAGCACCGAGTTCCATCGACCGGTCTCTGCAGAAATTTGAAAAACCATTGCGCTGGGAACTAGAAAGGTAGGTTCTCGAATCAGAAGGAGACCCACTATCCACGGCAAACGGCTATGTAGGGGCCGCGGCTCGCGACCGAACATTCCAACAGACTTGGCGAAGCCTGTCGCATTAGAAGTTAGATTGATGATTACCGCACTAGGAATGGAACCAAAGGGACACCACTACACAGCACCGGGGAAGTTTTTTTCGAAGGCGCTAACACGGATCTGAGTCACTTCTCAAGGCAATGATACAAAACTCCATCCACCTCAAGTTCCTAACTTGATTTGCTGTACACCTACATCGGCTAGGATATAAATATGATGCCCCTGAGCATTTAATAGACCACCTCAAAAGTGAAAAGAAACTAGGGGGAAAATGGGATCCCGGGACCTCCTCAAGGGCTATTATAGGGTTGAGATTATCACAAGACCCATAAGCACGCTGTCGGTGAGTTCACGTATTGGCATCCACGGCTTGCTCGACTCAGTCAAGATTGATCAGGTCTCATACTTCGTCTACGGTCAGTGGCGTTCTCCTGTGCCTATCTATTCCAGCTCATCACAGAAAATGATTTCCATAGGAATCACTGTCTTGCACTTTGCATCCACAATCCGTATCCTCAACTGGCGTCCGTCTAAATCGCTTGAAGGACGACTCCACTGGCACAGAATTTACATCGGATGCATTGTATTCTTATTTTTGCTCGTAACAATGGCTTTAATCGTCCAGAACGCATACATCGTCGATCATGCAATTGGAGCGGCCGGGACTTCCAGTTCGGGAAGCAACCGTCTTGATCGTGGAGATGCGTGAGGCTATTTCAATATTTTACTGTTTACCTTCAGACTGAGTAAATGTTACACTAGCGTCACCCAGGCCTTGATAGGGGTGTTCAGCAAGTATGTCTGTGATTTCTTCGCTCGCGCGTGATACTGATGATTCGTAAACAGCTTTGTCACCGAAATACTGCTAGTCAGTACGCACCCTCGACCCAGCAAAGTCCTACCGTTAACTCAGGCCCATGTGTCCCTTCCACAGATCCACCGCCTCTTTACAATCTTGGTACACGAAAGGAGTCTAGTGTCAATCCCTCTTGTACTCATGTCGTCTTCTGTCGCCAGTACGTCTCGTCATCTATTATAGATTCCAGCTTGACTTACCTTGAACTGGGGTAGTTATCGGGATCGTCTTTGCCCTAAAGCTCGGAGCTAATTGGAACGACTCTGATTCACCATTCGTTTTTGAATCCAGAGTGATGAAGAGCAACGTCTATGACATCTCAAGCTCCATCTCTAGCACACTTATTACGCTATCGCTTGGTGAGTCATGTTTGTTTTACGATTCCCCCATCAAAGTTGTACCGATGTCCTCTATAGCCGCTCGAGTTTGGTGGATCAGATATCGGGCAGAGGAAACTATGCGCCGGAGATGGCCGGGCGCAACTCGTACAACCCTCATTGCCGTGCTGTGAGTACAACTCGGTTCCATTCACCCGGTCTTTCTCTTCTTCTTCTCACCGTTCAAAAACCGGATTGATAGCCTAGAGTCCGGGGCAATATATCCAATCATCAAGGTCCTTACAATCGTTTACAACCGGGTGATAATCCGCCTATATTCAATCGAGCGGATTGTCCTCCCACAGTTTCTTGGTATCAAGCCTGGCGATTGGATAGATGATTCTTACGCAAGTCAAAGTCGCCTTCTTGTAAAACGTTACTGAATTTGGAGTCCACTTCTTCTAGTTACGTGTCATCAATGTTCCGATCCCACTTCTAGTTACGACCGTTCCTGTTCAAGTTTCGGTCAGTTCTTCATATCACTGTTATATATAGGAGACTCACGATATCTCCGGACCTAGGCCATCGCAACAATGCTCTTAATACGACGTGTAGCACGAGGGAAAAGTACTGAGAGTAAGAAACAAGTAATTAGGGACACCCCCGCTTCCCTAGACCTCGACGCTCCGGAGGTTATGGAAGAGGGTGAATCAGCCATCACCCCTTTCCCGTTCGACGTTCCTAGTCGAGCTATTCCTATTCTCCCACCGAAGGTGCGACCACGAGAGATGGCGAGGATTTAGGCCACGACTTGAGGCGCCTGGAGAGCTGCAGGTGATAAAGGAGATTGAGCACCGCTTTACTACACTAGTACGTTATTCAATCAATGTAGATGAATTACGATTACCCCCAGAGTTGGAACACCTTTCGTCCCGTTGCAATTTTTGAGAAGAAGCGTGAATATGTTGCCCCAAGAGGTGAATTCTACCACTGTCAACAATCAGGGTAGAGACATAATTCTCAACGCCTACGGGACTCAGTCTCTCATTCGGCTTTTAAGGAGGGCTTTCCTCTGATGTCTCCAGTTAACAAACCGATTGAAAGACGAGGGAGATCGCGCCCAAGCTCGAAGTAAGTACCAACTGAAAGTGAGCGAAAACACGCCAGATTGTGTAACAAGTGAGAAACGTATGACGCAAAAACACATATGTAGATCGAAAAGGTTGAAAGTCAGAGTGAACAGAGGGATATCTTTAGAGCGAGGCATAACAAGAAGCAAGGAAGACTTGGGGTGCTCATCCTTCCTCAACCTCAGGCTGGTGTACCAGGTCCTTTGAATGCTCGCGGAGGGGGGAAGGAAGATCTACAGACCATTCAATCGTCTCGGAGCAGATCACAAAAGTCGATTTCGAGAGATTTCTGGGTGCACTACATCTGCAGTACGTTAGTGGTTTTATGTATCATCTCGATGAGGCTATCAGCACGAAACTGACCTTTCCATTCAACCAATACCTTGGTACTCAGTTGCTTCGTTGGAGGGCCGCAATACGGATATTTACACAGATACATTGGATATCGGTGTTAAAGATCTCTTTCCTGTGGAACTTCATCGAGTTACGGAGGGCCGCAATTGAACGATTATCCCTCTGTGGCCTCTCCAATTTCAACGCTATTAATCGCATTTTTCGCAGGATACGACCTCGGCGTCCTAAAGTGGTTCATCGAGTGGATCTTGATGGTGGCCGGTGTGCAAAAACTGGACCACAAGGATGCCCGAAGAGTCGGGTCCATTGACACGGCGATTTTTCTACCATCTAAAAACAAAAACCCGGGACGCAGTTCAACGTGCGACACCACCTTTGAGACACGCGAACAAGTTATTTGCAATATACGCTCTAAAGGCACCATGGAGTATTTTTTGGAGGAGATACGGGATATCACATCAAAAGTAGCTGTTTACCACAGAATGACGGAAGAACACCCAGTGGGCAGGCCATTGAGATAAGTAAGGCTATCGACGTGAAAGCTGCCGAGAAGAAGGCCCTAGTAGTACATACACGTCGAAGCGGCCCTGGAAACTATTGAGTGATCTGGTCGCGCGAGGCGGTTAACAATGGGTCCAAATCATCGCATGTATAGATACAGTCTTCTAATACCACATCCCGACCTACATGTACCTATCGCTTACCCAGGCATCAGGCGTACCGAAGCTCAGCCCATTCCCGAACTTTTCTGTCAACTCGGCACACATTACTACACCCCTCATTTGACGAACCATACTTTGTGGCCATCACTCCACCACTCACAAACAAGTGATCGACGGTCCCCAACCGATACTCTCATACTCGTGTGTTTGTAGCGCCGAGTCCCTTTCCTTTTGCCTCTCTCTTCCACAACCGTTTCACTTGCTCCCATATCGCATATATCTCGATCGAATAAGGACGAAACCAATGGTCCCAGCATGTGGAGAACGTCCTCCTCCCGACCACGAGACCCAAAACCGCCGAATGCTGAATCATGGCTCCTGAGTGCGGCTTGGAGGTGATATAGGTTGACCGCAGTCTCTAATCCAACTTCTTGAACTTGATTGTCAAAGATTCTCGTATTATAAGCACCCCCCATCTCCATGACACCCTCGAGGAACCACCTCAGCACACGGTGCTCTCTTCCTGCCACGATACGGTCGGAAGCGCGGAGAGATCCATGTAAGGATACCCGTTCGATGGCCCCCTCTTGGATCTCGGTGAAGTTCCATAGCCGTGCAAGCTTGTAGGCGGCGAGCCATGTCTCTGAATCTATACTAGTGTTCCAGTACTTGGAGTAGCTTCCCACACAAATTGAAGAAAGGGATATCAATCAGTGCATGTAGGAGTTACTCATTCTACGAGACATCGTACCGAGGGTATAAAACGCTTAAAAATCTTCCGAAATCCGCTTTTGTCACTTCATGTAGAACGATTGGCTTCTCCGGTGACGTGCCCATTTCGACTGTGCTCTCATCCTCGAGCTGAGCTCGAGAAGGCGTGAACATATCGGTGAAAGTTGAGTACGAGCTAGCTGCGAAGCCATATTTTGGGACTTTGAAGAGTTCGTCTTCAACCTGACAAAAATAGATGAGTGATCAAGGACGAGGACGATGGGCCACCACCTAGTACTCACTTTGAAAACGACAAAATCCCAGTAATGTTGTCCATTTTTGATCATAGACATAGCGAGGAGCGATGGTGAGGGGCGAATATCTGGTAAAGTACTGTGGGCGAGTTGGAATCAGCGGAGGTGGAGCTTGGGCTCAACACCAGGAGAGTATGGAGGAGCAGAGTGGTTGGCGAGTAATGTAAGCGAGATATGAGCATCTTAAATACTCGAGCGACGCTAGTTAGCGTACGGCGAGTTGATATAAAAGGGTTTGTAGGGTACAGGAGTAAGTAGGAGGTCAGAGTCGTAGCAAACATAGGTCAGTCGGAAGAAGTTCTACATATATGAGGTCATAGCACGTCGCCAGATACTTACGGATATGTGAGTTTGAGCCCTTCGTCCGATGCAGAAAGAGATCGGTCTGGGTCACTGGACAAGAATGAATTGATGGATGATCTGCCTCATGTGGCCTGGAGACTCTGACTTCTTACCACGCCACCGTCCTGACGATGGCTGACTTCACAGATGCCGCGGCCCAAAGATGATCTCTCTTTGGACATTCACATATTCTCGATATGATACCGTCAACTACGGCCCTCCGACATGCCATTTCCGACCGATAACAATGAAATAACGGGTAATTATTCAACCACTGGCTTCTGTGTCGTGTCGGCGGCCATAGTCCGGCCCCAAAGCATCGCAGTTTGTGTTTAGCTAAAGTCATACGCAGCGCCGCTGAACATACTTTGGATATAGCACATACGAGCTGATTGAGGGAGGAAGGAGTTCGTGCTGACATTCGAAGTAAGGTGAGTGAAAGTGAGCGAAAAACAAGCCAACTTGGGTAAAAAGTGAGAAAAGTATGGTGCGAAAACACATAGACCGAAAAGATCAGAAATTCAGGGTGAACAAAAGGGTATATCTAAAGCGAGGCATGGCAAGAAGCAAGGAAAACCTCCCAGCCACCGCATCTGAATCGCCTGACGCTACCTGAAACCCCCCATCTCCTACTGCATCCAGGTCCCAAGTACTAACGGGTCTCCTCCGTACAGTCACCGTCACTCTCGAAGCGATAAATCTGTCCATGCCACCATCCACCCAAAGCTCGGTAAGCGAACGAGCAGCCTTGGATCGGGTAGACTAGCTGGTGGGAGCCTATCAAACGCTGGACTTCCGCCGACGGTTTGACCGCTGGCAACAAGTGGTATCGCCACCCGGAACCCACCACCGGCCTCCAGCCAAGTCCACAACCGTCTATTTCGCTGTTCCCCGAATCGTCCTGCTAAGACAGGAACGTATCCATCGTGGCAGATAACCAACCAGAAACAAGGGTCTCACGAAGATGCTAAAGACGGGGCCCGAGGCATTGAGTCAAACGTTATCCGTCAACGATGCAAAGCCATCTTACCTATACGGCGGTATCACATACCGGCAGTCAAACTCCCTGCCATGATTCGGAGCCAACCCAGCTCTCATCCCAACAATCTATCTCCAACGCTCAGCCCGAACAACTTGACGCATAAATTAGTAGCGGGAGCTAAGTACCGACTGCTAGATAGAAAACGCCTGTTGTGAGCGAGCCACGAACGAGGAGAAATGAAGTCGAGACTATCAACTCACCTATACGCTGGCCACCATGGAGGGCTGATTCGCCGCCGCCGATAAGTACTGGAGATCTCGGGAACGAGCACCAAGACAAGAAGTTGGGTTTCCGGGATCGGGAGGGTACCACCATCGTTATCGTCGAGACAACAAAGCCGAGAACAGCTCACTCGGGACTCGATAGGCTTGGTATAGAAGCCTAGAGCAGCGCCAAAATCAGAGATCTACGAGCTTCTAATACCGAAACGAAGCTAGCACGTACCGATCTTATCGTCATTCGTAGTCCAGCATGGCGGCTGTCTGTGCTGTCGTATCCTCTTCTCCGCCGACGTACAGCTACTCTGACCCGTCGGCAATGCCAGCTGTAGGCGTCGAGTAGGTTCCTCTGAGCATTGCATGCTCTGACCCCCGTCTCTCCTCTACCCCAGTAGGCTGCCCGGGAAAGGAGAATGCATATATACGTTGAATTGGCTACGAAAGGCATGGATAGCATCAGCCAAACCGCCCAACGACGGCAATCACGACTCACTGATGACACTGAGAGCAGATATGGCGGTATCCCCCAACCCCTACCGAGCTCATCGTAGTGCTGGGAAGATCGGGTGGTAGCCCCGAGTGGGTTGGTTCCATGGCCAAGAGCGACTAAGAACTATGAGACAAAGGTCAGAATCGAACGCTTCAAAGTGAAGTTCAGATATAGTACGTACCGTTTCCGACTGACTGATGAGGCCAGGATTTGAGGACACTGCAAGAGATGCGAGATAACGTCTGAGCAAGAAACGTGTATAAGTCAAGATTGCTGTAGGAAGACAAAAAGGCGAAAGCCCACCGTCTCGGTCTATGTCCTTGAAGATGAAATAGATGCTGACATTGATAGAACTGATTGGTTCGCAAGTTCGAATTGTTGTAAGGCAGAGCAGTCGTGATGCACGACCGACGTTGAGGCTCGTCTTATAGCAGGAGTGCATAGATGGTCTGCGGTTGACGCAGCAGACAGATATCCAGGGCATTCTAACCGAGAAGGATCGTCAGCAACACGGCACCTTTATATCACGATGTGACAGGGACGTACTCGTTTGTGGGGAGCAGTCTCCCCTCGACCCACCCATCAACCAAGTTCATTTCATCCATATGAATCCCTTCCACCGAAAGCTCACGTTCAAGTTGGCAAAGATGTAACCTGCATCGACGTGATACCACGGAGAGGTGGAATTCAGTAACGTGTTTTCCATGGCAGCGATGAAATAGACAACCTGGCATCAACGCATGTCGGAAAGGTTGTATCTTGAGTGTGGTCGTCATATGTGGCAGCGATCCGACGTTGAAACACCTTTGAGTGTCGAATCACTTGGAGAAAATGACGAGACGTTAAGGATGGGTTGGCAAGGTCCTAGCGACGGGACGACGGTGACTGGATGCTACTCATGCCGTGAAGGAGAAGTTGCAGAAATATGAAGGAGAGGGTATCTCGACGAGAGCCGAAAGAGGTTTGTAGCGTTCGTGGATATGAAGACATTCATGGTCATGGTGGTCGTAAGACGACCAACGTTTGGCATTAGTCGGCTCCACTTCCGCTCACCACGTGCTTTCGTTCGGACAAGTCCGAGTGCCGAGCCTCTGGCGAAGCTAATCAATTTGACCGACATGCCCGCAATTCTGGGTGCAAAGGATAAGTTCGGGGAGCCTATCATGCTCCATGTACATACTATCCAGCGGGCTTCCAATCATCGCGATGCCAGAAGAATCGATCTGCAACACAACTGTATCGCGCTTCCAGACCTGGATTCTCGTTCAGTACGGGGTAGAGCACGGCAAACGGGAGCGATTCGGATTTCATAATGAGAAGAGCTCTGTTACGGTCGTTTCTTCGGAGCACACCGCACTATCTTCCGTCAGATATGAGAATTGCAAGACCCAGAACGCCCAGCGTTGACGAGCGTTGAATAGGAGTTTTATTCTCGCACCGGTATGGTCCTCGATCAAACTACCGTTCATGCGATTGTCTTGAGCGGTAGAGCCTCAAAGTCATGACTCCCTCTGTAAGGCACATACACATTGACTGAAGAAGTTGCTCATATGTTTTCGTACTCACTAATCTCCGCTCCCCACGGGACCCATCGATCCTTGATATGTATATTTCCGAGTTCAGACCTGATTAGTGTGGCGGTGAGTTGGTGCGCTGCACAAGATACTACCACCGTCCATAGTTGCTAATAAATATGTAGGCGCCTTGATACATCCAACATCTAACGTCGTCGGCGATCTGACCAATCACTAGGCTTAGTTCGTGTCTCTCCCTATATCAAGGTCGACGATATTGATAACCGAGCGAGTACTCCGGGGCACAGTGACCGTAGCATCGCCTGGCGGGCTGTCCATATCTGTGAACTGCCTACTTTCTATCCCAACCCGTGCGATCATCAATGTAGGACAGATTCCCTACGAATGCTGTCAGTCGCACGTACGGGGAGTGGACCGGTGGAGAAAAGGGAACCTACCGCAAACTGAATCGGTAATGGGTAAATATCCCAGCCTGCTAGCGACGGCAGCAAGGTAAACGGTATCCAGATGACCAGGACGAGGGGATATAACATCCCCGACTGAAAGCTATCAAAACCATGGGAGAGAGCTCATTTTCTGTAGGGGTCTTTTGGCGTAACACACTGGGGAGATAAAGAACTCACATTATCGCCGCAATTGAAGCGTATCTCTTCTTTGACTTCGGGGGATCATAGTAGTTCGATTGTCTTGAAGACAACCAGATCTTTCCAGCTATATCCAAATTGTTCCGGTCAATCACTCCGCAAACCACCGGGTATATACTATATAGGGCACTCACCAACCATGATAGTCAGAACAACATTGATTAATGCGTTGAGACTGTAGTAGGTATTCTCGAGATATATTGCCTTGTCGATCAACTTCGCCAACGGAGAGCTCAATTTAACGCCTGCAGAGAGATAGATAGCCATCGATATGACCCCCAGTACTTGCAAGACAGTCAGCAACAAGTAGTATCGTTTCGGGAGTACGGGCAAGGGCTTACCATTGGACAACAAGCAGGCAATTGCGGGAATAAGTATGATGATCTTACGGAAGTTGTAGATAACATAGCATCTAAAAACCTGGCAAGTCGGCATAGATGTTTCATCATTAAACCTTCAGTGGTGGCTGAATGAGAAATGGACATACAAGGACAACATCGGCAAGAATACTGGGATTCATATAGAGGCGGGTTTAATATGTGCTCGCAACGAGCCGAATTAACTCACTTGGCCATCATGGTTAAAATGGTTGAGGAAACCCTAGAAACCCCGAATAAGCGTATGGTTTTACCGTTATGAATGGAGATCTCACCCAAATGCTGGAAGCAGCATCTCCAGTGTCCTCGCATGATCATCCCCCACTCCATTATCAATCCACTTATAGAAATAACTCCCGTTTTGAAGAATGACCAGTGCGGTGTTATCAATGAGACCGAGAGTCGCCAAAGCAAATAAGGCAATAATCATTAAGAGATGAAAGGTCCGCTCGCGGGTTCTAGGTCGTTGTACGAGGACAAGAAGACAGACTGTGAAGGTCATTATGTAGAAGCCTGTCATGTGAGATAGGTAAGGCTGTCGGATAAGAGATGATAGCAGGCTGAACTAGGTGTATACTCACCATAAACGAGAAATTGAAGCTACGGTCGAACAGAAGAAAAAAGAGTTCAGCAAGTAGATGGAATAATGGAGGTCAGATGAGACCGCATAGGAAATGAAGTCTGAGCCGTGGTCCCCGGCACAATTTGGCCAAGCGCTGCAAGCATAGTGTGGAGTGGATCAAGCACGAAACGACGTTCTCGAACGAAAGCAGGATGCTGAAGTGAGGTCAAATACCGCTGTAAAGAACTGAGTCAAGCTGTCCCAATCAGGATCAGGATCAGAATCACTCACCAGACCGTTCCCATCTGACGTCGACCGGCATCACCGAAACCCTAAGTCAGCAAACATCGTCTCCCATGATGGATTGTTATCGAGTTTTCCGTGTTCCACAGGGAGCTCTTGAACCGGTAAAGAAGGCTCAAAGTCAGAAAAACACCCTCAAGGTTAGCTCAGACCAATTCACAATTGCATGTGTTTTCATCTTCATGCATAATGCAGTTCCCATGATGATGTAGGGATACACGCTTCAGATGAACAATGTACCACCTTTCCTGACATTAGAAACTGAACTCGTCAGTCAAAACCGGACTGTGCCCGGTGAACCAATCCGGCGAATCTTCATCATAACCTCGTAGAACAATTCTCATCTTGCCTAAAGTGGGCACTGGCAAAGGTTTGTATCTGGAGTAAAACTATCGTAACGGAAAGACAGTGATTGTGATTGGTCTGCTCGAAACATGGTAACATTCACACTTTCCCCACGACCTTGCAGCTTCTCATCCACACCGCCTGAATAGATCCTTTGGAGTTTTTGATTATGCTTCTCGTACCTAATGTCTATAACAGAATATCAGCAACATCGCTCGAAATATCAGGTCGCTGAAAGAACGCTCACTCATCGCCCGGCCTTCAAATGTCCGACACTATCTCCCTCGTCCATATCTCTTCGGTTTCGATAGCACACTAAGCGCGGGACCAGACGTCACGCTCATCCTAAGCGGAATCGACTGCTATTCGACTCAGTGCTCACACTCTCTACAAGGGTCGTGTGTTTTTCCCTGTCAACCCCGAGGGGAAAAATAGTGATGCCGGTGGGTGATTAAAATGATGCACTGTCTAATTCTCAAGGAAGGCCTGTGTTCGAGTACTATATCCCCGGACGGTCTTTATTACGATCCCTTCCAGAGAGTTCTCCCAGAGCTCACATTTTTGTGAACAAAGACGGCGAGTACTGGGCTACATCGACGGCGAGGTCAAGTGCAGATGTATGCTATTGATGGAAGAGGTGAAATTAACAAATTCACTATCGACGTGCGTCATAATAGCATATCTTGGATCTGCTCGTTATATTTGGTGAGTTATCTAGCGTCGAAACAATTGTGATTCCCAATTAACTTTGAGAGAATAGCGAGAAAGAGACCTTAAGGATGGGCTGGTACGAGGACAGAAACCTGGTAGAAATATGCAGGAGGGTCTCTAGAGTGTGCTGAGACCCAGAAAGGTATGTTGGTATTCAAGTTTATGGATGTAAAGGTCCTCGTGGTGGTCGGAAGACAACTAGCTTTCGGCTTTAGTCGGCTCTACTCCTACTCACCACGTGCTCTTCGGAGAGGTTCGAGGCCCGGGGCTTTGGCGAAGTCAATCAATCAACTTGACTAGCTACCACCTTGTCCGCGATTGGAAGCAAAGAATTCCCCTTGGGAGGTTATTCACATGCCCAAGACACAGACCAGCTGGCAAGCTTATCATGATCACGACGCCAGAAGGATCGGCCTCGACACGACGGTATCCCACTTCCATTTTCAAAAGTACCATTCGGCGTCTCGTTCAGATGTTTCAGTACAACCATAAGAACCGAAAAGTCTACCAAGCAAACAAGGGAGTCATTCTGCGCCAGAAGAGTAAAGAAATTTGGTACGGTTGGAGGAGTATACCCCACAACTTCTGCCGCGGATACGAGGACAGGAAAATATCAAGTTGATGACCATTCGGAACGGTATCTGACCGGGGGGGGGAGTTGTTGGATCATCAAGACATCCATTGTGAGGTATATTTCAAAGCTTTCGTATTGGTGCTCGCTGGATAAAAAAGGATTCTGTTCCCGTCCGAGGGCAGTCGGTGATGTCGGCTATAGATATGCACTGTCTTATAGGATGGGAACGTTTCGTGTATATCGAGTCCTCGCTAGTAACTATTTTGCCACTCTCGGACCACTATCTAGGACAGTCAATACTCGCAAACGCTATTCCCAGGTGGCACTCAGATGATAATGTGTCGCCTCTAAATTACGTTGCATGTACTCTGCTCATCTCCCTGACTCTGCGGGCTCCTCCAACGTATCCTCACGACTCATACCAAGATTGTCTTCTGTCTACGGACACGTAAGGGAGTCTCGTAGAATCCAACTGTTGATACCTCGCTGGATACCGCTTAGGTGTCAACGGGTCTTTCAGCATACCGCAAACGCCTATATCTATAGACAGAGGAGAGAATTTCTTCGCATACTTCCGTTTGACCCAGCCTTTGAGTGTTGATAGTTCTGATCTGACGATACACGCACGCTTCCAACCCAGTAGCAGTGATGAAGAGCCAAAGGAGCGGTCGATAGTATGTGTTATATATATATCCTCCGATAGAATCCCTGATCCATAATCCATTGCATGTTGGATTGATAGGAATGATAATTTCATTCAGCATGTACACGCACAACCGTGAAGTCGAGTGAGCTCCCGTGATCTCCACAAGTGTTAACAGCATCACAAGGAGAGCGAACCTACATTCTGTCGTAGACCTGTCGATTCTAAGAGATTAGGGCACCGGATATATGTAGCGGAGATTGTAGCGGAAGTATAAGAGTTAGGTGTTGACCTGACGTATGTGCTCAGGATATGAGATATCTTGTTTGTATTCTCGGTTTGGTATCGATTCACGGGCTTGTTACATGTACAGGAGCGCAAGAAATTGCTAACTCGAGAAAATCTCGTCAGACACAATAAATATCGCTTCCCGTTGATGCACGCTTTTGTCTGGGAAAAGTGAAAGCATTGAACATATGGATGTCGAGGCGGAAGTGGCGTTTAGGTCAATAAAGACGTATTATTAACCTCTTGGTCCGTTGGGTCACGTACGAATCAACGCTCGTTTGCGTTCATTTCAGCACCGTGTAGCGTGTTACCAGCTGGGCTTCACACAATTGGCCACGCTGGATTGTCTGCCCGCCGTTTCCTTTCTTTCTGGTGTCAGAATTGCTCAGAGGAGTCTACACATTAGAATGAGCATTGAGGGATGACCTGAAAGTGATTGGACGCTCATATACGGCGTCCCAGACAAATCGACGTGGTCCATGGCGTGAAGCTGCTTCTGCAAACCAAGGATCGAGTCACCTTTTGCTGCATGTGAAAAACTCAACTCATTCGGAGTTAAAGTGATCCGGCCACAGCAAGACAAGCTACAGTAGATCATACTGACCACCGAGAAACCGACGAATCAAACTCGTCAGATGATATATGTTTTGGCGAGTGGTGGAATACTGAATACCGACAGTAGTGGCGGCAGTGTTGAAATCTGTGGCCAGTCAGCCGTAGACGGGACAAGACAGGGCCAATGCTGCTGTTGACAGGTATGGACGTCGAAATTGATTATGCCTGCTATATTGACCAGAATGCAATCCC
Organism: Marasmius tenuissimus; assembly: GCA_029532415.1. NCBI lineage: Eukaryota > Fungi > Basidiomycota > Agaricomycetes > Agaricales > Marasmiaceae > Marasmius > Marasmius tenuissimus. The sequence goes on from JAQOTA010000061.1 coordinate 33,827, forward strand.
GAAGTCATTGAGGTTGAAAGAGATCTTCGCGTAAGATCCTGATGCTTTGTGCCCCAAGCTTGACTGGTTAGCGTCGACAAGATAGATCTATCATTGATTCTTTAAATCTATCTAAGGCAAGGTAGGGTAAATCTAGGCGAGAGACAAAACACAGGTGAGAAGAGAATGAAGGGAAAAATTTTCCACTACTTGTTGAGATGTTATTGAATTCGAGTGCCATCTGGTGTCTATAACGGCGCCTATTTTTCTATGTTATATCGAACTTCTATAGTAAATTGTCTCCAAGTGTTGTCAATATTTCAAAATCCTTGGGCAAACTTGGCAATCAATCCCCCATTCCTGTCACCCGATTTGACGCAATAATCAACGAAGAGCCCAAACCAAATCAATGCCCCGAGATTGCCGTTTGACTAGGTTAAATTGGACTCAGAAATCTCTTGCCTCGCTGGGGTAGAGGGAGGATAAACAACATACCATAAATGTTTTCAAACAACTATCCCAGTCCTCTTGTTTCCATGTCGAAAGCTGCCATGCCAGATGCACCCCTGCCCCTCCGACCGAAATGACAAAGTACCATGGCCCCTGCTCGTTTTGAACGCCGATCAGGCACAGACTCGCCCAAAAAACGGCGGCGAATCCGGCCAGAATCTTCCGACCGTTGGTGGGTCCGAAAAGAAGTGCAGTGGACTTGATACCGACTTTGATGTCGTCCCGAACGTCTTGATAGGCGTAGATAGTGTCGTAGACAATTGTCCAGCTGAGCGAGAGGGAGGGACAATGAGGTGAGGGTAGGTAGAACAAGAGGCTTGGGAACATACGCTACGGATCCAGTGTATAGAATGAGGATGGGAGGGTCCCATCGACCGTTGCTAACGGCGAGGTAGCCGATGATCAGGCCGTAGTTTGCTGCTAGACCTGGAGCTCCCCGGAATTGTTGAGATCAATCTTTCGTGAAAACGTAAAGCACAGGTCACTCACCAAGCCATGCTTGTGGCCAATACGTGACACGTTTCATAAGAGGATAGAAGAAATGAAGTGGGAATACACCTAGAAGGCTCCATTTGAACCTGATCAAAATCAACGTTAGCAAGCCGGATAATGAGGGTTCGGGAAATGCAATCGTAAAACACACGCAGTCGAGTTTGTATACGAAAGCATGTACACCGGAATCGCCATTAATATTGCGCAGAAAATCACCGCATTGAAAACGGGGATTTTGCCGGTCACTAGTGGTCGATTTTTTGTACGTTCTGTGGCCGGAGGTCAGATGTCATTGGTAAGTTGCAGAATATTATACTTGGAGGGACGAGCGGAGGTATTAGGTACTAACCGACTCGACCATCAAGATCCCGATCCATAATATCATTGAGGACACATATTCCCGCAGCGACGAAGGTATTCCCGAGTGCAAACCAAAGGTGCTGGATGACGAGAGCTCGCACATCCGTTTCATAGCTGTATGCTGCTAGCAGAAGGCCCCAAGCTAAAGAAATCACAGCATGAGATAGAAATCATAATGAAATGGCAAGTGAGGTCAAACCTGAAGGCCAGAAACTAAGGTCGGATCCCTTGGGAAACCCACGAAGGCGAGTAAGGTCAAAGTAGTATGCTACAAGTGGCCGTTCAGTCATTGAAGTAGTGCTTTGAGGTCAAGATTTTGAATCTGGGAGGTGACGGATGAACATACTCATGTTATATACCTGGTTGAAAGCCTGTCGGCTTGTAGTTGCCGCATTTCGTGATAGGTTCATGGTTTACCACAAGAGGTCAATGGATCTGTTTGCCCGCACTCTTGAGAGTACGTGAATTGACCATGTCAATACGCAACACAGATGTTCTTGACTCGTCACAACCGATCGATCTTCCCGGAAGTTGCCGCATTTTTGAGCGCACTTTGAGCGAAGTTTTTCAGTTCAAGCCAATGGTGTGCTCTTCCTCCAGAATCAGTCAATACTCTGCTAACCAAGGCTTGACAGCATGATTGGAACCCGGGAATACAGTGACTTAAATCACAATGAAAACTTAGATCCACGCAGCATCCACCAAAACCAAGGTATTACTATATTTTGGTGTTAATATTCATGAAGGCGGAGCAATGGATAGACTATGGCCTCTACTGGTCAAGAAAAATCCTCGGGTGGAGAAAGGGAAATTTTTCATGATCCCTGGAAAACAACAAAAAATTCCAACAAAGGCTGAAATTTCAGTAAGTAATTACGAACGGAACTCGCTTAACTCCCTGCTTCATTTGATCACCAAACTCACGCTCCATTTCCCGTCCCTTAAAATTGTTACCAGGATATCAAGAGCTGATGCCCGCAAACTTTCTATCTTTGAAGATTACTCCCCTAGCTTCCCGCGGCCTTGCTGCTGGTTTCCCCATCAGGATTTCGGCGAAAAAACCCAGTCATGTCGCGGGTTTCATAGGTCCATTGTCTACGGGCGTCTGGGAATTTTTGACGTTTGCTCAGAACGGTCCGAGTGGAATTGACGGATAGCCAGAGTATCGTCTCAAACGAAACATGCCGGGAACTGAGTACTTATTCATCCAGGGATGCTGCAGTCCTCTGGCACAGCGTAGAAATTAAATTTGGAGGTGGTGACCTTATCCTATGCTGCCCCATAAGCCTCCCGTGCCCTTGTCTTTGTTCCCCATCGCCTTTTCTCCTCGCTAGCTTTTGCTAGCTTGGTTTCTCCGCGATAGTGCTCTGCCTTTCAGCCGTAGCTTACGCCATTTCAGATTGCCCTCGCCCAAACCCTTTGCTAGTGTTGTCTTACCTCTCCCTCGTGCACAATGCGCAACCCATTCTAGCTTGACATTTGCCGACAATCAACCCCGATCCCGGGGCTAACCATGTCCCGTACTGATATTTCATTCCCACTACGGCGCCACAGAACCACCCAAAGAACGCACCTGCGGAATATAGACGCCTATGTTTCCGGCTATATACCATCCAGTGCCGGAATCGTCCTCCAAAGTGTTGTGACCTTTGGCAAGAAATACCTGGGAGGATCACTCAGAGAGTTGTAAAGGCCCTGAAAGTATATAATATCTCTCGCGTTCTCATCCAAATTCTGGTCTGTGGCTCAACCACCTGCCGACCATCTAGCACAGCCATATCCCCAAGTTCTCCCCCGGAAATGCTTCAGAACACCTGATGAATCGTCTAATGTTACCATTCAGGGGTTTACCTCGGCCACTATCCGTCTCTCGACCTCCCATACGTCAGAACGAGGTTGAATACCATGAATAGTGAACCACAAGCGACTTGACACTCAATCATAGCGGATCTGTCGCTTCAGCCTGCTCATATTGTGCCTCGGGTCATCCTCCGGCTCTTGTGAAGAGGAGGGATCCGAGTCTAGTACTTGTGGTCCTGAGCGGATGAACGGTTGATGTACCAAGTATACATTAATCACCTGCTCCTATTTTAAGACGACGTATACCAGATAAAGTCCTCTTAGTCTCCAACAGACCGTCCCGGCGACTCCGAGCACGAGTAAGCCTTACTACATCTATGTCTTATGTGTCCAAATGTTATTGGACACTCTGTGATTCACCGGCACCTTTCAACGTCTGGTGAAGCCAATTGGCTCCGGGGTTATAAGCGGGCCTGCCAACTGGAGTCTCTATCGACCGTCGCTTGTTTCGATAGCCGCGGGTCACGGGGTGGTCCCTTGTTTCCATGAAAACCTACCTGTTCCTTTCAAAAACTCATGGTTCGTACATCTTCAGTACCATACCAACAAAACAGGGAGGTAGCTTCTTCCAAGAGTTAACAAACCTTTCCTTCGGCCTGCTGTCTAGCAACGTAGTATTGATTGACACCATTGCCAATGTTCCTTGACTCATACTGATGGGGAGATGGGGTCATGTACTACTTATTCTACTTCTACTTATTAGTTGCTTATGTCCAGTCGTAATCTACCGATCGTCGTAATCTAGGCCGTGAAGGGCGAAGCACCACCTACTTTCCGTTATCTTCCGTTATTTTGCACAGACGCAGACGACTCCAAGTCGACAGGAACTTTGATATTTTGTTCGCGATCACCTCGAAAAAGGCGAATTGAGACTGGGATCCGGATAGGGTGAACGTTGGCACTCCTCTCCGTTATCGGAGAATCAACTCCCACACGACTCGTTTGGTGACTGGGAAGAAGACCAAGGGAATCTTTGAGGATATAGAGTTTCATTCGTAGCGTCATTGTATTGAATGCGATTGCCTTCAAAATCACAAACGTAAATCAACACACTGGTGCCTGAATGAACAATAAGCGCACGTACAATGAGCGGAACGAGAGTCTGGAGAAGGATGTATGTCGCATCCAGATCGAAGGTTTCGAAGATCAAGAAGAGAATCTCCGGGATAAGCTGTAACATTGCCGACTCAAGCAGGATCCTCAGAACGGTGTCCAGTCGAGAGGGGAAGAGGGAAAACTGTGACGAGTTGAATTTGGTGCGCCATATGCGAAACACGATGAGGGAGGTGGTAATGAAGTTTAGGCAAACGAGGATTCTGACGTGGGCCGATATCCATTTGTATATGTTTTCGAATTGTAGGCTGTGTTCGTCATCCCCCGTAGAAATGCCAAGGTACTGGATACATGAACCATATCCCGTTACTTAAAGATATGATATCGTTAGGAGACAGACGGATCACATGTAACGAGCTTACCAAGTTCTGCGGCGTACACAACAAGCAGAAAGGAGAGAACCCGCCAGTCTTTGCCCCAAAGGATCCATGCACGGTATATCTAAATTCACGGATGGGAGCCTTATTTGAGAACTGAGTAAGGTGGACAATTAACGTGTAGAGACATACCGCCGCTGAAGCTCCCAAGCTCTCCTGAGTGACGAAGAGCACGTCCTGCAAGACTCGGTGCCAGAGATCGAATCGAATGAGAAATGTGCCTGGATCTTCGTTCGATGTTCCTCGGAATGCAAGGCAAGCACGGTAAAAGACGACCGAAAAATGTAAGGTGGCTATAAGGAGCATAACTGTGGAGACTTTGAGCATAACCTTCAAAAGAAGCTTCCACTGAGCATGCGATAGTATAGGATTTTGAATGTGTGCCAGCTTACTGTGACATGTCCTCTAGGAGTGGTTTCTCCAGGGCGCCTGTATGCCCTGAGATTCTCGGGTATTAAGGTCACATAAAGAGTGAAGAAGTAGTTGCAGAGGAGAAACCCTAAAGTCGGTATGTTAGTTGCGAGCTACAAGGTAGAGATGATGATCTTGATTTTACCATAACAAAGGGTCTGTCAGGCAAATGGAGGGTTCTTGAGAAAGCACAATACCAAAACAAGTTCTGTAACTCACCTCGCCCAATGTCGCCGCCAGGAAAGCTTCTGTTGCCCTTGCCTGCATCGCCCACGAATATCAACTGGTCTTTCGTAGTACGGGGAATTTCACACGGAATGCAGCTGGTCCGCAAGATCCCTATATATAGCGCTAGCATATGCCTCAGGATGTCATCCACATTGGCTGATAAGAATATTTGACCAGGGATAGTGCCATAATGGATGTCGGATGGAGACGAGAGTGCAGGCCGTCGATACAGAGTCAACTCTTCGATGACTGATTGGGCAATAACAACCAGAGGATATGGGTTTAAACATTCCAACCCGTACCCTCAGTATCGTGAACTGGGTATCCTCGATACCTCAAATATAATCAAAATGGAACCGAACACCGGACTTTCGGACCCGACAGTGCATACGTAAGGTAAGGGAGATTACTGATAATAAAATATAAATATGTAATGGATCAATAAACGAGGAGGGAGCCTGCAGTTGAGACACGACGATATAGGAGTTGAAAATACACGTAGTCGAATATGAGCACATAATTTACTACTACGATTAGACCATATCACAGAAGACAAGTATCTATATTCCCGAGAGGATAAGAGTAGCAGACTTAGTAATACTCGCGGGAAGCATTCTTAGAGTGAACATCACTCAATGCGTCAACAGCTTTCAGCCGCGGCAGTGGTTGCAGCTCTTGCTTATACCATGTCGTCGGATCGAGCCTCTAATAAATTCGTTATTGTAGCATTCCCTGACGAAAGCCCGGGTGGAACATGCAGTCGCAATCACTGACATCGAGAGCTTTGCGCACTATAAGGCTGGTCCCTGTAGCGACCTGGAGATCAATGACGAGATTTGATGGGGCTATACCCCCGCTGTCTTCCAAAGAACGGAGCAAGCAAAGCAAGAAAAGATTGGATCCAAAGAGACATCAATGTGATTGAATGATGCGAAAGTTAGCGGCAACACTACGAAGTCGAAACAGACGAGAGGAGCTATACCCAGCCACGTTGACCCCAATTTTACAGTCGTCGGATATCCGGATCGTATCACCGCCCAGGGGATCAATTCCCCCGTCTCACCTCTTCTGTACTGTGGCGTTGGGATGGGTAACATCTATGCTCCGAAGTGGGCCACCAAATCAGCAATCTCATTCATGCTGGCAAACGAGGTTACGACTCACCCAAATAACGAGTAGCGAGTCAATCGTCGGATTGTATCTCCAACGCCAAAGCTTAAAATGTCAAAAACCTTGGAGTTTGTCTTCGTCACATGACGTTCGAACAGGCTTGATGATCTTTTCAGGAAGACGTGATCCGACAAAGGGTAGGGGCAGGCGAAGAGACGGGAGGGCCAAGCGAAGAGCAAGTTGACTATCATGATGATTAGAATTGAACCAAGCGCTGGACTCTCGGAATTGAGAAGGTGAAATTCCATCCGTTGCGTTAGTGAGGACGCTGACATCCGTAAACTCCTACGGGTGCAGCTTTACATCCTGTGTTGCCGAACTGACCTTATTGCTATGTTAATTACTGTAGTACCTCCTAAAGAGTGCCGGAGAAAAACACTGAGTCGCGATCACCGAAGTCGGGAATGTTACGTTTCAGGAGGCTGGCTTTGTAGCGATCCAATCATCCCGGTTGAGGTCAAGACTGATGAGGCCGCAAGAGGTAAAAACTTCAATGACGCGAGGTCTGTCAACAATCTTTTGAAATCAACCACGAGAAATCACACACCAACTACCCCAAACTCATTTGGCATATCCACCTTCACTGTCAACAGCACCAAGTACGTAGAACGCCGAGTCACACTCTCGTGGGTCCCAAGATCGGACTACTATCATTCTTGCCCCAACGGTGGAAGAGGAATCGTTTGCTATGGTAGCCTCCGCTTCGCTACCACTTGCCCATCGCCCGCGACCTTTGGTTTCCCCCGTGTCATTCTGAATTTTGATGCCAATTATATCCGGGTGTACGCATATATGCATGTAAAGACGCCACTAAGCCAAGGCGACTGGTACCCGCAGGGCACCCAAACCAATGGGCTGTAATTGAGCTGACGGTCTTGCCCACCATAGCGACAATGGTACCAAGTCTGACATCAGTCTGAATTCTCGACGCCGATGGTCAGCCACTAGGTTTTCTAGGTCTGAGGGAAGGGTCATACCCGTTCCTCCTCAACTGCTTCGGCTGCTTTAATGGCGTTGAGGTGGAGTTAGTATCCTTGACGGAATCGTCCTTGAAGGTTGTTACTGAGATGGCCGCCAAGAATCGGTATTGATTAGCACCCCACGCGTGCTCATCGTGTCTGTCCAGCTCGTGGTGGGCCACAGGTCGTAGTGCGCTCCGAGTTGCAGAAGCATGATTGACCTGCCCTAATGCGGAACGTTCGGCCGATGAAATTGATGACGTACGCTGATTCACCCTTACCTCCGTACACATTCACTGGGCGAAAATCCTCTCTTGAAATACATGAATGTCAGGAAATACTGAATTAGATTCAGGGTGAAAGGTACGCTATGTCTTGGTTTTCACGGCGAGCCCACGGGGTTGTTGATTTCTTGTTAGTCTGAGTCATCCCTTGCATCAAGCATTTACCAACACTACTCGAAGGTTGAACACGTTTGACTATGGACATGGCCTGCGGCGTCTAATTTCTGACTCTCCACCATGGTTCGACTTACGGTTTCTGTGTCTTTTCTCAAATTCGTTATCCTGTATATTGAATCTTCCCCCCGATTGACAGCCAAGGGCTGCTTGAATGGTCCGTTGCATGTGTTTGAGATGATCTTGATGGTGGTTTCCACCTTGCCCTTGGACCCGTTCTCGCTCGCCGATCTCACGCATCTCACATCCATACCAACGCAGGTGGTTTCTCGTGCGATAGAGACCCTAGCTTTTGGCCCATTTCCTATCCGTGATTCTTTTTATCCTTGTGCCGTGCCTTTCAGCTCCCACGCCATTACGGCTTCATGAATTTTCATTCTCTTTGCTTGAAGATTCTGACCTGTTCACGACCGCGATTGCTTCCGCTTGCGAGTTTGTAGAGGCGACTCGCCGACGGGTAATCCTCTTTCAACAACATCAACAACGAACACACCGTGCTTTTTCTCCCGTTCTTGTTATCTCAAGTAAAACGCTAAGACCTTAAGTCGACGTCTTAACGTCATACTCTCTGCGGATGCTACCGACCACAGCCAAGGTCGATATAGGTTCAGCCCTATTGACGACGCCGGCTAGAGGCTTTTGAACACCATCGAGAACCGCCTACGTCTCTCCTCTCATTCAAATCATGGATGTCAGCACGATCTAGGGTATCATGGCTTTCTTGAAGTGTCCTATTGATGCAAAAGCAACGAGGTTGGTCAGAACATTTGGGGTTGGCTATTGAACGCTATCACCATCTAGGATCCGGCGGTTTCTATACTTACAAGAGCTCATCACACTCCTGGATAAATACTAATGGTACACCTTGAGTTCTATCACCGTGCACGATTCTGATAAACACTTTTTACCCAGGATTGTTCTGCGGCAGAAATCATGAATTCAATAGGCTAGATCGACAATTCGGATATGTGGGAGTTTCTTGTGGTCGAGGACTCGTAATATAACACTATGACACTATAACATGTACTCGCCGTCGTTCTCTATCCCGAAGACGGTCAGCACATCGTCTGCCTGGTCAATATTGATTTACTTTCGTCTCTCTCCGACCGCCTTGGCTTCTGCTTTAGTGGCGCCGACACATAGAGTTTGTATCTCCATTACCTATCGTCCACCGAGTCCGCGACATGTTCGTCTTAGAGGGTCGCTACTGATCACTGTCAAGGACTATCCTCACAACTCATGCCTGTTGTGATTGTTCAGGTCACATTCATATCGGTCGTGGAGGTCGCAGATGAAGGCGACGAGCATGTTGTTAGAGATCGGCCGTGAGCAATAGCCAGCCTCGAGTTCCTGGAGAATGATTGACCCGCCTTCAAGCCTAAGTGCAAACTTCGGCCGATGAAACGATGACACATGAATATTCTCCCTTGTCCTCGTACTTCCACCTCTTGGTTTCACCACGTGCATCTCGTTTATTCTCTTGTCGTTCTGGTCTGAGCTCTCATTGACGCCCAGTTAACCAACGGGCGTTGCTCAACGCCTGAAGATGAGGTTCTGTTGATTCCAACAGTATGGTAACATACCGACAAACCGGGCGAGGTGGCTTCTTCCCAAGGATAACAACCTGTCTTGTGGCTTACTGCTCATTGCTGTTAGATAACGTATGAGTTGGCATTGCCAATGGTTCTTTACTTAGATAGACTGGGAGACGTGTCATCATGTACTACTTTCTACTTCGATTAGTTACTCGGAGAATACTATCCAGCCGTAATCTACCGATCATCGCGATCTGGGCTGGGTGGTAGCCAATTTTTCGTTACTTCTCACACGCATAAATGCCTCTAAGTCGACAGGAGCTTCGAGATCCGGGTCGCGATCGCCTCTGTAAGAGCGAATTGCGACTGTGATCCGGATAGGTAGCATATTGACACTCCTCTCCGTCGTAGGAGAGTCAGCTTCTACATGACTCCTTCAATAGCTGGGTGGAGGACTGAGGTGATCTCTGAGGATATGAAGCTTCATGCGCAACGTCATTGTGTTGAATGCAATCGCCTTTGAAATCGAAGACATATATTAACACTGATTCCCAAGAAATAAAAATAAACACACGTACAATGAGCGGAACAAGAGTTGCGAGAAAGATGTAGGTCACATCCAGATTGAAACTTTGGAGGATCATGAAGAGGATCTCCGGAATTAGCTGCAACATCGCCGACTCAAGCACAAACCTCAGAACGTTGTCCAGTCGAGTGGGGAAGAGGGGATACTTCGACGAATTGAGCTTTGTGCGCCATATGCGAAAAACAATGAGTGAGGTAGTTATACAGTTTAGGCCAACAAGAATTCTGGCGTGGGTCTTTATCCATTTGTCCAAATTCTCGAGATGTAGGGCTTGTTCATCATCCTCCGCAGGAGTACGGAGGTACAAGATACACGAGCCATATCCCGTTGCTTAAAGATATGTTATTAGGAGATGACAAGATGACGTGGCGCAAACTCACCAAGTTCTGCGGCGTACACGACAAACAAGACGGAAAGAAGCCGCCAGTCTTTACCCCAAAGAACCCATGCACGGTATATCTAGGTCCACAAGTCGGAGTCTGAGGCGACCGAAAGAGGCTAGGGACGTACCGCTGCTGCAGCTCCCAGGCTCTCCTGAGTAACGAAGAGCATATCCTGGAAGACTCGGTGCCAGAGATGTAATCGAGTGAGAAAGATGCCAGGAGCTTCGTTTGATGTCCCTTGGAATGCAATACAAGCACGGTAAAAGACAACCGTAAAATGTAAGGTGGCTATGAGGAGCATGACTGTGGAGACTTTGAGCATAACCTGGAAAAAACGACTAAGCCAACGATACTACCCATAGGGTTGAATACGCGCCACTTTGCTCACCGTGACATGTCCTCTAGGGGTGGTACCTCCAAGGCGCTCAGGTATCAAGGTCACATATAGAGTGAAAAAATAATTGCAGAGGAGAAACCCTAAAGGTCAATGTTTTAGATCGCGAGCTCCAAGGCAGTACTGATGATCTCGGGTTCACCATAACAAAGGGCCTAGGTCAAGCAAATGGTGGGTGCCTGAATCACAGTACCAAGACAAGGTTTTGTAACTCACCTCGCCCAATGTCGCTGCCAGAAATGCTTCTGTTACCGTCGCTTGCATCATCCTCGGAAGTTGACTGGTCTTTCGTAGTGTGGGGAATTTTAGACGGAACGCGGCTGGTTTGCGGGGCTCTATATATAGCAGCTTATGCGTCAGAATGTTATCAACGTCACCTAATAAATATATCTGACCAGGGATAGTGCTATAACAAATGTCTGGATGAAGACGAGAGTGCAGATCGTTGGGACGGAGTGACCTCTTTGAGACCACATTGGGTATCAACGCCTAAGGATATGCGGCTCAACATTCTAACATATACCCTCAGTATCGCGAACTTAGCATCTTTGATAAGCCTTATTCATGATAAGAGGGACGCTGCTAAGAATATATCAGGCTCAAAATAAATGAAAAGGTGAGGAGGTCACATGCGATTGAGTCAAGAAGATACAGGGATCAAAATCCCCGTGCGTTGTGATACACATAACTCGCTATTACAATTAGGCTATATAACAAAAGACAAGTATCAGTACTACCCAGAAGAGCGGCGGTGTACCCAATATACGCGGGACGCATTCTAGGAGCAAGGCTCGCCCATTGCTTTAGCGATGGGGGTCTCGGAGTGGGATGTCAACAGCTTTCAGCCCCGGCGGTTGCAGCTCTCGCTCATGCCGTATTGTCGAGCCGATTTTCTACCACGTTCATTATTATGGCACCTGCTAACGAAAGCCGGGGTGGACCGTGGAGTCGCGATCACTGACATCGGGAATTTTTGCGAACTTAGAGGCTGGTCTCTGTAACGACCGGAAGACCAGTGACAAGATTTGATGGGGCTATACCACCGTTTTTTAAAGAACAGAGCGAGGAAGTAAAGCAAGATGAGGCACAATGTTGGATCTAAAGAGACATCTATGTTGATAAAAAAAACATAGATGACCGTCCAAAGGATAGTACATGATTAGAATGGTGGGAAAGTAAGCAACAGCTCTCTGAAAATCGAACACGAAGAGGAGACTTACCGGCGACTACTCCGCGCTCGATGGTCTGATTCATCGTCATTATTACCAAGCTCTGCACTTGACGAGACTTAACACATTTTTGGAGTGTAAATCCCCAGTCCAGTCCAGCGTTGTGTGCCCCGAGAGAACTTATTGCAGTTGCCTTCTGTTCAGTAAAACTATACTCAGCCACGTTGGTTTTAATTTCACAGGTTTCGGATGTTCGGGTCGTATCACCGTCTGAGAGACTGATTGCTCCTGTCTTCTCACCTTTCCTAGTACGGTAGTGTTGGGATGGATACATAGATGCTGCGAAGAAGGCCACCAAATCGAGCGATGAATCGTAACCGAAAGAAGATCAATGACTCGAACATGAATGACGCAAGTTCTACCCCTAATTTATGAAATCAGACACGAGAAAGCACGCACCAACTATTCTCGAACTCATTTGGCCTATCCTTTCTCAGTATCAGCATCAAGTTCATGGACCATAAAGCTCGTTCAGCTCGAGATAAGACTCTCATAATACTCTCCCCGACGGTGGAACAGAAATCGTTCTATAGTGGTAGCCTCCGCTTCACTACTCATTACCCGCAACCTTCGGTTTCTCTCGTGTCATCCTGATTTACAACAGCATTTGCATCCGGGTTTACGCAACTTCATATGTATTGAATAGCGCCACCGAGCCAAGCAAACCAGTAGCTGAAAAGTACTGTAGCCAACTGGTTATAGTCAAAACAACAATCCTACTCATCATAACCAAAATGGTACGACTCACCCAAGCAATGAGTACCGAATCGGCCACAGATGGGTCGTCTCTTCCCTTCACGCCATTGAGCAGGCAGCTCAACCGTGCCGTATATTGGCGTAGTAGGCCAGTAACACATTACCCACTTGAGGTATCCAAAAACAACGCATACTTGATATGGTAGGGCACGGCTAGTGTCCTCTCAAGTCACTTCTTCAAGCAAGGGCGAGGTTTGAAGGTCAAGAGTCAAGGGTCAAGTGTTGAAGGTCACAGGTCAAAGGTCAAGTGTTGAAGGTCAAGGGTCAAGGTGGGCTTTCACTGGTGTATTAACCAAGTTGTTAAGCTAAGGAAAGGTTGTATGTACATTGGGCTTATATACTGGAATATGTTCTAGGTCCGGAGTCGCTCTGAGTTGCGCTGAGTCGTGGGCATGTGAGTTGTTTGTAGTTGGACTGAGTCATTGTGGGAGTGGCTGCAAATATTGTGTGAGTTGTTGCGGCTGTTTGTATATTATGACTCAGGGTGGCATGTGGAGATGTCTGCTGGGCATGGTCTGGAGCTGTGGTCTGGATGCATAGCTCCACTCACTCTGCGGAGTCGTCTATAGAGATATTTGAATGAGTGGGAAAGGTGGTAGGGGAGAGGTGAGTTGGGCAGGAAAGGGCGTCTATATGGGTGCTTGTTGGTGGGAGTAGGGGTAAATCGTAACAATACTAGGGCAATGTTGGGACATGAATATGGCATTCTCAAACTCAGAACACAGAGTAGCAACAAATGGTCAGCTCATGCCATTGTTGATATTCCTTGCTCTAAATTGACAGGTGGACGGAGTTCAATCAGTTATTCTGCAAATGATACCTTCAGTGGTAATATACTAATTGTCGCATTCCAGACTGTAGAGGGCAAAGCACCATCTATGTTCTATTGTTTCTTCTGCCTGGAAATACCTCCTAATCCTATATGCTTATGATTGAACTGCTGCTCGACGGAAGCTTTGAGGCTCGGCCGTGGTCACCTCAATGAAGGTGGATTGCAACCAGAATCTGAATAAATTACATAAAAACACTCCTCATTGTCCTAGGAAAATCAGCTTCCACACAACTCGTTCAATAGCTGGGAAGGGGACCAAGAGACTCTCTGAGGATACGGAGCTTCAATCGCAACGTCACTGTATTGCATGCGATTGCCTTTGGAACACAAGGCAAGGATATCAACACTCTGATTCCCAGGAAATGATAATCAAGTGCACATACAATGAGCAGAGCAAACGTCTGGAGAAGGATGTACGTCACATTCAGATTGAAGCTTTGTAATATCAATGACAGAGCCTCCAGGATAAGCTGTACCATTGCTGACTCATGCAAAACTCTCAACATAGTGTTCAGTCGGGAGGGAAAGTCTGAAGAGGGGATACTGCAACAAGTGTTATTTACTGTGCCACAAGTGAACCTGCATGAGTGAGGTAGTGGTAAAGTTCAGACAGACAAGGATTCTGGTGTGGGCCATTAGCCACTTGTCCAAGTGTCCGAAAAGTATCACCTGTTCAAAGCCTCCCGCTGGGATACCGGCGTACAGGATACATGAGCCGAAATCTGTTGCTTTCTGAATATGATGGTGTCAGGACACGATGAGGTAATGTATGAGGAGCTTACCGAGTTCCGACCAGTACACAACAAGCAAGATGGAAGAATCCGCCAGTCCCCAAAGGACCATGCACGGTATATCTAGGCTCACGGGTTGCAGCTTGATCTAGGCCTGGTTGGCAACATCTCTATATATGCAACTATAATCGACCCCTAGCATCAATACCGGTGATTAAATTCATTCAACCGGGAGGGGAAGTGCAGATTCTCGAGACGGGACGAGCTCTTTGATGACAAAGCGACCAACATGGGAGAATATGGGTTGAAACATTCCAACACTTACCGTTAATATTGGTAAGGCACCAATCATGACAGTCAAAGTACTGACCTATTTCACTCAATTCATTTGGTCACAGGTCACAGGCCTCAAGATTTACGAATAATTTTCGTGTGGTCACAGGGTCACAGGGGGTCCATACGAATTGGGCCAGTATGTGACCAAAAATTACAAGTGTCAATTTTTTTTTGACTAATCTGTGCCAGCTCATCACTACCGCTCTTCGCAGCTCTACTCTACCTATGTATGCCAAAGTACATCACTTCTTCTGTTGAGATTTCCCTTTCTGTCCTGCCTCAAGCCCCTCGTCGTTGAGTGCAAGATCTTCACCTTGATCATTGGCGTGCCTCCACCAATCCGCACAAGCGTACAATGTATATGGCTGCTGGATCTTTTTAGGTTTGTCCTCCTTTCATTTTTTTCCTTCCAAAGCCATGGGTTTATTCTCTTCCAGACTGATGCTCTCAGTCTCAGTACCCGAGCTCGGGCGTTGATACGGGACTCGGAACGAGAGTTAGCTGGTAACAAACAGTGTATTGCCAGGGAGGAGGCGTTCACGGAGATCAAGAGGTATTGTAAGCTACTCTTGGACATTGGGGAGTATCATTGTAGACAGTAGTGAATAACAGGTGGGTATGCGGTCGATTGTAGTCTTGAATAGAATTATGAGACAAAAAAAAATCTTCCTACTGACTGAAATGTGCTAGAAGACCAGATTTGAACTGCCTCTAAGTTTATTTCTGATGAGAACTACTGTGTTATAGCAACCCAAAAGCTTATTGGACGTTTGAATTCTGAGAAGAGGGCTCACTGCTTGGTAGCCTTGAGGTTCATTCGAATATTTCTAATTGGTCACAGGTCGCACGGTGGTCATACGAATTCATATATTCGTATAAAATGGTCACTGGTCACAGCCCTTACGAATTGAGTTAAATAGGTCAGTATCAGAATTGAGACTAGCGCTGAACTTTCAGACTCAACGACGTATACTTACGTAAGGTGGAGAAGATAGTTGAGAATGAGAGGTGAGTCTATGAGAAATGGATAGACGATGCGGGAGCATGTATGTATTTGGGGCAGGAGAATGCAGGAATAAAAATGAACGCTGGTCATGACATGAGCATGTAACCCGGTATTACGATTAGGCTATCACAGAAGACAAGTATTTATGTTCCCCAAAATGACAGTGGCGGAACTTCTCCTTCGCGGGAATCATTCATGAAGCGGCAAAAAGGGGTGAAGTTGTATGGGAATGTTCACACGTTGCAATAGTGATGGGCGCACTCGGAATGGGCTGACATCTTACAGATCCGGCGGTTGCAGCTCGCCATCTTGCCGTATCGTCGGTTTAAGCTCCATTGTGGTTTTTGGACGATCGCCAAGGCGGGGCGCCGAGTCGCCATCAGTGATATCGGCGAGAGTGTTCCGTCGCAAAGGTTGTTTCCGCAGCGGTCTAAAAAGTGGACGGGGCTTTGCCACCATTATCGTCAATGGATCCGAGCAATAAAGAAGAGTAAGGCGAGACACAGTGTTGGATTTAGAGCCGTCGTTGGTTTTCGATATAGAGATCATAACTGGCTGTACTTGCAAGAAGATCAACGACTTGAACAACAACTTTTTATATCAAATACAAGGAAGAACGCACCAACTACATCAAGCTCATTTGGCCTATCTATCTTTGGTATGTAGGTACTTTCTTCGACTATATTAGCGTCCCCAATTTTGTAGGTACAAAGCTCTCGCGTACTCCAAGATCTGACTAACATATTTTTATCCCCAAGGCGGAAGAGGGATCATCCTGTGGTAGCCTTCGTGTCACTACCTGCCCATACAGCTTTGATTTCCCCGTGTCTTCCTGATTCATGATAGCAATCCTATCTGGGATCACGCAGAAAGATCACCAAACCAGGTAAGCTGGTACCGTCAGAATACTGTAGCCAGTGGGTCGTGATCATACTGGCGATCCTACTGACCTGGCAGCAATAGTACGACTCACCTAAACAGCGAGTCCCGGGACTTTCACCCGGAAATATCTATGCAGAAACCTGGCTTTCAATCCTCAAACTCTCCTCCCTGTGGAGCTTCATCGACATCCGCAAGATAGCGATCGGACGTATATCTAAAATTGATAGCGGGTCCTCATTCACAGATGTCGACTGCATCCTCGCGGGAAGCCAATACGGCGTACTCAAATGGGTTCTTGATGGCGTTATCAGCATCTGCCACGATATGGATGATGAGGTCGACCTCACAGACGCTGGGAGACTCGGTTGAGAGAGGACTGTGATGTTATATCACATGAAGGGAAGGGCTACGATAAATCAAAGGCAGGGTGGTAAAGGCAGGTGTAAAGGTAGGGTAAAGGCAGGGTAAAGATAGGCTTAAGGCAGGTTAAGGTCGAGTGAACAGTTTTCATACTCATCAATAAAATGTCTCGTGAGTTCTAAAAAGATCAGTAATATTTTTATAACTTGATCTACCTATTATCTCATATATCTTGCCGTTACGATCGGTATCGGACTGCTGTAAGATACGTTCAAGTGCGCTGTATCCACAACAACTGAAGTCAATACATCAAATTAGGCGGTGATATAGCATCTACACACTGTTGAGGCCATTTTCTGGCGAGGTGGAGGTGGGTCCTTGTAAGTTGAAGACCGGTTCAAGGCGGGGTGAAGGTCGGATACAGAAAAGTAAAGGCAGGGCAGCGGCATAGTAAAGGTCGGATAAAGGTCCGGTTTGCAAAATAAAAGGCAGGGTGGCTGTGTACTGAAGGCTGGGTAAAGGTCGGATTGGCGAAGTGCAGGCCGGGTGAAGGTAGGTTGCAGGCCGGGTAAAGGCAGGGTGAAGGCCAGTTAAAGGCTGCCCAAAGGTCTATTTCATGTAATCAAAGGTTGACCAATCGCCAAGTAATGGCCGGTTGGGCAGAGGTTGAGGTAGCATATCATGATTTATGCACACCGAAACTTGGCGTGAAATTTGAATATTGCATGGGTATCTTGATATCCAATCTTAGAGGGTTCTGGACCGGCCTACCTGACCTATACATACAAAAGTATGGCCTATACCGTCTTGAAGTACTAATTCATAGTGTAGAGGTATATTTGGGGCTATCCCTCTGGTTGTCAACAGTTAGTACGCCATGTGAAGACTCGTAAAATCTACTTTTACTTCCTTGAAATTACACCAATCGCTCGTTACATAGACGTCTCATCATATATCAGCCTACCAGTCGTACCACACGGTGGGTGGATCTTCGGCAATCGAAAGAACATTCATCTGTGGCTGTACACTAAAGGCAGGGTGAAGGTCGGGTGAAGGCAGGTAAAGGCAGCTGTCTTTACCCCTGCCTTTACTTTCTCGTGCCCCTGAAGGGAAGATTTAGACAGTCTATGAGGGAGGTACCAAACGGAGCACTCGGGCGTAAAGATGCACCGGAGTATCTTCAAGGAGAGATGAGAAAGGTTGTTCCGGAGTGGTTTGCTGATGAGCTTGCGGATATCGTAGCAAAGGCATGAGTCTATGAGCCTGCACCTCAAAGCGGCTGAAGGAGACACATGGAGATTTGGGGTGTTTTTTTAACTCGTCACTGGGCGAAATACGTGTGCATCGGACCATGTAGATCTATAACTTTTCCATTTACTTCAACCTGAGCATGGCGTCCGGAACTCTCTGGCGCCTCGTGACAGGGTCCTGTATACATATCTAAAAATTCTCCTCAAAGCCCATTCATAGACTCGAGAATTTAACCCCAAGCCGCCTTCGCCATTCAACGTATCGTTTGACTCGGTCTATCTGATAAACCTTCATTTAACGCTATTAGGTAGATAGTAATCTCGAATCGTCGTTGACTCTCCATGAGAAATCGACTGGCCCAAGGGCCCCAACTGGCACTCGTGCATTCCCCTGACGTCGAAGTTTTGTGAAGACCTCGTCCGAGTTGTAGGCAAGTGCCTTGGACATGATCTCCCGCATATCTTCCAGAAAGTAGTCCGAGATCCCTTTGGTGAATGTTTCTTTGATGACATCCTCCCAGGAACTATACATCGTGGTCCATCCTCGCGTGGCGCTTCTGAGTCGGCCTTTGAGATAGTAGAGAGATAGTATGGCGTCAAATCCAATCCTGTGTATCCTCGCGTCCTATTTCATGGTCGTATGCACCAGCAATCGCGCTGACACCATCAACGAACCATGAAGGGACCCCGAATTTCCTCGCGAGAATAATGGAATTGAATGAGTTGAACTGTTCTCCAGCCTGGTGAAAGAAGTACCATGATAATTCTTCGATAGCCTTCTCTCTCATGTGACAAAAGTTCCACAGGGAAGCACCGAGATCCAGACATCATGGCTGAAGACCTTTTCGTATGGATCTGCATCTCCGTCCATGCTAACGGGCTCATCGGGAATGGAGATCACCTCGAACCTGATTGTAGTCAAACATAATATGTGGATCCCCCGGGTCAGTTTAGCCATACTGAGGTGGCAAATTTTCGAGCGAGTACGCACTGAGGGTACAAGACGTCCAAAAATCGCTCAAAATCGACCTTTGAAATTTGACCCAGGACGATCGGATTGTCCACCGACGTTCCCTCCTTGAACCTTCTTGACCGTCTACGCCCTGAGGAAGTGTGAAAATTTCGTTGAATGGTGGATGCGGATTGTTTTCGAAGCCGTGTTTTGGGACTTTGAACAACTTGTCTTCGACCTGTCGAGTGTGAGATTGTTAATCAAAGCCACCACAATCGAGGGAAGTTGTGATTTGAGCCACCTGAAAAACAACGAGCTCCCAAAAGTATCTTTCATGGGGAATAAGAGTCATGGCTGAGGATGGGGGCGAAGGCATGACAGGGAGGCGATTGTTGGTAAACCATCGAGCTAAATAATAGCTACGTCAAAGCTGGAACCTGCCTCGTGGACGTAGCAAGCCACGATACGCTGCGCGATACGGGATCAGATCGGTGTCAATACAGCGGAGGTTCTGTTGTGCCACTCAATGTACACAATCGAGGACTATCGAGGACTCGTGCTGGTTCGAGGACTCGTGCTGGTTCGAGTCTCGGTCCAAGAACGACCTATCCAAAGGTGCTGTCATATCACGATGAGTTCCAGTGCCATCAAACGCAACCGCCATCCTCGTCTCGCGTCGGCTAAGGACTAGACCTGTAACCGACCCCTCACAAGAAACGTCGTTGTGAGGACGCTTGCTCATTGACGGTCTAGCCAAGAACAAGAAAACGCTCTTGACAGCAAGCTAGACGTCATCGCTGCCAAAGCCCTCTTTTCTTACCATCCTCCAGCTCCCTGCTCCTATCATGCCGCTAAAGTCAACAAAGGCTATTCCTGGGACTTTACAGTCTAGTGAGTAGCCCATAATTCCCCCGTGCCTCAGAAGTTTCTGATCTAATTTGATCCCTCGTTCGATGTCCATCTTTTCAGAGTCCCAAAGCTTCGTTTGTAGACGATTTGTGTTTGTTATTTCACAAGATATTCAATGGCCCACACGAAGCTTCTTGGGGAGCATTGGAAGCAGGAAAATCTCCCAGTAGTTAGGATCGGGGTCGCCACGATGAGTGATTTTCGAGTTAATGCAGTCAATAGTGTGCGAAAACGGGGGCCGAAGAGAGGCTCGACATCCCTGGTTGCTCCTGGGTACATCACACCTTTGGACTTTGATGGTTCTGAATGGGATTTCAGCGTTTCGGGCACGGATTTCTTGTATACGTACTCAAATTATTCTAGACCCAACGCCGTGTAAATGTTCGGCTGTGGGTTGACAGTACTTGTGAACAAAAGAGCTT
Organism: Marasmius tenuissimus; assembly: GCA_029532415.1. Classification (NCBI taxonomy): domain Eukaryota; kingdom Fungi; phylum Basidiomycota; class Agaricomycetes; order Agaricales; family Marasmiaceae; genus Marasmius; species Marasmius tenuissimus. The sequence goes on from JAQOTA010000061.1 coordinate 54,307, forward strand.
CTTATGCATCACGTTTTGCGGGGACGCGACCTTCATCGTGATTGGAGGATAACCTGGGCTCGGCTTTAGTCAGCTCTTTTCGCTGATGGCACTTGCCGCTTCTTCGGCTTGGCCCGATTCAATGCATGACCTTTGGCTAGAAACCGACCCCAAACTGGTAGCTTCCTTACTCTCGGGTCGTCTGAATGTCACTAACTAACTCTGATAAGGCGCTCGGATGTAGGCCAAAACAAATTGGGACTACAGGCTATATCTCTGTAGACGCTCGGTCCTCCAGGGCGAAACAATGCCGACTCACCGTGCATCACGAACACGAGGCATTAACCCAGGTTGATCGATTCATCTTGTCATTTGACCACCACTTGCGTCTCCTTCATGTCGTCCTCGTTGTCCTCATCCGTGACCCCCACTCCCCACGATACCTACTTCTGGGAGCTCGTAGTTTTTCAGGTAATTCATCGAGCCGTTATTGACTGTCCAATTGAAGAATACATCTGAACAGGTCGAAGACAAATTATTCAAGGTCCCAAAACACGCGTTCGCCGATAACCCGCACCCACCGTTCAACGAGATATTTACTCTACCTCAGAATGAGAGTGACGAGAGAAGGAAGGAAGGGGTCTCGTCAAATAACCCGATTGTGCTGGAGCAGATCGCTAAGGCTGACTTTGAGAGATTCTTGGCAGTGCTTTATCCAAGGTGAGTTACGGTCTTCAATCATCTCAGACTTAACTTACCTACATTTGAGTGCCGACTTGACGTAGATTCAGACCCTACCAACCCAGGAAACCCGAAGTTCGTGGCTTCTTTTCCGCCTTATTTACCGATGAATGTCCACCAAAGTCGGAAATCGGAAACTGGTTGTCAGTGCTGAAGCTTTCGTCCTTATGGAACTTTTTCGATGTACGACAAACGGCAATCGTGACTCTATCACAGTTTCCCATCACATGCCAGATCGACTGTCTATCGTGCACTGAGAACGCACCTTTCAGCGCTGTCGACCGCATCGTTGCAGGAAAGGTGTACGGTGTTCTTCGATGGTTCATTGAAGGTATCACTCTTATCTCATGTGCATTCAACTCCGATATGGACCGTTCGGATGCACATAGGGTTGGATTGGATACAACAATGTCGTTGTACTACCTTAAGAACGCTGTTCGACGTAGCGTCCAACCACCCGCGAAAGAGACACCATTTGGGAGAAGAAAGCTACCTGGGAAGGTCTCGCCGCAGGATGTACGGGGGGAAGAGCTCGAGAAGGATATCCGCGAAGTACTGTTGAATGGGATTTTGATTCATTTCAATGATGAAATATCGGAGATAATATCCAAGGCGAAGGTATATCAGGATGACTCGGAGGCTGTGGATAGTTGGACCATGGATATCTCTGTCGATGGGTGTAAATCGCTTTGCTGGAAGTTCTCTGTTGATCAGAATTTCGAACTTAGTATCAAGGGGTAATCGATCCTTAATTTATACGTCTGAGATTACTCTCTGCTACCCCATTGAGCGGGAAAATCGAGCACCGCTCCTGCCGTTGCATGCATTTTGGTTGATCTAAACTCACAACATCAGGGAGGGTTGACCCAAATCAATTCCGATTCTATCCTGTTGACTGGTGGTGCTCAGCTTCACACCGATAGGCTATATTATTTGCAGAGGTCAATCTATTCACTGAGGTGGGCTGACCTACATTTGATATCCGAGAACTCACGGCCACGCTTAACCCCTGTACCCGAGGAGAATTAATTGTTGATTGATCCACTCATACCCAACAGGACATTCATTCATTGAGAGTTGGTTGAGATGCTCACCAGTGAGATCAATTTGGTGCACAGTGCCGGCTCAAGTGGTCAGTCGAGTAGAGTATTGGGAGGCTAATCCAGCTCGGTGGGAATTAACCCATGAGACTCAAACACACTAGTCGAGAGGATCCAGCTCAATCACTGACTGGATTGACTAACCATATCACACAATACAAACCAATCAAGTGGTCCGATTAATCCAGCCCGGTGAGGGTTAATTTGCGAGGGTCGACCGGACTCGTTGTACATGCCGCAAAGGTTGACCTACATAGACTGATTCATGGGTTAACCAGCTCAGCAGTCGGATCAACTCAGCTGGGTGGGAGGGTCAATCTGCTGAGCTCATGACAAACTTACATCATCCTAATGATGCTACAGGGCAAAGGCACTGACGGTGACTGACTCTGAGTCTTTGCCGGACGAACCAAAATGCAGGCATTTACTGACTCCTCCCAACCACCGAGTGACCGTACCACCTCTTTTCACGGGGCGTGGAGCAGGTCTTCCAGGCCGCGAAAGCAGTCGCGAAAAGAACTCGAGAAAAGAAAGAATTCCTGGGCTATAGAATTCACACGATTCGCCGCTGGGAATATTTGAGGGAATAAAGCCAGTTCACGGCCGGTAATACTACCGTAAATAATGGACATTCCTCGGCGTTAATGATGGCGTGAATTTATAAGATTCACGGTCAGGAATTTGCCCGTAAAACACATTACCAGCTCAAGTTACAGCCAAAAAGAGAGGGTAATGTGTTTTACGGGCAAATTCGCGGCTGCAAATCTTATCTATTCACCTACGGGAATGCTCACCATTTACGGTAGTTTTATCTACAGTATTACCGGACGTAGACTGAATTTATTCCCTCAAAGATTCCCAACAATGAATGGCCTGAATTCCCCAGCCCAGTGATCTTTTCCTTTCTCACCCCTCCTTTCACGACCGATTTCACGGCCTATTAGTCGGAAAACTTCGGCCGGCCATATAAGGGTAATGGCCATATTTGGCCTTTTATTCTCCATATATGGGGGATTATCCGACTAATTTGGGCCTTTTATGCCTCATATATGGGACCTTATAAGCGAATTTTGGCATTTATGGCCTTATCTAGATAAAGTTATGCAAAAAAGGCCTTATTAGGTCATCGGGCAGTTTTGCGACATTTATTAGAAAATCTGCTTGGCGCCCCGTGTTTCTCAATCAGGCTTCCATTACATGTCATGTGATACAACACGGGAAGTAAATGTACTCGATTATGATAAATATCTCAATTAGTTGATGTACTAGCCTCTGGTTTCAACAAGGACTTCACATGCCACCGAGCTCGGAGAGACCCGTCGTCCTGTATCCATCGGCTAAACTCTCTATGAACATGTTGATAGTCAGTAGCGGAATATAGTAGATAGGTCTTAACTCACTCCTGGACCCAATGATGCGTCTTCTCACAATTCCACCACGGCCCATTTGTCAGTCCAGGCGTTACGACATTGGCCGCCCGTAAATCTGCCCCCTTTTCTTTCTCGCTTTCACCTTCTTTTGGGAAAATCCAGAGCGTCGAGTCCAAAGGTGTCGGTGCGGAGGTAGCGCTGAGACCAATATAGATGTAGGGTCGACCTCTCGGTTGGTTGGACCAATAGAGGAAGCCGCCTTCGATGTTCAAGCCAAAGGCGAGTGTCCAAAGCCGCTCTGTGATATCATAAATCAGTATAGTTTCTCGAAGAGTACATACGACGGAGTACGGACCTCTAGCAATGAAAGTCGTGCCAGCGAACCCACTTACTCGTATTCTCTTAACGAACTGGACAATTCGCATTTCAACTTTAAACCCTCGATCATCAGGCAAGTTGGACACTTTGATCTCGTCGGGTACGGCGAGGATATTGGTGCCGAAAACCATTTTACCCTTGAGTGAGAGCCCCATTGCGTAGTCGGGGTGGAATTTGAGGTAAGTGTACAATGTGTGATCGGACATTTCCATACAGGCAGTTTCAATGTCGGATCGAGCGACTGGAGAGAGCGGAGAGGCGTAGGATAGAAGGATGGTGAATAAAGGCGACACCGGTGGTTCGTTTCCTTGCGGTAGATTTGTTGGAAGTTGGGTAGCCTGGCTGATCATAGTCCAATACATTGGTGTATGACCTTCAATAAACTTGTCATTCAGCATCTCCCAGAGCGTCGTACCCCCGGCGCTCTGCTTCTGACAAGCATCGTAGCAGCTTTCCATGATTCCCCTGTAGTTTTGTACGCTGAGGTTCCCGACTGAATCCGACTCTGGACTCGAGCTATACTGAACAATGAGATCTTGTATGATACTCCGCACTGTCTGACGGAGATGTGCCTTGGAAGCCTTGCTCGTCAGACCCAAGCGGCTAATCACCTTCCCTCCAACCAGTTCCCACGCAGATACAACAGGGCTTAGCGCACTTGAGGACGTCCTGCGATCTTCGCTGCCTCTGGAGTGCTTCAGCCAATCTGGACGCTGTAGCAGTTGGTGTGACTCGTCTCCATCAATGTCTTTCTCGTCTGTGTTCGAATGTTGGCGAATGGGACCGCGAGATGTGAATCTGTCGTAAGAAGGTGGGGGGTCTTGAACGTTGCTATGAGGTTGGCTCTGGCGGTCTATTGGCATCGTGAAGGCAAGAAGGTGCGGGTGAAAGGCCCTGACTAGAGGATTATACTCGTCATCGTGCTGCGGACCTATTCTTGGGCATCCACAGTGGGAACCTCTTCAGCTGACCTTTCCCATCTCCCGGCCTAAACTTCTCCGACGCTCAGCAAGTTACTTATAGACCTGTGTGAGACGTCAACTCTTAGACTAGTCCATGAAACTCAATAACCCGGGCGTGACACGGTTGCAGTAGGGAATGTAGGGTTTGGAAAATGAATTTAGATTGCGGTTGAGACCTATAGCCGCCCAGTTACCCTCGTTCCGGGCAGACGCGTCGCTGAAATGCTCGGCTCAGTCCAGAACTATTTTTGGGACACCGGTATATTGCGCACTGTGAGATTTATCATCTTTCCTATATAATATACATAAACGCCGTAGTCGAACACAATGTTGAGGGCCCGTATCGAGGTCACTGCTAATGATCCTTTCCGTGATGAACTGGCCGCCGACCATGTCTGTAGCTCGGAGCACTCGATCCTAGTACCCCAAATTATGCCCATAACTGTCGGCTGACTGTGGCGAGAAATAGTTCCCCGTCCCAGCGTAACTAATACCCATATAACTACAATTTTTATGCGTCGTGAGGCCCTGTTGCAGAATATTCAAAAGCCTAGTCAATCCCAAGGATATATATGTAGAGCTCACGGTTGAGCCATTTTAGACTGGAGGCTTATGACCATAGCTACGCGTGAAGGGAGCAAAGGATAAGATCCATTGGTATTGAAGCTTTTCGACAGTGACATATTCTCGTGGCATTCAAGATTATTTTCATCACACATTTTTCTCGATCCAAACGTATGTGCCAGCGTTGTTTTCGTCTTATCTAGGGAGTGTTTTGCTGGAATGGATTTTTCAGGGACTAAAGGGAAACGGTGTGGAGAGAAAACGAAGGGAAGAGGCGACCGCGAGCCATAGACGCGAAAAATCGCAACTGACCTGGTTGCACGTGCCCGGAGGTTCAGTCCGAAACTCCCGATTCGGTTGTTGTTTCCCGGCCATCACGGACCACCACTGACTCACCGCGATTCTCCCCAGTACTCACTCTGACAGCTATTTAAGAATCCCTAGCATATTTTCGCACAACTCCAGGAACTTGATCTGTTGACACGCCAAACAATTGCACGTGCAAATAACCCGAAATTGGATTATTATTTTCCCTTTTCCGCCTCGAAACCACCCGTACCTCTTCGATTTGACTCCCGTTGAGCTACTATTGTCTACTAGAATCACCCGAATCTTCATTTGATCAACTCCCTCTGCCTCAAAGTGGGTGCGAGCAAAGCACACCTTCCCAGAGAATACCAGTTTGGGAATATCTGCACGTGGTCATGTTTGGCATGTCAACAGATCAAATTCCTGGAGTTGTGCGAAAATATGCTAGGGATTCTTAAATAGCTGGAAGCCCATTCATCCAGGGGGACTCCCGCGATTTATCGGGCTGGCTCTCGTGGCTTCGGATTCACTCTGGCCAAGTTTCTCTGAGCCCAACAACCAACATGATACAAGTGTGCTCGAAATAGGACTGGATATGCCGGCCGTGAGACTCCAACGTTCTCGCCTTCAATGTAGACCAAGGTAGCGAGAAGTCACTGAGAAGCGTTCATGCACAGATTCTATTCCTTTCTAACATTACCCACGTCAACGCATGTGGCCAGCTGCCCATGTTCAAGGTTCTGGGGTCTGATGGCAGTTGGTCATCGATGGGAAATACTGCACAACCCTCGTCTCGTACTAAATCCTATCCGAATTTACTTCTCGAAGTCCCCAGTCACAGGTGTCTCTATTACTTGATACAATATTCACATCCGAAATTTCGGTTTTCACAATGGATTAAAGTGTATCTTATGACCTACCGCACGCAAGCAGCATGCAGGTTATTGATGTGAGGGTCGCGAATTGAACATCCAGGACAGTGTGTAGGAGATATATTGTTTTGATCCTACTTCAGACCTTCGTCTATCCTCCCCCTATCTTAAGCTACCCTCGTACTCGAAACTTAGAGATGATAGGTAGTCACTCCGTGACTCCTTTCACTACCACGCAGATATTTTCGGCGTTGGGTAACTCGGAAGTGACGGTCGCAGGTTCAGTTAACTGCAGCAGCGTCGGAAGGGATCAATATAACTATGACTACAGTGCGTCTCGATATATCTCGATTTTTCAGATTTCGCATCGGACTCAAGGACGCCCCTCCAGCACCTAACTCGCCAGACCCTCTGGAAGATATCCTATGACGCATCGAGTTTCAATTCGCCCATAATTGCCGACATCGAACTACGTCTGTGACCTATGAACCCTCATCAGAAATTATAGAACAATTGTGCGCATGGGCTCTGGGCCGCAAACCGGAAAAGAACGAGGGAATTGAATCAAGTGTTTGCTGGTTACAAGGCTCGGCCAAGATGGGAAGGTCAACAGCCGCTGCACTCATAGCTGCAAAGTCTGATGATGAGGAAACGCTGGCTTCCAGCTTTTTCGTTCCAAAGGACGACTCCGATCTCAATCATCCTCGCCATCTCATTCATGCCATTGCCCACGGGCTTACCTCAATCTAGGAGGATCTACGGCAATTCATCAACGACGCGATTCGATTCCGATCACGACGCCTCAGTGCTTCATTGGAGGCTCAGTTTCTTCATCTTGTAGCCCGGCCATTGTTGCAATGGAAAGCTTCAGGGAATGCCATTCCCTTGTTGGTTGTCATTGATGGGTTGGATAAGTGTGGTACACCGCATGATCAACAACGTCTCCTCTCCATAGTTGCTTCAGTAACAAAGGAGGGCGTCCCCCTACGCCTCCTGATTTGCAGTCGGTATCAAGACCATCTGTGGGACTACTTCAATAATTCCTCATCCACACAAATTCTCTTGCTCAGTGGTAACACAGCTGGGGCAAAAACTTATTTTGTTGCGGAATATGAAGCAATGATATGACACTTGGCTTTCCGGTGAGTATTTTTGTTGCCAAATATGCGGAATCCAATTCAATTTCGACTATTTCAGCTCAAATATGTGTTTAACTGTAAGGCATTATATTTTTCTGTCATATTTCCGTGCAAAGATAATGTTCTCGCCCAGCTGTGTAACCCCTCTACCGATCGAGAAATTCGAGATATCATCACCGGCGGCATTAGGCCGCTCCAATCTACCGAGACATTTCAACGAAAATCATCTTCGCAATCATGGCCCTCCTATCAAGAGGTGGAGGCGCTGGTTGAGCAGGCAGCGGGAGAGATCGAATTTGCCCACACTCTTATTCGATTTCTCCAAAATCTCCTCGCTGCAGCCGCAACTTGCAGAGATATTGAAGACGGAGACATCCCAGGACTTGTCCACCAAGTCATCTCATACTTCATTATTCTTGCTTTATCTACATATTGTGTATTCCCGCAGGGGTGATGGGGACGTCCATGAGCGGCGTGTAAGGGTCTTGATCAACATTGTCTTGCTTTGCAGTGACCCTCTTGGGCCAAGGGGGGAGGGGCGGGCCGTGGATCCTGGACATCCAGGTAGGTAGTTAGTCCCCCCTCGGGGGTCCTTAAAAAAATTTTGGGCCCAATTTTTTTCGACGTATGAGGCCATTTGAAGGCCTTGGAAGGAGCTAGAACATACCGTGTCCGTGAAAATCATTTGTTCTCGCTGAAAATCAACCTAAATCTTACCTTTCAGCACCATCTCCACCGCCTGTAGCCCTTGTAGTGGTGCTTAAGTGGGCATGGGGCATACCCCACCCCAGGCGCAACTTCAGTTGAGGTCAGGCTCAGGTGGAGCTCCACAGGATGATAAGCACCCTCTAAACTCATGGCGGCCACTTCCAGAGATGCCAGCGTAGGCTGGTCAGTGAAAAACTTTTCCAGCCTCGGAGATTGCCAGACAGGCAGCCAAAAAAGGTAAGTATTACCATATATGGAAACTACATAGGTAGGTAGTCCCCCCTCGACCTGTCTTAAAAAATAATTCGAGTGTGGGTCATAAATTTTATTTCCCCCCCCCCTTGTCTTGGGCTTGGCTTGATACCCCATCTGATTATCCAGCGCTTCTTCGACTTCCTGTTCGCTCAATCTACGCACACAATTGATGATATTCGGAAGCCATCGAACGAATTGTGGCTTTCGACACATGCCGAAAGAGACACATCGTTGTACCACAGGTGATACTTCACTGTTCTTGTTTATGTGAATGCTAACAACTGTTCAAGGAGCGACACATTGAATGTTTTTCTGCTAGGATAGCCTGCTCTTTGTTCCTGCAACCCCATTCATGGTCCGTGTGAACGTTTGGCATACCGTCAGCAGAAGTATGATTGGTTGGAGGACCACCAACGCGTATTCGCCCATTTTTTTCGGATGTCGTGGACGGCGCCTTCGAGGGTCGAGTGGATATCTGGAGCTCCAGAACACATGGGGATGGCCGTTTTCTACAGGCAGATTGAGGAGCTGGTTCCGTGGCTGCAGGTATATATATCTCTATGTGCACTTTTACTTGTTTGCAATGCTAAACGCCCTCTGTCATTGCATAAGAAAATCACAACTTTTATCGTTTTCAACTCCTCGAGCTCTTGTTGAGTTATAAGAGGGGGTTTTGCATCCAGCCGCCGCAAGATTTTATGGGATCACGGGATCTACGTCTTCGATGGATAATCATGCAGATTGCGGGATGCCGGTGGCGATGCGACGTAACCAAAGAAGCTTGGAATTCCCTTCAGGATGATTCAGTCCGCGGAGGGCTCCAGACAGCTGATATTTGCATATATGGCGTACGTGAGTACGAAGGCGCCAACCATTATTACGTCGATCTCCGAGAGTGGTGTACAAGCATTGCGGAGGACTTGCAGCTAACAATGAAACCCTAGCATAATTCGCACGGCCCCCACCTTCACTGATCTGTTTAGTTCCAAACAACCGCACATGGCCAAAATACAAGTACCTACGCACCATACATGCCTCTCGCGGTCAGGAATACTGAGATAATGTTGCTCTATAGCTTCAGGATGGATTTGCAGCCTTTTGGTCGCGATGGTTGTGGTTGAATGTCGTTGGGACATCGTAAGTTCATTGTACGTCGCAGAAGTTGCCACGCGATTACCATTGAGTTAGCCACGCGTCTCTGTTTGGTTATAAACAGATCAGCGAAGGTGGGGGTCGTGCGAATTATGCTAGGGTTTCATTGTTAGCTGTGAGAGAGGAAATCCACCGGAATAGATCTCCCGAGGCTGTCTCCAACTTGGTTCATTCGTCGTTACTTTCAATTTGCCAACAGGACGACTGGAAGGTTAACACGAATAACGTCGTTTCATCAGAGAGATCGCTGTCTCCATAACTTCAATTAGTCAATCAAAGTGAGTACTAAAGTGTTCTCGCCCTCCGGTCTCTCTCACGTTGAACTGCAGTCGGCTTCTCTCCAGAAGTTCTGGATCGGGCCCGGACTTGTACTTCTCCACGATAACTTATATACATTCTCATCCTCTCCTATGTACCCGTCTCGCGAATGTAGATCGTCACAATTGAATTGTTTACCCACCCGCTCGTGATTGTTGAGCAACACCCGTCTATATGTTGCACTTGCTGGCCTTCACCTGCGCCAATTATACGCGGTGTAGGGTGGCGTAGGTACGTCCTGACACTGACATCCTTTCTGAAAACGATGATCAATTGCATTTTTGAGAAATTGAAGAGGTCTGAAGAGGTCTATGACGTGTCCTAAACAAATATCAGTTGAACGCCGGCTTCTCGAGCGGGCTTGCCGCTCTTTCTTCGTGATACTCGGCCGATACCATGTTATGGAGAGTGTGCTTACAAGTCCAGAAATACCTTGGAGTGCCGCCAGAGTCACCGTTGCTGCCTATAGGAACCGATTGCCAAGGCCAAGACATTACATCGAAGCCATCAGTCAATTGTAAAGACACCGCCGTAGGTTTTGAACCAACTGTATCCCTCATCCTGAAACCGAGTTTCAACTAGTATGTACGGGTCGAGAATTGAGAACGTTTGGATACAGGCGGTATCGTTGAATCCAGGATGTGGTAGCTAGATGTTTCCGAAAAGAAGATATGTACTAATACGCTACAACGAAACCGACCAAACCACGAATCGGTGGAATTGTATAGCAAACGTGCATATTGGGCGGGGAGCTTTTGTGCATTGAGCGGAATGGAACGAGTGTTTGGTAGCCATCGCGATAACCGCCCCTATCTCCCTACCAATGATCCCCAAATCCGACAAAACTATACCCGGAGAACGGGGGTAGCTAAGACACCAAGTGCGATGAGCTGGACCGCCGGTCCTTCTGATACCTCGGGGAGGAGTGGTAGATAAGGAGATACACAGGAGAGTGCTTATAAAGCTAGTGTATCTGTCGACAGGTAATCAGCACCGACGGAAGCGAGAAACGGCATCAGAAGGAGGGAGGTAAATAAAACGTCACGAGTCAAGGACACAAAACAGGTTGATAGATCTATTAAAAAGAAACGTACCATCAAATCTGTGCACGAGCACGAAATATAGCTCAACCGTGTTTTCGTTTCCTCGTTTCCCCTTGTAAGTGCCTGAGGTACATGGACTATGCCTACCCACACCGTACCTGCGACTGGCGAGGTCAAGGTCTAATCGACTCGTGATATAGGAGGCGAGGCCAGATGTTGGATAGCACCATTACTCGGGCGAGCTACGTAGCACCTTCGGCGTGCTCTCGGAGAAGAACTGGATTGTAATGGCGATGAAAAGGTGGAACATCGAGAAGACGTTCTCAATGCGAAAGGGTGGAAAACGGGAGACGAATTGACGACGTAAGATGTCTGAGCCGCTGCTGCTTCAGGAAGAGGATAGTGGTGGTGAGAGTTGGAGAGCCGACAGTGACATCAAGGAATTTAGATTATCTCCAGATCGACGATCTGCGATGAATACGGTGTATTCAGCAGTCGGTGGCTATCCTTCCATTCGACCCCCATCACCGCTCATACCCTCGACGTCAATATTTGAATCCAATGCTAATCCCAGATCATGTATCCGAGCAACAGCGAACCGGCATCAAGAACCGTTCGTTGGGACGGTCGTCTAGTCGCCATCAATTGCCATCGGTAATGTCGGTGGAAGTATCGTCTCTGCGGAACATTATAAGAACATCCATGATAGCCGGCGCCAATGGTGGTGACAGTAGTTTGTTAAACAGATTGAGGAGTATTATGAGTCTGAATCCGAGAGTCTTCGTTGACGTCGTAGATAAAGGCTATCAATAAAGAGAAAGTAAATGATAACGATCTCAGGTGCAGTGACAGACGGCAAAGAACACTTACCCTAAGATTCGTCTAGAAAATGCCCCAACGTTATTTTCCTGCCATACCCAGGTCTCCCTCGATAGGTAGTTGAGATAGTCCAGTTTCGAGATGACGATCTTCTTGGGCACCTTGTGAAGCGTACGACGACAACAGCCAATATTGAGCATGATGATTTATGGTCGGACGATCATAGACACTTTTAGCGAGGGCGTCAGTAGTCAGAAAAGAAACCTAGGGTCATGACAACTCACAACGGTACATCGAGGAATTCACGGCCTGTCCTCCAGCGTGTTGTCAGCAGCGGTGCTCACACCGACAGGATGAGATGTATGAGAGCTGTTGTCGTAGCAGTGAGTGGATCATCTCGGTGGGAGCTCTGATATTACTAACCTTGCCCATATTCCCTACATGCGTATTTCAACAAGCCACGAGTATCCATCCTATGGTGATTGTAGACGTTGCGCGGTTGGCGATTCTGTCTGACGCAATCCCAGGAGAAGAAGAGAATGTGTTTTGTTTGAGACTTGGGGACATCATATCAGCTTGAAGGCCATAGAGATTGTGGTGAGAGGAAAGCCGTCGACGACCGTAGGGGTGCAAGCGATGATCGATGATGGTGGTGAGAAGCAACATATTGGGATCACGTGTCACATCTTCAATGCGGAATTGTCCGACTCGGGTCTTCGATCCAAAACTTCAGACGATCCTCACGAATGAGTGCATGTCAGTCTGACCCTGGGGAATCGGGTCTGACTGGAGCTTGAATCCCAGTGAAACCCGGCGCCGGGCTCGTCTGAGCTCAGACGAGAATAACCGCGTCCTGACTATTGACGAGCTCCCGCTACAGTTCGTCAGATTTCTTGAGGGTGGACGAGATTTGACGACGAAATTCGGATAGCACTAGCTACTGTAAAATACAGGGTGCATCGTAGTTACCATAACAGACGAGAACTGCCGAAAGCCGCTGGCACCGTCTGGATACTGACACCCGTACGCACCGTTCAATTGCCTCCAGCTATCCCATGGTAGATCGGACTACTCCGACTGTGGCCTGTCGGTGGTATAGCACTGAGAGGCGTACACCACTGCTCTCAGCTCACTAATAGACATTTTGAGGTCTAGTATGTCGCCCAAATTAGTGCCACGGCAGAAAAGAATCATGCAAAGACATACCGTGCAAATCTCCTCGAAATCCCCCCCCATGGCCTGCTAAACAGCGTGCAAATGACCGTGATCCCTCCTGATCCAAATCAGTCAGGTCCGAAATGAAAAGAACAGGCAGGCATACTATTTCCGATACACTGAAGGGCAGACGGGACTATACAAGATCGAGGGTTGTTTCGCGTGTAGGGTATGGCTGTCGAGTCTTTCAGTAGTGCTTAAGAACAGGTCGTTGCAGCCTGCAGGGATGATATCGGTGACTGTATGAACAAGGATCAGATCATGTCGAACAAAAGGCTGAGTGACACGTACGTTTGCCCAGCAGTGTCATTCTACCCCTTTTACCCCAGCCAGATTTCTTCTCATTCCAAGGTCAGTAACAACTTGTACGAATTGTTTCAATTATACTGATTGCCTCTCTAAAAGGATTGTGGAACCCAGTCTCAAAAAATCAGTCCTTTTTACTGCTGCACAGACTCTGAGACAATTACCTTTGTCGTCTTCATCGCGTTGAGTGTGTTTAGGGGGTATGCCGACAGAATTGGGAAGCGAAGCTTGTGACTATCGAGGCATGTTAGACGTCTGGTGTTTGTGAGAGCAAGTCAATGGACGAAGGGGGAGAACTGCAGATTTGGGTCAGAGCCCGTCGATGTGGTGGTGGTAAGAGGGAAGGGTACAGACACGCTGAGAATGTCGCGGTCCTTGCTTTTACGGGATTGTGACATCAGGGGGAATTGTTGAGATTTGTTCAAGTTGAAGTTCTCGAATTGTCACAATTCTCATGGGCACCTTCAACTTGGCATTGTTTTTTTTTCTCTGTTTCAGCCAGCTGACCTGTCAAGATATTGAAAAATTCTATTCAAGTCGTACATCTCGTCTGAACTCTCCGTCTAACGTCCAGAGCCATCAAACTTCGTCCTACCTCGTCCAGCCCAATGGGACTCGTCGCCGGGTTTCACTGGGCTTGAATATTTCTCGGGCCTCCCTTGTGGGCACGAATGTCTTGAAACGTAGACTAGATTAGCCAGTTGTGGAATCTACTGAAGGTTGAGACGTGCCTACTATAAAAGATGATTACATCGCTCCCAAGAAGTGGCTAGTCTCATCTTACCATGGCAGGCAGTCGACTGCTCAAAGATGGAGGGTCCGAGTCTGGTCATAGCTCCTTATCGATGTCAAATACTGCACGGCTTTGCCTCGAGCTAAAGACGATGTAGGTTCACATGTCAAATTTCACGGTCAGACGGGCACAGATCTGATCAGAAGGGGTTTGATGTGGCGTTTTGGAACGCCAGATGCCTCCTGCATTCCGTTGTCAAAATTACATCTCGGGATCAATGGAATAGAATATTGTTGGACATTCCGTGTCTGATGCCGAAGGGCGGATATTCAGTGCTCACTTCAAGTCTACCAGTCGGCAGTCGCTCTCCTCATGGCCATGAGGGAAAAGACAAAGGCATGAATACTTCCTGCGTCGTTCTGCACAAGACCGATCTCATCCTGATCTGAGGTGACGCACGTACATGTCTTGATCGAGGTCCTCGCAATCAACGAAATTGCGGCGTTCCGTCCCAAATGACATTATCGGCAGAACTCATGCTCTCGTGGCTGTCACTCGCAAAGCAACGGCTGTACAAGAAGTAAACTGCTCACGCTTTACCTCCAAGTGTCATCCCTCCCACTCATGTACTCCCGGCACACCCTCAAATTCTCAGTGACAACGACCACCATCTTGGCTCATGCGCGTGATCTCCATACCTCAAAAATCCAATCTTCAACAAGGTTGATCACATTAACTAAACCGTGATTCTGAATCTTTACGTTCGACAAGCAAGAGCAATGTCTGTATCTCCCGGCCCGAGCATCTTCTGCAGAAGCTCCAAAAGACTTGAGTTCTGCTCTCTTATTATAATCATTGACCTAACTACCAGTCCACAGTGAAAAGATCAACCACAAAGATAAGCACATGATAGATATCGACGGCATTTACCAATAAAGCGGGGAGTAGAGTTAACCTTCAATGCGTGGTAGTTGACGTCAACGAGAAGGAGAGAATATATTCTGTACGTAGAACAACACGAGTACGAGCACGAAGGATCTTTAGCAGGCATGTGAAAGGATCACGTTTGTTCAAAGAGAGCAGAAGTGCGTCGACCATCATCCAAAACCAGAGTAAATGACAGCCTGTACCGAGCCCAACTCCAATCATCCTAGGATTCCAATTGCCTCCCCTCACTAACAACCACTGGTAGCACATATAGCGAACGCGATGGAAGATACAGGTGGCCAGACATTCAACGCCGCCAATTCAGGGTGGAAGAGTATGTTCTCATTCATTCGGATCCAATCCCGACCGGCGTACAAACGAACGGTACGGTACGACCTCTCCTCCCAATATCAGGGAAGATAGGTGACTTCCGTACCGGCCTTTTCATCTCGGGGAGAAGTGATATACGAGTAGATATGGTAGAGGATGCTGGAATGGAAGATTGAGACGTTGGACTATGAGAGGTACCGACGGGCAGCGCTCAACGTCCCCAAGTTTGCACTTTTTTAATGATGGCATATCCTGTGAATAGAGGGTCAACACCGGGAAAGATGAGACGACGTTGGAAGGAGGGAGGTAAAGAGGCCATCGTGACCTGGGAGTAGGGAGGGGGTTGAGGAGAAAAGTATTATCGGCTCTGTCCAACAATGTGGAGGGAAGACTAATAAAATTTTTGCTCCCACGTGTAGGCCGTTGCAACGGGCTCAGTCAAGTTTGCGCAGTTGACAATCCGTATAGAACGCAATCTGATGAGAAAGAACAGATGATTCATCTCTATTTAAGCCAAACAGCCCATCAACACAGGCTTAGATCACGTTGAGAGGAGAACTGGCGACGATCATGAAGATGTGGTGATGGTGGTAGGAGACAAAATGCTCCCGCTCACGTGCCACATTTTCACCGCCGTACCAAAGCCGGAATCTCTGATTCGGGTGTGCCCGATTCACCGAAATCTTGACAATAACTCCTCTGAGAGCCAAGGCCCACCACCCATAGTCCGGATGTTATTTCAAAGTTTATGAACTCTTGTACTCGCCACAGACTCGCCACTTCTAACAGCGAGCCGGAGGAAGCTCGGGTCGCATTCCGTAATCACTGATGTATAATGCGGGCCTACAACGTCAATGAAGCGAAATATGTTCGTTCTCGTTAGTACATTCACCAGGACGATAGGGGGGGTCCAACAGCAGAGAATACATGGTCGTAATTCCAGAGTGAGCTGTCTCTGCGGAGGACTGAGGCAGATATTAAAAGGGCCCATTGGAACGACTGTTCCTCAGCTCAAGTTCGGAATCTGAGGTTTATTTTCCGAAGGGTTTCGTTGTCTCAATTCCCATATCCCCACCGTGGAACATAGAGTGTTAGCTATTCTGCAAGAGTCAAACTCCCCCAATCGCGTCGACATGTAAATAAAGATATCAGGAACGAAGAAGGGATATCTGTGGCGTGTCACCCGACTACTAAGTCATTATCAGCCATTGGTGTCAGCCGTATCATTGAATATCAAATTCAGTGCTTCCTCGGCAGTACGTGGACCATGACGTGTAACACACTCCTCCTCCTGCTCGGGTCGCGGGAGGCACTATTGCATTGTAGTGTACTGCAATGAATGAAACTCACTTGTTAAGTGGCAAGTGGCAAGTGGCTCTGATTAGTCGGATTGGAGATTACTAAATATCAAGAGTCAGAGACTAAGCTCGGATTTGAAACGACGTTTCTACGCAGCTGCGGGATAGAGATCAGACAGCATCATCGAAGGTCCCCCCGCCGTTGACACAGATGCTGAATTGTTTTTGTGGGCAGGTAAAACCTTGAACAGATCGTCGTACCCTTTACTCGATGCACTTGCCTGAAGAGTCATCAGAGACCTGCCATGACTAGTCAGTAGTTAAAAGCTACGAAAAGCTCATGAGTATGTAAGTGCGACCCACCTCTAAATTGCGGCGCTGATGGTTCCTGATGGCTCCAGTTGCACACGCGTGCACAACAAACCCACTCGGAAGTTTCCGAAGTACGGTGCAGCGTTCTCACATGGCCCTACCATGGCGCACATAACGTTCTGACTCTTTAAATTCGACTCAATTTACCCTAGATCAATGGTGAATATAAGATCCAAACAAAAACTCATGGAAATTCATCCGGGAATTTTGAAGCATACTCGGTAATTGAGTGATGTGTAAGCACACAAACAGTAGATAGCAAGATTTAGAGGCGAGTTTGAGCCTTGGAATGATTACACCCGTGCCCTGATGTTCAATCCGTAACTTGTCCGAAACACCGGAGGTTCCTATCTCCCGTCCACCGCCCAACTGCGACCAATGGAGCAGCTCCGTTATTCTGAGAGAACGTTTGTATCTGTGATTTACAGTTTCCTAGTTACAAAAACACGTTCACCTTGGAGTTAACGTGATGAAGTGATGTTGTCCATTCAGCCTCCCCATCGTGCCACCGGCACACAGGCTCGGATTGTCAACTAGCTAAAATTAAGCCTATACTTACTGCTTGCTGTGCTTGCTGCTGGGAGTACTATGCTAAGAAATCATACAGTGGGTAAAAGGACTCACACTTCCCGCTTGTCCGGCTAGATGGTTACAGACCTGGCCAAAAGCATTCGGCTGTGGCGGGATGAAGTGATACGCTTTCGGGTTTGGCTCGGGACTTGCGCGTCGCGTCTCAATTTGGGAACAGCCATAAATTAGATACATTCTGGCGTGACGCCCGCAGACAGTATAAGCGCTTGTTGAAGTGGCATTATAGTATGGTATATGGGGGGGCCTCTGGGACAATCCTTTCTCCCATCCCAAATAGAGGCCGGGCCTTCGATCCCTTAAGAAACTTGAAGATAATGGGCAGTCGCCGCAGGGCTTCTTCAACAACTCAGTCGACCGGGGCTCATGGGCGAGTAACAGTTGGGGGTTCCAGCAGTATTGAAAGAGATCGATACAGTTATTACTACAGTGCGTCTCAATTTTTGCCAATACCCACCGGACTCAGAGCAGGCTGTCCAGGCCCGAACCTACCAGACCCCTTGGAAGAAACTCTAAGGAGGATTGGATTTCGCTTTGCTCATGATTCGCGCCAACGGGTTGCGTCTCGGGCAAGCAAGCCCTCTACAGCAACCATGGATGAGCTGTCGGCATGGGTTTCTTTCAAGCCAGAGATCAGCGGAGCGGGTACGAGGGTTTGCTGGCTACGGGGCTCACCGAGAGTGAGTACGTTGGCAACAGCTGCCCTTGTGGCTGCAAAATATAAAGATGAGGGAACTCTTGCTTGTAGCTTCTTCTTTTCAAGAGAAGACCCAGAGATCAACCATCCTCATCATCTCTCCCTCGCAATCGCACATGGGCTCGCCTCGTACAGTGAAGACCTCCAGCGGCTTATCAACGACAGAATTCAATCACAGCCACGACTTCTCGCCGCTTCAATGGAGACCCAATTTTCTCAACTTGTCGCCCGACCATTATTGCAGGGAAAGACTCCAAGAGCCCCTGTAACCCTTCTGGTGGTCATCAATGGATTGGATGAGTGTATTGAGGCGCGGGCTCAGCAACGTGTTCTCTCCTTAGTTGCATCAGCGGCGAAAGATGGCCTTCCTCTACGCTTCTTGATCGGTAGCCAACCCAACGACATTCTGTGGGATCACTTCAACAAAGCCTCGGACACGAAATTTCTTCGTCTCGATGGGGATGCCGTTGCTGACCAAAGAGTTCGCAATATCCTCATCAACGAGTTTAGGAGGCTCCAGTCCACAAAAAAGCTCCAACAGATTCCTCTGCCTCGTCGATGGCCATCTAACCAAGAGGTGGAGGCACTGATTGAGACGGCGGTCGGTGAAACCGAGTTTGCCTACACCCTTGTGCGGACCCTCGAATACCATCCCTCCCCACAGAGACAGCTCACAAGGATTCTGAAATCAGCATCCCGGAAGCTGCCTACATCCTCTCTGAGTACGCCATTAAACTTGCTTTATACACACATTGTGGAATCCGCCATTGGCCGATATGTTCCGGGTGAACGGAGCTCGGATATCCTAATCTCCATTGCCGCCCTCCGCGCTACTAGCCCCGCAAAAAAGACCCTTCTACCCCACCACTTGATTACACGGGACTTTCTCGAGCTATTGTGGGATGACTTTACCGTCGCCGACGTACTTCGGGGATTGCGTTCGTGCCTCCTTGAAAGACCCGGAGGCGAGATTAAAGCCTATCATCCATCTTTCCTTCAGTATCTTCTTTTGGTACCCGGCGAGTCCCTCGGGGAACACTACGTGAGACTATTTTCTAGATGGTTCGAATGTCTGAGCAAGAAAGACATGCAACTGAAGGCCCAATCGCTATACCACAAGTAAATCCCACATCATTTCTTGTGGTCGAGATGCTCAAATCGGTTTAGCGACGACACACTGGACACTTTGCTCCTGGGATGGCCTAAATTCCCCTTCTACCTCAACAATGGGTCGAGTTTTGCGAGCGTTATGGTGACTGGATTTCCGATACTCTTCAACATTTCCCTTCGAATGTCCTGGACAGCACCTTCAAGGGTACAATGGAAATCTGGAACGCCAGAGAAAACGGGGATCTCCGTTCTGTGGAGGCAGGTTGAGAGTATAACTCCGTGGCTAGAGCAGGTATACCTTTCTCAGTGCTATTCCCTCATTCCGTATCGACTGATGGTGATGCATAGATATCATTACCCTCCCGACGTGGCAAGCAATATGCCATTCACCTCCTATCAATCTTCCAGGGGATAAAGACCGGCTTTTGCATCATCCCACCCCCCGATTTTGTGGGGCCTCGAGATCTGCGTCTGCGGTGGATAATCATGCAGATCGCGGGATGTCGTTGGCAGTGTGCCGTAACTAAAGAAGCGTGGAGGAGCCTCCGGGACAAGCCAGCCATCGGAAGGTTATCCATCATCAATTCTTCTAATCACTGTATGACGTGCAAGAAGGGGAAAGCCTCGCCTCAGAACATAGTAGACCATTATCGTGTTGATGTACGGGAGTGGTGTACAAGTATTGCAGAAGATTTGAGACAGGAAGCTCTACGGACTGGATCAACTGGAGCCGCTGCGAACTTGATTCATTCGTCCCTGATCCCGATGTGCTTTTAGAGTATCCTATGTACTCGTACGGCAAATGTAGGATGTAACGACTGATATAGAATGCTCACGTCTTCTCCTACGAGCTGATAAAACCTTACTTTGTGACTCTTTCTATCCGTCTGGCTCATTTTAACCCGCAAAGGAGGGCGACAAAGGTAGCGCCATTCTCGTCTCTAACATTGTCTCTTGACACGATATTCATTTGGGCTTTCACATAATTACAGAGGCTCATGACATACTTTGAACCTAACTTGGGAGCTAAACACGCCCAATAAAATCGATGTGTTTCGAGCCCAAATTGTCCAAACAACAGCCCGACCTACTCAACC
Organism: Marasmius tenuissimus; assembly: GCA_029532415.1. Classification (NCBI taxonomy): domain Eukaryota; kingdom Fungi; phylum Basidiomycota; class Agaricomycetes; order Agaricales; family Marasmiaceae; genus Marasmius; species Marasmius tenuissimus. Next base: position 74,689 of record JAQOTA010000061.1, read on the forward strand.
CCACCCATGTCTTCGCATGGCCAGGGGCTTGACATGTGGCTTCCGAACACTGGTCCAGATAAACCTCGTTTTGCGAATGAGGAAGCCAGTCCAAAGGTACAGCTCACGCGAGATTCTAAGGATCCCGAGTGAAGATAGGTTAGTGATAAGTTAAATGGTCAGGGCTCGTGATTGTACGCAAGGACCGTCGGGCAACTTTGGCTTGTCCTTTCTCAAATAGGCCATAGTCAGCTGATATTCTAATTCCTGAAGATCTAGCACTCACCTGAGTGGTTCTCGTCGCCGACTGATTCATCCTTCTTTCACCACAGAATCATTGTCGCTGGCGTTGAGTTTGAGTTCCGAATAGCATATCGTAAAGTATGGAGTCGGCCCTGAGATTCCGAAGAGCAGTTGACCTGCCCTCAAGCTCAAGACTTCTGGCGAGAATCGATGACGTACACATATTATCCCTTGATCTCGTACTTTCACCTCTCGCTTGCCTTCACTGTGCCTACCTCCTCCTTTGATGACGAAAAATGGAGGGAGCAATTAGATTGAGCTTGGTGTGACAGTGCGTTATGGGTTGTTTTTTTTGTACTCCTACCCATCCTGACCCTTGGTTCTCTTTCAACGGCGGGCGCATGGCATTTTCTCTTGTAACCTTGACCTGACCTCCCAACCTCCCATTTTATCTAGGCTCTACGCAAACCGATCTTAGCTCGACGAGAAGAACCAACAGAGAAGACTATCCAGGATTGGTCAGAACAATGGCCTACGGCGTCTCGTTTCCACCTTCCATTTTACTCTTCTCTGTCACGATTTCCCTCGTCATGTTTGCGGCTTTCTGCGATTATATCTCCTCAACGCCGTTTACTCCTCAATGGCAGCTAAAGGCTGCAAAATTGAGGGCCGATTCTTTTTGGGGGGGTCTCGTTTGTCCAGATGTTGTTCTGTGAGACGATTCTTCACCGTTGCTCTCATCCTCGCGCATACAACAATCTCAACAAATATACGGTATCAAAACAGACTACCGAGCATAGTTTTGGAGACGAGGCTTCCAACACCTCACCTACTCTATAGCCCGTTTTCGTTTGGATTTGGTGCCTTGGACTTGTCGTTCATGGTCATTTCTCCTTTTGCCGTCATCTTGGCTCCATGGGTTTCGTATTCGTTTGTTTTTCATCATGAAGCTCACGACTTGCATCTCCCCCTTTCTTTGTTACCATTATTTTACATCTCTGCCTACGAACTATACCGCCGGCACGGTCACAGAGGCCACTCGCTTGCGTGTTGAAGTGGATGTACTGTCGAGCTCGGCGTTCTCCGTGTTCGACATGGACTTCACCCTACTCTGATGACTGGGCCATTAGCAAGTACCTTTCGGCACCCAACTATTTCGTTATAACAGCCAATTTTTTATGGCCTTTCGACGCCACGATCGCACTTTTCTTTGTCATCTTCTCTTCTCTCTTTCCATCGTATCATTCACCTTCGAATCTGCCATCCGTTTGGAAAGTACTTCCGTGCGGAGAGGCCCTCTGCTCAAGAATTGATGGTACAGTTGACCTGTTGATACCACTCGCGTCTTTCTGATACTAACATCATCTTTATGGCCCGCATCCATATCGTTTGTGCACATTTCCGCACTCATAGCCAGTGTTTTGTCACTCGCTCATCAGGGTCGAGCCCAAAGGTTGACGGTTGGCCTCCCTGTTTTTGTGCCGATTCCCTTGGGATATCTACTCATTCACCGTCAGCTTCTCTGCATATTTGGCGGGTTCGTCCCTGTCAAGCATTTGTTTGATCAGTCAACTTCGACTGCCTTACATCTCCAGTTCGTTCTATGTCAGCCTGATACCTCTTCATCTATTGCTATCTGTTTATCCCGCTCGAAAAATACACCCTAGGTTCCTCAAACCCTTTGCGTCTGGTGCACGTATTTCGTAGGGCCTCGCCTGTAATGGATAGAACTCATTCGCAAGGTATTCCCTTGAAGTTTATCTAGCGATCAAGTGTGGGAATCGAAACTTGGAATTCGAGACAACTGTGTCTCTGTATATGTGACATGGGGATCAAAGGTACCCACCTGACACTGAATTGATGCTCATGGGTAGGCAAGATTTTGTCGGTGGTAGTACGGGAGCGACCGAGGGTGAGATGCAGAGACATAAACACAGGTACGTATGAATATCAAAAGTAAAGACTTGTTGAACAGATCCATACCTTTACAAGAGCCTATCCAATTCCCCTACCGTTCCTTTCACAGAACGGACCTAAACAAACCGGGGAATGGAGGTAGAAGATAGAAATCTGTGTGTACATTCGCTGACGTCGGCATGAATCGCAACCACTGGGGTACATGTTGATAGGAAGTCGTGAGATTTATCTCTGTTCACATCATCAGGCCTCAGGCCTGGCAGTAGGTGGGACGAGATGAACAGCAAGTGCTGTAGAGATAGAATAGTAAGGTTGTCCAATCGAGGTTCAGAATCATGATAGGACAGCCACGCGCACCGGCATAAGCACCCAGTACCAGATCTACGCGCCCGTTACTCCATGTGCTTGCTGGAGGAGCCAGCAGCGACCTGAAACGACTAGTCAAGGTGCAACATATAACCGGTCGCGGCCGGCTAACCCTGGCAGGCTATGTCAAAATTCCCACAGGCTGAAATCTTTGGCACGAAAGGTCAGTTTTCCCTTGGTCACTTTGAGAAACTGCCGTGTTCATTATACTTAGCTCCAAAGATGTATTTAAAGTATTCAAGGCATATCTGGTACTATTTGACAGCATCGCGAGGCTTGGAGCTATCGGTTTTTTGGCCTGGTTAGCCTATCCGCCTGTACGGCCGGCTAAACAGCCGGGATGGCAAGATAGGCATCTTCCTGATGGGCTAGCGTTTAGAGCCACCGACAGCTCGTGAGTATGGATGTGAGACCCCTATCTCTAAATTGCGGCGCTGATGGTTTCGGTCGTACAGGCGCACACCGATGAAAGCCACTTGGAAATCTCCGAAAGCACTGTGTGGGTGGTTCTCACGTTGCCCTACCATGGCGCACATAAGGTTCTCACTCCTTTGCATTCGTATCACCCAATTGTCGACCTAAGATCGAGATTAACATTTCCGGAACTTCATCAGTACAAAGTAGGAAGACATAGACCATCCTAGATCTTAACCTTCAAGGTCAACAACTTACCTAACTGGGCTCCACATGTCGACTCTCCCCCAGTAACTTCCCTGAATGCCCTTCGGCGCCATTTCTACCTTTCGTATCACGATTACGGCCGAGTTTTGGTTCGGTGCCGTTGGATTTGTTAAGGCTGACATGATCATCTTGACAGTAGCAAGTTGAGCCACAGGTATCGAGACTACTATCATGACCCTCTCCTGTGAGGTACTTTCGGTGGTTGTTTGCCACTCAGTGTCCATTCTGTAGTCAAAGCTTGTGTGAACAAAGTATAAAGAACTACACGAGGATTCGAGGTTCCTGAGGCTTATATAATATTTGAGTGAGGTGTGAACCCACGAAGCACGGATGACGAGGGTGAGAGGCGAATCCCAGCGTCAGAATCCGAACCACACATGACCTCCCAGTTTTCCGGTTGTACATATCGACCAGATGGTCAACCCGTACCCTGCCCGAAGTATCCGAGGTTCCTGTCTTACATGCACCACCCAATCACCGCCAATAATCCAGCTATTATTTCGAGAGTACGTTCGTATCTATCATAAACAATTTCCTAGTTGCCATCAACTCACCGTCAAGATAAACATTGCTAGCCGTTGCAGACACTATGCCAAAAAGTCCCACAGCAGGTAACAGGATCGCACAGTCCAATTGTCCGGTAAGAAGGTTCCAGATCTGACCAGAAGCATTGGACTGAGGAGTAATGAAGTGATAGCCGCTTAGAGAGTGATACCCGCCTACAAATATGACTCTTAAGTTACGCACTACGTCCCCATACGGAGAGATGTGAGAGGCGTGAGATCGGCCGTGAGTCGAATCAAATGCTGGCGCTATGCTCGCAAGCAGCATAAGCGCTTAGTGAAGTGGACATTTAGTGCGTTCTGTGAGACCGTGGCTCCCAGTCATCGTCTTTTCCCCACCCTCAGCTTTGATGTCTACAAGGAACCTGAAGATGATGGGCAGTTGTTCGACCAATCTTCCTTTAACCACTTACTCTACCTGGGCTGAGACACGATTTGGGGATTCTTCAAAATGTAGCTGCCTCAGAAGGGATCGATGCCCTCATAGTTACGGTGTGTCTCGAGTGTTGCTGATATTCAGCGAGCTTAGAACCAGAACCCAACTTGCTAGATCCCCTGGAGCGGATTCTAACGAAAGTCGGATTTCGTTACATTCACAATTCCCGTCAAAGGATTGCGTCTCGGGGGTACAAACCCTCTACCGCAATCATGGAAGAATTGTCGACGTGGGCTCGTTCTAAGCCAGAAGCGAACGGAGGAAACCCGAGGGTTTGCTGGTTGCGGGGCTCACCGAGAGTGAGCACTTCAGCAACCGCTGCCCTTATGGCTGCAAAGTCTAAAAGTGAGGGAACCCTTGCATGTAGCTTCTTCTTCTCGAGAGAAGACCCCGGGCTCAACCACCCTCGTCATCTCGCACTCGCAATTGCACATGGGCTCGCCTCGTATAGCGAAGATTTCCAGAAACTTATCGATTGCATCATACTATCACGACCACAACTCCTCAGCGCTCCGATGAAGGAGCAATTCTTTCATCTCGTCACCCAGCCATTGTTGCAGCAGAACCGGCGAGGAGACTCTGTGGCCCCGCTGGTGGTCATTAACGGGTTGGATGAGTGCACCGAGGCGAAGGATCAACGACATGTTCTCTCCGTGGTTGCGTCAGCAGCGGAAACTGGTATTCCTCTACGGTTTTTGATTTGCAGCCAGCCCAATGATCATCTGTGGGATCACTTTGACAATCTTCCATACGCAAAATTCCTCCGGGTCGATGGGGATGCCGCTGCTGATCGAGTCCGTGATATTTTCACCACCAGGCTCAGGAGGCTCCAGTCTACCAACAGATCTCAACAGACTCCTCTGCCACGTCCGTGGCCATCTAACCGAGAGGTGGAGGCGCTAGTTGAGAGGGCCATGGGTGAAACCGAACTCGCCTACACCCTTGTACGTTTCCTTGAATATCATCCCTCCCCCCAGAAACAGCTTGAAGAGTTTTTGAAGAGGCCGAGATCAGCACTCCGGAACGTGCCCCGAACATCCCTGAGCACACCATTAAACTTGCTATATGCCCACATTGTGGGATCCACCATTGGTCAATATGGTCCGGGTGAACGAAGTTTGGATATCCTAATCTCCATTGCCACCCTCCGCGCTGCTGGCTCTACCAAAACGACCCTTCTACCCCGCCACCTGATTACCCGGGACTTTCTCGAGCTATTATGGGATGACGTAACCATTGCCGACAAATTGCACAGATTGCGTTCATGTCTTTTTGAAATGCCCGGAGGCGAGATCAAAGCCTATCATTCGTCTTTCTTTCAGTATCTCGTCTTGATGCCCGGGGAGTCCCTCGGGGAACATTATGTGAGTTTGTTTGGTAGATGGTTGAAATGTCTAAGCAAAATGGACATGCGATTGAAGGTCGAACCATTGCGCTATAGGTGAGTCCCCCACTATCCTTCGTGATCAAGATGCTAGGCTCAGGAACGATACACTTGACGCTTTGCTCTTGGGATGGCCTGCATTTTGCTTTCATCTTAATGAAGGGTCAAGTTTTATGTGCGCGATGACGACCGGGTTTCCCATGCTCCTCAACATTTCCATTCGAATGTCGTGGACGGCACCTTCAAGCGTCGGATGGATATCCGGAAAACCAGAAAGAACGGGGATCTTTGTTTTGTTCAAACAGATCGAAAGTATAACTCCATGGATGAAACAGGTACACCCTTCTCAGTACTGCTCCCTTATCTTGTATCAACTGATCGGCTTTCTCTAATTCATAGATATCCTCCCCCCGTGGCAAACAGTACGTTGCCCATCTCCTATCGACCCTCATGGGCTTGAAGACTGGTTTCTGCATCATCCCACCCCCGGATTTTGAGGGGTCTCGAGATAGGCGTCTGCGGTGGATAATTATGCAGATCGCGGGATGTCGTTGGCGATGCGCCGTAACTGAAGAAGCATGGAGTTCTCTTAAGAGCAAGCCAGCCATCGGAAGGTTGTCCATCATTGATTCCTCCAATCACTGCAAGACATGCAGGGAAGGAAAGGTCCCTTCAGCTCATAACATAGCGAACCACTATCGCGTCGATATCCGAGAGTGGTGCGCGAGTATCGCGAAGGATTTGAGGCAGGAATATCGACGGACTCAGTCAACTGGGGCTGCCAACAATTTGACTCATTCGTCGCTACTTTCAATGTGTTTACAGGGTATATGGAAGCCTGACTCTTACGATAGACGCCAGTATCCATGACTTTAGTTATCACACAAACGTTGCTTCCGGGTACCCAATATATCGAGTGGGAGTGGTAGTCATAACGCGATCTTGATTGTATATCAACCCAACAAGACAAAGCTTCCCCTTTCACAATGCCTATCGGCGCCCAGTCCTCCTTCCAGTTTCAATACTTAACGAAAGTGTACGCAGGGTATTAAAAACTTACAAATCTATTCTGAAGGCCCAACGACCTATTTTACCAGTACATTCTGATGCCACATGGATTACCCTATAGTTTGCATTCACAAGCGGGCAGGCTGCATATATGTGCTCCAGTCATTCTAGATTTTGTTTGGTCGTTATGGGGTTGATGGGCTCCGTGGGGTATGATGATGGCGAAAGAAACAAAGGTGGCGGTTCAATAGGATAGGCCTCAATATTTAGGGTGTGTAAGAGACCAGTTTGAGAGGGAATTGGTTGTAAAGTCGCCTAGAAGTGTCAGCATTGATGATGGTGAGTGGTGAGAGGCAACATTGAAGAAAGGTAATAGAACCGGGTAAGCTGGCGAAATGATCCTTTCCCAGCACGTGAAGAAGCGTGACGCGTTAGGTATTTTTGGTGATTGTCGCGTAATGCTTACTGGTTAAACTAACATGTAGTTAGATATACAGGATAAAGCAACTCCTGAAGACACCGGTTACCCAAGCGGCGCAACATAAATATCAAATCTAGCTTTCACCTAACCACGCTAAAATTTACCATTCATGCTCCTTCCCGTCTCATTCTATCGGAAACCGAACGGCTTTGGTTAATGAACGTGTCATGAGACCTAACTGAATCGGAAACACCGCACACACAATGAGCGTCCCCAAGTCGCTCCTTTCCTATCTCTTCTGCAGCCAAGATAGATACTCTGGGGCATCTTCGCCGACTCGCTTTTCTCGTACTCGATCGAGAAGCTCTATGTTTTCGGGAGACGAAATGGCCGGGCGATCGAAGCTAACATGTAGTATTGGATTTCTTCGCTCCGGGATGCAGGATGGGAACTTCTGTATTCATCGCCTCGGTGTGAATGTGAGTGTAAAAGGACACCTGCAGGCGAAAGAAATTCAGGTCGCTGGAAGACAAATGAATATACCTATCTAAGCATAAAAGAATGGGTATAAGCTAGAGCAAACACCTAGAAAAATGACTGGGGAGGCCAACACTGACTAGGTATCTCACGAGCAACCTCTGCGCATTCTGTTCGATGGCGGTTGTCCCAATGAAGTTTTCGACACTCAAGAGAACAATAGATATCTAACGAGCAACCCATGCAGCGTAGATACTGAATGTCAAGGTTCTCTTCCGTTCCGGCTTCCTGGACCGGACATACGAGGTGAGTAGCAGTGAGAGCTTGAATCTGTCCCAGGAACTTACATACGCATAATCACATAGGCCTTCATGCTTGAGAGCCCAACGTAGCTCGTAAAAGTCGTCTGCTTGATCCAACAGATTATTCCATGCCTCCTTCAACCTCACTGACTCATTGATTTGGCCCGGTAGACCGTCCTCATGTGAGCTCCAGAACCCCATAGTGCTCCGAACCAATGGTCGCAACACAGAATGAAACGGAATAAAGACGACTATTTGGTCCAAGACCGACGCCGCTAGTTTCACAAATACAAAATCCGGATTGTCATTGTGGACTTCGGATAGATCGTAGAAACAGTCAGCCGCATAGTATAGAGACTGAAGGATTCGTGCCTCGACAACCTCCTTGACCCCAGTGGGTGTGTCTATCTCGATAGTACCCTTTGTCAGACCGAGTAGAATGCAAGTAACAGTGGCGTACGCCTCGTTCAGAATACCACTGTTGATCGGATACCTGTGAATACGAGTTCGTTTTCGAAGGAGGATCGATAAGACCCTCATTGTTGAGCGAAGGACGTGCTTGTAGTCTTCCGTTCCGATTGAAATGGGGTCAGAGTCGGAGTCATCACAGTCTGGTTGGAACGCATCAGTTCCCAAGTTGAGAATGAGGACGATGTACTTGAGATTGTCTTGAGATTGTTTATTTCGGCGCCACCCACGTGTTTTGCCGCAACGTGTTCGATTCTGAGATCGAGTTCGGCAAGGAACTTTCGCCCGAATGATGTCGGATTGAGAACTTGGATCCCCAAGGGGACACGACTGGGCGTTATTGGAGGAAGAAGGGCGAGGGGTGATAAGAAGGGTGGAGATCTTTTACGACCAGTGGCACAACGAACCAGCAAGGCTGACCACGACCTTGGGTGCTCGGATCCCACATCGATCAAAAAAAGCCAAACTTGTGCAATGAACAGATGGAGAGATGGCGAAGCGTACCGCCTCAAGGATCGTATGGAAGATGACAGATTATGAGCATCGAGAAGATTAGGAAATGCGAATAGAAAAAGGTCGACTATGCACGGTCCCACCTCTCAATTGGAAGAGTCTCGAAAGAATGATATTGTGATTTGACAAAAGAACACGACCCAGTCGGACATAGATCCTGCCCAGTGAGCGATTAATTGGGACGAGGTGGTATCAGGATCCTTCTCCATGTAACATGCGAGAGCGACGATGACCTGGCAAGCTATTGCGACCTGACGGCCAGGCCTAGAGACGTCAATTGTTAATACTTGTCATCGCCTTTGGGAATGCTGAGAGAGCAACGGAGCTATAGTGGAAGAAGGCCTGTAAACGAATAGAGAGGCGCGGCATATTGATTCTACAAGGACAAGACCATCAGTTTGATCTAAAATGCCATCAATACCTAGCGGCACACCTTCTCGGTGAAAATCAGGTTGGATGGTGGTGGTTTGAGAAATTGAGACAAAGAGAATTTAAACTTCTGTTCGGGTGAGCTTGATCATGGCACGTGTGGATTCCCACACGTGAGAGTCGCGTGAGGTCTGGACTTCATTCACCGCGACATAATTGTGAGAATTATTTTCCCTCTTCTTCGACTCCAAGGTCAAAATACTAAATATTCCGGGGTCGGGCGACGGGCTAGGGAAGGTGAACAGATTATTCATGGGAGGTTCTTAAAGTTCAAGTCCACGTTCCACGAATTACGTTCGCACGTGGCGAAACTAATTGAGGTTTCGGACCCGGAAACACGTTGAACTCGAACCACGACTAGCACGGCTGAACGAGAAACCACCTATAACTCAATTAAAAGGTGATACCAATCTGACACTGACAATTATCTTCCTTGCAGACTGATAAACTCTCCGTTTCAGCTCTCGTGGTGCCGTTCATCGAGAGACTTTACGTGTTTCCGATACCCGAGCATCATGATGGAGACACAAAACTCGTATCCAAAAGGCGACGAAGACCATATTCTTCAATCGTTGTCTTGTTTTCCAAATGCAACTCGAGCTATCGAGTACCTACAGAAAGCGGGCTCCCCTCGACCTACCATATTTGACGTTCTGAATCCAAAGCATCGAATTCAAAAAGCCGCCGAAGCCATCACCGCTCTTTCTTCCTACACGAAAAGGTTTCCCGACACGACAGTCACTCAGTTACGGGCACATTTGGTGCCTGTTGTATCGCCGTGGATTGCTTTTTTCCTATTGAATGCGGTGTCATACTACCAAGACCATCCGATACCCACCGAAACAATCATCTTTGACCATATTCTATTCTCCGTACCACCTCTCTTCTTTGGTCTTTTCCCCGGAGACCTTAAGCTCATTGGGCATACCACACCCACCCTTCGTCCCTTAGTTGCTCAAGTTTGGTTATATCTACTCCATAATCAATCCAACCTCTTGGGCTGGTGGTCAACGGTACTTCATCGGCTCGTCGACAACTTCGATAAACCGGGTGCTCCTCCTCAATTCTCAAATGTGGCAGGGGTTCCTCGACCGTATCGGGTAGACACAGATCTCGGGAGAACGATTCTTGGGCGCTTGGACTCCAGTATAGGCCACCTCCGCAAAATGAACCCCCTCGAACTAACAGACTTCAACATGTTTGTGGTGGTCAGCATGGCGGTCAAACAGCACTTCCCCAAAGCAGTCGTCGATCCGCTGTGGGAGAATGCGAATGTTGGATGGACGCTTCGCTCCATCGTGCGAATCCTCAACATCTTGCTCCGGAAACTCAAACCGTTGCCAGACCAACCGATTGAGGGACCGAAGTCGGAGGCTGTATATAGGATCGTAGCATCAGCATTGCGAGTTCTCCCTATTTCCCTCATCAGCGCTTCGAAGATCCAACATATCGTGAACTCAGGGATCATTCTAGCTCTGTATCATGCACAGGAGTATTTTTATCAGATGGACAAAGTGCATGGCGACAAGGCGCCCACACCGAAGGACAGATTTCTTCCTGGAGTCTCTAGGGCTTTGGGTCTCATCGGAACATTTCTGGTGTATCCATCCGTCCTGCGTTCATTCGTTCGAAGTACTCGAAAGCTACCAAAAGCTTTTCCGCGCTGTATTCAGGAATCCGAGCAGCTGAATACAGCGTGGATGGATATCACGAGGAAAGCAGAGTCTCTACAAGGTGTACGGCACACTTACAAGCTGAAGTGCCGCTGTGAGTTTGAAGGGGTCAGTTATACCTTCCGAGGATATCGTCTTTCGCCCTGCTGATACCTATATTCAGTGTACGCTTCGCGCAACCGTTAAACAAGAACAGCCGAGCGCCTTGGAGAAGGTGAAGTACCTTCGTTGCTCGGGATGCTCCAGCAAGATATATTGTTCCGCTACCTGTCGAAAGGCTGACTGGAGGGCGGAACATAAAGCTGAGTGCGCTCGACTCTCCAAAGCACTACAATGTAAGCCAAGCATTCCTGATTTTGGAATTCATCCATCTGATGCTCTCAAATCGCAGCTGGGTCTACCTGCACTTCAACCAGTGACTTGGCCTTTTTTGAAGCGGTGATACATTCCTACATCGCGACTCATTTCAAGACTATTATCATTATGCTCACAACCTATCACCAAATTGAGTCAACAATATTTCATCTGATTAACCGCCCTGGGAGAAATCCCGTGCTCTTCTTGCCCTTTGATAGATCGGATATCCCTTCTTTGGATGTGGCTCAGTTGCTCGATGCTGATGCTACAATAAACCTTTTTGAATCGCACATCTCGGGGGATATGCAAAGCTACCGGAACCCCGAACCTCTTCGTTCATTTAAAGCAGAATGGGAGCAGACGAACTCGGCAGATCTCATGGTTTTTGCTACATACCCGTTCCATACTGGCCTACCACAGCCTTTCGTGACGAGAATCTTTCTCCTGGAGAAGAAGAGAATGTACTAGGGTGATTGGGAGGTAGTAGCGGCCGTCGAGGGGATCAGAGTCTCGGTTTCGAATAGAGAAAAACACTATTGTACCGTGCAGTACGGTAGGTACCCGTCGATGGTATCTACCTATTTCTTGAAATTCTTAACGTATATGAGGTATGCTCGGTCTCAAATCTAAACTGTGTTTTGCCGTCTGAGGAACCGCGCGCGGGGGAAGTAATCCGACACAGCTTATGATTACTTGTGAAGTTCGAACCGTTCGTCTTATCCCGGTTGAGCGACCGATGACTGTGTACCCTCTACACCATGGGGCTTTATGCCAGCAAGATACGGAGGATTATTGACAGGTTAGCTCACATTAAGCTACAGTGTGATACGAGAGCCCGTGTAGGAAGGTTTATCCTCGTCGGGGCTACCCATTTCATCCATCTTTTCATTATGTGGATCACCTAAAGCAGCCGTGGAGTCATGTCGTCAAAAAATAGACAAAACAGAACGAATGGTCAGTTCGCACCGAGTATCAACTTGGGATAGCCATAACCTCGAGCGTACTGCTCCCCGGGCCGCTCCCGATTTTTGCTGCGCAGGTACCTTTCTACGAGCTTGTAATCATTGGCGTACCAGGACGATCCGATCCAGGTCCTCAGTCTGAGTTGAGGATTCCCATGTCTCTCCCAATCGCTCTTCGGAATGATCGAATTTCCATCTGGATCGGATGCCCAGTAATAAAGGGACGAGCCAGGAGGGGGACACCGTATGCAGTACATCCCATTGATGTAATCGACGCGGAGAGGCGGAACGATAAGGTACGCAGGCGTGGGACCGGCCGGAGGGTCACAGGAAATGTCACCAACAATAGTGAATCCAATTTCATCGATGAGATCTGGAAAGTTGTTCGTGAGGCAAAGGTGTGAATGAGAATGTGAAGTAGGTGCCAACATGTCTGGTTGTGTGCAGCCGAGTGAAACTGGTTAAGATAAGCGACTCGTAAAGTGCTCCGGTCTCCTAATGGAAGGCACAGGGAGAAGCGTAGGTTCAATTGTGCGTTGCGGTTATTTTGACGTAGATCAACACGTGAAGGTACTAATGCAGTCAGTAAAGAGAGTATGAAGAAAGAACGGGACATACTGCATTTGGAATAACTTGCTTCGATGTTGTGGCTCTGATTCTCTAAGCTCCACTCGGGGGACGGAGCGGATGGAAAGTAGGCAAGTATCCCAGACCTCCGGCGGTTCAAGACCGTGCCAAAGGTTAAAATACTATATCGTGTGAGTTTTGAGAGGCTGGTTTGCCAGACCTTTCCCACTGACGCGATTAGGTATGAAAAGTCACCAAAATTCTGCTCAAAGCGAGTGACGATCTCGGCAGCATTGAGCTGGGGACAGGTACTTTGGGGGAGTGGAGTCGGCGCATAGTTAGACAGGGGTTCTTTCGGTGAGGCGGAGGCAAAAGCATCGTAGAGCCAGGTTCTGCTCTTGAGATCAAATGTCCAATCCGACCACCACAGTGAGACAGGCTATTGAGCTATTATTTCCCAGTCATGGTCAGCACCAATGCCAGCCAACTCACCAGGATCATTACTTTTTCATGAACTCGAATGGATTGTGCCGCGACTTCCTGAAGTCATTTTAGCCGAGCCTGAGTACACAACAAAGTGCATACCTGCGTGTATAGAAGGTATGCATACACTATTCCATCCATGGGGTACCGAAGAGTAAAATCGTAGCCATTGGCCAATTCTGAAGTCCTTTACGACTCAGCTTTCATGAACAAAGTCCGCCACAGAAATCTCTGTACCTTCATGGAATAGGAAGGCCAGTGCGTGCGATCTTACCAAGCCCAGCATTTGAGGGAAATGTATCGTTCTGGCCGAATCTATCAGCGTCTGTTGTTCCTTCGACGGAAACCTAGCCCACCTGTGGCTTGAGTACGCCTCGTAGCACTTTTTCCACAACTCCACGACTCTGTCAATACTCTTCACGCTCGCTTCTCTCAACTTTATTACTCACAATCCGTTTAGAATTGTCGTTGTTCTTGTCCACTGGCTCAAAAACATAGTACCGATCCAGTCATTGGTCGGGAATATTCTGACCGTCTGAAGTTGCTTTATAATCTTGACTCTTGCTTCCACCGGCTTCCGAAATGGATTTTGAGCCATAGTGACGATGAACTCCATTTACTTTGACCACACCGGACCCTTCTGTAGGATTCGCCTTCGTAAATCTCCCGGAATCGACTCTGCCTCGGCTAGAACAGGCATGAGTTCAACTCTTTGTCGTGAAGTCCATGAGGACCGCGCACCATAAGCCGACTGTCTTCCGCCTCGCATCTCTCACAGCGACATTGGTGTATGTTGGTGATGTATTCCGCGACGTGCTGAAATTGCTGATTGTCAACAAAGGTAAGATTGTGGGCATGGGGAATGAAGCTAGACATTGTGGTCGAGGTGAGTCAGGAACGTGGGGAATGAAAGTTGAATATGTGATGCACATATATGTATGGGACGGTTCCCTGATGCCTCGTACTTCACACGGAATGGCGGTATGATAAGAAATATAGAACCCGTAACTAAGTGGTCTGAGAACATATCTTTGATTTGATATTCTTGTTGTCCCATCCCGGGGTACATCACTGTGGGTATCATAATTGATGGGAAGATTGGCCTATGTAGCTCGACTCCAGGATGAGCTTTGATGAGCTAAGTTTCTATCGACATTCAGATATTGCCTTGCCTCGGTCGGCCATGAGGCACGTTGCAATCCAAAAAGACGAGAGTCGTCACGTGGTTTCAGCCCGCCGCACGACAAACTCTTTCGTCCATTGTTCATGTCAGTCGCACACCTGATCGTGATTCAGATGATGGTAGTTGTAATCTACCTTTGACTCCTTTGCCAACTCAACCAATCCGGCCACTCACTCTCTATCAGAAGCTGCTGCATGGGGTCTAACAGAAAGGTGATTATTGGAACCTACTCGGGAAACACTCAATCGCGAGACTGACTGCCTCCACGCTCTGTTCTAGGGGCCTCTCAGACCTGCAAGGCGTGTTTGCTTTTGAAGCCATATCAACTTCAAGCGCGCATCGACGATCCTCACGGATATCAGTGAGTCCGAGTAACGACCGTGTAACGAGTCCTGCTGAGCTTGAGAGCTTGCCTCATCGGCCGAAGCTTGAACTTAAGAGCAGCTCGACCATTCTTCGGGAACCTGGGACCGAAGTATCGGCTCGCTTATATAACTAGTTCTTGTTCTCGTTTTCCTTCTGTTTCTCAATGTCTTCCTACATCTCAGGTATCTCAAACTTGATACTTTTTCCCATTGATGGACCTGGCTTGAACCTCAAGATGGTCAAATGAAGCTTGTCACGGGACAAAAGTAGGAAAATGAATTAATCGCGCCTGTCATTCTGCCTGCCGACTTTGACAGCCCTGCAGCTCATGCACTGCCTTGTGATGTCAACGTTCACTGCAGCTTGACCATTGACCACCACGACAGGGAGAGGACCAAATTGAAAGGTGAACTCGAACTACCAGCTACAGGCCCAAAGAATGAGCACAACAGGAGCAAGTGGTCGTCGACAGTCATCTAGGCTCAAATCACAACCCGTCAAAGCTTTGAAGGAGAGTTCCGATTCGGAGGATGACAAGCCTAAGGCAACAAGGAGAAGTCATCCGAAGAGATTGAGAGAGGAGGAATGTTTACGAGTTGGAGACAATTTAGGTGAGTACTGGATGTTGGCCTACCGGAGGACGATGATCACTAACTGCTTGTAGGTTCACCATCGAAAAAGAAACGAACTAGATCCGGAAAGCTCAGTCTCTTGCCGACAATGCCTTTGGATGTGCTATACACCGTAGGTCATTTCTCTGAGTTTCATTTGTTCCACATTGACATCCTTTCTCAAACTTCTGTTACTCAGATCTTCAGTTACCTTCCGCCAAAATCCCTGCTCTCTCTAACCCGCGTGAACCATACCTTCCGCACAACATTATTATCTCCCGAAATGACATTCATCTGGACCCGTACTCGGAAGTCATGCAAGGCCCCGGATCCCTGGGAGGGCGTAGGCGAGGTCGACTGGGTTCGGTTACTATTTGGGAGTACCAACTGTCAGGTACGTGCTTTTGTCTTCATCCTGTTGTGACGTACAATACTAATGATCATTGACATTCGACAGTCTTGCGGAAACAAAGGCGTTCATCGGATCGAATTCTTGCTGATGCAAAGGATTTGTTTCGCGTGTGTCAAAGCGAAGTACGTTTTGCTCTGTCAGGGCCTAATTATCGAGTCTGACCTACCTACGCTATAGTGGTGTCAGCAAACGTCGATTCAAACAGGTCTACCCCGACGAGGATAAGATTGCCTTGGATCTCGTCAGTCCCACGGATGGTACGCTCTTTTTCGGGGCTGCTCTTGACATATTATCTGACCTGCAGATTGATGTAGGTGGACAAAGGACAGGCCACACAAGATACTACAGCCGTAAAGAAATCGACCGGGTACTCGAGCATGTCAGCAATTGCAAGACCCCGGATGAGTTGGACGCTTATGTTAAAGAGAGGAACGCATATCTTGAGAGACTCGCTAGTGTATGTTCTGTTCTCCGATCTGAACTCCGGAACCGTTACTAATATGAACCTCTCTTCACCAGCATGCACGTTTATGCTACCAATGGGTCGAGAGCGATTATACCCGAATGGCGGTAGAAGCTTGTAACGCGACAGAGGAGAGGTTTACTGCGTAGGTTTCTGCCATTGTCAGCCATTTCGACCACGCCGTGCTTATTCCACCTTTTCAATGCGACAGGATCAAGTTCCGTCTACGGGAAATGAACTTCGTCGATGAGGATATTGAGCGTATCAAATACGAAGATGGGGTTTTGAAGGATAAGCCTCTGACCGAACGGGGTATGCTTTCACTTTCATTATTACCTCTTCTTCCCTGCAATCTAACATCTGTCATCTCTTTGTCTCGCTGTTCAGCCTGGGCGCGACTCAAACCGCAACTCACGGAAACCCTCATAAACTACCGAGTGCAACGTCTCTTATCCCTCTACTATACTCGAAGCTCCAACACTTCCAACACGACCACCCTTGCTGTTGTTACCTCCCGCTGCACCCTTATAATTCAACACTACCTGGCGTACAAACGAACTGTCTCGCCTTCGAAATGGCGAGACCTCCCGTTCCCATGCGCAGAAGCGGTGTTTTCGTTACCCTCGATAAAACGAATCATTGGGTTACCCGATGAAATCGAAGTCACCGCTCAGAATGTACACGACGCGGTCATAGACGGGGAATTTGGTGAAGAACTCGAGGGTGTGGTCGGAAACATAAGAAACACCGTCTTATGCGACTATAGGGTCAGCGGCAGGCAAAGCGCATTCTGGAAGTGGCTTGGATTGGACTCGAGAAATACCCTGCCTGGCGCGGCGTCGGGATCGGAGCAAGCCCAACCACCAGAGTTCAATAGGGAGGATATCCTCCTCAACCCAGCAACCGTCCAATATCGATGTTACACGTGCAGAGCAGTTTGTTCGTCTGCTTTTACGCTCATGCGCCACTTGACAGGGCCTTGCTACATAAGATCTGGTTCTGCAACGTCGTACTCGGGAACATTCGATACGTTCCATTCACGAACGGCTGCAGGTCTTGTTTGGGCGACGTTTGGAAAGGAGAGGATGTACGATGCGACGGCTGATGAGATGGATGAGAGGGGGGAGTGGTATCGGTGTTTGATGTGCCCAAGTACGAATTCAAGTACTGAGAATGACGGTGAGGGTCGAAGTGCAGGTTTTGTGGGAACTTGGAGAGAATGTGTGAGTGTTCTTGATGCTATTTCTCCGTGGTTCGCTTGGTTCCGATACAAGGGCTGACTATAAATACTCAGATCGCTCATGCATTCGAGAAAACAACCCTTGATGCTCCGGGTGGGTACAACTGGAACCTGACGCATGAGACTCTACGAGATCAGGGTCCTGAAGACCCCATATACCAAACCCTTGACCGAACGGAAGTGGAGAAAATGCACTTGAAGGATAGGCGGATGTGCTGGTCATGTGCTCGGTGTGCTGTCAATTTCGAGAACCTATGGGCCAGGGAGAGAGTGATCGGGCATTTGAAGGACGAGTAAGTGTTGTGGCAGCCACTTTGTGGTTTGGACGACATTGCTGATGGTCCCTTTCAGGCATCAGGTTTCAGAGCCGCGTTTTCCGATGGATATATTCTATGCGGCTTGGAATGAGAAGCCGCAAGCTCATAAGCAGAGTACGAATATGTCGACGTCTTGAATAGGGATATCGTCGCTGTTCCTTGATTGCAGTGCTTGATATGGTTATTAATTAGGTCAATAATATCTGCGCCAGGTTCCAACGATGACCATACCGCACTGACAGATTGACATCCGCGCTCTCGAGAATCGACATCTATCCTGACAACACTGGACCTGACAACACTGGACCTGCCCACTTGCGGGAGTTGCCTGCGGAAGTGTTCGGGATCTGAAAAATCCCTGTGCTCACCCAGTTCAAATATCGCAACACTCCATCTGAGCTTCTCTCGATTTCACCCATTGTTTCAATGATCGTTGTAGGATTAGATCATTGATTAGATTGGCGCCCCAAATGTCGGGACCGTTTTGAGCCCCCGCCAAGATCCTGAACCCAATTCTCAAAGTGTTCTACGCCTTCGGCACTTCCCAGCTCAACCCGCTGTTAGAGCGCGGCGTCGTGATGCCTGTATACATACTGCACCACATATCCTACTTTATATCTCAACGCCTCGCCAAAGACCTCTCGATTTTGTGTGTGAAGATCACCTCGCCGCGCGACAGATCAAGCTTCACTCGAGAAATGAGAAGTAAATGTAATGAATGTGCACAAAGGGATGGGTAATCTCGAAATGGACGAGAGATTAAGCGGTGACTAGAGTATGAATACCATAACTGTAATGAGCGTGAGCGTGCAACGAGTGGAAGTATTGTGGTGATTGAACATGTATGAGCCTGGATCATGCCATTGTCTTTTTGACACGATCGAATACCATAGCTTTGACTCCCAAGATCAGGTCCCTCCTATAAAAGAAAAAGCCTCCTTCCGAAAAAAGCACCCAAAAAAGCACCCAATTATCAAATGCTTCAGAACCTGTTCTCCAGTTTTCCGTCAGAATCGAGGATTGTCGTGAGCTTCTCGACGTATGTCAATGATGGTTTGGGTCACTGGTTCAGCCGGGGAGGACTTCTGATCCCGAATAATGGTCTCCATGAATGATTTTTCGTCATGGACGGCAATCCCGAGAGACACTCGAACAATGATCAAGACCGAGGCGATCCCCTGTACAGATCTAAGTCGCGCCACTCTGGTACCTTCGAGCTGAGCACTTACCATGACATAAATTGAAGAATCGAAGGTGACATCAACCACTGCCATCGAGCTCATGTACTCGGTCTCAGTCCCCTTTTTATGCAAAACAGACACCGCATACGTGAGCAAGACGGTCGGGTATATCAATCCTGACTCTAGGCTGGAGTTTTGAAAAAGAAGTTAGCGGCCCCTCCTCATCTTTCTCGAGAGAATATAAAGACTTGCGTTGCTGAAATGATGGTCCGGTACATCTTGCGTGGCTTACTGTCCGGTGGCAGGTATTGATTGACGCGACGCGTGATGAATAAGATGCGACCCGCTTTAACATGTTAGTAGAGTCAATATTGTAAATGGCGGAAACTAGAGGGCTCACCAATTAGCAAGGTTAAGACGACATTGCTAGTGAAGGTAGACAAAGCGAACACTACGAGGGGAAAACTCGCGAAGGACATCTGACTGGTGAGTATGGCTCCATAGACCCCGAGTACTGGGTACGGAACAGCATAGAAAAACGTCAACTGAGAATCTACGTCCCAGCCCAGATTGAATAGCACCTACTACTAGTTCCAAGGCAAAACAACATGGGTACCAGTATAACCCGCATTTTGCAATCCCAAATGAGGTAGCAGCGCCACAACTGGTCCGACTTTCAGTTGACCACTATCATACAAGTTAGGAATTATGACACTTGCTCACCATAAGAAAGTCGGTAATCCCCCTGATCCATCGAGAACAGAATAATTTAGCAAGCACCACTTTCCTGCTCCGGTAGGATGGCTCACTTTGCTACAATTGTGAGCATCAACACAGCGAGTTTCATCCACTGAAGAGGGCTCCTGATGTGGGTTAACACTAACGAAAGATTGACTCAAACGGATGGGACCTGCTTACTCTAATGAACTCAATTCGATCTTCAGATCAGCCAAATATTGTTTTTCCTCAGGTGTGAGTTGGGCACGAGCGGCGGCGGCATCATTGAAGATGGGAAGGTCGGTCGTATACCGGATTAGCGAGGCTTGATTTTCGATTGAATACATGGTGTATCGAAGACCGTACCCAATGGTTGCTGTAATGTATATGACGGTTATCAGGACACAGTGAACCCGGCGACGATTCCTTCTTCGTGTAAGGAGAATATACATGCATAACACGTAGAGAATGGTGTAGAGCCCTGGGTGAGTTTCAGCGCAAGGGAGAGTCGGATTAGAATGAAAGGTTTTTGGTACCGTAGAGCGCCGACCCGATCTAGAACCGTGGACCGTCAAATATGGCAGGGAGTTGGAAGTAGTTTCAGGACGTACGGTATTCAGAAGCTGTATCTCCGAGGTGAGGACAAAGCAGTCATATCTGGAATCGGAGCCTTCTCGAGGGTGGCACTTCATTAGATCCTCGAGTTGACGGGGTGGGAGTAATGGGGGGTTATGGCGGAAGGTCTTGATGTATCTATCAAGGGCCCATGAGTATAAGTATTTGTGGCTTTGCTCACAAATATAACATATGGTCGCATCACTCAAGGTCGGTAAGTAATGATTTACGGAGCACTTCCCGCTCAGCCTTTAGCGTGTGGCGCAACGGCATCTTGATACATTGCTGTCGGGTTCCAGAAGACCACGTCGTCTAAGGAACGAAATTATCTGATACAGAATTCGAACATCAAAAGATGTGAGCTCATCAGCGTTTTGAGTTCTGACAACCTGAACAGTCCTCCGAGGAGTCCGTTTCAACCCTAAATCTTCCACTTCTGATGCTTCAACTCCAAGACTAGCATCCTCTAGATCTGCCCCAGGCTTAACGGATACTACCTTTTTGTCCAGTTGTTCAAGACTGTTTAATGAGATTGGGCCCGAAACGTACAGGAAAGGAAGTGTAATGATTGATATCCGACATAGGATCATAGCCCTACGCCTGATAGATTGCTACGTGTCATGATTTTACTAAGGGACTCTAGGAGTAAGGATATCGTACCCACGCCGACCTATATCAGACCACGAGCATGGTCGCCGTCTAAAGCTTCCTCGTTGTCTCTGTGCAACACGCTGGTCTATTATTCATGTCCTCAGCCTCCTCTGGTTTGAGATTTGAGAGGATTCCGCGATACTATTGACCATGTCCTAAGATCCCGGACGGACATTCTATATTTGACTAGTAACGAGATAATTTGACGGTAGACATGTAAGAGTAGACGCCCGAGAATCATGGCGTATCCCATCGTCTGTGTATCCCATCGTCTGTGTACCCCATCGTCTGTTCGTGTCAGAAATCAGAAGGCGGAGATCGAGGATCCAACAGGATACCCGAACGAAAGGTCAACACCTGCTCCACACTGTCAATGTCATCAGAGACTATAGGCTGGTGAGCACCGGGCCTTCATCAATGTCAAAAATAGTCGAAGAGTTAGGTGAAGCGGGCAGGAATATAAACGATAAGTGAGCATCATCTTCATATTCGCCTCTGAGTCTCTTCCAGGCCTGACTCTGCTCGTCTCCGATAAAGGATGATACATTATCAACGAACGTAGCACTCTCTACGCGGTAAAGGTGAAATCAATCAAACCCCCAATGAGCCGGTAAGCTAGATCCGCAGCCCACCGGATCTGATCGACACTTCGGCGGGGCATGATAAAACAGAGGGCTATGAGGTCTATTAGGACGGCATACATCACAGTGAACGAAGACGCTGGAGAACGGAGATTTGGTATCTCAAGCGGCATATGTGGATTTTAAAAATCAGACGTCGGTAAAGCAGACCCACCGTACCCATATACAGTGATACACTGCAGCAAAACAAACGGGCTCTGCGGGTCACAAGTGATATCAATTATCAAGTCCAAGGATGGGATTAGAGAAGACCCTGATGTCTGTAAGAGCTTTGGGGCATTTGGCCCGTCGAGACCAATGTTCAGCGGAGAAACACCGAGCCATCAGACGAGAGAAGAGCTATCGGAAGCGGGGAAAGTACCCCTGAGGAATCACCAATAGCGGGAACTGCAGTTATAAAGGTATAAACACAGCTCAGAGGAAGGAAGGAGACGCCACCATAAGGTCCACGGCATAGGAACCGAGAATGAAATGACTATAGAAGACAAGACAGGCAAAACAAAATCAGGACCAAGGGGTAAGCGAGAGGTGATGGTGATGTGCTTTGTAAGACCGACTGGGGCGGTCTATTCTCTAAGAGCACATGTATTTTCAGTGTGGCTTTTGAATCCACAAGGGTGAGAAAAGTTCATCGAGAAGGTAGGGACCGCTACACATTATCTTCTCCCGAAAAGCGAGCTTCTTTTAAACACAAACTACTGCCCGTTTTTGCAGCCTTCATTCATTCACGAATCCGAGTCTCACAGGACGTGGATACTGGCCCTAACTCTGAGGCCGAACGAGCGAATGGCTTGATACATGTTATTCTCGACAAAGAATCACAAGGGTGTGCACGAGTGAAAGTGATATGGTGAAGTGATATCTGGGCCATCCGTTCGATGTTGGTAAAATAAAATATACGAATAGTACGACAAAATGAATGGCTCATTCAAGCCTTGAGTGGGTAATTCATAGTAATAGAGCGCCGTACGTCGAGGAGACCGCCAGGCGAGGGAGGGAGAATCTCCTCGCCAGCCTAATCGTAGCCTTGAAGGCGATTGGTACGACAAAAAGAAAAAAAATAAGACGGAAGAGAGGTACATTGGGCTGAGGAAGAGAGTGAAGAGCGACGAGCGGGTGACAGAATTAGTGTGAATACTCTCGCTTTGGATTGGGGAATATTGCGGGCAATAAGACCTCAAGAGGAACGGGGCCTATCTAATTTCACGTTCACGTACATTCCATGGTACATGAGGTACGTGAATCGGTACGTGAATGAACGTGAATTTAGCATTTTGATACGCGAGGTACGTGAAATGATGGCAAAACTTAGCCACTGTTTCTGAACACCAGGGGACATAGCCACAATCTCTCAATATTCTGTATGTATGAGTCTTACTGGTATCTCTCACTGGGGGCATTTTGATGTCAGATTCCACCTGTATGTAACATGTCATATTGTAGTCATATCTGATAGGACACTGTGACCAAGTAAAGAGTTTTTTGTATTAAATTACAATCATTCTGAGCGGTAGGTAGTAAGAAATAACCCCGCAGGCACAAGCATCAACATGAAGGTATTGTCTGAACTGTGTTCGAGCTGATGCCGGGTGATATTCTGGGACAAAGGGAAGTCGGGAGTGTAAAGGCCGTCCCCTTGGCAGTGGCATTGGGTCCAGTCCGCCTCAGGACTGGCGACCTATCAAGCCCGTCTTTCTGTGAGACTCGGTTTATTCAACTTTAAACATGGTTTTTTTTTCGTGAGCTTTGGAGAAACGCGAAGGTTTAAATTGGGTTTAAAGATGATAGATACACTGAAGTCGATGCTAACGTCTAGTCTCCAGATAGATCTTGTGAGGTTAAAACATTAGAAAACAGTAGGAACCCGGTGCCGTACCGGATTGTCTCCGGCATCAACATTAACGACACCATCGTGGGGCCGTCGCATCGGGATACTCGCCGCCGTGGCTTCTCTTTCAGTTCCTGCCAGGAAATCCGGCGGAGGGGGGATTTCAGGCGTAAAAACCACTTACGGGTTCTCAGGTTGGTAGCTGTCCTCACAGTTTGCCGCTGAGTGCCGACGCAGGCCACTGATCTTGTTCTAGAAGAAAGCATTGGGCCACACAACCCGGTGGCCAGTGGAACCTGAAACCAATCACACATGCCCATTGGACCTAGCACCAGGCTCAACCTCGTTGTGTTTACATCAGTGCTTGTCCCGCCTTCTACCCCAAAATATCATGCATATTAAACTATAGTTTTGGGTAGAAAGTGGGTAGAAAGTTCCTGTTGTGTCCTTTTTTTGGTCACGGAGGTCCTATCGTATATGACTGCAAACTGACATGTTATATACAGGTGGAATCTGACATCAAAATGCCCCCAGTGTCTTCTGTGTAGACTGCCCGGGATTAAGATCTGAATTAGTCTTGGACCACTTTGGTGGCCACTGAAAAAGAGCAATATCTCCCTGCTGCAAGTCTTCTGGGGTGCTGCCCTGCAGTCTCACCTATGAGAAAGGTGTGAGTCAATCACACATATAACCATTCTGATTGAGAGCACCTCTTATTACTATCATGAATGTCACTGGAGCTATAAGAGAGCGAGCAAGCTCAATGTTGAAGCCAAAACACAGAAGGGGGACGGGTGACACGTCAGTTCTCACCGCCGCTCAGTAACGAGCTCCCTTAAACCGGCCCATCTAACAAATTCCCTTCAAGAGCCCGCCTACGTCGCTAGGCGGAATGACCATAACAATAAGATGGCAACAATATGAAGAAAGAAAGAGGGGAGCTAAAGTTCGTCAACGGGTCAAAAACAGCTTGGGAAGGCACTAATTGTCATGAAAGATGTTTCATGCGGCCGAAGCCTGAAGAGGGTCACGGATTGGAACGAACACGAATCCTGGCAAATTTAAAAAAGCATTAAATATTGTTTCATGATCTGCATTCGCATGACATGCCGCATGCATTTATATGCCTATTGCGTGCGGGAGGGTGAGACCAGGTGCACGCGGAAAGGCGAACGTCACCCTGCATTGTCTCTCAAAATCAAAACCAAGAGGAACGACACCTTCTGAGACACGATTAGTCGCCTAATTTTGTAGCTTAGCTGCTCGTTCGAGAGCAAAAGGCGGGAAACGAAGTCGAGGAATATGCCAAAACGGTGAGGGAAACCGTGGCAGAAGCGAATCAAAGTGGACTCACGGCTGAGACGCTCCAGGTCGTAGTTGTAGCTGCCCCTACCCAGTCTTCTCTTCTGATTTATCTCGTCAAGCTGCGAGCAATTGTCTGTGGTGAAATCTAGATACGACATATGTCAGTCAGAGGTCAAGTCATGGTCATGACCGCGCGCTCGTCGTTGGAAGAAAATGGAAGGTCCGGGTGGGTGCATAAAGCGAGCAAGCAATTTGAAACGTTCCGTCAAGCCCAAACGTAAACCTCGACCTCCTTCTGGTATGTACGTTCCGTTGAGAGGGGTCAGTGAAGAGATGGAAGCACAAACAAGAGAGAAGGAGCGTGTGTCATCGATTTATCGGCCGAAGTATGGACTTGAGGGTAGGTCAACCACGCCTCGAGAACCCGGGCCCGAAGTAAACCGATCACGATATATCACATAATATTGTCGCCTTGGTCTTTGACCACCACGGCTGAAGAAGCGCTGAGGTAAACGGCGACAATGAGCTAAGGTGCAAAGGGTCCTTCTCGACAACTATCCGTAACAACCGTCAAGAACTATTCTGTCCCAGACTCGTAGGATGGATTTGATCATATTAATGAACGGCGACACGAACTCGACTCTTCATCGCCACCAAAGAAGCCAAAGCGGTGGAGCACGAAGCGAATTGATCGAGTTCGTGTTCAATACGAATGATGAGTTTCCTGACCGGGACCGTCTTTCTTCACGTAGAATCCTCAAAAGGAAAAACATAACCCAAAGCCGCCCAAAGGAGGCGGGGGAACTTAGTCTCCCACCGAGATGCCGAATCTGATGCCATTGGATGGCTGCCCAGTTCCTCCCTTATCTGACTCGAAATGCTTATCTTTATCTCTTGTGCACCATACTTTCCAAAACAATCTCGTCTCCCCGAACGATATTCATGCCCTGCACGCGTACAAAGACATGGGTCCATTGAATGGGTCAGGCATATACTCAATAAGTTAGGCTGCCATATGTCAAGTACGTCTCTCTCGCTTTGTCTCACCAAGTCGGGTCAGCATACGTCGTTGCGGAGTGAGCGAGATCGCCTTCCAAGGGAATCTCCGAACGAAAAGGGGAGTTTGGGTTTTGTAGAGCCCACCGATCGTACCTTGACCTTGACTGGCAAGGATTGTCATGATGACTTGGCACGTAGGAGGGACATGTTGTGCAAAGCTTGACACGGATGTGCAAACGAATGAAAACCCGCATATGAAGAAGAGGATTACGCATACCTTGGAAGGCGTGTTTTCGTGAGCTCTTTTTATTCGTTGTCCCGGAGTTCCTGAATGACCGAATGGTACTTTTGGTACTCTGGGGGATGTAAAGCTATTTTATAAACGGGCCGCCGGGAATTGGTTGAGACTGGCAGACTGCCGTGGTAAATCGAGGCAGGATAAAAACATGATTGGTGGGTGAGTTTTCTCTACTTGCGTCTTCTGTATACGTTTTTAAGGGTTCTAAGGGGTGTTGTAATAGAAGACATCCAACCTCGAACAATATCAATACGCTTCGAACCGAAAGCAGACAGTTATCTCCCCCTTCTCCCGCTGTCCTCCGATCACCCCCGATGCTACTCGCATCTCACATAAGCATACCGTCTTCCCTAATCCAGGTAGCAAGAACTCCCATTCGCATGAGGCAAACCGAAGCAGTCTTTTGGATGCTACCGATGAAACAAGGCAAATATTTAGACTCCGAGATAAGGCTGAAAACACAGCTTCAGACGTACAGAATGCAGCTGAGGAGGCTGAGGAGGAGTACGCTACGAGATCATTCAGACGATTCGACAACTCAATTCCATACTGTCTATGACCAAGTCGCCGGAACACAATCACCCGACTAGATCTGTCAGATTCAGACAGTCAGTGTTGTGCATACAATTGAATCTGCTCATCCATGAGTCCTTCTATACCGGACTTAGTCAGAACTTGCAGGTTTCACCCGCTTAATCGAGAAAACCAACTTCAAGTGGATCCGACGCGTTCCCGACGAATTAGCAAGCCGAGCCTGTAAAATTGAGTGATGAACGGAGATGCTGATTGTGCGCTACGTGTACCAGTGCCATGACCAAGGAATTATGGACGAAGAAGCGGGGGATCGGTCATCTGGATGAGTGCTCCGTCAGTGACTTTGTGGTTTGAACGACGTTGCTCATACTATCCCATCTAGAGATCTATTCCTGGAGCCACACGTTCCGATGAATTTATTGAAATAATGTGGAGTGGAGTGAGAAACTGTTATTTTGTAAAGTTGGCAATAATTTGGCTCCCTACAAGCTCCCTATACTAAGTCCTTCGCTCAGTGAGCTCACGGCCAGCTTCTCTGATCTCATATCCACTTTCTCTAGTGTTCTTACGCCTCCAAATCCGACTCCCCAGAATCCCTAGCGGATCGAGCATTGTTGTGATGTTCTCGACGTATATCGATGACGGTTGCGAGGGAGGTCTCGCAATCCCCAACAATGGTTGCTATGAATGTTTTTTCGTCGTGGATAGCCATCCCAAGGGACACTCGGACAATGATGAAGGCAGAAGCAATCCCCTTTTCAGTTCCAGGTTAAGCTATTGTGGCGCCTGGACAGCAAGCCACTCACCATGACATACACCAAAGAATGGAAGGTGACTTCTCTCAATATTTGTGAGTTTGGGGACCCGATCACGAAGACAGGCTATACAAAAGCAATACTGCCGGGTACATTAAACCCGACTCCAGGCTGAGGCGCTAGGTTATGGGATGTTCTAAGCTTCCTCGAGGGAGTGTAGAGACTCACGTTGCGGAGAGAGCGATCTTATACACTCTGCGTGACTTGCTTTGGGGCGGTAGGTATCTATCCGCTTTGGCGCATGAGTGAGATAACCAACCTGAGCAGTCAGCAGCAAGCTTACCGATAAGGAAAGTCAAGATGATATTGGTACCACAAGTAATCAGACTGAGAACGATGAAAAACCCGATGTGGATGCTGCCGGGATCAATTAAGACCACAAGGGTACCGAGTACTGGGTGTGTGAGGGGTATATCGCGCATCAAGGTTACCGTGACTGAATGGCACTCACTGCTTGATGCAATGCAGAGAAAACTAGGTCCCACTATTGCCCATACATTGCGGTTCTATATGTGGTAGCAACGCCATAACTGCTCCATTCCGGTCGAGAAGCGTTGAGTGATATCCTAAGCTATGATCATAGATTCTGTTTACCATAATAATGTCGGTCGCCCCACTATTCCATATAGGTCAAAAGGTCATTAGTAGGCGGTATTTTCCTGCCTGAATGGGTACTCACTTTGCGATAACGGTGAACATCAGTGCCACGATCTCCATGGATCCAAAGGAAGTTTTATCGTGGCAGGTCAATGCTGATAATTTATGGCTTCAGAGAGATGCATCCAACTTGCTGACTTGACTTGATACATCCAGCACTTCTGGCCCGCTGGGATAATTACCTGGATTTTTTTGGTAATAGATAGCATATCTGAGGCCAAAATTGATAGTTGCTGCGACATATATGACGGTGATCAGGGCACAATGAACCCAATGACGATCCTGTTCTCGGGTGAGAGGAATATACATGCATAGCATGTAGAGGACAGTGTGTACGCTTGGGGGGGAATAAGCCAGATTTAGCCTCAGAGCAACATTGGTGTTACGATTCACCCCTACTCCCACCAACGAGCGCCCACACAGACGCCCTTCTCTACCCAACTCACCCTTCCTCATCACCTTTCCCACCCATTCAAACATCTCTATAGACAACTCCGTGAAGCAAGTGGAGCTATGCATTCAGACCACAGCTCCAGACCATGCCCAGCAAACACCTCCCACTGGGGGCATTTTTCTGTCAAGTAGGACATGTCGTGGTGGTGTCAAGTAGGGCATGACAGCATATGGTCTTCTACAGGACCACTGTGACTGTAAACAAAGAATAAATGTCATATTTTTATCCGGTATCTGAGCAATACCTGCTCCGGAAACTGAGTTTCCGATCAAACAATGTGTCATAGAAACAAAGGAATCTACTTATGTCACATAGATCCTTTGTTGCTCCGATTGACAATTGTGGCCAAGTTTCACCACCAAAGTGCTGTCCGACCAGTCAGTTCTCCTTGATAGCAACACTTTGAGTGCCGAACTAGATATCTTATAGTGGCATTCCAATGCTCAGTGAATGCATAGGAGGTTCTAGGTCTTGAATATGTGAATTTGGTTGCTGTATACTCAGGGCAGAATATGCGGGGATTGAACGAACTTTGCGGCATGCCATCGGCAACCTGCAAGGGAGAGTTCCAGGCCCGAACCAAATCTGACTGAACTCGGTACTCAGTCGGACTCGGAGGCTGGTCATAGATTGAAGACAGCCAATCAGAGCAAAGACAATCTAACTGGGAGGAGCTCCAATCTAACCCCAAGATAGGCCTTGAAACCTACTACCGCGATACCAGTCTTGTTTAACCCCCATACAAGTAGATATGTAATACTCAAACAGGGGACATACTACACCCTTGCTGAAGGCTGTTATTCAAGCGCCTTAGGCTCAGGCAAGCAGATGATTCATCTGAATGGATGCCATAGAGTTTTGAGGCTCCTGTAAGATACGCTATCTATGTATACAAGGCCTGCCACACATGCCTCCTTGGACCCTCGTTGGATAGTGGTTTACATAGTCTTATGCTGGAAGTCCAGACCAGCAAGCAACCCAGGGGCCAGCCCAATGACATTGATGCCGGGATTGAATTTGTTTTGAGCATTGTGTGGCCCGTGCCCTGATTTGAGAGCAATGGTCTGGAGAGTGGTCCAGGGATCACAATTTATAAAAGAAATGAATAAACAAAGAAAATATGATCTATCCTTTGTTCTTGGTCACGGTGGTCCTGTACAAGACCAGATATCGTCATTCCCTACTTGACACCACCACGACATGCCCTACTAGACAGAAAAATGCCCCCAGTGTCCACATGCCACCCCGAGTCATAACATATGAACAGCCACAACGACTCACACGATACTTGCAGCCACTCCCACGACGACTCAGTCCAACTACAAACGACTCACACGCTCGCGACTCAGCGTGACTCAGAGCAACTCTGGACCTAGACAGATTCCAGTATATAAGCCCAATGTACATACAACCTTTCCTCAGCTTAACAACTTGGTTAATACACCAGTGAAAGCCCACTTTGACCCTTGACCTTCGACACTCGACCTTCAACACTTGACACTTGACCTTCGACCCTCGACACTTGACTCTTGATTCTCGACCTTCGAACCTCGCCCTCGCTTAAAAGAGTGACTTGAGAGGACACTAGCCGTGCCCTATCATATCAATTGGAGACATTGCCTACCATAAACACTGGGGGCATTTTGATGTCTAGTAGGACATGATGTGCTTGTGTCTAGTAGGGAATGACAGCATCTGGTCCTGTACAGGGCCAGTGTGACCATAAACAAAGAATAAATGTTATGTTTCCATCCCTTATTCAGAAAATTCTTAGGCTACGACCACCTATACAGACGACGCATGAGTAAGAGCTACGATAGCAAGTCAGTAAGGTATATAATATCAACGAGAATACGAGAGCACTCACCTCCTCAGAGAACCATCGTGGTGGTAAACAGCTGAGGAGGGAGCATCGAGGAGAAGCAAACTAAAAACGTAAACGAGGCACGTGATACGGGAATGTCCGAATCCCAACAAAAATCTCTGCTCAAGAAACTGGGCCTTTCCGTCAAACACACGGCACGTCGGAGGAACGGACTACTGAAAATTGGCCATGCAATTGCCGGGATCACTGATCGCACGGGCAATGCCGGGAACAAGGACATTGCGGTGCCGTCCCGACCAGTTGTCCGAACTCAGGTTTCCCTGCCTGATAACAACATTTTGCGTGCCAGGCTGACAGATAGTGGTAATTTTTTGGGTAATAGTTGCTTTGACAAGGCTATAAGTGTTCAAGGCATTTACAATGTGGTGATTTGACCACCATACACCGAGTTTCAGGGCAAGATGATAAGGGAAATCTACTTTGCGGCATGCATACATCAGTAAGATGCAGCATTTCCCGGTGGCCGTTCTTGGCCTTTCTGGGCCTTTTAGCCGGTCTCTCAGGCTGACAGGTTCACCGGCTGAAAAAATGCGAGTGAACGAGGGCTTTCAGCACTATACCCCGCATGCAATAATAAGCCACTGACCTTCCAAAGGGGCTCTCTAGCCTAAAAACAGAGATGGGCACAGAAGATGTGGACAAAAAACCTCTCAATACTCGCGTTTTTATGCCAAAAACCCAGCCGGTGGGAATTTTGACATAGCCGGTCAGGGCCCAACCTTTCAGCCGGTACCAGCCAGGAACGGTTGAAACCGGTAATTTGTGATCTTACTGATGTAATGCTGGCGGCACGGGAGAGTCCCACGTCTGAACCAAGGAATTAAACTTGGTGCTCAGAGAGGCCGGCCACAGGCTGTTGACAGCCGTTCAGAGCAAAACCAATCCACCCGGAAAGAGCTCCAAATAGCTATCGATGTAGCTCAGTGAGATAGCCATTTAAAAATTTAAGTACCACCATACAGCCGACACCAAAGTGCTCGAGCATGGGGTGGCACAAATAGTACCACACTGTCTGACCAGAGTGTTATTCAAGTACCGCAGGCTTGAACAGGCAAACTGTCGTTTATCAGCCACAAGATACTCAAATTTTGGATCCAAAGTGTTGATACCTCTGTCAAATACACTATCATCTCAGACAATGCCTCCCGCACTAAGCTTCTTCATTGGATATCTCGGCAGATCGGCAAGCAGCCCGGAAGTCAGT
Source organism: Marasmius tenuissimus (assembly GCA_029532415.1). Classification (NCBI taxonomy): domain Eukaryota; kingdom Fungi; phylum Basidiomycota; class Agaricomycetes; order Agaricales; family Marasmiaceae; genus Marasmius; species Marasmius tenuissimus. The sequence goes on from JAQOTA010000061.1 coordinate 106,294, forward strand.
GATGGTATTCAGTTCCTTGCGGCCCATGCTCTAGTCTGGCAAGCAACAATCTAGAGAGTCATCCAGGGATCTTGATTTATGAAAGAAAATAAAGGACAAAGAAATTACCATCCATTCTTTGTTGTCAGTCACAGTGGTCCTGCACAAGACCAGATGCTGTCATGCCCTACTAGACACGAGCACATCATGTCCTACTAGACAGCAAAATGCCCCCAGTGAAAGGACTGATCAAACCTAGAGTCACAGCCCGTTAAGGCCAGCAAGAAAACTGGAGAAAAAGTTTGGACCTACGGTGCTTAGAAGCTATATTGGGTCTAGGGATCGTATGGGGGGGGGGCCATGCAGCACTTTTTTCAACTTCGAGTTGGCAAATTGAAGAGAATAGAGAACCACTGGGAAGGACGTGATGAATCTACCAGGCTTCCGTGAGTTTGAGTATCAGTTTCTCGCGGTTTCATTTTACCTGTTAGTCATGGTATTCAAGGTTGGCGAGTACTTGAAGCCCAATCAAGTTGCCATTGGAACAAATTTTTCTCATATGGAATACAACATCCTTGGCATATGAGGGATCATTGCCATTTTGAGTTGCCTAACTTCTGAGAATTCACTTCCAGCCCGACACCTCCTACTTGGCACCTCAGCCTTCTGATGCCGATTTTATCAGCGTTCTCCAGATCTTCATGGGCACTCTCCTCGATGCAAGCAGCGAGGTATCAGCCCTAAGATCCACAATGTTGACATAAATCTAATGTTGAGGGTGGCAACGAGATAAATGATTATCCGGTACCAGCTTGGAGGCGATCAAAAAAAAGAGGAGTCGCTGCGTATCACAGACAACTCGGGATTAGATCAAGCAATCGAGGTGATACGTCGGCGGTGATGCAAGGTTAGGTTCTCTTATGGCTCGTATGCTTATTGTGCGAGCCCAGATTGGACTTTACAAAACACCCTGATGGACAAGCACAAATGGCTGTCCATTCCCGCACCCTTCAGCCGCTCAGCATGGCGGGGATCTGAATGTCACAGCATATGGGTGCCATGATCTCTTGAGGCCGGATGAGCGGCGAGATACATGATCTTCTCACCAAACAGCTGTCAGTGTGAGGGTTTGCATGGAGGAAACGGGCATGGTGACGTGATGAGGATAGGCATATCAGTTGTCGGCTTGATGAATAAAATGTGTGATCCGTATGACAAGATTTACGATACACTCGAAAGGCCACGGCCAGGCTCCATTCACGGCAAAAAACAGGAACTTGTGAATTTGTAGGATTCTTGGATTAAAAACTCTCAAGAGATTACTGAGTGGTCAGGTATGTGGAGAATAGTGAATCCTCTGAGATTCTCATCCCTTGATGCTGAAGAAATATGCCTCCCCTGGTACGACACTTCCGATTGAAGCAAAGGTACCAGTCAAACAGATGTCCCTGCGGGTTACTCGATGAGATCATACTTGCCGTGAAGGATGGGAACGGCAGGCCACACCAAGCGCGCAGTAAATGTAAGTTGAAGGTCATTGAGGCTTATTGCCGAGACGGGAAGACAAGTACGGCCTGAAGCTTTGAACTGCACCATTGACTCCAGGACACCACTTCTCAGGCACTTCCTTTAGGACTCTATGTAAAGTAAGAATACCACCCAATCATTCACCATCAGCAATGATAGTAAATTCCCGGAAATGACGACCTCCTGTAGGTGCGGTGCAGGACCCAGAGTGTCGGTAGGGCTGTGAGGCGCGAGAATCCCTTGGCCACATCAGTCATCTGTCACTCACACTGCGGGCATTTTGATGACCAGTAGGACATGACGTCCTTGTGTCCAGTAGGGCATGACAGCATCTGGCCTTGTACAGGACCACTGTGACCGCAAACAAAGAATAGATGATTGTGTTTTTCATCCAGTATCGTGAGAGAGTCCCGGAGCCCGGGAGTCTGAGCCGTCTGGGTGTCCGACTCATCCAAGTCATATCATGTGAGCCCACCAAGCGCCCATCAACGCATGGCAGGCTGGTACTTTATTTTCGCTCTTTGAGGAGTTTTGCTCGTTCAAGACTTCGAAAGACTTCAATTTTTAAGCTGTCTCAGCACATCTAATCCACACAAAAAAACACCTTTACAACCCACAGAAAGAAGGGAAAGACTTAGTCTCTGTAGTATGTACGGGTGAATATCTCAAGAATGAGATTGGCGTGCTTGTGATTTGTGAGCGCTTGAGCTCGCACACGGCTTCGAGCCTTGGGATACCGGGAGATTTTGACAGATAAATCACAGGAGTTTTAATATTGTCCAACAGTGTACGCCGTAATACTGGTTTCGGTGGACAGTGGGATGTTGAATGTCAGTGTCACCTCAATGTTGTCCAAGGACGCGTCATGATGGAGAAATAACGCGTCGCGGCATCGTGAGAAATATCCCGATATAGGTGATAGTCACGTGTATATCACCCATGCATAACTTGGGGTGTCGACCTTTCCAGATTGCAGTCAATCCCACTTAGCATTCTCAGCTTCAGAGCTCTAGTTGAAGCTCTCACTGAGCTGATCAGTACTGATACCCTCGAAAGAATAGAGGCTGATGTGTTCTAACTTTTGCGCAAGTTTTGCAGCCCTCAATCATAATGGTATCTTTCTAACTACAGGCTAACGATGAAATACAATCATTTTTTGATGTCATTTGAGCAGAAATAACGTCTAAGAAGTTGCAGAAACACCTCACAGTACCTCCGGCACCTGTGGTCTGGCTCAGACTTTGCGGAATTTGACTTGGAGGCTCGAACTTGGACACACAGGTGACTCGTATACGTACTCCCGGTTTCCCGGATGCTCTCAATATTGTGGACCGTCCGCTCCGGAAACTGACGCGTCATCGGAGAGAGGCCCCGAAATCATGTTATTGAAACAAAATCAACGGAAAGAACATACCATCAATCCTTTGTTTTTGGTCACAGAGGTCCTGTAAAAGACCAGATGCTGTTATGCCCTACTGGACACAAGCACGTCATGTCCTACTGGTCATCAAAATGCCCGCAGTGTCAGATTGGGCTGGATTTGTGGTCCGGTAGGCCTCGCAGTCAAAGCGAAGCTAGCCCGGAGTGCACGTCAAAAAAAACCCATGGTTGAACCCACACAGCTAAGACCAGGTATATTGCCAGTGAACAAATAAACAAATACTAAGGTCCAAAGCGATACCGGGATTGCATAGAAGAAAACAAAAAAGCCCAACAGTCAAAAGTAATTGACAATACAAATGTTTAACAGGGACAGACTCGCCGAATGAATGCCGTATGAGTTGGTATGCTATCGTATGTGCGAAAATGAGAACAGGTACCACAAAAAGCCAAGTATCTGTCGCACAAGACAACGTCTACATCAACGACCCCGTTGGTGTAGTGAAAAAGCGACCAAAAAGCACCGTCAACTCTAAACCCAATCCCATTATTCCCTTCCTAGCCCTGAGTGTATCGTTAAGAAGAGATATGTCTAGTGAAGGCACGCTAGAAAGACAAGGTGAAAATACGAGTACAAGAGAGATTCGAAAATGATAGCGCGTCACAAGCAGTAAGGTGAAAGTACAAAGGCAAGGAAGAATGCGCGTTCGTCATTGCTGCATCGGCCGAAGTTTTGAGCTTGAGGACAGGCCAGCCGCTCTTCGGGAACTCGGAGTTAAATTTACCTGCGGCCAATCACGCGTCTTGCCTTTTCTCCGCGGCAAATCATAACCAGATACCTTGTTTTCAAGTTTACATCCCGTCTCAACCTCGTACTTCCAAGTCTTGCTTCACACATCCGTAATGAGATCTACCATTGTCGGGAAACTGTTCGCTAGTTTCTACTTCGATCTTCACGGGAAAGTTTGACGGAGGACGCTCTTCCGTATGAAGAAATTCTCCTCACAAGAGAATCGCACATCTTGGACTGTGGAGCCGACTCGACAATATTCGCCCACCACGAAGACAGAACGAATGGCGCGAAGTTGCGGGGTACGACACTGCAAGGAAATGAGAGAGTCGTCGGTGAATACCTATGAGATCTTGTTTGCTCCGAGAACGACAGTAATTGCAGAGGTTTTGGGACCAGGAATGTATAGCCGTTTATGAAGATTTTCGTGCCAAATGTGAGTAGAACTCAGATATGTGAGCTGAGCGAGTTTATGAATTCTGGCAATTTCTCTTGGCGTTCTTGCTGACCATGCTGCACATTTTTGTACAAATCAGCCGGTACAGCATCAACAAATGAGGTGCGTAAGCCGTTATGGGTGTCAGAAATATGGTATTTGACTGAAATCGGAGTGATTATTAAAACAATATAGATTTATGACTATTGGGGCATATAGGTGGGTGCTAAATCAACATCTTGTGAACTCCCTTCTGTGGTCTGATTATATCGAATCTCGCTATCCTGGTGTTGTCTTGTCTGTGGATTGTCAGGGGCTTCTGGTTCCGCCAATCCTCCGATACCCATGGGATTTTCAAATGAGCGGGTTCTGAGGGCTGACTGACCACGCGATTGACCTTTTCTCCCCTGAACACAATGAGCTGTTGTAACTTCGGGGTGGGTCATGTAGGGTGCTACTTCCTTCCTCAGGGAAGTTCTCTGCCGATTTCTGGGTTTGAAGAACATATCAACCCTATGACCGTGAGAAAACCAACCACTCCGCCGACCACACCACCCAGAATTGGCCCAACAGAGGTCTTCCTTTCAGTATCAGACTGCGATTCTTTGCCTGGTGTGCTCCCATTGCCTGGCGTACTCTTGTTTCCCCGTGTCAGTGGGAGGCCATAGAGAAATTTCGGACGTACCGTGCTCAGAAGCTGTAGATCCGAGGTGAGAGCAAAGCAGTCATCTTTGGGAGGAGGGCTTCCTTGTGGGTAGCACTCCATCCGATTTTTGAGTCGACGGGTTGGGGATAGTGGTGTTCAGAAGGCCTTAAGATACCTATCAGGTCACCACAATTATAAGCAATCGCGAGTACCCCACGGCTTCCGTCTTGCTATGTAATCATGGCCCTCGAGTTTGCGCGATCCCGACCATGCATTTGGCGGGACAGCATTACTTGAGTCGGGTTGCAAGCCTTTTAGTAGGAAGGCTAAGAGCACAGTTAGTCCATTGGAACGAATGTTTTTGATGCACAATTCGAATAAGAGCTCTTGGCATGCCTTCCGAGCGCCCGTTAGTTGATGATTGATATCCGATCATCAATGTAAGACCATGGCCACAGCCGTAGGCCTTTCGCTTGATTTGACACTGACCCGAGAAGGCTGTAAATGGACTCGATACTTTAGATACGTGGCATAGTCCCACTGAGAGTTTATTTCTGTTGAAAAGCACAGATATCAGGTACACAAAGCCACCAGAGAACAAATATGTACCATACCGAGCGGCATACATAGAAATCGAGATTGATGAAGCCGACACTCGGTATGTATCGTGAACACAAAGAACCACGCATAGCACCGGGAGTGGTATGGATTTCGAAAATTGGGGGAGAAAACCCTCGCCTCGACGAGAACACTGGGTCTTTGCCAATCAAGTGGGCCTTGTGTCTCACCAACAGTAGTAGTTCAAAGATATCCTTGAAAAGCACGAAGGACAGAGAGAAGCACGAAAGTGGAGCGAATGGTAGGTGAAAAAATATTGTGAGTGTCTCCAACGCCAGTGTCGGTGGTCCGCCTTCACATGCGAGATATTCCACGAGCGAGAGGCCCAATAAGATGGAGGTATTCGCGGTGCATGGATATTGCAAATGGGAAACAAAGAAACGAAACGCTCTCGATCAACCTTTATTGCAACCTTTAGTTGCTCAGCCGTAGTAAAGAGTCCGACGCACCTTGGCAGGGAAAACAGTCTCGGTGGTTTGTGACTCCTTCCTATGTAACATACGTTGATCATCGAAAGAAGAAATACGCCTGGTGAGGACAAGCAGTGAAAACAAAAAATGGAAGTACAGGGACAAGGAAGATTCAGTGCGTGCGTCATTGACTCATCGGCCGAGACTTGGGGTTGAGGGCAGGTCAACCGCTCCTCAGGATGTCAGGCCGACTCCATTGAATTTGAGGTTAATCACTTGCCGATCTTGAATACGTCCACTTCACGTTCAACCAACATGACTGAACAGACAGAGGACGAATTGCGAGCATTATCCTCGACAATCAACGGAACTAAAGTACCACTTTGAGGACGATTCTGTCATATATTTTGAAAATCTAAGGTCGTCGAGGAGAGAGACGATAACGACTTGGCTGAGTGCCGGATACTGATAAGGTAGATTACGAGCCGATTATAATCTGTAGAGGTGAAGAGTGATGTCCGGCCCGTGTAACTGCTGTTTCCTCCTATCAGGTCCCATGGAAAGGAGATGTGAACCGAGAATCGGCGGCCGGTGGGGTGAACGACCTACTCCCCTACCAGCCAATCATCCATCAAGGAGATTGGGTTCAAGAAACAACGACAATACAGATCCACAGGTATCATCAAGGTTTTAGCGTTCTCGTGAGATCATACAGGCCAAACAACCCCTTGTACATTCCGGAAATTGATGGTATCCACGACTATCTTCACAGTCTGGCTCGCTTGAAAAAGTGGCCAATTTCGATACCCGAGGGCAGATCAACCCACACATTCCGATTTCCAGATGTGTCAAAACCCAATCGGGATGAACACAGGGAAGGGATCGTCTATTGCACGTAGGGCACAATAAGGACGATATAACATGCAGAACAGTGAAAGGTTATCCGACGGGCGCTCGTCTCCTGCGAGCGGGAAATAGAATGAAGGCTGAGAATCGAGAGTTATCCTGGGCTGGGCACGAACGAGCGACAAAATACAAGCTGTCTCTCGTCAAGACTCAAGGGGGTACGAGACCGTGCGAAGGTGAAACGGAGATCGAGAACTCGTGAAATAAATATATGAGCCGTTAGCTCAATCTTCGCGAATGGGGAGGACCATAAAAACCCGGATGGACCATGGAAAAATAATATTATCCGGCGCTGTAAAGTACGGGGTACCGGTATATCCATCTGAACCTTTGCTAATAGCTCTTTTGAGAGGTGAGTCAGGCTGAAATCGAGTAGTAAGAGCTAAGAGCTCGACATGCTTGATTGGCGAGAGGGGGATGTAAGAAGAATGAGGTAGGCATTGCAACCAGAGCGAGTGAAAGGGAGGAAGGGTAGAGATGCAAGCCTCGAGCTTTGCGAAGTAAAAAGAGTCGAGAGAACTGAGAGAGGTGCAGAATCAGATCTGATTTTTGGAGACATCGAGACAATCAAAGATTATTGGTCGTGAGATTTGTCTTCGATGACAGTCTGTCATTGCACAGAGACTGCGCCGTCCGGTAGTATAGATGTTGCATGCGGGAGGAAAGGATCGATGACAAAAAAAGAGGGGAAAATGGCCATGTATTACATCCCATGATGAGATATAGAGAAAAGAGATGTTCTGAACACGAACGATCGTGCGTTCCTGCGGCCTTTGGCCGCTCGACTACGAGTAAATTGAGGAGGGTTGACCAATAGACCGGGTAACGCAGTTGAATAAGGGGATGTATATGGGTTGGGCCATTGATGAGGTTGTTTCCGTCCAGTCTTGTCTTCCTGTAGTCCTCTTCAAGCTTGATGCGGTGTTTGTTCGCAAGAGCCTGAATGCGATATACTACTAGAGAATTAGTCCAAGGTCACGAAAGTATATCAACGCCATGCGCTCGCCGTTGAAAGAGAATGACGGCCCAGGTTGGTGGGTATGACAAGGAATCAAATCAAAACGCACCGTCAGCCCCGGATCCAATGTCATTATCCCCTCCTAACTCGTATGACTGAAAGAAGATTTTGCCCAGTTACTGCCGGTACGCCGTTGCAGGTGGAGGTACGAAGACAAGGGAGATGGAGTCATCCCTTCATCGGTCGCTTCGACTCCGAAGTTCAGGGCAGGTCAAATGCTCTCCGGGAATTCGGGGCCGATTTGTTCCCCTCGACCGGTAACCACGAAGGAACCTCAAGCTGAACATACACACAATATTGATGAGTATGCCCAGGATGGCTGTCTCGTCAGTCGTCGATCACACCGATCAAGGTTGTTAGGATGATCTCGCTCCAACTTTGGAGGACAATCATAGTAGCCTGAGGCACGCCAACCAGAAATAATTTAAAGAGCTCAAGGAACGAGGTCAACTGAGGTGAGTACTTAGTGCCAAGTACCGAGTAACATGTAGATAATGCGCTGGCCCTAATACCTCCTACTGATTCGCCACCGAAGGAACAAAGAAATAACAAAGCTTCCCAAGGAACTTACCGACAATGCTGCTGCGTGTCCTCCACATCGTAAGCCGTACACTCACAAGCCTTGTTTTCCCCTCACTGACCCCCTTTCGCCTATTTGCTATCCAGATACTCAGCGCTTATCTCACACAGGAACACTCATCTCTCTTAGCCCAGGTCATTCGTACCTTCCGAGCAGATTTTGTCTCGTGAAACAAAGCTCATTCGGGCGAAGGCCGTGCCAAGTCGGTTCCCTTCTATTCGTAATTCGTATCTAAGTCCCCCATCACATCGCACTGGACGCCATCATAACTCCAAGCCCATCTCAGGCTGGATGATGCTGGAAGGAATCTTTCCCTTGTCTAGACTACATTTGGAAAGGATAGAACGAGTGATGGCCAAGTTGATGAGATAACCAAGGAGAGTGATTGATATCGTTGCTTGGAGCGTCCATAGTCCAAGTCTGAGCACTTGGAAGAGAATACGTGAGTCGTCTCACGCTTTACCTATTTTTCTTGCCTCGTTAACGATTCTACACACCCAGACTACCCGTAAATACAACTGGAGCCCGACCCATAGAGAATCGACAACTTCTGATGAGCGCTTATGTAAAATTCCCTTGACTGAGGGAAAGCGAAACCCGTGAAGCTGGAGGATAAGCGGAAACGTTGGTTGTGTGCTCGTTATACCATAGACCTCGAGGAACTGAGAGTGTTCAAAGGATGAGTGAGTATTCAGTACGCGTCCTCTTTGTTCGAGGTTTGAATGACGTTACTAAGGATTTATTTGAGCAACCAGGTATAGGAACCGCGCGTTCCTATGGACTTTGCTTACATAGCGTGGGGCGAGAAGCTATCAGCTCGCCAGGACGGCGAGATTGGGATAAAGAGTATATATAGTTTCGACTTCGTGTCTGGGGAGCATAGATAGTGTTTTCGGGAATGCCTCGCAATCTCGGCCAAGATCCTTACCGACCTGCGTAAAACTTGGTTTCTGATGAGATTTGGGCTCGTGCCCATGTGGGTCCTTTGCGACTCTTAGCCCCCATTGAGCGCGTCCACTCCGTTCGGGGCCATCTATTTCATGTCCTATGACACCGACGGGATTTACATATGGGCTCATTGGACGTTCCGTTGTTTTCCTTGCTAGACTCCTCACGCTTGCCCACAAGGGTCACCATGTCGCTCGAAACAATAATTTACTTCAGAATTCGCCCAGAATATATATAAACTAAACTAGCCTGTTTGGTCCCGAGCCATAACCTGGTACCAGATACCCTGACCTCACGTACACTTGTTCTTCTCAATCTTGTGCCTCCAAATCCGACTCCCCAGTTTCCCGAATCGATTGAACATTGTGGTGGGGTAGCTGGCATATGTCGATAACACCTTGGGCTCCCGGATCAGCCGGTGAGGACTCCCGCCCCCGAATAATGGTTTCCATGAACGTTTTCTCGTCGTGAATCGCGATCCCAAGCGATACCCGGACAATGATCAAAGTCGAGGCAATCCCCTTTATTGTCGTAAGCTGAGCCATACTGATATCATTGCACTGAGCACATACCATTACATACATCAGGGAATCGAAGGTGACATCACCAACCACCACCAATGTCAGGTACTGTATCTCAGGCTCTGAAAAGGGATGATTGAGTATGACAGAGATTGAATACGTGAGCAAGATGGTCGAGTATATCAGCCCTGATTCGAGGCTAGAGTTTTTGGTGAGGTAAGATGGCCTTATTTAACTGCTTCGACGGAGTATGTGGACTTACGTTGCTGAGAAAATAGTTCTGTACATCTTGCGTGGCTTACTTTGAGGGGGTAAGTAGCAGGTGACCCGGCGAGCAATAGACAGAATACGGCCTGCTTTATAGCGTGTAAATGAGATTGCTAATGTAAAGGCACATTTACAATCTCACCAATCAGTGAGGTTAAGGTCAGGTTGCTGGTAAAAGCAAACAGAGCGAACATTATGCGGGTAAGGGTAAAGGGAAAAATTGCGCCACAAAGTCCGAGTACTAGGCGGGCAGCACAGAGATTTGCATGTCAGTTAGAATTTCACTCACAAGCTGGGATCAAATGTCACTCACTGCTGGTTGTAACACAGAGTAAACAGGGTACTAGTATCACCCATACCTTATGGTTCCACATGAGGTAGCAACGCCATAACTGTTCCGTCTTGAGTCAACTGACTGCATGCATAAGATAAAAGAATGTCAGATGCTTACCATAAGAACATCGGTCACCCCGCTATTCCGTTGAGGCCAAAATTTCATTAGCAGGCATATTTTCCACCTGAACAGGTGTAACATGTGCTCACTTTGCAATGGTTGTGAGAAGCCGCACTGTGCGATCTATGGGCACACGGAAGTAAAGGCTGTGATAGGTCAACACCAATGAAGATGGGTTCAGAGAAATGGTTCCAACTTACTACTTCAGCCAATATGGCTCACCACTGGCAGGCTGATCCTGGAGTGGGCGAAGGTGATTTGAATAATCAATCAGGGCCAGTTGATTGTTAATTGAGTAGATGGCATATCTAAGGCCAAATCCAATAGTTGCTGCAACATATATGGTGGTGACAAGGACACAGTGAGCCCGATGACGATTTTGTTTTCGGGTGAAGAGAATATACATGCATAGCACGTAGAGGACAGTGTGAAAGCCTGAGGCAACTCAGAAAAAAGTAACATCAAAGCAACTTGGAAGACCTTGCATACCATAAAGTGTTGATTGAACCTAGAATCAAAGGCTGTCAAGAACAGCAGAGCACTGAATATGAATTTCAGACATACAGTACTCAAAAGCTGTGTTTCAGAGGTGAGAAGGAGGCAGTCTATGTCAAATCCTTGTGGTGGTGGGTGGCATGCCATTTGATCCTAATGTAAGTAAGTTGACTGGTTGGGGTACTGAAAATCTGCAGGGGGAGATATCGAGATGAGTACTTATAGATTCATTTTAAACTAACTACAATGTTTCTGTGTTTACCAGATGACTTGCTGGTTGTCATGAGAACACTCAACAGAATAAGACAAGAATTTCCATGGACACAGGCGCACAAGCATTGCCATGGACACAAGCCCATGCACATATATGGAATTAATAGAATCAATGATCGAGATTTGAGATCTACAGTCAGCAACAGCCATTTGGGACAGTGAAATTTTTGTCTGGGGTTTATAGGTATTCCTCCCATTATTTTTGGTGCAGGGTAAAGATATAGTTTATAATAAGATATCAAGCAGCTCATAATGACCATCAGGAGGGTGGTGGGCTAGGGATCCTATCATCAGCTCAAAAATTTGTTATCAGCATAGCGTTACCAGCAGTCCAGTTATAACTGCGGTTTGACCGGTTTGAAACCGGACCACCCCTGAACTGGTTCCGGGAATTGGTTTACCCTGGAACTGGTTCACTGGTTTGGCTTGAAATCAGTTTGGTGACCAGTTCAGCCAGTTTGAGCCAACATTTTTCTTCACTCCCTAATCATGCTGGATCAAAGCAGTCGGCAAGGTCCTATGAGCTTATTATGTACTTATGTGATTGTTTATGTGACATTGCGGTAGATACATCTATGTATAGTATGCTAAAATCAAAGTTTTGGCTTGCAATTTACAAATTATGACTATTGTATCAAAAAAAAATAGATGCTTGGCAGGCTGCTATGCAATGGCAGTGGCATTTCTCTCATTTTATCATGCCACCATCTTGAGCTGTCTTCATTTTTGTAGGCAAACTTGAAAGTTGGCACATCAGTGTCAAGTTTTCATGCATCTCCAGGGCATTCTGGTGAGATTACCTGACTTTTTCTAGGATTATATTGGAGCAGTCAAAACCACAGCTTGAACGGTTTGAGCAGTTCCCAGACCAGAACCGCTTAGCCTTGAACCGGTTAAGGAGATCCAGTTCCGCCCAAACCGCCCAAACCAAACCGGAACCGGACTGGACCGACCAATGGCAATGCTATATCCAAGGGTAGCCGCCGATTGGAATCGTGGACATTAACGGCAGGGGGGGGACCCCCCTCACAGCCTCCGCCACCTGACTGAATAGAAATGGATGTCTTCGTGAAAACACCAATTATCATGAATAAAACATAGCTTACTGACTCTGGCGGGCTTTCAAACCCATAAATCCATACCAAAATTGTCTTTGTACGATGAGAATTGAGTGTTATTGCTACTGAAGGTGGTACATTGAGGTATGACGAGCTGACCGTGATCTCGGTGGACGCCACATCCGTAACTTAAAAATTTCCTTTCTCCTTCATCGAGCAACGACGCCATCGTGCTCGAATTTGTAGTCTTTGCCTCGCGCAACAGCGCAACAGCTATCGCTCCATTCTACTTATCACACTGCAATCATCATGGAACCATGATTTTCTTGGAGATTTTACGCCTGCTTCCGTCCCACAGGCATCAAATGAACACTTTTTGGATTCTACCTTCTGCAACAACGATCTCGAATATGCCTACCCCACCAATGTTGACTACCATCAAACTACAGCTAATCTTACCACAAATTATCTTGCTGACGCGTCAGTTGAGCCGTGCTACGCGCCATACTATCATTCCAGCCCCCCTACAGCTTCGCAATCATCAGCTCTGAGCCTCTGTGAAGTTCAAACCATTCACCACCCGGCATATCCGCCTCCATCCACAATTCACCTTCCTTTCCCAGCCACTCCTACTTCTTGCATACCCGTACCCAAACCAGACTTTGTGCCTCATGTCGAAGAAACATCCGAAAACGGGCATCGCGAGGTCAAGTGCCCACTCTGCCAGCTATGGATTAAGACAGGTGCTGATGCAGGCCCACAACCTCAATCACTTCGTAACCATCAGCAGGGTGAGGCGTGCAAAAAAAAGAGATCCACGAACTATGTCACTTCTCGCAGCACGAGCTCTTCGACCAGGCCCCAGTCTCGCACCCGCGTTTCACCTACTCCCTGTCCCGGGTACTGTATGATCTGGGACATTGGCGACTATTATACAACCTATCCATTTCCTCTCCATGCAACAAACTCGCGTTTCGATCCCGGTTTTCGATTAGGTTCTGTCTTGCTCCATACAGAGTCGGAATCCAAGATCAGGATCCATGCAAATCAATGTTCGTTGATCGCAGTGGACCGCTGTTATGCATGTTTTGCCTGCAGTCGCCTCGAGTCAGCAGTGGCGAAGGTGAAGCGACAGGCATCGGGCGCAGGGAACAGACTCACGAATAGTGAATGTAGTCATTCACAGCTGATATCACGCATTGAGAAGCGAGACGGAAAGCTGGTGAAGAAGAATTTGCAGGTCAGTGGTATTGGATTATGATTCTCACTACATGTACTTACCAAAATTCAGGTGCTCAACAGTTCGAGGGATTTGATGCGCGCCCAAACGAGAGTCGAAGACCTAAAGGAACTCAAAGCCTACATCGAACAGAACAGCATACCAAATATTACCCTCCTTCTTGCTCAATGTGCGAACGAAGGGATCAGCGTCAAGAGGACCCTCGAAAGGATGTCTATGGCGGTACGCGGAGAGTACCATACTCGCAAGTACACCCAGTACCAGATTGATCTTGGGACCCTTTGTTATCTAACGGGGGGCGGTTCCTTGTCATACGCTCTCCACAAATCCGATCTATCATTACCTGGCCTTAGTATGATCAAAGATAATTGCATCGAGCTCGCACTTATGGTTTCCGTTGCATTGAAGGACATTGGGCAGGATATAGTGATGAATATCGAGGTGTTATTCAGTCCGGGATCATGGGGTCGAGCACCTGGGGCTAAAAAGGTTGGACACGGACTCAGTCTCGACGAGATAGCGTTGGAGGAGCGGCCGTTTTACCTTGCACTGAGGGATCTGCTCGGGGGCTTGTGCCGCGAGCATACCAAGGGTCTCAACCTTGAAGTCGGAAGCACCCTCGACAATGTCCTTGCTGCAGCTGAAGCTGTTTTTGGAGCAAACCCCTTTGCACATCTTGCAAAGGAGGCTACCGTAGCTGCTATTTCTTCCCTGTCTCGCGATGGTTACTATGCCAAGCCCATCCTTATCTCACCTACATGCAAAACCGTCTGCATCGAGGACTCTGTACATATCATCCGCGAGATTCTCCAAGCGTGGAAGGAGTCTCCATATGGCACGGCGATGCATGGTCCAATCTGGTTTGTTGCCTCCGATGGCGACAGCAAGCGGCGCGGAGCTTTATACACCATCTGTATGACCCACAAACTGTCAGAGGGGAGCCCGCTATACGAGATCTTGGTTCCACTCACGGGCCTCAACAAGTGGACAAGCGAGGACGGCATCACAATGGACTTTGACTTCAAACATCTATTCAAACATAAGTCACCTTCGCAGCATAAATAAGATGAGAATCTTACAACCAGGTCCAGGTATTTGCACTCTCCTCTGTTCTAAGGAGGGCATGCTTGTGAATTCCACCGTTATCAACAAGTTGCTTCTGTCTGAGTGGCTGCTTCGAATTAGCAAGGTTTCACATGGATGGATCCATAACTTACTCAATCCGAAGGATGCGCAGAATGTGCCCCGAGCAATTGACCTCATGAAGACTGTCGAGGAGTTGAAGGATGTGCCGAGCCGCAATCCATCAGAGGATTCCACATCTGTTGCCCTGCGCCTGTTTGGAGAAGTCCTAGATTCATTAATCCAGCCATTTATCAACCCCGATCTGTCACTTACCAAACAAGTCACGAATCTTCTCACCACATCGCTACTCCTCTTCGTCATATTTGATGATCACAGCACTGCATTCATGTCGAATCAGCTGTATGGCGACCTCCAGGCCATGATCAAAAATGCCATGTTCCTTGTTGCACGTACACAAGTGCTCGACCCGTCACAAGAGGTCTTCTTCACCTTGCTAGGCGACGACGTACTCGAAACTTTGTTTGGCCTTGTCCATATGCTTGGAGGTCACAGCCCGAACTGCGATGGGAAGGAGCTTGCTGAACGTTTAAGCCGCGCAATGAACCTCAGAGACATTTACGAGCGGAACCCGGAACTGGAGAAGAAGGCGCCGAGGCTGTCAATGACCCGCAGTCGGGATGCCGACCATCTTCGTCCCCGTAACTGGAAAGGCAATGTGACTGCCTCTAGCTGCGACTTGAAGAAGTGTTATAAGTATGCTGTCAGTCACGCAACAGGTATACTGGGCAAATACGGTATTACCAAGGAGTTCGAGAAACTCTTCTCAATGCAAGGAGTTGATCTGATGAGACCACCGTGCTCGAAGGGCTCTTATCCTGGCCTCTCAAAGGACCACGATCGATCTATGGATGCTACGTCAGAGGAGGTAGCGGATAATAGTCAAACAGAAACACACTGACATCAGGAGGTACATACCTCGAGCGCTGGAGCAGGTCGAAGTACTCAGGCGCACAAGGGAGATGACCCCTCTCCTGGATCAGCCCCTGATCCCGAGGGTTGCGATTTGGTTGATGGAACAAAAGCCGACGCCGACACAGCTGACCAGGTCCCTGACATATCCACTCGGGATGCTGGTTCTCAGCCACAAGATCCTCCGGAGACCCTTTCACAGTCACCCCCCTCGAACGACCATCAGCAGCTTGAGTCCGCAAGGATTGTCTATGAGCTCATTCAGCAGGAAGAAGCATTTGTGATAGGGGACGGACCACAGCCGTTCCACATACACTCCGAACATTCAGTCTGGATGACCATCGAAGGGAAACCATGCCACAAATGGACTATAATCCGAATTATCTTCAGCGAGAAGGACGAATACGACCGGCGAAAGAGTACCGACCGAATCCTTCGTGTTCGATGTTATTCCATTGGAGGTGAAAAATGGGAGGTCCATGTCGAGGGCAGCCAGCTGCCCGAAGATGACAAGTTCACTTTCGGTAATCTTTTTGTTACTCTTCTACACATCCCGGAAGGTGGTGTCGCCCTGGCGGTACTGCAAACGACAGCTATGCGTAGCCATGATGTGTCTGTGCCCGCGGTCAGCCGAAAGGAGATGGTGCTCCCCGTTAGCAACTGCACCCTTTCTGGACAGGTTCTGTCTTTAATTCCGTTAGCAGACATCAACCCGGAGACTGAGTACGACACACCTCTTACTCATTGGGCCTGGGACGGCGAGTACATTGCCTTTAATCCATCAACAAAACCATCGGCTGATACGCCGGAGACACTCAGCCAGAAAGCTCTCGTGATTAGCGTGCCTGGTTTCTTGGCAATCCCGCTGGTCGAAGAGGCTGCCCATACACTTGCGTCGCATCTCCCCTCCTCCTCACTTCGCCGGAAACAGGGGCTTGAGACAACATGGGAGATACCTCATGAATTCTTGCGGAGCTCTGCAGTAACGTTGTGGGAGTCAGCTCGGCGTTCCAAGGCGTTGTCAAAAATACCAACAGTTGGCCGTGTTATACGGGGGAATTTCCCCTACCGAGAAAACGGCAAGCTCGTATTGTGAATCTCGGTGCCCATGCATAGCTGACTACCGTTCCTTCAGGCCAGAAATACCCATTCTTTTTCTCAACGGAGGGGATGAATATGAAAGACGATGGGAGCCGCTGCACAATCTGCGAGAAATTTATTGAGCCAAAGAACCGCCAGCGACATGCAGGAGAACATATCCTTCGTGCGAGGCGAGGTGTTCATGATACTAGCGCGAAGAATAAGGTACTGTCAAACACAAGTGATTGAAAATATTGTACTCACCAGGCGAACAGGTACCGGATAACCCGTGCGGCTTTTGTGTAGGCCCGAGCTCTACTGAGAAGTGTAGGGTCGAGTTGCGCAAAAGGAAGACAGTGTCGACCTGCCCACAAGCCTATGATTTCCAGTACGCGGCGGCCTCTACCTTCAAGCCAAGATCACCCTGTACAAATGTCCCAATTCCATGTCCTCTGTGTCCCGCAAAAGTTGGTCATGACCAGTGGAAGTATAATATGCTTGGGCATCTGGAGAAGCAGCATCCTTCCTGGCGAGAAATGACAACTGCAGAGTTTAAAGAGAGCATTAGAATAACAACAGAAGAAGAATTGGCATCGGGCATACCCAAAGACAAAGTACCGGTCGACTATTTGGCACCCATTGGCCCACCATTACATTCTTACTTGAAACGGCCCTCTACATCCCTTCCCGGAACTCCTTCGACTGTTAGAACTCGCAGCTTTGGTAAGAAAGCTCGTCCGAGCGAGGGGGAGGACATTCCAGATGAAAGGTTGATGCTAGGGTGATGATTTTTGACGAGCTGTGTATATCAGACTGTTGTGCATGTTGATAACTGAAAAGGTGCTTTTATTGATCATGGATTGTAGGGAACACGAGGGAAAACATATTCCCGCTACTGCTAAGTAGAGGGTTTTACTGGTCCATCAAAAACCGATTTTGCGCAGCTCACTTTCAGTGAACGTGACTTTTTGCCCACGCTATCACGTTCACTCTCGCACAGTCACGCGTCTTCTGGTCCAATCCTTTGCCGCGACTCCGAGTCGCGTTTCATCGTCGTTCTCCGATCAGCATGCGTGGTATCCTCGGCCTGTGATCCACTGAGCTCACCTTTCCAGGTATCGCTCTCGAGGCTGGCCCAACAAGTCATTCTCGCGTTGCGTTGTGCCCTTTGTTTTGTGGATAACCTTTACCTCCTCAATTCAAGTTCCGAACTTTATATCCAACTCGAAACGGCTCAGCTCAATACAATTCAGTCTGAAAGTGAAATTAAATTCATTGTGACTTGAAACTGATTCGAGTAGTGAATTGATCCAAGCTCACCCCAGATTACTCTACCCAGACTCCAGAGCATTCAAAAACTGACTCAAACTTCAAAGCCAGGACTCCTAGTCACGTTTCATCCGCATACACACCGATACAGTACACAGCGAGGAACATTGCAATTCGCGACTTTTGCGACCGGCCGCTATTGGTAATGATACCAAGTTCCAACTTCAGGTTTGTGGGCCCTATGTCCACCTCTGTGGACCACAAGATTTTCAACGCCGCTGTATCTTCAAGTCACCCTCAGTGTTGTTCAACAGTTCAAGTATGAAAGATATTTTTACATATGTTATTTCTCTGGCATTAGAGGGGGTGAGGGGGGCTCCCCCCCTTCTCACTGGGAGGAGCTGGCCGAAGGCCGAGCGACGACCAGTGGGGAGGCCCGTCTAACTATTGTTTACTACTTGGGTAACCGCAGCCTTTCTCTATGTTTGGATAGCCTAGTAATAGTTCACTCGCTCTCTTTCCGTGGCTCTCTCTTGGTGTGAGGACTTTTTCCCTTAGATGATGGAGGAGAACATTGAAACTTCACAGCTAGCAATCATAATGTACTATGTAGCCGTGCATCTAAGTCACGGTTGGTCTGTTTCATTGCCGTTGCAGGCGGCAAGTACAATTCTGGGGCTGACATCTCAGCTCGGGCCAAAGGTAGCCAAAGAATACGAGCTAACTTGACAAACAGTTTGCAAACAGTTGTTCGGTTACAAGTTGCATCTGACCCTCTGGACTGGAGCACTGAGGAAAGGCAGTAGCGGGCCCTGCCGCTTGCCGGCCCTGCTTAAATTGTAGAACATGAGACGACATAAAGAGGGGATGGAAGTTGACAATGAGTTGCTACGTGGTCAAAACGTGGGGCTGCGCCGCTGTCAGCGAGAGGGCGGATATCAATTTCTCACACCAGTCCACGCGACCATACCTATGTCCACGATTCCAATCGGCGGCTCCCCTTGGCTATATCAGCATAAGTACCAATATTTGGGATATTACATCATCATGCTGATAATGAGGGTTTTGAGCGTGTACACTGTAACATCACCGGGCATCACGAAGCCCGTCACGTACTGTGACATCTACCACTGCTCTTCATACCTCTATCTTGTCCGGCTTCAGCATCATGCATCCATTGTACCCAACATCCCTCACACAGCTGGGGCAAAAACCTATTTTGTTGCGGAATATGAAGCAGAAATATAACGCCTTGCTTTTCGGTCACTATTTTTTACTCCACATATGTGAAATCTAATTCAATATTGACTATTTCCAGCCCAAATATGTGTTCAACTGCGAGGCGTCATATTTTTCTGGCATACTTCCATGCAAAAAAAATGTTCATGTCCAGCTGTGTCAATAGACTATCAGAAAATGGCAAAATTACAATGCAAAATTAAACCTGCCAACACTCGGAGTCTTTCAATGCTTCCTTCTTTCAACACAATCAGCATATCAATATCTGGTTCATGTCCCATATCAGCATTGTTTGACCCGTATATCAACACGTAGGGCCTTGCAACTTGTCAAAATGGTCCAGTACATGCATATATATGCCAGGAGTAAGCTCTAAACAAGTCTGAGTGAAAAGACTGGGATATTGTGCTGTCAGGTTGAAATACCCCAAATGGTGGCTTCCAACTGTAGAGACATATTTTATGAAGGTGATTTTGAACAACAAAATAGTAGGATTTCTGTCCCTGAAGCTTAAAGGAGTGAATATTCTCTCTCAGGCATCATACCCTGGTAACCATTGTTAAACTCCAGTGAGTCACAGCCATCAGCAAATCCGTGAGATGGGGATCTGTGTGGTCCACAACTGGTATGTGCCCTCCCAAATATCATACGCAAGACGCCCCTTATGGTGAACATCCGCACAAGTGGGCACAGGAGCGGTACACGATACTGCAGTCCGACGGAAATCAACCAAGTTCTTGAAGGGACGAAGGCTTGCAAGAATACTGTTGAGTTGCAAAACTACATGAAGGAGCGGACCGCATACCTCGAAAGGCGTGCCGCTATGAGTTCCGTTTCTCTCTCAACGAATCCTTGCAGATTTAAGTACCTCGAGTTCTAGCATACGCAGTTGTGCTATGAATGGGTCGCCAACGACTGCAAGATGATGGCGAAAGATGCTCGCGATGCGAAGGAGGAGCGGTACACCGAGTGAGTGTCACTTTCTTTGTTCTTCTGAGCACACGTTCTGAACGCCGGCAGAATCTTAGGATCGAACCCCGACTGTGAGGATTGGGGTTCGTAGACGAGGACATCCAACGTATCCTGTTACAACCTGGGGTCCACAAGAAACGGCCCTTGACCGAGCGAGGTACTACGTATCCAGCTGTTTTGATTCTTTTTACTCTAACTAACCCTCGGTGTTATCTAGGTCGGAAGCTCCTCGAGCCACAACTCTCTCGAGTGATCACGAAATTCAGAGTACAGAAGCTTCTACAACTCTACCATTCCCGAGACTCCAGTCCGTCCAGCTCCAGTGCCCTCTCTCTGCCGTCACTACCTGCTGCAATTTGATCACTCAACGGTACATCTCCTACAAGCCCACCGTCGATACATCCAGATGGCAAGAACTCCCAAATGCGGATGCAGAAATCGTATTTTGTCTGCCATTGATGAGAAAAATAATCAGTTTACCAGATAAAACATTTTACACGTTTCTCTTCAAGTTTCGTGTGAAGTAGGGAGAGGCTGATGGTGTGGACGTTGTGTAGGTGTAACGGTCCTTACTCTTCACGCAGACTTGTAAGTGTGATCTCTTTCTATTCTGGAAAATAGGCGAAGATGGCACTATGCACGAGTAGGTGGTGGTAAAAAGTAAAGATAAGAAAAGGGGTAAAAAGGGGTTGAAACACCTTAAATACCGATACGGAGAGAAAATCAAATACCCCCGTTACAGTAGGCTTCCGAAGACAAACCCCGATTCTTGATTTGCAACGACAACGTATGTTTCACTTTCACTTGGCGTTATATATTCGTGCTCATTGTGAATTATCTGGCTCTAGACTCAAAAAGAAACCCGTATAAGGCTGCTAATATTGTCGGAGTCGTCGAGAAGGCATAGAGGGACTGGCTGTTGCTGATTTCTTGTAACACTTTGTATTTTTACCGCGCTTGATCGTAATGTACACCCAGTTGAGATGAGATGAACTGTGTATCCCTGGCCGTGGCCTGCTCTGCGATTTTATTTCCCGAAGCAATGTTTGTCTGGGCACAAGTTCGCAGATCGTGCGAAGCTCCCGAGCCAGAGGAGATAATCGAGATACAGTGGGTTGAGTTTCCATTCGGAGACGCGCACATATTGTGGGGTACGTTCTTCAATCTTCCGCTTGGTGTTATGTAGCTCTGTCGGACCAAAAACCGTGCGAAGAACTGATTGAGAGCGGCACGAAAGCAAAGTACGTTCTATTCGGGCGACCCTTGTGTGGATCGGCTTCATATCAACTTCCAGTGGTGTTAGCAAACGCCAGATCAAACGACTCTAATATGAGCTCATTCTCATTCGCACAAAAGGGTAAGTCCCTTCAACTGCACTTTTTACCTATTTCTTACTGACTTGCTCTGACTTAGGTGGCAATGACCGCACAGGCCCTTACTCGTACAGGTCACGAACTGTGCCAATGATGATGGGGGATTGGACACATATGCCAAGGAACACTGTTATCGCTGTGGGTACTTTGATCTGATCTCTCTGAAGATCCACCATTTTTCGACACAGACAGACGCCGAACCTCACAGACAAAAGGTAAATAGGTTTGCTGCATATATATATTGTTATGTGCCAAGTGGCATAAATCAGTCCATTAAGATATCCTGATTCATTGTTTCACCCTCTACACTCGAAGTAAGAGTCGATATCTCATCTCAAGCCGAGTAAAAAAAGTCCCGAGGGACTTTTAGTTCGCTTACATCGTGCCTACGAGCAAGACAAGATCAGTCATCTCAGCGCATCAGAACGGAAAGTGAACGTCACTCACGAGCTACCCAAATGTGCCATCATCTCCTCTCTTGTCGACAATTCCCCAACATTCAGAGTGCAACATCGGGAAGATCACAAAAAACCGGTCTTGGCCGTTCCTGGCCGTTTTACGCTAAGGATCAGGGTCCTGACCGGCTATGTCTGTTTTTCCGCAGGCTGAGTCTTCAGCACACAAACTCGGTCTTACAGCCAATTTCCCGAGGCAAAATGTAGGCTCACAATCATTTTCAGTCTGGATAGACCATGCTGATGGTATTTATCTTTTCATTAGCATGACATACGGTTCTCTGACTGCGGTATTTGCGTAGCTTTTTTGGACCTTTGAGCCTGTCAGCCTGCGAGAATGGCTGAAAAGCCAAGAACTGCCGAAACCGGCCGCTGGAAAATTACTCGTCTTCCTGATGAATGGGCGTACGACCAACATTTCCTCTTATCCTTCAGTCCCAACTGGCTGACTTCGGCATCGCTAAGTATTCGGAATGCAGGATTGTCTTTTCTCTGGTCCGCATGGGCTCCAACCTCCTCGCGGCCAGTTCCTTTGAAGGCGTGGATGATCTACAAGTACTTTTAGTTCAACCGCTCCAGGAAGGCTGTTATTGTGAATATGAAACTCACACATTCCCTCCACGTCCCCACATATCCCAACTTGCTACCATTTATAGAAGGCCGGACGGTCACGCTTTTCGCGTATCATTTCACCATCATCTTCATCAATTCTGCTGTGGTTGACCCCTGACACCCCATAGGATCAATATCCGAGATATCTGGATTCCGTGTCGCTACTTGTATACTCTGTAAGTCCATCATCGTACCAGGTATTTACAGCGACACGGTCAGCATATTCATACAGAGGTATGATTTGGTCGGTAAGTGTTGATTACATGCAGCTTCCAAAGGGTCTTTGTTTGGCTCAACTTCCGGACCTGGATATTGAAATACCCGGGAGTAATTTTTACCCTTTACTGTTCTCTATCCTCCACATTGCATTGGTTGTGTGTATACTGCTGGGTCATTGCCATGATTGATACGAGGGTACTCGAGCTGAACCCCCCTCTGTTGCCCTATGTCCCATAGTGACACCGTTGTATGATTCATCTTATCATTATGATCACTATCAGCGACGTGCACTCACTTCATCCTGAAGACCCTTCGGTGTGGACTATAGCCTGGGGGTACTACTTAGAGCGCTTGACCTGTAGCCATTGAGATAAGTAGATGATAGGACTAGTTAGCTTGTATGTTGCCCATGTTTGGTCCCATTGAGCTCTGAGAGTAAGATTGATGGCACCATGTACCTAGCTACATAGGGTCAAGTTTCAATCCACAAGAATGTGTAGCAGACCTACATTGTCACCGTCATTCGACCCAATTTCGTACGACAGCTTCTACTTCCGTTAACTTTGGGGGGAACGGAGTTCAGAAGCCCAATTGAACTCTCGGCCAGATCGGATGATTACCCGACAAAGAGAACAGCAGTTATCCATGCAAGTGATCTTGGATTGGAGCATAAATCTTGGGCGACCATGCTAGTTCTTTGGAAACTCGCGGTTGCCAGACCACACAATAAATCGACTCTAATATCACTGCAATACAATGTCAAATTGGGGTCAGTATGGAAGGTGACAGCTCACTCAAGGCTTCAACTCGAATACAGGTCAGAATTATGGTTCCGAATATGTGGATAATTGTGGTTTCCAGGGTCCTAGAACCTTCCGCTTCCATATCAGTTAGGAGCACTGAGGCTATCAGTGGCCATCACTGATGGGAAAGCGCGATCGTCCGGCCTTCCATAACCATTACCCCCCTTTGTTTCACTATCCTGTTTGTTCTCAAACTTGGGTTCACACCTCAAACATCGATACAAAGCACCCCTCTCATCCATCTGACTAGACCCCACCGGATCAACATCACCAGTTGAAGTCAACGCTTCCATACCCAAAGTCTCCACCAAAAGTCCAGCAGCCGTCTTTGAATGAAAAAATCTCCATCTTCTCGAAATACCTCCTCCCCCTCCTCGACAAAACCCCCGACCTCCCCAAGATCCCGTCCAACTTCAGATAACACATCCCCATCAAATACCTAACCAACACCCCCGCCGACGTTCACAGCCTTCGGCAAAAGCAACACCGAGCTTGTATACTCGCCGGATCGAGGGGGAGTAGTCTCTCACGGGTGGACATCGGATCTCGATAGAAATTCGTATCGTCTTTGGTTTCTCTCCATAAATGAGAAGGTACCTAAGGTGCTGTTGCGTCTCCTCTACCACTGGTCCCGGAAGTGTAGTCTTGATCGACGACAGCTTTTATACGCCGTACTGAGTCTCGGATTTCGCGGGCGAAGTGGTTGGGTGGGGCTGCATCTTCGACGGTTTCTGCGGCTGTCTTGACGTCGTCGGGGAGTCCGATAATCCGTTTCATTGAGGGGAGACGCCATACAAGCTTGCTCGAGGGAAGTTCTGGTCAGTTGCGGATTGGGACGGAGCGTTTGTAACCGTGATAACGGTGGGTGATGAGAGCGCAACGGCATGTGACAAATGAGTGTACGTCTTTGGTAGAGGAAGTATCCGAGTTTGAGGTAGTGGAGGTAGAATGAATGCCGCCTAATCGCTGAATGCAAAAGTTGAGTACAGACTCGGAGAGTTTCTTTTTTATTCTTGACCATTCTGTCATGAGGGTTGAGAATGTCTGACCTGACTTGGACGGCAGTGGTAGTCCCAGACTTACCTTGCTCAGTCAATAGTGTATCCTTCAAAACTCCCGGCACTGATTTGATCCATTCAATGTCTTCGTCTACGTATCCCATCTCCTTAAGACGGTTTTTGATGCTGTGAATGTTCCGATTAGGGTAAGTGTCTGACTATACTCAATTGTTACATCCATGCCGGTTCCGGGGTTTCCGAAGGCCTCTATCCACCTTCCGGAGATTCCGATACTCAGAATCTACTTTATGTTTTCTCTTCCTTCACGATCCTATCCGGAACATGACTTCGGATTCCGACGTCGTGTCCCCGGTACTTACGGATCGGAGATACATATACACCGTTCATCTCCGAGTAGTACGTATACTCTACATTCCGACATTCCGCCTTCCATTCTATTATGACTCATCCCGTACATTCCATTTTGACACTTCATTTCCGATTCATCTCCGACTCCGGGACTTCATCCTCCGTCTCGGATTCCGTACTGTACATACATTCTCTCCCGCTCTTGACTCACCTTCGGTACTACGATCGCTGGAACCCCTTCGGAGGTCTCGGAGATCGATACATATATAAGCTAGATACTTCACGACTTGTATTCCTCAGAATTAAAATCAACTTGGTTTCCGTTTATCTCATTCGTCTCATTCCGTCTCTTTATCTCTATCTCCTCTTCATCTTTATCTTCCTTTCCTTCCGGTCAAGGACAACTCAACTCAACGGTGTTGTTGGCGAAACCTTCGACTATTGTCCAGCCATCCGATCGGCCTTCCGGTCGTCAGAATCTCTCCAACTCCGACTAGTCCATTCCGGCACGTCGGCTTCCGCTCTCTTCCGCTCGGACCTCCGTCCGGGCTGTCATATCCGCACGATCCTAACATCAATAAGCACCACACATACGCAGCAAATCACTGCTCTTTCACCTGTACAACATCGTCGCTGGTGACCACCATTTCCATCAGTCACTAAAGAGCAGAAGGGCCTCACCGCCTCGTACCTGACAATGTGTGCCATCAGATGGTAGCCTAACATACCCTACCTCACCCATCTCCTCCTAAGTCCCGGGCGCTTTACATGACTTGCAAACACGAGTCCAGATGAAGGTCATCTCGGGGGATAAGAGTGTTGAGCAAAAGGCACGATTGACACATGTGAGTGAAAAGAGTGATTTCGGAGGTAGGCAGCTGAAAATTGTGTAGAGAAGGTTGAGAGGGATGGCGAGGAGAAGTCTATGACATCTTGACCGTTTTTGTGGGGGCTCTGCACACAACAGAGCTACTCTATGAGCTCTACTCTTGTAAAATAGAGTGGCAATGAGTACTAACTGATGAGCTGGCATGACACCTAGCGCAGAGGACTACAACATGACTACACTACTACTTACCAGAGAGGAGTTTAGAGAGATAGAGGCGAGACGTAGAAGCTCAAGCACACTGTCGATTCAAGTAGAGAACTACAAGCTTATATACATGAAGATACAATAGAGTTACCATATAAGGACGACAATAGAATTTGTACATATGAGCATAATGAACAATGAAGAATGGAACAATAGCGAATGCATTGTCCCGCATAATACAATGGCGGGAAGTATGAACCGGGACTTCGGATATACCGGGATCTAATTATAGTCCACAGATTCAACACTAACGAATATCATTCCCAATCCTAAACAATTCTTCATCTCTGATTCTCTTCAAGTTTCTTCTCTTGGGCATGTTTGTGGATATTACGATTTACCCCTACTCCCACCAACAAGCGCCCACACAGACACCCTTCCCTGCCCAACTCACCTCTTCCTTACCACCTTTCCCATTCATTCAAATATCTCTATAGACGACTCCGTGGAGCAAGTGGAGCTATGCATCCAGACCACAGCTCCAGACCATGCCCAGCAGACATCTCTACATGTCACCCTGAGTCATAACATATGAACAGCCACAACGACTCACATGATATTCGTAGCCACTCCCACGACAACTCAGTCCAACTACAAACAACTCACACACCTGCAATTCAGCACGACTCAGAGTGACTCTGGACCTAGACAGATTCCAGTATATAAGCCCAATATACATACAACCTTTCCTTAGCTTAACAACTTGGTTAATACACCAGTGAAAGCCCACCTTGACCCTTGACCTGTTGAGGCAGAGGTCCTGCCCACGCAGTGGCAGCATGGGACAGACTAGCTCACCTGGAGATAGGCTTAGAGGCAGCAACGAGAGTAGTAAAGGTACTGGTATTGCATGTAGATACAGAGCTACTTATATACTATACAGAGGTGGCTGTAGCTACTATAACGAGAGTGACTAGGAATAGCATAGATCATAGTGAAACGATTGAAGCATAGATGTGGCCTGATACAACGGTCCATATATCCGGTAGTCCGGATTCAACATGACCTTTGACACTTGACCTTCAACCCTTGCCCTCGCTTGAAGAAGTGACTTGAGAGGACACTACCCGTGCCCTACCGTATCAGTGGACGCCAGCAGTGGATGCTGGTCTTTGCCTACTGATGCTGACCCCATTTTGTCCTTATTGTTGTTCCCATCCACGTCCGGGCCTAATATAGAATATGAAGCTTCCTTGAGGTTCTTGAGAGGCTGACTTTTCAGTCTAGAGGATTGTTGCCAGTTGTCTGTGTTCTCTTTGCTTGAGCTCATTGCACAACTAGTATGAGGTTGTTATCAACAGGTTTGGTGGGAGTGCGGGGGGAAAGGAAGGTTTAGATTGTGGTGGTTTGAGGCATATTGATTCTTGGGGGGTGTTGCATGATTCCTATCAGTGACTGTCCAACCTGTCACAACAAGCTGGAGGCTGTACAACGTATTGAAGTTGGGCCCCATGATTTGGTGATGGACAACCAACATTTAACATTGGTGTAAAGCGCCACTCGCGGTGTATAATAAAATCTAACTCGTAGGTCAAATCCTCCCAACACTCAAGAGTGTAGCTGAAGGGTGCGCGAATCGGGGATCGGTGTTGATCGTAGGTTCCGCTCTTAGCCAGACTGCAATAGTAGGCTGAAGGAAATCTGACTCAAGAAACTATCCAACTAAGGTAGCTTCGCCTCTGAAACCAGTTCGGAGGTCAAAAGTGGGGTTCGGAAGAGAGGTTTATAGGTTGTTTCGGGGAGTGTAGAGTTTGTTTGGTGCTTCGGAAGTGCGTTCTTAGGCTTAAACTAGCTTTAGAACCACTCGAACAGTGAGGGGCAACAAGACAATCAAATCAAACAATGGCAATTAAGACTCCAATCAAGTCGGTCAACAACTGAAGACCAACTGTCAACAGCGAACAATATCCTCAGCCCAATTAGCTTCGAAAGTTCAACAATAGCTCAGCCAGTCAAGTCGGCGTCGCAGACAAACAATGCAAAGTCAAGGTCAAGCAAGTGTTCAATGGATTTTCTAGGTTTGGGCAAACAAAGCTCTATTCCGTTCTAATGTCTCTCCAGAAGCGCTCCCGAGTCAACTAACTACCCAACAAGTGGAATAGCTTCGTATCCTCTGAATACTAATCGTACAGATTGCTTTGGGATTCTTGATGAAAACCCCACTGCTTATATACTCTAGGAGGCTCTAATTCTGCCGAATTGTACAAATATCGAATAAACCATGCCTCGGAGGCATAAACTACCTACTTTGGAATATACTTGGAGAGTTTTGTGTTTAATCTACGCTTTTGAACCCCAAAGTCAAAACCAATAATTTGCTTCGGAAGTATCATCAGCCTCGAACATTCTCTAACATTCTTTTCTTCCAGGTCTCTCCTATTGATGGTTCCGTTCTGCCTATCTGCCTCTGCAGCATTGATTCTCTGGTTCTAGACTCTTCAATCGGCATAGGTCATCCTGTTCTGTCTGCCTCCGAAGCATAAACTCCCTTTGTCTGAAGCAAAGTACTTGCCTCCGAAGTGCTACCAGATGCCTATATTCATGGAGTTACCCAGCTGTTCATAGCCAGGTCGATGTCCTTTCCGTAGCTCGGATAATTCTGACGTCCTGCCATCCATATGGCCGCCCCACTATATCCAATCTTGGTACCTTGG
This sequence comes from Marasmius tenuissimus, assembly GCA_029532415.1. Lineage (NCBI taxonomy): Eukaryota > Fungi > Basidiomycota > Agaricomycetes > Agaricales > Marasmiaceae > Marasmius > Marasmius tenuissimus. Next base: position 135,031 of record JAQOTA010000061.1, read on the forward strand.
ATACCGGGTAATAGTTCAATGGTTCAGCCAGAACTCCTACTCGATTCTTCGGTACACCATTCCTTTCTTTCTTAGTCCCTTGCCTTCCAGCGCAGTTGAGCACCGCATTTTGCTACCAGCACCAACTCTGCCCTTAGTACAGTCAATATCTCCATGTACGAGTACAAGGGAGGTACGTCGACAGTGCAAATCCTTCAATCACTTCTTGATCATTGTTTAGCGCCCAGTGCCTGGTTTGGATCCACGCCTCCAAAGCGCTAATTTCCTAGTTTCTGAAGTAAAATTTCCACTTCAGCAGCAAGTCCAGAGGTCAGTAAAAGCAAGTACTAGGTTTTCCCCAATTCCTTGCTTACTTTTCCCCCGAGCGCACTATGGCACGCTTGCATAACATCGAAGATCACTTCCGCAACTTGCTTTATAGTAAGTCTTTATATTTTCTAAATTCCGAGGCAGCCTTCTGACTTCCTCTCCAGGGTTGTATAAACTCTGGTGGTATCCAGAGGATTACTCTGATAAGATCAAGGAGCACCGCATCATCCTACCCATTCCACTTGACGCAGAACAAGAGGCTATCCTCGGAATCATCTTCCAGCAGTTCTTCCTCAGTCACCACAGATCCATCTACTGGGGCTACGTGATTTGTTATGACATGATCCAGGACGAAATCTATCTCTGCAAAGACACCTTTGACCACTTCATTCCTCATGACGCCAGGTCTGTCATCGACATGGTTGCCGAGTCTATTGCTTGAGTTGGTTTCCTCAACTTCAAAACCGCTCGTACTCCTGGAGCCGTCAACGCTTGGATCGACGCCGTCGTCAGTTGTGCTGAGTGCCCAGCACCTCCGAAGCTTGACTATACCAAGCTCTTGTTCTTCAAGTACTCCCCTGTCATGGGTCGTTGGCTCTCTCAATCCTTTTCTTTCTATAATCCTATTTTATGCGATCCATTCTATACCGATTATCTAGATCATGAAACCTTCATTGATTCTTATTATCCTGAAGATTCCGACGTAGATAATTACTTCGGTTGGGACGAGGTAGCTCTAGCCAATATGGATGACTAGCGTAACCTGTAGTATACCTAGTATACTTGAATCAATCATGCCTCCAAAGCGAGGCCTCGACCTTATACCAAGCTTCTGAGGCTCGACTTAGTCTCGCTTCCCGACCATCCATGCTTCCGCAGCAACTTCCTCTGTCTAGCTCTACTAGTATGGGTTGTCGTCAAGTCTGATTCTATTATTCTAATCCTTAGTACGATGCCTCCGAGCCACTGGAGATATTCCCTTGATATGACTACAGGTCCTAGTTGTGCCTCCAAAGTGATACTTTTGTCAGTTATACGACTCCTACAGTTTTCAGGAGAGACGCCTCCGAGGCGCTATTCTCTCCTTATGCTAGGATCTGAGCCTTTTACTAGCCGCTCGGGACTCGCTCTAGTACTCGTATTACCTAGTCATTTCTTATCTGTTTTATGCTAAAATAGCACAAAAACAAGGCTCTGAAGCTGCTTTTTAATAGCAGGCGCTACATCGGCACTGAGTGAGGCTCCCGGCGGACTGAGCTAAGATTCACCAGTCCTTGAGTCCTTCATATGTATTTGGTTTCCCACACCTTGTCCCTTGTTCTTGTTGTTGAATCTGTGGACTATAATTAAATCCCAGTATATCTGAAGTCATGGTTCATACTTCCCGCCATTGTATTATGTGGGACAATGCATTCACTATTGTTCTCTTCTTCATTGTTCACTATACTCATATGTACAATTTCAATTGTTGTCCTTATATGGTATTTATTATTGTCTCTACATGTATATAAGCTTGTAGTTCTCTACTTGAATCTACAGTGTGCTTGAGCTTCTATGTCTCACCTCTATCTCTCTAAACTCCTCTCTGGTAAGTAGTAGTGTAGCCATGTTGTAGTCCTCTGCACTAGGTGTCATGTCGGCTCATCAGGTTATGGGCCCCAGTTAGCCTGACTACAATAACAAGCGCCCCTAGGCTGCTGTCATTGGCTAGCTAGGCTAGACCTGCATGTTGCCATCGACCTCTTAATTGAGTACTTGATCTATGGCATTGATGTACGTCCTTCAGCGACATCAGATCTCAAGCATCCAATGCTCCTTGTTGAGCATAGCACCTTGATGGCTGCTCCCTGTGTTGATTAGACGCATGCTAATGCTGTCTTTTCTAGATCCAACACCAAACTCTCAATCTCTTACTATCATGTTCAACGTTAAGAAATACTTCTCCGGTCGCTTCAACGGCACCAACTTCAAACAGACCTACTACAGCGAGATGGAAGCTGTGTGCAAGACCCAAGGTCTTTATGGTCATCTCACTGGCGAGGAACCACGTCCCTCTATGCCCCTCATCTAGATCACCACCACCAAGGAAGTCTTCGATCCTATCAAGGATATGAACGCCGAAAAGGCCTGGGAAAGGTTGAACAAAACCTACAGCGAGCCCACTTTATCTGCCATCTACAGCGACTTTGTTAAACTTGTCTCCTTTAGACTCACCACCAGTCAACCCCAGACCGGCATTGCCAAGTTCAAATCCTACATCGAACGACTTGCCGAGGTAGGAGTGGTTCTACCTGAGTTGATCAAAGCCCTCTTGCTCATTGCTGCAATTCCTCCCAAATGGGATACTGCCTCCTCCAAATCCCTTCATGACTACATCAGGGATCCCGAGGAAATGAACACCCTCACCGTTGCTGTCATTCATGATGCTATTCTTGTCGAGTATGAATGCCAGAACCCGCAACTCGCTAACTGTCAAGAATGAGGCCAGTGACTAGGAAAGCCCCTCAGGCCACCAACAGGGTCAAGAGCGCGAAGGAGAGAAGATATATTTGAGTAGGGCAAGTGTATGATAGTACATGCTGGAAACAAGCACTATTAGACAAAGGTGTCAGACTGGGGAACTATCTAGAAGTGTCCATGATTATATATGACAGAACCAAGCTGTAGAGATATCATGGGAATGAAGATACAAGAGGAAAAATGAAAGAACAAGTGATAAGAATCAAGGGATACATGTAGAAACAGGGTCATGATGGAAACCATATGGTATGCTGGGGAAATATCTGGAAACAATGTGGAACACCAGGTAGTACCAGGTAATAATATGGAGGCCAGAATGCGATGGTGAGAACATGTAACCATGGGAAATAAAGAGAAAAACATGAGGAAAAAGTACCTGGGGACCAAGGAAAGGGAAAACAATGGGTGGATCTGTAACACTAACCACCTCTCTGTGGTCAAGTGTGCTGGAAACTGCAAACCATCGTTCGGTCAGCAGCAGCACCCGCAGCAGCAACGTCAGCAGTGTGGGTATCAGCAGCAGCAGCAACACCAATCTTCGAACCAGAACAAGGGTAAGAAGAAGAAGCAGCAGCATGGTACCTGCGGTGGTATCAACCAGCACCAGGGTCCCGGCAATGCTGGCAGTAACAGTGGTAACAAGATGATGTTTCTCTTGGATCTTTCCACGACGACGGGCAAGTTCCATATCTTGACCTGCTTTCCCAAACTGATGCAAACCTACAGCACTGCTCCCAATTAGTTGGTATCAGTAGTTTGCGTGGTAGTAGTAGTGATCTGGCATCACTTGTACAATATTGTCATGCAATCAGTTCCCACTTTGTGGGGTGTACTCAATGTAAGGGAAATAAAAGTGTGAACAATGCACAGGGTTGGCTCCTTGATTCTGGTGCCTCCTCTCATTTCACAAATGACATAAATGACTTCGCTGAATATGAATCACTTGATGGTCCTATTGTAAATACTGCGAATAAGGGCAACCCTATACAGATCAAGGGTAAAGGCACAGTCTTCATTAAGCATAATGTTGAAGGACATGACAGGAAACTTACTGAGTGCGTTTCGCATCTATCCTGTCTATTACATACTGCAATTGGATATACGACTGCTATCCATGGGAGAATTCCTTCAAGATGGTCTTTCAATTTGTGGAAACGCAAAGAAATTGGCCTTCTACTCATCACAGCAATGACAGTCGCTTGTTTCCTACCCTCATATGCCTGGTCAAACCATTTATTGGGTTCACTCAGGGAAAGCATCTGCTGAGGTTTTATTGGCCAAGTCAGTTGTTTACAACATCAACTACATTATTGAGCACAGACACTTTGGGCATCCATCAGATAAAGCCCTGAATAAAGCTCCGAAACATATGCAAGGTTTCCCACTTGACCTTAAAATGCCTACTAAGACACCTTTGTGTCGTGGTTGTGCTGAAGGCAAGATGCATGAGAAATCATTCCCCAACTCTACTACAAGAGCTTCTAAACTGTTTGAATGCATACATTCGGATTTGAAGTCGTACCCAGTTGAATTGTATCACCGGTACAAGTACTACATCTCTTTTCCCAATGACTGCATGTTGTATGTTTGGACCTCCAAGCTCAAGACAAAAGACGAGGCGGTACCTGCTTTGAGGGACTTCCTTACTATGGTCACAAAACACAATTCAATGCTGTTGTTAGGACCTGGATGTCCGATGAAGAGGGAGAATACAAAGGAGATAGGTTTGATGCAGTACTGAAAGAGTATGGGATCCAAAGGGATCAAAGCATACTGTACACACCACAACAAAACAGTCGTGCTGAACAATTCAACAGGACTATTCATGAGAAGGCTGAAGCTCTTCGCTTTGAAGCTTGTATGCCTCAGTCCTGGTGGGAATTCTGCCATGTGCATGCCGTCCACCTCTACAATTGCACTCCTGTGCAACATTTGAGCTGGCGAACTCCGTTCGAAATGCTCTACAGCGAGGCACCTGATGTTTCACATCTCCGAGTTATGGGTTGTGCAGCCTACATTTTCATTCCTGAAGATCGTAGGAAGAATAAGCTCGCTCCTCATAGTGAGTTGATGACCTTCATCGGCTACCAAGATGGGATGAAAGGTTTTCTATTCATGCGAAGTAATAATTCCATATTCAAAGGTAGCACTGCACTGTTTGATGAGACGCTGTATAATAAGTGTCCTGATGCCAAAACTCGTGGCTTCACACAGTCGGTAGTGAACCATTTACTTCGGGTTAAAATCCCAACATTCCTTCGGAAGATGAAGACTCTGATGATGATTGGGACGATACTCCGTTTCTGGATCTCAGACATCGCTCCGAACCTTCTAAGAGATCAGAACCTCAGGTTGACAAACCTGCAAGTGGCCCTGTGCCAGGGGATGTGCCACTCCCTGAATCTAGTCCTCCAACGCCTCCAGGCAAACCCGCTGTTCCTCTGCCTGCACCAGCAGCGGATGGTCCACGCCGGTCTTCGAGGCAGCGGAAGGGTACAACGCAACCTGGTAATATATTTGGGGAAAAGCGGAACCCAAATAAACCCTCAGATATCGTTCGCGACTTGGAGAAGAATAAAACTTGGAGAAACGTCACTGGAGATAAAGAACCTTCACATCCAGTTGTCAGCAATCACCAGATCTGACCTGGTGACACGTTGCACTAAGCTTTCAGACGAGAGGGAACGAGGCAAAGATAAGAGAACTCTATACTGGTGAGGAATAAACCAGCTCAAGACTGGGGGAATACATGCAGAGTATCTACTTCTTATATACTACTTGGAGGACTGCGGCGTGTGTCTACGGTGAGGTATGACATTGAGGTATGACATCGTGAAACAGTATCTGAAACAGGACCGACATGTGTCTACAGCATGTGGGTCCCTTCATGTATCTACCATGTGTCCGTATGATAAGATATGAGTCATGTGAGGGATAAGATATAGATAAGATGGAAAAGGATAAGATAAGGAGGAAAGATAAGATAGGAGGGAAATTCATGACACCAGTTGATTGTCCTAGCTTTTCACAATTTAGGAAAGGCAAAGGTGGCAAAAAGAGGATTCCTGGTCCACTTCCGCCTCCACCTGCTCCAGAACCCAGTGGAAGCACTGAGTCGCATGAGGAAGAAAGCATAGTTGAAAGACTTACCCAAGAAGGGGGAGTAGGATTTGTGATTTACCTGTTGAACAATCCCGTTCCAGTTCATAATTCGCTTCCAACGTCCGATACTCCTGATTTCTCCAATATCAGAGAGTGGACACTCCACGATATTCCAAAGTTGCCTGTCGAGCAACAGAAGGAATGGAATAACACTTGCCACAAAGAACTTGAGGCACTTTGTAAGCACAAGGTCTTTGAACTCTGTGACTTGCCTAAAGGTCGCAAAGCCATCAGAAATAGATGGGTCTTTGACGTTAAGTTGAAAGGTCGCAAAAAAGCGAGACTTGTTGCCAAAGGTTTCTCTCAGGTCGAAGGTGTCGACTTCAATGAGATCTCCTCACCAGTTGTTTGTTATGAGACTGTTTGTATGATGCTTGCTCTCGCAGCTCTCAAGAACTGGTATATCACCTCTGTTGATGTCAAGAACGCCTTTCTTTATGGCGATCTTGTTGAGGAGATTTACATGGAACAACCTGAAGGCTTCAAAGTCAAAGGCCAAGAACATAAGGTACTACACCTGTGTCGTGCATTATATAGACTGAAGCAAGCTGCCCTTGAGTGGTGGTGAACCCTCAGCTCGTCCATGGAAGTACTAGGCTTCAAACACCTGACTTCTGATGCTGGACTCTTCATCTGCAAAGATCCAAAGAGTGGTGAAGTTGTGTATGCGATCATATACATTGATGATGCACTCTTCATGGGTCCTAACAAAGCTTTTGTTGACAAGAGGAAAGCCGAGTTCATGGCTCAATGGGAATGTCGCGATATGGGCGATGCTAGCGAGTTTCTTTGCATGAGCATTCATTGCGAAGGCAATAAGATCAAGATTGACCAGAAGGATTATCTGAAGAAAGTCTTTAAACGTTTCGGGATGCAGAATGCGAAAGGTGCTCCTATGCCCTTACCTGCTGGTTATGTGCCAACTCCCAACGATGGTCCAGTCAATCCTGCCATTTGCTCCAGATTCCAGTCTGTGATTGGATTGCTTCTGTATATTATGCTAGGCACACATCCTGATATTGCCTATGCAGTTACGAAGCTTTCCCAGTTCTCTTCTAATCCAACGAAGGAACACCTCAATAAAGCTCTGTATATTTGCTGCTATCTTGCTGGCACATCAAATTATTCACTTGTCTATGATGGTGACTCTGATGGAGGTCTTCTTGCATTCACAGACTCGGATTGGGCTGCCAATCCCATCAAACACTGTTTGATCACTGGCTATTTCTTCAAGTTAGCAGGCAGCATCTTCTCGTGGCAATCACACGCCCGGAAGACTGTAGCTCTTTCTTCCACTGAGGCTGAGTATATGGCACTGTCAGATTGCAGTTGTCAAGCTTCCTGGATAAGATTGCTACTCTCTGAACTTGGAATTGATTTAGGTCCTATTCCAATCTGCGGAGACAATCAGGGCTCTATCTTCATTGCATCTAATCCAGTTCAAGAACGCCAAACCAAGCACATTGATATTTGATATCATTATATTCGATCATGTGTTGAAGATGGCAAAGTTGAATTGTTCTTCATTGAAGGAGTCTATAATCCCGCAGACATGTTTATGAAGAATCTCGGACATGAGAAGTTCTTACGGTTCAGAGATCACCTTGGACTTGAATTCTATTTGTCCACTTGATCCGCTTAGATGCGCTTTTCAGCTGCACTTAGCGAGGGGGTGTGTTGAATCCGTGGACTATAATTAAATCCTGGTATATCTGAAGTCATGGTTCATACTTCCCGCCATTGTATTATGTGGGACAATGCATTCACTATTGTTCTCTTCTTCATTGTTCACTATACTCATATGTACAATTTCTATTGTTGTCCTTATATGGTATTTATTATTGTCTCTACATGTATATAAGCTTGTAGTTCTCTACTTGAATCTACAGTGTGCTTGAGCTTCTACGTCTCACCTCTATCTCTCTAAACTCCTCTCTGGTAAGTAGTAGTGTAGCCATGTTGTAGTCCTCTGCACTAGGCGTCATGCCAGCTCATCACTTGTACCTTCATCTACATCACTGCTAAATGGACCTATTTCTCTCATCCCAAGCTGAAGCATCTTGGATGACACTCATCCCCAAAGTTATGGATATGCGTGTGTCCCACATCTGACAGAGATCACCCGCAGCTCGCAAAAACGGCTTTGCTTCCATGTTTTGGGTCAGAACTTAGAAGGTTGCAAATCGGAGGAAGATTGGACTTTCTGCTGCGGAGAGAACCTTTCGAGGCGAGCTCTTCTAACTACTTCAGTCAGATGGCCCAGATGTCCTTCCCTGTCCTGCTCTGACTTGCTGCGGACTTTAACGATTCACATTTAAAAGTGATTTTATCCTCACCTCGTATATGAGGCGCTGCGGAGGAGTGCAGTTGACTGAAAGCTCAATGTTCAGATTATCGAACTGGTGACGGTTTGGAAAAAGGTTTGAGTTACGGATTCTCTTGACTGGAACTGCGACCGAAATTCTGATATGACGTTCACTTTTTTTCTTGACATCTGTCGAGTCTTTGTCGCGGTGTATATGCTCCTGCTGGATAACGGCTATGTGCAATGCTTATCGGATGACGAACTCGATCCCGGTGAAGATACCAGGCAAGCGTGAATCGAAACGTATTTCTGACTGGAGTGGGGAGGATGCTCCTCTCACTGGTTTCACAATAATTTGTTCTCTTTTCCCCGAAAACCGGGTTCCCACCGAATCACGCATCATGGTCCAGGATGCAGGATTGGCCAAGACTGAGTTTGAACTATCCAAGTGGTAGCTTCATCCGTATTTGGTCTATCCAATGAATAACTCGTTTAGGACTCCTGCATGACACTATCAAGGCTCTCCAGACTCTCAACTCCGCCAAAACTTCCTGTGTTTCCTTCGCGATGCGAATGACTCAAGATATCTATTGAGCCATTTTGAGCGGGTTCGGAGCGTTTTGAAGCAATAGCAGACACACTCACCTTCCTACTCCTACTTCTTTCCACCAAACCACCACTGTATCCACTCTCCCTCGTCCTCCGAGGCCGGCTGCAATATAGTCATCTCCAGCCGTTTCTTCTTGTCCAGATTACGAGAAATGCGGCTTCCATCGATGGGTGTACACTCCTCGTGAAGAACGACCTTTACAGTAACAGGCTGCGGGGCGTGCCGGACAACAGCTCTGATCATCTTCTCAAGGATCTGCTTGCTCCAATACCGTCGTCCTGTGATGGATATACTCCAGATGTTTCAAAGCATTCCCGAAGCTGAAAGCCGTTGAACCACCGAATCCTTTGAGGATTTTGTTGTGCTTCGCGTGAGGCTTGGTGATATCTAGCTTCCTCAGGTTGGGAACAAGTTCGACGATTCTGTCGAGGTTCGGGAGATACAGTCTGTGGATGCTGAGTGCCTCCATTCCGCTGGCAGCTTCGCTTCGTAGCGAGAACCGTTTGATGGCGGCAGTCAGCGATGTGAGCTTCACCTCTTCCTCGTCGTTCTGAGTGGATAGGGAAAAGGTTTGGAGATGAGGACATGTAGTGTTTTCCATGGGTTCCTCGAGGAGCGTTGGAGCATGCTCAGGCTCGGCGCAGAATATGTAGAGTCGTCGAAGACACGCAGCTACGAGCGGGTATGCATCTGCTGGCACCCATTCTTTATTGGCGTGCAAGCGGATGTCTACCGATACCAGCCTTTGACACGATTTTAACACAAACCTCGCCGAGTCAGTGTCTGTGCGGATGCGCAAGTAGGTGATGTTCCGCAAGGAAGTTTCGAAAAAGTCCAAGTTCCCAATCCCGTCACAATCCTGTATGTTGTCCTTGGGGAGCGACAGGGAAAGAGATTGCAGTTGGGGACTGAACTCAGAGAATCTGGATAGAAAATGCTGAACAGTCCAGTCGTATCCACCGACATGACCGTCTTCAGGACCATAGAACCTGACTGTGAGCCCCGCGAGACGAGGAAAGCCGTCTTTGAACTCTCTCTCGAAGTAGTGGGCGAACAACGGTGTATGCGGAACCTCTAATTTGAGCATATGACACCGGGGGAAAAAGTCGAGTAAGAACTCCAAGATGGGGCTATAGAAGGCATAGACTCTATATGGACATCCGTCATTGATTGTGAGTTGAAAGGAAAAGAGGGTCGTTAAGGGATATGTGCTCTTTGACCGCTTCTACCACTTCTTCCGTTGGGTCCTTCCCAAAGTCAACCGCAACCGAGATTGTTGCCCAAATTTCGGGAGTTTTCCTGGCTATTGCTCTCCAGCGCGAGCACATCTGGCTTAGTTTTATTGTCTGCAAGTCCGATCCTTCACCATTGCCACTCGTGGAGATATTTTTCTCGACCGTCCATACGAAAATTTCTGAAAATGTCTCGAGCGCGAGTTTGTGTATAGGTGGGAGGCTTCATTTCAAGTGGTAGGTCAGGAAGCCAAAAGTCTATAGAAAAATATAATACTCAACCTGCTCATGATCGCGGATGTTCTCGCTGAGAGAGGCTGCTGAAAGATAGTTCGTATCAAAGAAAATCGTCGGGTTGGGAAAAACAACCTGCCGCGAATGCCGAAACATGCCATGCCGGTATTTATAGTCACATAAGTGACATCGTGACGATGTTCCTTTCTCTCCCATGAACGAGCTTGACGCCGCGACGTGAGCTAATGCTCATTGATGTTCAGTGCTTCAGCACCAGTATGCAGACTGCTAGTCCTATGGTAACTTCTGAGCAGTTCGCCGATCTGTATGTTTTCAATCCTCTTACTTTCCAGTCCCATATGCTCACGAAGATTTTTCAGTTGCTAGCACGTTTAGTGTTCAGGTTCTACTCGAGATCTCAAGATGGTATACCACGCCAGTTTTGGGTACGCTCATACTATGTAGTCCACCTTTTACTTTACTAACGATCCGAAACCTTCAGGCGCTGCCTGAATTGCACAACTCAGGTCTTGTCACGTATATCAATACGCTGATAATAGGATTAGGTTGGCGTTCATAAAGCCCTGCAGTGTCTATCACTCGCTCTCGCTCTCCCCTTCCATGCTTCCCTCGTCTCCACTAATATGAGCGCCTCCCCGAAACCTCTCGTTGGCATAACGCGCCCTATCCCCCGCCTCTTCCATTGCCGAAGCTCCCGTTCACAAACGCCCTTGTTCAGTCAGACCGACGGCAAGCCTTTCTTTCTAGTGGCTGCCTGTCTGTCGTCGTGGTTCAATCGGGTTTTGGTTGGACAAAGAGAATGATCCATACCGTCGAAGCTTCGGAAGCCGTTTTCCCTCGAGTCGGCAACATCCCGAGGATACCCCGCCGTCTTTTCCTCTCTCATCCATCAGCAGAACCGGATCCATCCACGAGCAGAACCACTTCCGAGACACCATTGTCCAGGCATTTTTAGTTCTGGTAGCTTCAGTGTGCGCATTCCATACCCATACCCAGCCTCCTCCCCTCGTCTCATCGCATCACTAGCCCACCTCACCTTCACCGTTTGGTCAGCCAGACGACATCTTTTACATGACAGAACGAAGGCTATATGCACCTCGTTCCGTCCATGTACCATCTTGTTTACCATGTCTCCATGGATCATGGGGGTGGTTGGCTGCTAGTCAAATTTGAAACACAAAGCGGTCGCTGCTCTCACCCTCTTTCGTTGACTATCCTTTTCGTCAAGTTTGGCTTGGACGAAACAGCTGTGATTGGGAAGATTCTGGAGGTCTTGTGCATTACAACACAAGTCCGATTCCGTCGTCTATCAGGGTCCATCCGTACAGAGAAAGATTGAACGGTCTTCGCCTTTTGTCTCACTCTCTTCATTGAGAATACCAGGGCCGCGCACGGCTCGCCCAGCTACCCATCCAACACCGAACCAACAGCAGTGCGTGCTGGTAGTTTTGAGGACTCCTAACGCCATCACCGCTTCATCCCATCTCATCACTCTAATCGATATCATAACGTTCCTCCCTCCGTGGTGTGGTTGGGTGTACGGCATGGACTTCGTTGATCTTGCTTGTTGAGGGATGAGATGTTGGTCACCGTTGTCGTTCCGAATCCAGTACTGGATTCGTCGGATGCTTAGCAATGTGGGGAAGAACGGAGGATTGGGTCTCGACGGTAGTAATTGAATGGATCGCAATGGTGTGTTTCCGTCGTTGAGATATTGATATGTTCCTAGTATTGACGGTGATTTCTATCCTCTAGGGTCCAAGACCGTGCGAGAAAAACCTGCACGCATACAGTGCTGCGCCCCCTCTCTGCCCTTCGTACCTCGGCATCCTGCTCGCTTTCGCTCTACTTTCGGGAGTACGACGAAGATGATGGAAATGGAACTGGCTCTTTCTGCAGGGCTGTCCGCTCGGCGTTGGCACATCCCAGTTCATGATCCATATTTCTAATCGGCGATCCGTCACATTTCTAGTGGTGAAGCGGTCGAGCCTCCCGCGCCTAGTAGATCGTCGATTCCGCCTCGAATCAGACGTTTATGCCCCTTCGTTGGTTCCAGTGCTTCCTATCGGGTGGTTCTCCTACCTGTGGATCGGAACCAGCGCTGGTCAACAATTACAGGTGCGGAAGGAGTGCTTTCGAGGTTATCGGACGACGGATGCAGTACCGCTCAGTTTCTCAGACCACCACCGGAGCTATTACTCGTCAGCTCAACGTCTTCACTACACGAGAAGCTCCATCCCTGAGCTACCAGTATCATCATTTATATCGAAACCTTGCGTTGAGGTTCTTGCTCGATCACGGAACGAGGTTTTCATCTCGTAGCGATTCGACTTTCAGTCCTATTGGGCAGAGGACGGGCCAGCAGTCGGATTGGTGTTCATCGGTAGCGGCTTTCATTCCCGATACGTTCATTCTCGTCATAGTGCCTGTCAATGGTGTCCTCTCGGATCGTTAAGATAGGCTTCGAAGCTTACATACTCCTATACGAATGGCCGACAATTTCGCATCTTGACCTTACTATACTACTTTAGTACATCACTAACAACAACCTGAAATACCTAAACATACGAGCTCTCGAGATCGGGTATATCATCAGGTCTGTAATACACGTTCCCGGCTCTGACACCGATGGGTTACGCAACCAGCACGGGAATGGCTTATATCTTATACCAAAACTGAATCTCTGGGTCGGGTCAGCAGAACTTCTGTGGATGTTGTCCAATGAGGAACGGGTGGCGAGAGAAAGAGCATGGTATGCGGTGATATGGAGGGCGTTATCCTGACGTATATACGAGTCGGTAGAACGGTATTCACTGGCCTTGGTTTGAGAAGAAATTCGGGAAATACTACGAGCGCCTCTGAAAGTTGTCGAACTTAAGAGTGAAGTAGCGGGCTAGCTCTCAATGACCGACGGCACTAACGGGGAGAGCTGTGTAGCAATGGGTTTGCTCCGGGTGATCGGCGTGATGGACGGTAATCCTGGCAGGCTGGCAGGCTGAGCCCCGGCGGAGAAAGGCAGGGCTGTAAAGAGGTGACGGTCTATGAGAAAGAAGAGGTCATCGAATCTCATTCATCATTTGGGATCATGATTCGTTGCAAAGTTAGGGGGGTTTTGTTAACGACAATGTAGGGTGACTTTCTATTTTTCCTGGACAGCATTCGAATGCGACAGATTTTTCACTGGAGTTTGAAGCACGAGTACTATAAAGGTCGACCCCGCGCCAGCGTCCCACCAATGATGTTCTTATGGGAGGGGTGTGTTCACGATCATTTCGTGCCGGTTCAGGTAGATAGGGATCAGTGACTCGCAAGCACCCCACCAGAACAAGGGTTGCTAGATTCTGACCGCTCACGAACGCCGAAATTGCTCATGAGTGGTCATGAGCACTGTGAGCCTTGGGGCTGCTCACAAGTGAATATGGGACACCTTTTTTCTCATGTGCGCTCGTGAGCACCGTGAATCTCACAGTGATCATGAACAAGCCAGCGTTACTGAGCAATCATGAGCTTAGCTGTCCTCATGTCTGCACATAAGCACTCCACCAAACATAATTTTAAAAAATCAATATCCATCTGGGAACACAGTAGTCCAGTGGTCCAGTATATAAAGTTGTGATTACCGATTAGCTAGACAACCTGATTACACGCGATTTAATTATTATTGACGATATTCAACATACGCGACCTCAAAATCCGTCATCTCCGTTCGGGGGTTCGCTAAACTCAGCCTCAATCGGCCTTCAACTGGAGTCTGGGGTGTTGTCCTACTACACTGGGATTCGTCGATATCAGCGGATCTGCTTACAGCTATCCCAATAATTGTAGAAAGATTTGCGATTTTTCGCGCTCAGGATTCTTGTTTAGTGTTACTGAATGGAAACGAATGAGTTCCGTGGGTGTTGGTGGGGCTTGGTACCCTCTAGCACCACAACTGTACTAAATCGGGTCATATTCTGTTTGTACACTAAACAAAAATTCTGAGCGCAAAAAATCACAAATCTTTCTACAATTATTGGGACAGCTGTATCGAGAATGTTAAGAGGGCAAGAAGACACCTTCGGCACGTTGGCATCAGATATCCTTCCGTTAAATAGTGTGCAGTCTCGGCTATTAAGGGGAATGAGAATGAGGGTGGAAGGAATTGTGGGGTATGAGAGGAACGACCCGGTATTTATACCCCTTGAGGTGGTCCGTGCGCCGTCTTTCTCTTGCCTATAAACGGCAAGCCTTGGCCCGCCAGCTTCATCATGACGTCGGTGGTGCACGGACCCTGAGGCTTGATCACGTTTGTCAAAGTGCATGTTCGACGGTACTTCCAGCAGTCCAGTTCACTGTTTATTATCAATCTGCTGGGTAATCTAGGTCGGTAAAAATCAGCTCAACCGTCAACAGCTGAGCATGAGGAGGGAAGGTTCCACGTACCTTTCCCTTATGAGTATCCACACCGTGCCTTTGGAGATCTCTTGTACAGCAGACCGGTTTACAGCCGTTTATCCTTTCTCAAAGTAAAAGATATCTCGTGTCTTCACGGTCGACCCAATTACTTGCAAAGGAAGAAAATATTGATGGATACTTTCAGAGCCTTCTATTTGAAGCCTGGAGTAACAAAGATGGCATTGAGCATGGGCAATGGGCATAGAAAATAGACCCCAGCAACATACCTCAACCGTGACCCATACTGACGATACCCAATTCATTATCTGGGTAATTCGTGGCTTGAAAGCTCCCTCAGAGTCCATGGCAATGAGAGCAGTAGGGTGCCAGCATCAACAGAGTGGGCAAGGGCAAGGACGAGGTCGTTGCCGGGTGGGTGCGGTACAAGGGTGGGATGAGGTGGCTGTGTAGTCCGCATGTCCATGAAACTTTCCACGCGGTGTCCATTTCGTCTAACGCCCAGGAGAAATCAAGCGCCTGGCGCTACTTCCGCTTGTAAGACTCAGATTGGGCCCACGAATAGGTCATGGGCTGTCATGAAGCAACTGTGAGGCTTAAGCTGGCTTCTGACAACTCATGAGGTGATTGTAGACTCACAGATACTCATGAGCGCTTATGAACCAGCCTCACAGCTGCTCACAAGTGCTCATGCACAGCCCACCTTCTCATATACTCTCACATACGCTGTAATCGCTCACGAGGTATCAAATTCTAGGTACACATTTCCTGGTGCCCAGATCACGAACAGCATCGAGGGGTGTTTATTGAGGGATGTAACCGTTAATCACCGTCCCTTCTAGTCGTCTGATTGCAATACGTACAAACTTGATCATCTTCATCTCCACCAACGGTCCCCAGATCATCACAATCGTGATTCTGATTCTTTGCTATCACCGACTCGGAGTGAGGTAAGTTTGATCAAGTATCTCGACTGACATCTGTTGGTAATCCATTCACCGATAGTCGATGATACCCAGTTGAGTTATATTTCGAAACAGGAAGTGAATATCAGCGGATTGACACTCACTCGTTTCTCGGATCCAGATAGACAACAGAAGTGATACCCTCTGGGAGATCTCTTGAATAGAGAACTGAGTTGTCAGATGATATACCAACCATGATCTCGAGTCCATTCTTATCGGACATACAGAGTTTGATCTCAGCAAGGTATGAAGTCGCTGTCGTCCCAAGTGCTCTTGGCATGGTCCAATGCGAAGCCCTACAATTCGACAGATTGATTGAGGATTGTGGAGGATCTACTCATATGAACCTGGTACGCAAGGATTGAACCGCGCCGAGACATTTTTCAACAGATCCAAGAGTATTTATACCTATAACCTCCCAGTAGCAGACTGATCGCTCATCACCTCCTCCGGCAGATCACCAGTACCTTCAGTTGATTAGAGTCCCTGCTTTGGATTGAACAGGTAGACCTCACGATACAGAATGTCTCACCTGGATACAGCCCTTCTTACGGTCATGGTATGTACGAAATCCATTTCTTCGCTCCTGGATGGCCCTGACAGCTCATGAATGTAGGTTGGGTCTACACTATAAAGTATGTAGTATCTCTCATAATGTGCTTGCGCTGAACTTGGCCCCAGGAGCTTACACAATCCTTTACGTGCTATGCATGTATATTCTTTTTACCCAAAAACGAGGTCGTTATTGGGTTCATTGCATCATAATCACTGCCATATACGTCGCAGCAACCATTCAATTTGGCCTCAGATATGCCCTTTACTCAATAGAGGAACGTCTGTATGATGAGTATAGACGCGATATGGCGATATGGAGCTTCGATTCGTACTGATGCAACTCGCGATATCGGCACTGACGGTCATTGCAAAGTGAGTGCAGCCAGTTCAGAATAAGACCAGCTATCAAACTAAATCTCCGGCTTCACTTCAATGGATAGTTGCAAGGCGGACATTCTTCTGGTGGGCATCCCATCGTGATGCCTCATATACTGTCTTTTTATTGACATTGAACCAGCTGTGGCGTTGCTACCTCATATGGGACCGCAAACTCAAAGTGGTTATTGTACCCTTGCTCCTTTGCCTGGTAACCAATGGTCGGTATCATGACTTTTAGCGAGCCAGAGGACAATTTGAGCTGAATTTCATGTGTCCTCTTGCCTACTTAGTGTTTGGTTTTATCCAGGCTATACTTGCACCCGGTGGTCTCACAATGGCTTTTGCCGTTTTTGGTTTTTGGGTCCTCACTAGTAACCTTCTCCTGACCTTTTTGCTCGGTGAGTACCCCAACCTCCTGTCCTCCTCACTAAGGCCGGTTGAACATGATACTGTAGCGGGGCGTATCTGTTTTATTGTCAACAGAGTTACGCAATACTTACCACCCTTGTCGCGCAAGAGGTACAAGACTATAATCTCCGCAACGTACGTTCAGACCCCGCATAGCTTGAAGATCGAGATCCGATTTCTCATAATACCGTCAAGTTTGGAATCAGGGCTCCTGTACCCAATGATCTTGATCATATACGCGCTCTCTGACACTCTGCGGTGGTTAGAGCCTAGCTTTGCTGATGATTGGAGCTTGCTCGACAGAATACCCCGTGTCACCTACGACTCGTTGATCAACGTAATGGTCTGTGATACGTCCTCATCAATCAGCGAATATCCGAAGGCCCACGCTCACCAATTCATAGGGAATTGCCTCGACCCTGATTATAGTCCGGGTATCCCTTGGGATCGCTATCCACAATGAGAAGACATTCAAAGAAACAATCCTGCGCAATCAGGACCCCTCCCTGAATGTGTGCCGGGAGCTCAAACCGTCATTGACATACGCCAAGAGCCTTGTGGCTGTCAGCAATCCCATCGGGAAACTGGGGGATCGGACTTGGAGTCACAGGATCAAGAGGGGAAAGGATTGTGGGATTGAACGACGGATATAGTTTGTTTGAATAGCTTGGTAATCTCTGCAGTAAATTTATTGTGAGTTTGTGGTAGGAAAACAACAATGTATATTTAACCAGAATGTATGTTTGGCATCCGTCTGTAGTCTCCAGCTCTGTGCCCCGGTATATGATCTGTCATAGCTCCCTGTTCACTCGATGGAATCCCTGCGCCTTGAACTATTTTGGGCGGTTACTGCCTTGCTTCTTTCAGTAGATTCGGTGAGAGAAAAGGGTGGCAAAAAGGAGTGTACAGAGGATACCCATAAGTAGTGCAGTAGGTCAGATTAGTATTAACTCGTACGAAAACTAGTCTCCCACGGCTTACTTTCTCACGGCACGGTAAATTTAAAGATCAAGGGCAACGCCTCTCAAAACGTCGATTCATTGAGGGAAACGTCACGTATATGATAAGTTGTCACCCGTCAAAGTGTCCGCCTGGTAAGATGGAACCGCATCTTACTGCGATCATACCTCTAGCTTGTCGTGTTTAGGAGTTTGGGTCCTCGGTCTGTTTTTGTTTGTGCATTTGTCATATGTATAGAATAGCCCTAAGTAGAAACAAAGCCTCGTCTCTCGCAAACTAGCAATTGGGTATCTGTACCGGGCCTGAAGGCCCCTGGACCACGCACATTCGGTGGTTTGGCGGGCTTCAACTGCACGAGAAGCTGTTGCGGTCGTTACTACGGGGGAAAAGGTATCAGGAACAGGACTGCTAAGGAAGGATGCTACAGTTGCTAGCACTTACCGAGAGCAAAGGCCGTGACAGTGGCAAGAACAACACAAGGCAGTTCGAGGGGTTTTCATGTTGGTTTTTGGTTTCTGTTGATGGTGGGTGTGATTGCGTATGGGTAGTTTAAGGGGTTGACAGGTTACCCATGAGCAGCATTCATTTTTATACTTCCCCAATGGAAAATTGCCTGAATTGTGGCTGACCCTCGTTGCAACTCGCCAAGGTAGTGTTGAATCTGTGGACTATTATTAGATCCCATATATCCATAGTCCCGGTTCACTCTTCCCGCCATTGTATTTTGTAGGACAATGCATTTGCTATTGTTCCATTTGTCTATTGTTCATTATGCTCATATGTACAATTTCTATTGTCCTCCTTATATGGTAGCTCTATTGTATCTTCATGTATATAAGCTTGTAGTTCTCTACCTGAATTTACAGTGTGCTTGAACTTCTACATCTCGCCTCTAACTCTCTGAACTCCTCTCTGGTAAGTAGTAGTGTAGCCATGTTGTAGTCCTCTGCACTAGGTGTCATGCCAGCTCATCAGGTAGTGGTGGGAAAGTGTATTTGGCATGATGGCATGGATCACTGGGCAGTGTCCCCACAGCAACCAATAGGATGAGGATTCTCCGAGTTCTGAGATGATTGGCGCACCCCTACTACACAAAGTATGCGCTGCTCAATGCGCCAGCAGATATGTACACACACTCTTGACCAGAAAGAACTGTCTCATCTGACCTCGAGGCTCACAGAGTTCTCCGAGGTAACAATTGAATTGGAGTTGCATTGAGATATTTCTAATGAGCCTGGAATCTGACAGCCGTTTGCATATCCCTAGAATAATTTCGCACGACTCCACACAGTTGATCTGTTTATGGCCAAACAATTGCACATGGCCAGAACCTCGACTCTCGAGTGGAATCCCAGTGACATTCATCCAATTCTCACTCAGTGAAGCTCTCAAAATGAGATGGAGAAACGATCCTTGCCAACGGTGTGGTTCCTTGACAGATTGAGAGTGCTTAACCAGTATGAGCCGCGGGTTGTGATGCGTTGAGACGCGTCATCCAATTGAGTTTGCTCACATGGAGTTGTTTGGCAGTAAATAGATCAAGTATGTGGGGTCGTGCGAAATTATTCTAGGGATATGCAAATGGCTGGAATGAATGAACCCAAACACAATCGTGGGTTTCACAGAGGGACACTTACAGAAAAACACCATTGAACATTCAGAATGTAAAGCACTGGCTACTCGTGTAGAAGGCATGTGAGAATGGAATTTCCAGTTAAGTTCAGGGTCACATGGTGGGGAGGGAAAGAGGGATGAATACAGCAGCACAGGGCCTGGTCGCAGGTTAGGACTATTCCTTGATTTAAAATTGCTTTATGGATATTTGGCATGACCAGAAAAATCAAAATACGAAGCATGCATACTGAGGATTGATCCCTCTTGCCAAAAGTCCAAAGTGTGTGTGATGTATGGGAAGGTCTACAGAATGACTCATACTGACAGGGAAACCTACTCAATTAAAGGCAACTGCCAACTGGCCATTGAGTTGCAATCATTTCGATTGCGTGTCTCATGCGTGGTATAGCCCAGTTAGAGCAATGGCGCATTTGGAAATAGTCAGGATCAGGCCAATCCGAAGGCTCACAAAAACCCACATCCAATCAGGGCGCCGGCTCCTTGGTTGTGGGATATCACTACAGAATTTTGTAACAAAAAAAGTAAGGTGCTGGAGTAGTTGGATTCTCATGCACGGGGGCTAGGATTCTAGAGGCAAGAGAGAGAATGCAACTACATCAGCAAGACAGCAAAAAACTTTTTGGCTTTTTGGACTTTTCTCGGCATTTCAACTGGGGCCACCAGTCTATGAGTGTTAAAATGGGGCACATCCCAGTTCATGATCCATATCTCTACTCGGTGATTGATCACATTTCCAATGATGAAGCGGTCAAGCCTCCTGCGCTTATTAGATTGTCGATTCCACCTTGAACCGGACGCTTATGCCCGGAAATCGAGGCCAGGTTTCCTCAAAAATGGGCAAAATACTTGAGTTTAATCCTTACCTCATACTTACCTTATTACAACGCGCTGTACTTGAGAGAACCTTGAGCAACGCGGTTGAGTCGAACTTGAGGGAGTGAATGAGGTGCCTCAAGGTCGACGTTGAGGGAGTAGATGAGGCTGTTGAGGCAGAGGTCCTGCCCACGCAGTGGCAGCATGGGACAGACTAGCTCACCTGGAGATAGGCTTAGAGGCAGCAACGAGAGTAGGAAAAGTACTGGTATTGCATGTAGATACAGAGCTACTTATATACTATACAGAGGTGGCTGTAGCTACTATAACGAGAGTGACTAGGAATAGCATAGATCATAGTGAAACAATTGAAACATAGATGCGGCCTGATACAACGGTCCATATATCTGGTAGTCCGGATTCAACACTCCCCCTTGCTAAGTGCGGCACAAGTAGAGCACGAAGTGTCTATTCGGACGAATAAAATTCAAGTCCAAGATGTTCTCTTAAAAGCGGAGAACTTGACATGACCCAAATTCTTGGTAAACATGTCTGCAGGATTGTAAGCACCATCAATAAAGAAAAGATCGACCTTGCGGTCTGAAACACATTCATGAATATAGTGATAGCGAATATCAATGTGTTTGGTGCGACGTTCTTGAACTGGGGTTAGAAGCAATAAATATCGAGCCTTGATTGTCTCCACATATGGGTACAGGAGTCATATCAATCCCAAGTTCAGAGAGTAACTGTGGAATCCACACAGCCTGATGACTACAGTCGGATAGCGTCATGTGTTCAGCTTCAGTGGATGAAAGCGCAACAGTCTTCTGAGCGCGTGATTGCCAACAGAAGATACCACATGCCAATTTGAAGAAATAGCCCGTGATCGACCGACGTTTGATAGGATCAGCAGCCCAATCAGAATCAGTTGATGAGCCGGCATGACACCTAGCGCAGAGGACTACGACATTGCTATACTACTACTTACTGGAGAGGAGTTTTTAGAGAGGTATCTGAGCGAATCAAGTGGACGAATAGAATTCAAGTCCAAGGTGATCTCTGAACCGTAAGAACTTCTCGTGTCCAAGATTCTTCGTAAACATGTCTGCGGGATTATAGACTCCTTCAATAAAGAACAACTTGACTTTGCCATCTTCAACACACGATCGAATGTAATGATATCGAATATTGATGTGCTTGGTTCGGCGTTCTTGAACTGGATTAGATGCAATGAAGATAGAGCCTTGATTGTCTCCGCAGATTGGAATAGGACCTAAGTCGATTCCAAGTTCAGAGAGTAGCGATCTTATCCAGGAAGCTTGATGACTGCAATCCAACAGTGCCATATACTCAGCCTCAGTGGAAGAAAGAGCTACAGTCTTCTGGGCGTGTGATTGCCATGAGAAGATGCCGCCTGCTAACTTGAAGAAGTAGCCAGTGATCAAACGACGTTTGATAGGATCGGCAGCCCAATCCGAGTCTGTGAATGCAAGAAGACCTCCATCAGAGTCACCATCGTAGACAAGTGAATAATCTGATGTGCCAGCTAGATAGCAGCAGATATACAGAGCTTTATCGAGGTGTTCCTTTGTTGGATTAGAAGAGAACTGGGAAAGCTTTGTAACAGCATAGGCAATATCAGGACGTGTGCCCAGCATAATGTACAGAAGCGACCCAATCACAGACTGTAATTTGGAGCGAATAGCAGGATTGACTGGACCATCGTTGGGAGTTGGCACATAGCCAGCAGGTAAGGGCATAGGCATCCCAAAACATTCAAGGACTTTCTTCAGATAATCCTTCTGGTCAATCATGATCTTATTGCCTTCGCGACGAATGCTCATGCGGAGAAACTCGCTAGCATTGCCCATATCGCGGCATTCTGTTCCAGCCATGAACTCGGCTTTCTTCTTGTCAACAAAAGCTTTATTAGGACCCATGAAGAGTGCATCGTCAACGTATATGATTGCATACACAACTTCACCACTCTTTGGATCTTTGCAGATGAAGAGTCCAGCATCGGAAGTTAGACGTTTGAAGCCCAAAACTTCCATGGACGAGCTAAGGGTTCGCCACCATTCAAGGGCAGCTTGCTTCAGTCCATATAATGCACGACGCAGGCGTAGTACCTTACGTTCTTGGCCCTTGACTTTGAAGCCTTCAGGTTGTTCCATGTAAATCTCCTCAACAAGATCGCCATATAGAAAGGCGTTCTTAACATCAACAGAGGTGATGTACCAGTTCTTGAGAGCTGCAAGAGCAAGCATCATACGAACAGTCTCATAATGAACAACTGGTGAGAAGATCTCATCAAAGTCGACACCTTCGACCTGAGAGAAACCCTTGGCAACAAGTCTAGCTTTCTTGTGACCATTCGACTTAACGTTGAAGACCCATCTATTTCTGATGGCTTTGCGACCTTTAGGCAAGTCACAGAGTTCAAAGACCTTGTACTTACAAAGTGCCTCAAGTTCTTTGTGGCAAGGGTTCTTCCATTCCTTCTGTTGCTCAACAGGCAACTTTGGAATATCATGGAGTGTCCACTCTCTGATGTTAGAGAAATCAGGAGTATCAGACGTTGGAAGCGAATTGTGAACTGGAACGGCATTGTTCAGCAGGTAAATCACGAATCCTACTCCCCCTTCTTGGGTCAGTCTTTCGACTACGCTTTCTTCCTCATAAGTCCCTCAAAGCGGGTACTGCCTCATCTTTCGTCTTGAGCTTGGAGGTCCAAACGTAGGATGTGCTGTCATCGAGAAAAGAGATGTAGTACTTGTACCAGTGATACGATTCAGTTGGGTACGACTTCAAATCCGAATGTATGCGCTCAAACGGTTTAGAAGCTCTTGTTGTAGAGTTGGGGAACGATTTTTCATGCATCTTGCCTTCAGCACAACCATGACACAGAGGTGTCTTCTTAGTAGGCATTTTAAGGTCAAGTGGGAAACCTTGCGTATGTTTCAGAGCTTTATTCAGGGCTTTATCTGATGGATGTCCAAAGCGTCTGTGCTCAATATCATAGTCAACGTTATAAACGACCGACTTGGCCATGAAAACCTCAGCAGATGCTTTCCACGAGTGTACCCAATAAATGGTTTGACCAGGCATATGAGGGTAGGAAACAAGCGACTGTCGTCGCTGTGATGAGTAGAAGGCTAACTTCTTCGCATTTCCACGAATTGATAGACCATCTTGAAGGAACTCTCCCATGAATAGCAAGCGTATATCCAATTGTGGTATGTAATAGACAGGATAGAGACGTGAAACACGGTCAGTAAGTTTCCCGTCATGTCCTTCAACATCATGCTTAATGAAGACTGTGCCTTTACCCTTGATCTGTATAGGGTTGCCCTTATTCGCAGTATTTAAAATAGGACCATCAAGCAATTCATATTCAGCATCATTCAAATCATTCGTGAAATGAGAGGAGGCACCAGAATCAAGGAGCCAACCCTGTGCATTGTTCACACTTTTCTTTCCCTTGCATTGAGTACATCCCACAAAGTGGGTCAAAATAGCATTGCAAAATTTTACAAGTGATACCAGATCACTACAACTACTGCGCGCACTACTGATACCAACTAGTTGAGAGCAGCGCTGTAGGTTTGCATCAGCTTGGGAAAGCAGGTCAAGATATGGTACTTGCCTGTCATCATGGAATGATCCAAGAGAGACGTCATCTGGGACGTCCTCTACTCCTGCAGCTTCGGCAATGTCGTTGTCAATATCATTCCCGAATAGAGAAGTCATATCGTCCATACCGTCGTCAGATCCCCAGTCCATTTCTACATCTTCATCAGGATCAGTGCTGCGAGCACGTTTAGAAGAAGTAGAAGAAGGACATCTGGCTCCTTCATCTTCCGAATCGTCCTCCAGAACTCGCTTGGATGAGGAACCAGGCTTCGAGATACAATCCTGGAGCAAACGATTGGCGGCGGACGTGATGATCTGTTTGAATGGTTTGAGATGCCGCGCCGTCTTAGGGACACCAAGTCTGTCAGCAAGTGAACGTGCTTCACATACATCATCAAATACTGACTCGGATGGCTTGAAGCCAGTGAAGGACTGCATGGCAGCAGGATTCTTCTTGACAGCGGGAGCGACAGTGCTGTCACAAGACTTGTCCCAGTGACCAGTGAAGTGCGCTGGGGGCGGGTATCCTCTAGCACTTACGCTGCTGACGTTGCTGCTGTGGGCGTTGCTGCTGACCAAACGATGGTTCACGATTACCAGCACGCTTCACCGCAGAGAGGCGGTTGGCGAGCTGAGGGTTCTGGCGTTCGTACTCGACCATGATAGCGTCATGGACTTTTGAAACAGTGATGCAGTCTTCATCCTCGGGATCCCTGACATAGTCATGAAGGGATTTGGATGAGGCAGTGTCGCATTTGGGAGGAATAGCAGCAATGAGCAAGAGGGACTTGATAAACTCGGGGAGAACCACTCCTACCTCAGAGAGTTGTTCGATGTAGGACTTGAACTTGGCGATGCCGGCTTGGGGATGAGAGGTGGTAAGTCTGAAAGAGACGAGTTTAACAAAGTTGCCATAGATGGCAGACAAAGTGGGCTCGCTGTAGGTGAGGTTCAGCTGTTCCCAAGCCTTCTGGGCGTTCATGTCCTTGATCGGATTGAAGACTTCCTTGGTGGTCGTGATCTGGATAATCCCCATGAGCTGGAGATCTTCCCTATCCCATGCAAGACTCTCCTTTTGCCATGCGGCATGCTCTTCAGGAGGGACAGTGTCACGGACAACGGGAGTAACCCCAGCAGGGCTAGTAACAGTGCCAAGGGGCATGGAGGGATGTGGTTCGTTGCCAGTAAGATGACCATAAAGACCTTGGGTCTTGCACACGGCTTCCATCTCGCCAGTATAAACTTGTTTAAAGTTGGTACCGTCAAAGCAACCGGAGAAGTATTTCTTAACGTAGAACATGGTAGTAAGAGGTTGAGAGTTTGGTGTTGGATCTAGAAAAGACAGCATCAGCATGCGTCTAATCAACACAGGGAGCAGCCATCAAGGCGCTATGCTCAACGAGGAGCATTGGATCCTTGAGATCCGATGTCGTCGAAGGATGTACATCAATGCCATAGATCAAACACTCAATGAAGAGGTTGATGGCAACATGCAGGTCTAGCCTAGCTAGCCAATGACAGCAGCCTAGGGGCGCTCATCGCTGACAGCAGCCATCAAGGCGCTCGTCATTGTAGTCGGGCTAACCGGGGCCCATAACCTGATGAGCCGGCATGACGCCTAGCGCAGAGGACTACAACATTGCTATACTACTACCTACCAGAGAGGAGTTTTTAGAGATGTAGAGGTGAGATGTAGAAGCTCAAGCACACTGTAGATTCAGGTAGAGAACTACGAGCTTATATACATGTAAAGACAATAGAGTTACCATATAAGGACGACAATAGAAATTGTACATATGAGCATAAATGAACAATGAAGAATAGAACAATAGCGAATGCATTGTCCTGCATAATACAATGGCAGGAAGTATGAACCGGGACTTCAGATATACCGGGATCTAATTATAGTCCACAGATTCAACATCAGTGAATGCTAGTAAACCTTTGTCAGAGGCTTCATCATAATCCAATGCATAATCTGGAGTTCCTGCAAGATAGCGGCAAATATAAAGCGCCTTCTTCAGGTGATCCTCCGATGGATTAGCAGAGAATTGAGAAAGCTTTGTAACGGCATAGGCAATATCTGGACGAGTGCCAAGCATGATATACAGAAGCGATCCAATCACTGATTGATATCAAGCACAATGTTCGGGATCAACAGGACCTTCGTTGGGTTGTGGAATATAGCCAGCGGGAACAGGAGTATCCACTGCTTTTGCATTCTGCATGCCAATCAAGACCTTCTTCAAGTAGTCGGTCTGGTCAAGAAGGATTTTACGGCCTTTGTGTTGAATACACATGCGCAAGAACTCCTTAGCTTCTCCCAAATCACGGCATTCCCAATGAGCCATAAACTCGGCTTTCTTCTTTTTGACAAAGGCTTTGTTGGGTCCAAGGAATAATGCATCGTCGACATAAATCAAGGCAATACATTCTTCACCAGTCTCACAATCTTTGCAGATAAAGAGACCTGCATCAGAAGTTAGGTGTTTGAAGCCCATTACTTCCATAGACGAATTGAGGGTACGCCACCACTCAAGAGCGGCTTGCTTCAGTCCATATAATGCGCGGTGAAGGCAATAGACCTTGCCTTCCTGACCCCTGACCTTGAAACCCTCAGGTTGATCCATATAGATCTCTTCTTTCAGTTTGCTATTGAGGAAAGTGTTCTTCACATCCAATGCCTGAATGTGCCAGTTTTTGAGAGCTGCTAATGCGAGCATCATCCGTACAGTTTCAAACTGCACAACTGGTGAGAAGATCTCATCAAAGTCGACACCTTCGACCTGAGAGAAACCCTTGGCAACAAGTCGAGCTTTCTTTTGACCGTCTGACTTAACGTCAAACACCCATCTGTTTTTGACAGCCTTGCGACCTTTAGGTAGGTCAACCAATTCAAAGACCTTGCGCTTGCGAAGAGCCTCTAGTTCATCACGGCAAGTGGCCTTCCATTCTCTCTGCTGCTCAGCTGGCAGCTTCAGTATGTCACGGAGAGTCCACTCTTGAACATTAGACATATTGGTGAGGTCATCGTGAATGGGAACTGCCTGATTTAACAGATAAATCACGAAACCTACTCCCCCTTCCTGGGATAATTGTTGCACTAAGCTATCAGGCTGACTCCCCCTGGAGTTACACATGGTAGACAGACTGGCATGATTAGTTCCAGGAACCTTTCTAGGTCTGCCTCTCCTACAAGTAGTAGGCGGATCCATGGGTTCTCTATCACCCGTGGCATCCCTCCATGTAGAATTTTTCTCCATATCACGCACAATGCGCTCGGGATTATTTGGGTCTTGTTGTTCACCAAATATGTTATCAGGTTGCTTAGTACCCATCTGTTTCCTGCCTGAACACCTTGGCGGCAGAGACTGCTCTTGTCCACCCACTGGTGTAGGTGGCCTGGGAGGCTGGAACGGAGGATCAGGATCAGAATGTTGATGTTCACCCTGGGGTATAGTACCATCTCCATCATCGTCATGCAGAGATTCCGATCGCTTTGGAAGGTTCTCGGGAGGATAAAGATCGTCATCAGACGAATCATCATCACTATCCGAAGAGAAGTTGGGATTTTCACCCAATACCGGCAGTATTTCAGGGGTTTCACCCACCAGGGTAAAGCCACGAGGTTTCTTATCAGAACACTTCGGAAACAAATTTTCATCGAACAGAGCAGTAGCGCTTTTGAAGATAGCATTGGTGGACATCTTCATAAAGTGTTACATCCATGCCGGTTCCAGGGTTTCCGAAGGCCTCTATCCACCTTCCGGAGATTCCGATACTCAGAATCTACTTTATGTTTTCTCTTACTTCACGATCCCTTCCGGAACATGACTTCGGATTCCGACGACATGTCCCCGGTACTTACAGATCAAAGATACATATACACCGTTCATTTCCGAGTAGTACGTTTACTCTACATTCCGACATTCTGCTTTCCATTCTATTATGACTCATCCCGTACATTCCATTCTGACACTTCATTTCTGATTCATCTCCGACTCCGGGACTTCATCCTCCATCTCGGATTCCGTACTGTACATACATTCTCTCCCGCTCTTTACTCACCTTCGGTACTACGATCGCCGGAACCCCTTCGGAGGTCTCGGAGATCGATACATATATAAGCTAGATACTTCACGACTTGTATGCCTCAGAATTAAAATCAACTTGGTTTCCGTTTTATCTCATTTGTCTCATTCCGTCCCTTTATCTCTATCTCCTCTTCATCTTTATCTTCCTTTCCTTCCGGTCAAGGACAACTCAACGGTGTCGTTGGTGAAACCTTCGACTATTGTCCAGCCATCCGTTCGGCCCTCCGGTCGTCGGAATCTCTCCAACTCCGACTAGTCCATTCCGGCACATCGGCTTCCGTCTCTTCCGCTCGGACCTCTGTCCGGGCTGTCATATCCGCACAATCCTAACATAAAGACATATCCTTTCATGCCTTCCTGAAAACCGATGAAGGTCATCAGTTCCGAACGCGGAGATAACTTGTTAACTCGACGCTTTTCCGGAATAAACGCATATGCTGCACATCCAAAGACTCGGAGATCCAAAACATCCGGTGCACTGCCATGCAACTTCTCATGTGGGGTCAACCAACGTAAACGCTGGGACAGCGTCTGATTGTGAAGTGCAACAGCGTGCAACACACAGAATTCCCACTAAGAAGGTGGAAGACAAGCATCAAAGCGAAGAGCCTGAGCTTTCTCGACAATGGTCTGATTGAACTGTTCTGCACGACCATTCTGTTCCGGCGTATATGGAATGCTGGTCAGAGGTTTGATACCGTGCTCCTTCAGTACATCATCGAAGGCATCCGATTTGTACTCTCCCCCTCAATCAGACATCCATTCCTTACTATCAACACCAAATTGCACCTTCACCATAGCAATAAAGTCACGGAGCATCTTGACAGAGTCAGATTTGCATCGCATGAGCATTGTCCAGCCATGTGAAGTACAGTCGTCGACAAACGACATATACCATTTGTATTTGTGGTACAACTCAGTGGGGAATTGTTTGAGGTCGGAGTGGATTTTCTTGAAGGGTTTCGAGGCATGGGTAGTGGAGTCGGGGAACAATCTGGAGTGCATTTTTCCTTCTGCACATCCTCGGCATAACCAGGGTTTCCTTAGGTTTTCGGTCGAATTCCGGGAAGTTCTTTGTATGCTTCCGAGCTTTATCCAGAGCCTTGTCTGAACAATGTCCAAAACGTCTATGTAGAACCTTGTAGTCAACTTTATCCATCGTTGACTTGGCCATTTGGTTTGACCAGGCGTAAGCGGATGCAATACCAATGATTGGCGTCAACCCTTGTGATAAAAAGCCAATTTGCTAGACGATCCGCGTACTTGCAGACCACCTTGCAAGAATTCTCCAAGCGAGAGAAGTCGAATTGACAGAAGTGGAACATAATAGACAGGATAGAGTCGCGTAATGTGTTCCTCCATACAACCGTCAGATCCTTCAACAGAATGAGAGATGAACACAGTCCCTTTCCCCTCAATTTGAATAGGGTTGTCCTTCTGCGCAGTGTTTAGCTGCGGTCCATTGTTCATGGGTTCATACTCGGCAAAATCTTTGAGATCATAAGTAAAGTGTGATGAGGCACCCGAATTGACGATCCACTCTTGCGAGCTTCCAGTTGCCTTTATTCCCTTACAATTGGCACATGTGGCAAAGTGATCACCAATATATTGCGCAAATTTCATATGGGACACGATATCCGAACTACTACGTTTAGAAGCGGCTAGTAAAGCGGCGCACTGTAGGTTTGTATCAGTGTTAGAAGAAAACCTGAGATAAGGCACTTGCCTGTCATTGTCAGATTCCTCAGATCCGATGGAGACCGAATCATACTCAACATCGTCAGAAAAACCAGCGGCATCTGCGATCTCGCTGTCAACGTCCATGGCACTTCCACTTGCAATCTCTGTACGCAAGGAATCGTTAACAGCGTTCAACGCGATACAATCCTCACGCTCAGAGTCGGAGTCCTCATAGAAAGAGTCATAGAGGTCGTAAACCTTTCCAACGCTCTTAGCACGCTTTGCAGGTGGAGCAGAGGAGAAGGGACCATCAATACAATGCTTAAGGGAGGAAGAGGAAGCAGCCACATATCCCTGTTCCATAGGTTCAAGGACGTGGGCATACTTGGGAACACCAAGACGAACAGCAAGACTGCGAGCAGCCTGAGCATTCTCAAAAACAGTACCACCAGAGGTAGCACCAGAGAAACACTGCATGTGGAGTGGATCCCGGGATTGGCGGGATGTACAACGGATGGAGTATCAGGAACGATGGGGGGTGAGGAGATGGACAAATGAGAGAGGGACCGGCATCATGAGCCACTTTGAAAGTAAGATCAGCTGGCAAGTTACCATTGGTAGCAAATTTGCGAGCGTTCAACCAGCCCTGTGGTAGAACGGAGAGGAGGAGCATGGCTTTGATAAGATCAGGGAGACCGATATCGGCTTCGTGGAGCTGTCCAAAGAGGAGTTCAAGTCGAGCTATTTCAGGAATGGGGTTACCACCCGACAGACAGAATTCCACAATGGACTTGAAGTCCGCCCAAACAGAGACAGAAGTCTGTTGACCATAACGAGCCTTGATCTTCTCCCAAGTGTTCCAAGCCATGTCATCATCCTCAATAACACTCTGCACGGCAATGGTGGTGGTGGCACATAGTGCACCCATGGCCTTGAATTCATACTTCTTCCAACGTCGATGGTCCTTCTCGTGCCTGAGAAGATCCTTCTCGTACCTTTCCAAATCCTTAGCATACTGCTCAAAATTGGTAGCATACTGCTGCATCTGCGCGTCAGTAGGAGAGACTGTCTCCGTACTTGTAGTCGCTTCAGTTGTAGTTGTAGCAGCAATAGTGACAGTGCGAGTAGTTGCTTTACGTTTAGTAGGTTCTTTAGGTTTCTCGGGTGCATCAGGTTCAGGATTGTCGTTGGTGTAGTGGTTGTAGAACTCCTTGATCATGGCATAGGTACCAAGACCCTTGGACCACTTGCGCCAGTCGACACCGCTGAAGACCTCAACAGTGGGGATAAGGATAGACATAACAGGAGCTATAGCGATCTGGAGTAATAGAACAACGATCAGCATATGTTCATCATCATAGGCAATGATAAAAGAAATCACTGCACGGTCAACGGCAATAGCCATTGATTGTTGTTGAGGACACAGTCCACCATCATCAAACATCAATGAAGATGTCGACTTCACAGGTCCAGAACCAGTGTTAACGGTCTGTCCATCACAACAGCAATTAAGCAGTCACAATGGTTATCAAGTGCAACGACCACAACAGCGCATCATCATAGGCAGCACACAATAAAGGTGCACATCCTAGAGAGCTGCCATCGCAGGGCACATCGACAGGGCACTGGGGCCCATAACCTGTTGAGGCAGAGGTCCTGCCCACACAGTGGCAGCATGGGACAGACTAGCTCACCTGGAGATAGGCTTAGAGGCAGCAACGAGAGTAGTAAAAGTACTGGTATTGCATGTAGATACAGAGCTACTTATATACTATACAGAGGTGGCTGTAGCTACTATAACGGGAGTGACTAGGAATAGCATAGATCATAGTAAAATGATTGAAACATAGATGCGGCCCGGTACAACGGTCCATATATCCGGTAGTCCGGATTCAACAGAGGCAACTCAAACCGTGCTCAAGGGTACCTCAACGTCGACCTTGAGGGAGTAAACAAGCTGACTCAAGCTGCGTTCAATGATACTTCAAGGTTTGTTTCAAGTCAGGTTGGGCGAACACACATGAAAGGGTAGAACGGTATATATTGTATAAGTTGTGGGGATACATAGGAGCAGCAAGTACTCCGTGTAGTGAGGGCTACCACTGTTTGATGTGAGCATTGTACGACGTGCAGGGCTTATGAGGTCAAGTGCTGACCTTGGGTTGGGCCAATTTCTGGCCAGGACGACATATTCGCTGACTGTGGAGAGGTTGTAAGTAGCTGAACCAGACAGACAGAGAGGGAACACATACCAATAGGCGACTCGGCAGCGAGTGCGTATCCTGCGTTGTTTTTTTTTCCTTTCTACACTACATTTCAGTGAGATACAGAGTGGAGGAGAGGGCTGGTTTATACATTACGGTGCTTCAAAATTATACATTGTGTTAGAGCCGCTGCTATATCGATAGGCATTCTGTTTAACTCAAACCATTCATCATGTTCTGTCCCACCTGTCCAAGTTTTAGAAACGAACGAGAATCGAGACGAAAAAAAGACTCACAGCAACAAATGACTTTCATCCTTGTGAACCCTAAGCACTCCATCTTCAGGTGTATACAAAGCTCTGGGATGCCAAGTTGGAAGGAACTTTGAGGATAACGAAGACGATGCACCCGCTTTGTGGCAATTCGACATTGGCCATGAGCCGATTCTCATCCAATCTATGTGTTTGCATGTCCTCCGGTGTTGCTCGAATTGCCTCTCGCTCACAGACCTCCTGACCTTCAAAAAGGTCTTCCCCTTGTATCTTCCCAGCAGCATGTAGACGTTGCCCATCGTATTGTTTCCACTTGGTCTTCTCTGTCTCCAGCTGCAGTATTGGGTTTGGATGGACTGTAGTCGACGATGTTGTTTGGTTTTACAGGTTTTTGTGACAACAGGTTTTTGTGATGAT
This sequence comes from Marasmius tenuissimus, assembly GCA_029532415.1. Taxonomy (NCBI): domain Eukaryota; kingdom Fungi; phylum Basidiomycota; class Agaricomycetes; order Agaricales; family Marasmiaceae; genus Marasmius; species Marasmius tenuissimus. Next base: position 167,833 of record JAQOTA010000061.1, read on the forward strand.
GGGAGGGGGTTTCAGCATTTGGATGGATTGGAATTGACATTTCCAGTGAGGGTTACGGGTTTTCGTGGTGACGGAGGGGGGTTTCAACGGTTTGCGAACGATGTGGGACATGGGAGAGAGTGGAGGAGGTGTTTGAGTGGAAGAAAGACAAAGAGAGGAAGGAAAGAGGGACTTGGGATTAGTAAGGGCTTCTCGTGACGAAAATAGAACACAAACCTTCAATTGACACCAAACGGAATCTTGACACTCAGTCCTGATCTTGACGCCCGAACCAAATCTTGATGCCTGGGCAGAGTTTTGACACCCAGACAGGATTTTAACGCCTGGATCGAGTCTTGATGAGTAGGGAAGGAGAAGGGCAGGGATAGGGCATGGATAGGGAGAACGAGGGAAGACAACAAGGGGGAGAGTGAGGGGGAGGGTGAGAGGGAGAGTGAGAAGGGAAAACAAGTGGGAGAGAGAGAAAGCGAGGGAATGAGAGGAATGGGTGGGAGAGAGAGGGGACGGGGTATGAGAGAACGAGTAGGTAGAGAGGAGAGAAGGGGGGGGAGGAGAACGGGGAGAACAAGGAGAACAAGGAGAGAGAGGAGAAGAGAACAAACAAGGAGAGAACAAGGAGAGCAAATAGGGGGAACAGGGAGAGAGAAGAGAACAAGGAGAACGAGAGGGAGAGGAAGAAGAGATATCATGAAGGGAGCTCTGCGTGAGGGGAGATGTATTGTGAGGAGGAGGTATCGTGAGGGAGATCCTGGGGAATGCTCACCGAAGGATTTCTGGACTACGCTCTCTGCTTTCCCTTTGTGTTCGAAGCAGACTCGGCGGGGGCTGGTTTTGAGCATTGAGTACCTGCCTTCATTGCGCCATATACCTGCGAGTCAGGTGTCAGTAAGAACTTCTGAGAATGCAAAGGGTAATTCACGTACCAAGTCAGCCTGCTGAATGTCCAACGCAGTCCAAGAGGTGTCTGCAATTGGAATCACATACATGTACAGCATGGGGTGGTCCCCTCTGACAGCTGTCCGCCACAGACTGAATAGAATACTTGAACTCAATGAACCACTGAAATTTTCGCTGAGATAGCCATCTGAGTGGAATCCCCGTGCTCCAAAACCTACAAAATGACACCAAAATCGTCCTGTATTCTACAGTACTACGGGAGAAACAACCAAAAGGCAGCACCATGACATATAGGCTGGGCTCAATAAAATTTTCCGCCACATCCGCGTTCCCAGAGCCAGAGTGATTTTTTTTACCTTCTTGAGGTTTCAGTACAACCATAACTGCACCTGCGACGCGTTTTTTGTCCTTAGAATAGATGAATTACTCTGGTTCAGCCGAAAACAGTCAGAACTCGGGAAAGGGGGAAGGAACAGTGTCCAGGTTCATTGGAGGAAAGCAGTGACCAAGGGGGTATCAATGATGGTTTGATGTTAACGAATCGGCTTCACTCGTAGAGGTCTGTAGGTCAATATATATTTATGTTTACTCTGCAACATACAAGAACATTGCGACGACATGAGCAGGGGACGGAGAGAGAGCTGTAGATAGTGATGTGGCGTGTGCGCTGCTGCCAACAGAAGCCCCGGATATCAAATTCTCACGCCGCCCATGCAACTGGACCCATGTATGCAATTCCAATCGGCGACTCCTCTTGACGCAGTCACCCATTCAAACTGTTCCTTGCAAAAGATCTCCACCTGAGGGTACAACGGCTTGTCCAAGTTGAAAAAGGCTGGGTAAGATACCTGCTCGAACTGAGCAAGCACTACCTCAGCTAAGTCCTCCCAAACCAAAGCTTGACAAGAGGCATGAGCACATAGAGTGCACAACTTTGCAGTGTAAGCTTCGGGGTTTGCATCCAACTTCTCGACGGCATTCGCTGGGTCTTCAGGACTCTCCACAATTTGCTGCCAAACCATGGTCATCTTCTTGAGGTAACAAATCATGCGATGGAATTTGGCATGTTTGTGCTCGAACTCTTCCATCCACTGGTATACTTCAGCTGTATCCTTCGGATTCAGCCCTCTCCTAGCGCCAAGAATCCACAGACGGCTCTCGTTATCAGGTTTGGTAAACTCTGAAGGTGATGATGTTGGTATCAGATAGGCTGTCATGGGTTATAATGACTTATGCTTATCACACTTTGCATCCTGGAGCTCAGCGTTGGATCTTGGCAGCGCTGTCTCAGCAGGATCTCTATTGGGTTTGGTCTCCTTTGTTGCATGGAAAAGCCTGACCCAGAGTGACCTCAATAAGCTTACTGTAAAGAGGATATGAGATGCGATACATGACGAAGTAAGATGAACGAACCTTCTCACCATGTCATTTCAGTGGCACTCGTGAGTTCCCTGTGTTTGATGACTCGACCCAGTCCAAGTTGGATTTGCGGGAGCTTGTGCAGCGTACTTGGTCCTGTTGTCCACAAAGCCCTGTCCCTTCGTTTGGAGTCTCCAAGGCACCGCTTCATATTGACATCTTTCCTTTCACTGTCCTCTTTGCAAAGCGGTGGGAGCTCAGAGTGGTCTGCACCAACGCCTTCAGGAATCCTCTGCAGGCATATCAGCATAGCCCGGTTGTTGTTGTAGACCACCAGCTGACGAGTACGGATATCCACCACGTTTTGGATACTCTTCCCCATATGAGTGTGCATCGTGTCAGTCGAGACATCAAATTCCTTGTAGGATTTCGAGTTTACGACAGGTGCTCTGAATTGTGTTTACGGTGTTGTAGGTGTGACTCGTGTGCAATGTGCCTTCCTGGTCGCCAAGCTGAGTTGTGCCATATGATGAACGTTCTTCGTTTGTCATATCAGACAGCAGCCCCAAGATGAAACCTTCCATGTCCTCGGACTGTCCCTCTTTGAAGTGGTCGGGAAGGTGGGGTGTGACTATAGTGTGTCGTTCGCAGAAATCATTCAAGACCTCTGCTAAACAATTCTGAGGGTCTTTGATAGTGGTGGTTTCCATCTGGGTGAGGTGAGGTTTTTGTTTCAGGACGATTATCTGCTCTCTGATGATTCTGTCAGTCAAAACGTGAATGCAACAAAGGACGGATGTTGACATACCGTATGTCCTCTGCTTTGAATGCTTTCCGCCAATAAGCCTTGATATCCAACCCAACTTTCGGTATAGCAAGGGATATACCCCCACCATCCGTGCGTGCTATGTCCCCCAACATGCTGGCAACAGTGGGAGCTTTCGCACCCTCCGGTCGGTGATGCGGGTCAATCCACAATCCATTCTTCTCCTTAGGCACCGTGTCCTGGCGAGACCACTCAGCAACGCTGTCCTCGTGGACCAACGACAACTGCTGAAATTTGGACATGTGCTCTTCAGATTGCGCCACTGTGATCACAAGTTCCCGGGCTGTCAAGTACGCTGCGAAAGAAAATGGTCAGTGCCCAGTACAGCATGTCAAATGTGTTCTCTACCCAAATTGATCACTTTCTTGCAATTATAGTCATTGTAGTAGGTGATGTGGAGGTTGTGACAATCACCAGGGCCTGCCTGACAGCTGAAAGTAGTGACCTTGTTCAGAAATGGCCATACTTGTTCTGCTCCCTCCCCAGTAAAATGCCTGTTGCACCACTAATAGAAGAGCGCAAATATGACCTTGCAGATGCAAACCTTGTGCCCTGTGAGGTGAAGGACAGGTATACCTCGTTCGAGATGGTTGACAAATTCACGTTGATGGGAAAGATACTTGAATGTCGCAAACCAAACAAGTTGATTCATGGTGTAAGTGCACTCGGCGTCATAGGATTGTTTGTGGGGAACAAGGTTGCGATGAGATTTGGATGACTTGATCTTCTTGTCTTCATACCCATCAAGCATGTAGCCGCGGCTGAAGGCTGCATTGACGTTTGCTTGGCTGGCAGACATGTGATCCACCTGAAGATGTTCGTGTCAAGATAAACTCACTTTTCGGACCCATACATGTCAGTCACGCCCATGATGGAGACATGGCTGCACTGATGGTTTGCTGTGCCTGTCACAGCCATTCTATGCGCAGCTAGTTCTGTCAGCTTCATCACGGCCTTCATGTTATTGCAATCAGGTACTGGCTCCTAGATCGGCGAACAAATGTTAGGAGTGACTCATCAACAGACAACGACGAGACTTACAATGAACTTCGTCTTGCCAGCCTCTGTGAGGAACTTGGCATATTTCCTGTCATCAGCGAAGTATGATTGTCTGCAATACAGGGAGTGGTTCTTTCTGCTACCTCTCTTCCGGAATTGCCTGGTTTTCGAGTTCCCATCAAGGGTAGTGTACATCATGGTGAGGTTCCTCAGATGTTGTGGTGTCTCCTCCCAGCCATCCCCCATGTTCATGTCGGGATCTGGGCACAAAGGGCATCAGGTAATGAAGGTGCCAGCTGGAAGGTGCAGAAGAGTCCAAGGTATCAGAGAGAAGAACTCCCTGTATCGTAGTCTGTCATAAATAAACTGCCACACTTGGATAGCAAGCATAAACAGCGTGTAAGGATCCTGGACCAAGTGGGTATGTGCGTTGTCGGTCAACCTTCAAAGGGCGAAAATCCAGTCATAGGCGGGGAGTTGGCCTTGTAGGGCCTGTATATTATACTCCTTCAGCATAGCGAAGGTGTAGGCTGTTTCGGGTTTGCAAGCTGGGGAGGGAAACAACCTTGATTGCATTAGCTGCTGCACTCTCTTTGTACTGCCACAGTTGCAGAATGACAGAGAAGTGCCATGAACCCTGTTTGAGTGGACGACCGTGAACTTCACTCCGATTGGCTTGTCGAGAACAGGGCACAGATGACTGTGATGGCCGAGCTGGACAGCGAAATCCTCTCAGAGGGTACTGATATCGGAGTGCTCGAAGAAGCTCCCATTCCATACTCTTGCCCAATGCCAAGGGTTGGTGCGGTGTCGCAAGATCCAACAATCCTTGCAGTATATCTCAAAATCTTGGCAATCCTGGCACTGGACGATGTGTTCGCCAGTTCCGCATGAGCAAGGGAGATTGAGATTGGAGTGGAGATTGAGATTGGAGTGGAGATTGAGATTGGAGTCATATTTGTGTAAGAGGAGCCAGGTGGTAAGTTCACCGACAATGGCTTCAAAGTCTTTCAGAGTCTCTGACGACTGAAAAAATGCTCAATGTCAGGAGTCTGAAGCCACGAAAGTATCGCGAAGACTTACCCACGCTGACCGACTCTCGGCTGCCTCATCATTGTCAGCATCTTCATCTTTCTTTGTCTCTCTGTCGTCAACGACTGGTTTTCCTGACGTGGATGGTCCTGCAAGAGGTTGGGCTTGGCCCCAGACACTAAACGTGGGGAGCCCAGAGGGGTCCTGAGCTATTGTGGTGACTGTGTTCCCCAGTCGAGCTCTCTTTGCAATGGGCGGCTTCGCAATGTTAGATTGAAGTAGGTCAGTGATGGTCGGTTTGCGCTTTTTGGTCATGGTGCGAGGTTGAGAGGTGGATCTGTGGGCAGGATTGAAGCTTGGTTAAATGCAAGTGAGTAGGCCCAACGTTGCAGCAGTGGATGAGCAAAAACATTGCTGTGCTGGTATGGCACAGCAGAAGATGAATAAACCCGATGTTGCGGCAGTATGTTGCAGCAGCGGATGAGTAAAAAAAACGTTGCGGTGGTATGTTTGTGACAGCAGATGAGTAGGACCGGCTGCACTGGGTACAGCACAGTAGAGGGCAAGTAGAATGCTGCAGTGGTATGCAGTCTCAAATTGGGGAATTGCGTGGGGCTGCGGTGGGATGTAGGAACGTGAAAAGCGATGGCTTGGCAAGAAAAAGACATATACAGTAGATACTAGGCATCATCGAGAGGTAAGGTAAGGTATGTCAAGGGTTCATATCCTCCGTCCATTCTTCTGACCACCCTGGAATGGCAAGACACGACAGGTCTATCTCCTTTCCCTGTGGCACCTAGGTGCCACGAAAGGGACATCCCAAGGTTGGAAAAACCAGTCATCTCCATGTTTTCATTCAATGGCTGTGCCGTCTCTGATCCCCAGACGGATCAATTGGGCCTTCATGCTGTTGAGTGTGAGCTTGTACCTGTTCCTGGGATACACTTTCACGTAGAACATGGAGCAACACTCCTCATCCTGAGAGTAATGTCAGTGAGAGTTTAGGTACGAAGAGGTGGTTTTACTCACAGAAACATAGATCCATACTTTGACTTTGTAAGGGAAACAACAAATGGTGATGATGATCTCATCATCCTCTTCAATCTCTTCTCGGACTTTGAATAGTTCTTCTTCGAACTCCTCTCAGACTCCAAACAATTCATCTTTGACCTCAATCTCTTCTTTGGCTTCGGCCTTCTCCTTGTTGCTGGCGGATATGAGGGTGTCATTGATAGGTTCTTTGTTATTGGGGTTTTCGAGGTCCAGCGTGTCCCATTTCTTGAGCTGAGCCTGCTCCTTCAAGCATGCAAGGAGTTCTCGGCTGCTGGTGAGCAGACTTAGAGGGATGTCGTCCTGTAGTGGGTAGCGTGTCTGTTGAACATGATGGATATCATGTGATACATATTGACGTGTTGTTTACGTGTCACACTATTTATAGAGCTACGCCTCTAGGAACACTTGTGCTCTCATGCAAGAATGTATCTATGTAGTTATTCTTTTACAAATGACACTGTAGATATCTACTATGTATGTAGTTACATCAAGTATGATGCTTATAGTCCAAAAATGCGAGGCACAACGGACAAAAGACTCATTAGTATTGGCTAAATACCTACTTCTAGTAGTGATTTCATAGAATTGTAATTACTCTTACATGTACAGAAACTTGTGTATAAAAGCTGGTATTCCAAGGCCTTAAGCCTTAGGACAATCTACTCGATTATCACCTCTTCACAAGCATCTCAAGTCTACAAGAACACTCTGTGTATTACCCATGTGAGGTTTACTTTGTTATACCCACTGTGCACTTTAACTATGCTGGCTCAACAGTGTCTCCCCATCCTCAGCCTGGAAGGATATGATTAGCGAGGTACAATATTCATGACACTGAAAGACTCACATAGTAGATATGTCATAGGTCGCGGAAATTGGGATGCGAAGGACCAGCGACCTCTGTTCTGGTCCCAAGAAAGTATTGAGGCTCTGCATCCTGGTGCTTGAAGTGGATTGGCACGGTGGGGAACTTGATCCCAGCCACGATACAAAGTTGTCCGAGGATGTTGTGCAGGCACTTTCAATGTATAACATTGGCTTTTGCTGTAAGGTTTCGTCCCCTTCTGTCAAAAGGGTATAACTGCCTGTTGTAGCATAGCGGAATGCGAGGGTATAGGAAGATGAGTTTGGACGGGTGTTGAGTGAGGGAGATTGGTGGATTGTACGTCATGCGGTAGTACCTTTATAGGGAGGCGAGATCCGGTTCTTGCTGAAGTTGCTGCTAAGTCCGTACCGGCAATCCTTGGGATAGGCAGAGGCTCGCAACTCAATACAACTGATGAGTTGAATCAACGGTTTTGCTCGAATGGAATCGAGCAAACGAGTCAAGCTGGGCCGGTTGTTACAGTTACAAAAGGGGTATATCATTTTCTTCATCCATGATATCTTATCTATGACTCTGATACGATTATTTATCTGACCGCAGTGTTATTTATCAGACCACAGTGTTCGCAGTAGTTTGCAGTATGTACGCAGCCTCTGATCACAGTATTTACAACAGCTCGCAGTATGTACGCAGTTCCAGCTTTAGTATTTATACTTGTACAGTAGAAGGTCTTGCTCTTCAGCTTGACCTTACAACTCAATCTCACATTCACGACACCAGAACCAAGACAGGTCGATAACTCAGTATTGAGCTTACGTTGTGAACACCAGTCATAACACCGGTTCGCTGTGAATGCAATGGATGGAGCTGGTGTGATTGTGAGATGAAGGTGCAAGGGTGTAATGAATAGGCATACGTACCATGTTAAAAAAAATTTATGCTGACATTGTAGGGTTTAAGAGGAGAGGTGTGAGCCGAGGAGAAAGACAGCAGGGGATGAGTCAGAGGCACTGCCCAAGAGCGTGGGTAAGTCAACACAGTAACTGAGCAGCCACCCAAATTCCCACACCCCATGACAGGCAATTCACCGGCACTTTCACTACGCCAAAGCTCTCAATGCCAAAGCTCTCATCGACAGACTCGCTCATTGCTCTCTCATCATTCCAACGCCAAAATCTACTATCCCAAAGATTCAGAACCCATTTTCCCCCTCAGCGAGATTCCATTCCCGTTGTAAATTCTCATTTCATTGAGGATTTGACCACCCCCAACTTTCATCAACACCGATTGTCATTCAGGCCTGAAGATGGCTATCGGTCTCACCGCCGAGGACTTGCATAGGAATTCAAGAACATTTAGTAAGACTATTCAGCTCGAGCTTCATAGCAACATATCTAACAGTCTCTTTTCATTTCTGTTCTCAGATACACTCAACAAATCCTTAACATTTGAGGACGGCCTTACTGCAGTGCTTTCTCCAGAAACACGCCACTTCGTGACATCTCCGAATTGCTCGACGATACCGCATCCGCCTCTGGGATCTACAAGGGATTTGTATCTTTGTCGGGACGGTTTTTATAGTCCGGATGATCCCATACAGTATCCTCAGCCCCTGAACAGCAACTATACTTACCTCGCATGTGTACCTACTCCTCCAATATCAATGACAGACATGTATGTTGACAATGTGTACATGTGGGAGAAAGATCACTGTTCTAGCGAACTTTCCATTGATGATGGCCATGAAAGTCGGGCACTAAGTGTGTTCTCAACATCTATTAACAGGTTACGCCAACGCACAAAGGCGTTGCTTCTATCGCAACCGGCGTGGAAGCATTGATTCGTTGAGTTGGACCTCACAATAGATCTGTGTCTCCATTGACTACGGTCTCCTTCAACAATTTCCCCTCAAAACCTGACTCACGCAGTATCAGAACTTCAATGAGCATGGCGCACCGCCGTGTCTATCATTGATTTCGTTGAGATCTACCAGCCCCACATGATGGCTACCTCTGACTTGAAGGAGGTCTATCAGGGTACTCCTCACAATCAAAGCACGATCAGATCACACATGGGTGCTTTCGTTTGGACTCCGATGTTGAATCTGTGGACTATAATTAGATCCCGGTATATCCGAAGTCCCAGTCCATACCTCCCGCCATCATATTATGCGGGACAATTGTTCTATTTCATCATTTCTACTTATGATCATATGTACAATTTTCATTGTCATCCTTATATGGTATTTACTATAGTCTCTACATGTATATAAGCTCGTAGTTCTCTACCTGAATCTACAGTGTGCTTGAGCTTCTACGTCTCGCCTCTACCTCTCTCAACTCCTCTCTGGTAAGTAGTAGTGTAGCCATGTTGTAGTCCTCTGCGCTAGGCGTCATGCCGGCTCATCATCCGAAAGATGCAACATTATTGTTTCGAGCCAAGTTGCCTGTATACTACATCTGCGAATACAAGGATTTTGATCATCAGATCATCTTAGAAGTGACCTCTTTCCATGACCTTCCAGTCAACAATAACACTGCAATCCCGAGTCATCCTGTCATCTACGTGGGTCAGGCTGGCTCCGACTCGAAACTTGCTGTCATTTGAGCAGGGTCCATTGGCTGTTTCAATTCTCCCAGCCCGTTTGAGAACCTACACCTGGCCAATGCCTATCAGTCTTCATACAACCTGGGATCTGGAAGTATAATCTCTCCCACGACTTCTTCTTCAGCTTCGACATCCGCTGCCCTGAGTTCTGGCCCTGTGCGTACAAGCTCGAAGAAAAAGGTTGGGACCAAGGCAAAGGGAAAAATAGGTATGTCTTTTAAGGATCACACTTGTATCTACCTTTGATGTTAGCGATTAGGTCCCCCAGTCCCCGACCCCCACGAAGGCTTCTCAGACTTACTGACAGACGATCCCTTCACACCGCCGCCGATACTCGCAGGAAGGACGCCAACGTCTCTATCAACAAATCACACCCAGGAAAGCAAGTTATGTTGTTGGGGGACAATCAGCAATTGAAGACAGTGGCTCCAGACCCTGCAACACTTCTATGCCGCACAGATCCTTCCCGTACAGACTTCCTTGTGCAATGGGCACACATACGCGAACCTTTCTTTTGCTGAGGCCATGGAGGTGATGAAATAGAGATACCTGTTCCTTTGAGAGCCGGCATATGGAGAAAAATTCTGAGTGTGCGGTCTCACAGACTCTATACAAAGACAGACCTCCCTAAGGAAAAGCAGGCCAAATGGCACCAAGAGGTGACCGGTTGGCTTCGTAACCTATTCAACTGCTACGTCCCGGGTATTGAGCCAGTCGCATCACTCGAAGCGAAGTTGGATATGGCCGAGGGTCGAAAATTTGTCTATGAAGTATCAATGCTGAATTTTTGGTACCAGATCATGGCTCTGGATGAATTGGCAGATTCAACTATCCCCATTGCTTCTCCTGCGGTGTCTGAAGCGATTTCATTGCCGGCATCGCCTTCAATTGATACAGGCGATATTTGGTACCTACAATGACCTATTCACAGCGGCACCACCAAAAATGAAGCCCATATTGCTTCGGATATTTGGGCAGTTTGATTTCCTGCATTGAAGGCTTTCTGGCAGATCATGGAGTCTTGACCTGGGGAAAAGCCCAAGGTTTGGAATCGCGGAAACAATCTGAATATCTTACAGATGGCAGCTGATGGATTTTCGTGGGAGAAGTCTTTGGTACAATTCTACATACAGACTTACTACAATTTTCTTGGTTTTCCGACCGTTCTTCCCCGCCGTAGATAAGTGATTGTGCTAATTTTCGCTACACCGATCTTGTTTTCTACATACATGTACAATAAGTAGTCCGAGGAAACAATGTTCTTGACACGCACGCAAAATGCCAAGAGGGCTAATCCGGCAAATTTGATTTGTCGCGAGAACAATGTGCCACGAACCCTGAATCCCTGAGCCCACCCAAGCTGACATGCGAACCACCACCACCAATTTTTTTACCGCCGCTTCATGTTCCATCTCTACGTTGTGCATTCAAAACAGTTTGATTTCATTCAAACTGTGTTTCCTGATTCCATTCAGGAAACTTACAGAATCACATATATTGTGTATGTCCATCCCAGCATTGCACATCGCATCTCAACCTCTTCCCTCTATCGATGCCACCGAGTCGCCTCTCAGACCCATTCCAACGATGAATCACTGACTTCTTCTATCACACAATCAGGACCAGAATACATTGCCCAAGGCGAAAGGAGATCATTGTGGAACCATTTCAGCAACGCCTGACTGACTTCTTTTCAGTCACCGAAATAGAAAGCTTCTTTCCACCGAATCTACGAGCTCGTGAACAGTTTATTATTTTCTATCATGTGGTGAGTATGGCTTCTCGATGCTGAAGCCCACAAACTAACGACGTTTCAACAGTGCAGACGCAAGACGACTCTCGTGTGCATGAACCTACCCTTGAGGGCCCGTCTTTCTGACTACTGGCGCTCACTCTTCAAGGCCAGGATTGCAGAGAGACCTCAGCTACGAGTACTGAAGATTTAGGGCTCCCCGTTCAAATGGGGTTACATTGGCTGGAGAGAATACTTCAACCTACCGAGTGATGGCAAGCCCATGTTCTTCAGCCTGTTCAACAACGTCAACAACCTACCAGAGGACTGGGTTCAAGACATTACAATAATTCTTGATTCCTCGTAGCAGTCTATGCCTTGGTAAGTACGGGTTCCATTCGCATGTCTTTGAACCATTCTGAACGAGACTTTCAGGACACCGCCTACTCGGCTGGAAACATATCTATTCATGCTAGTTTAGAATATTTAGAGAAATACAACCGCAATTTTTATTCTCGTTATACACTGTCGGTTTCCCCATTTCACGTCGTTGTGTGTCATAAGGAATGGGGGCCTGTAAGAGACCACAGACCAATGAGTCGCAATACGCGAAACCCTGCCAAGATCTCAGAGCAAGTGACATCCTCTGTTGCTTCTCCCCATCCCATACTTAAACCCCTTCCTTCACTCTGAATCTCACCAGAACGGTTGCTCTGCATACCCCAATCCGCTATGCTTGCTGCTGTACCCAAATTCCAACCAGCCAACACCGACGATTGGACCCCATCTCCTGTTGTTTGAAAACAAACTGCCACTATCAAGTCACCAGCAGCCAAGGCCAGTAGTCGACGGACTGTCTCTCTGCCCACTACCAAGTCCCGTCCACGAACAGCTGGGGTTAGTGGCTGCCATGCCATCTCTCTGCCCACCAACAAGTCCCGTTCACGAACAGCCGAGACCAGTAGTCGGTGTACTGTCATTCTGCCCACGGGAAGGTCCCAGTCATGAGTACCCAAGGCTGCCAGTTGGCATACCATCACTCAGCCCAGAGTCATGTCCCAGTCAAGAACAGCCAGCTCCGGCAGCTCGTCACCGGCTCCCGATCATACAACTGGATTCATCGGCTTGGACGACAAAGCCAACACTGGCAATAACGGGGATGGTGAGGAAGATGTCGAGCCTGGCGAGGACAACGACAACAAAGACATCAAGTTCAAGGATAGCAAAGATGGAGGTGTTGAGGATGAGGATGAGGATGGTGAGGTGCCTGGTCGACTAGGAGTATGTCTTTTGTTCATAACCATTGCAGACCTGAAGCTAACACCCTCCATTGTCTAGGACATGAAATACAGCTTCTTGAAAGCCCAGAAACAAATCCTCATGGCGAAGTACCCTCACTACACAGCTGCAGAGGGAGGCGGGTGTCATGAGTCGAAAATCGACCATACCCTGACGCATGAATTTCCGAGTTATCAACGGGCCGGGTGGATCCGGCTGACGCCCGTGGTAATTTCAGGTGCTGGGCTTCAAAACCAATGAATACCGCAGCTCCGCACTTATTCAATGATTTATTTCCAAGTCCCATTACCTGTTCTCTCACAGTATCCACCAAAGCACAGCCTGCTCCCGCCGCAGTATTTGATTCTTAATCTAAGGGCTTCAAGACCCAATAGTCCTAAACGGTATGTTCTCTTGTGTCATGCTGCTGTGGAAAAGCTGTTCAAATTTCCTTTCCAAGAAATCTATGTCCGGACCGTAGGTACGAGATCTCCGTGTAATAGATAGTGTGAATGTATAAAAGGACTGAGGATTTCGCCCGAAATCCTCAGTCTAGATATTTTGCGCCCCTCCCGTGTTGTCTTTTGCCCCCACTGTTGTTTCCGCCCCATTTCTCTTTGCTGTTTCGTCTTCCCTCCCCTGTTCTCTATTTTTTCCAGTTCCAGATAGCCTTAGCTATCTTTAGCTGTCTCTCCCGCTCCTATAGCTGTTCTCTTGCACTTTTTGTGCACTCTTCATTGTCTTTCCTCATCCTCCCTGTTATCTACGAGTCCCCTTAGATACACGGAGCCTCATTTTGATTCTGTACTAAATAAAATCATTGTTGATTCTCTAACATCCCCGTGTGATTCTGAGTTCAAATAACTTAAGAGTCCTACGATAGTTAGCATTAGAATAATTCTGCGTGGAGCTACGGATACTATACAGATAGTATCTACGTTAGTGTCCGGGTTCTTGAGTATTTATCTTGCTTCCTCAATCCCTAAAGTTCCGTGTTGTGTTGCGTGTTAGCAGTTGCTGTATAAGCCTTAAAACCTCGGTCCCCGAGTGCATCGGTTAGGTTGTAGCTTTGTCACAGCGGGGCACAGGTTGCAAGAGAGCTTTACAACCAACTCATCAAGATGAAGGTCTTTGCTCAACTGGAGGGTCGAACTGCTCAGCAGTGGAAAAAGGTATGTTTTTTGTGGCTGTGCTCAGCTATGTCCTTCACTCACATTCACTCGCAGTCGCTAACAAGATGGTTCGAGAATTTGTTGAACAAAATTGAGGATAGCGGCGGCCTTGAAGGAACAGCAGTCTTCAGCAGCCCAGGTTCCATTGCCAACGGGGAAGACTTCACCTGCGAAAGAGATACGGTTGAGGGCACTCGTCGCCTTCTTCAACAAACTCGTGAACGGATTGCTCACCGAGCGAAAAGAGACCCCTATGCAGACGCTCATCCTGAGCTACTTGAGCACGCGATGCTTGAGGATGAGCATATCACCGAAGAGGGCACGCTATCCAAGCTATGGAATGGTTTAGATGCGAAGGATCGGGATCATTGGGACGAGGCAGCCTCTCAGAGCGTTCCAACAATTGAGTAAGTCACCTTACTATCTCACAGGGAGTAGATTGCTCACAGATAGTTCATCTAGAGACCAGCACGGGTTCATGGCAGGGCTCCGGGCTATCATTCAGTCCTGTTTACAATCCAGCCTCCTGGGACAAGGAGGCGTTGCGGTTCTCTTTTGTTTTGATAAGGAAGAGGTTATCAATGGCATTCCAAGCATGGATGTGTTCATGTATGTTGGCATCTTGTGGATTTATTGGCCTCAACTAATTGTCTTTTTTTGATAGGATCAACGAGTGGTCAAGCCCAAATCAAACAGTGCCGGATAGCGAGATTGTGCCCGCTGCTGAGCTCGTGTTTACAGTAATTCCTGTAAATAATGTCACACGCGAAAATTAAAATGAACAAAAAAACCATTAACCAAAAAGGGAAATCACCCACTGACGGCCTGTCACGGCTTTCCCATCGACTTCCACTTTGCGTCCGAAACTTGCTTGCACTTCACTCTTGCTCTCCAATGAACCCTGCACTACAAGAGAGTCTACACAGACCCGAGGAAGTTGATGAGTTAGAGATTGATCCTGAGGCAGATGAGAGTGACAGTGAAATAGAGTTCATAGCTGAAGTGAAGGCCGAACGTGAACCTACAGGTGCGGGCAGCACTACATATATGCTGCTCATTTCTTTGCCTATTGAACCATCTTTTGCAGAGCTCAATTTAATGAATTACACTCCAGAAAATATGGGGACTACGGGATCAATTCGAAAGCGTAGAAAATCCGACATTATCAACAACAAGGACGAGGACGAAGACCCTTCAGACCTACCGAAGACAGTCACCGAGGCCGTGAAGAGATCCCCTATCAAGAAGGTCAAAAAAGGCAAACTCCAAGGCCAAGAAGGGCTCAAACTCCGACTCTGACGGTCTAATCTCCTTCATTGTTTCTTGCCATGTTGCAAGAGTACTCGGGAAGGCAAAATGGAAGGGGAAGGCTAAAGGGGAGGAGGCCTGGCTCGAGCGACCGGGTATCAAGGTCATGGCCAACACACCATATGACAGATTCCTTTGTTCCATTGCAGAACTCCTTCCGTGTGCCGTGGAGGATTTAGCAGAGTCTTCGATTCATTGGAAGCCAAAAAAACCAGCCTGTGCCAAGGATCATCTTGTTGGGAACGAGGATGGATATTCGGCCCTGATCAATCATGTTCTGCAAGAGGAAAAAGGCCGGCATATTCTCCTTTACATGGATCCTCCATCCAAGCCGTCTAAGCCAGTAAGCTTTGCCAATACTCTAGCCCGGGCTGGTTCACATTGTATGTTTTTAGATACATGAATCAGAGCCTGAAGGTATGCAACACAACACCACCAGCAGCCAGGCAAAAACATTCGACTTTGCTGCGCTGGAATACTCTAGCACAGCAAACCATATTTCGCAGCAGAGGGTATGTTCCTTTGTGCCTCGTAGTCACTGTACTAAAGCATGCACAGGCCAACATCAACAAGAACATGGATGCAATGTGTGTGAAGCTAGAAGCACGCTACCCTGTTGGAAATATCCCCGAATTTCCCAACAAGCGTGTCTTCAAGAACAAGAATGGTCATATGTGGGAACTGGGTCCATTAGAGCTGAACTGCTGGATGTCGCATATGGTAAGTCATCACCGTTTACATGACATGACTTTCACGCTAATGATGGGTCAAGATCTCTCCAGGACCAGGCCAGGGTATTGTTGACCTTGAGAATCCACCTCACGTCTAGCATTTTGATATTGAAAAGCATCTCCGTACACCGAAAAGTTCTCAAGCCCCCGTGTTGCCAAATGCTCCTCCACCTCCAGTGTCTGCACCCCTGACACCCTCAGCTGCCATGCCTGACGCTAGTCACGCTACCAGTCAGCTAATGAGTGTCATTGCACTCTGGCTACTCACTGATATGGCCACTACCCCCGCTCATGCTGTTGCTGCTCCGGCTCCCACTCTCGTTTCACCTGCCCCTGTTGTCATGCCCCCTCCTGCAACCCCTCTTTCACCTACTCATTCTTTGCGGCGCCAATCCACAGCCTGCGGCTTTCCATCCACCTTCTCCCATCAAACATTACAAGGTTCCCCTTGCAATGTTTTGTACCCGCTACAAGCTATCCAAGAAGGATCAAGCTTGTCTCTTGCAGCTCTGCTGTCCCCCAGGTGATAATAACATTCACGAACTCACCGATAGCGACTGGTGCGCCATCGGATTCCAGAAGTTGGAATGGCTCAATACCGTGAAGGCCCATGATCTGTTTGTTCACGAGAATAAAATGGGTGAGCAATAAGCTTTTTGTACTCTTCAGTATTCTTTACCCCTCCTGTCGTCTCAAATGTTTGCTATGGATTGCTCTTCTCGTTTCTACAGTTCTGTATTGTTGCCGCTTACTGTTGTACCACTGTTCATGTCCCAGTGTTCTCGCCGCTCCTCCGCTTTCTCTATCATGTTTCCAGCATTCTGTTTGAATCGCACTTTGTTTAGAGCCATGGATGTACTCTTGTATTCACCACGTTGTGTCATGTATAGTACAGTAATCAGTCAACAATATACCCTGCATGGTGTATCCAGTTACGAGCCATTTCAGGTGTAATGCACCCGCATGAGTCCAATAGAGCCTGCATGGGGTCATTGTAGCTCCGAATGGTGCGATATTCTCATCATGGGTATGATTTCCCTGTCAATCCATCAGCAATGAACATCAGTTATGCATTGACACGAGGCATACACTTCGAGAATGATTCTTTGATAGGGTTCAAATTGGGAGAGTATGGGGGTAAATACAGAAGCAAGATGCCTAAAAAACCCTTCAGTCTGGCGGAGGAACAGACAGAAAGATCTCATACACACCTTGGTGATTCAGAACATCCTGTAGTGCCTGGATGTGATGAGTCCTGCAGTTATCCATGACAAGCATACTACGTGGGCCTGGATATCTTCCCATCACAGGTATCTATAATTCAGCCTTGTCAGTTTCGCAACATCCAGCAGGAATATGGGGAAATACACACCACTTCCTCAAGAACAAATTGCAGATAAGCCATTGCATCGAATGAGTCGGGTACCACCCTCGTTGCAATGTAGCCATCTGTACACATCACTGCACATAGCGAGTACTGGTCTCCACGTACAAAAACATCCTCAAAGAATGCTTGCTGCCCAATTGGTGACTGTCCATATTGCCTTGCAATCTCGGTTTCATTCTTACTCGACTCATCAATGAAAACAAACTCTTCCCCCATGCCCGAAAACTGATTCAAATCCTGCACTGCAGTCAAGAATTCCTCGCGTCGTATGTGATCCCCTTCACTGGCTATCTTGTGAAGAATTATCCGGGTGAGGCCTGCGTGTTGTAAGTTTGCCTGAAGAGCTGATATTGAGATGGATATGTCGTAGTTGTGATTGAGAAACCATTGTAGTTCATCAAGATAGGTGTCTGAGCTCTCTGCGTAGACATTGCGGCAGATTTCAACTGTGGCTAGGCCAATAGAGTGAGGGTGACCGCGTACACTGTTGAATTCTGCGAAGATTTCCTGCCATTGGTAAATGCTGTGAGAGGAGACGAGTAATAAGTTGCACACATCGTCCTTATCCCAGCCAGATTCACAGAGTCAAAGTGTGAGCTCTTTGATTTTTGGGTCAATATGTTGATTCACCATGGGAGTTAGGGAAGTTGTGAATATCGAAGGTGACAGAGAAGGATTACTGTGAGTGAAGGTGCTCGCGCACGAGTCAGAAGGCCTATTTCCCTTTTTGGTCAACGGTTTTTTTGCTCATCTTAATTTTTGCGTGTGACATTGTTTACAGAAATTACTGTAATCAGCTTCACGAGAATCTTCTCAAAATCTTGAAGCAACGTGGTAAGCCATTCAATACGATGCGTTGCTCGCAATCTAATCTCGCCTTAGGCCTCAATACCTTCACTCTGAAGACAACCTTCCCGACTGACGACAACAAGAAGCCTCACTTCATGCATGTCACTGAGGAACTCTCACCAGCAAACACACGTGAGATCCTCTCAGACTAGTACCAAACTCATTGGAGTAAGTGGCACGCGCTATTCATGAATGGGCCTGACTGACCTCACTACTCACAGCCAGATGTGGTCGTATTGGCTGGGTTCGTTACGCAGACCTCAGTGCATCACCCAGCAAGTTCTACAATGAGAGCTGTCTTCCAACTGGCATAAAGATCCTTAACCCAGCAAAGGATGCCCGAGAGGTAGATACGGCTGAGGTCTGGAAGCTCATAGGTCACTTCGTGGCGAAGTTTGGCATTGAGGGAGAGGTCTTCACTTTCCGCCCTGTTGACAAATTGTCTCCTGATCCACCACCCATTTTGCCCAGTGCAGCCGAAGCAGAGGATGAATCAGAGGAAGAGGAACTGGTTGGTGCTAGCGGAACGAGCTGCGAAAAAGTAGTTGAAGAGGAATGGAAAGGAATTCAGGAGGAATCCTCAGATTCGGATACAGACTCAGACTCAGATTCAGAGTCATCAGAGTTGGAGCTGGAGTCAAAGTCAGAGCTGGTGTTCCACCCTCTCAAGGAGAACTGAGGGCAGGGACACGATCAGGTATTCACCCTCTTCTCCCTGATCTCTGTATGCAAACAACTGATGTATCTCCCTGTAGTCTTCGCCCAGTGAGGATGAGGGTGCCTCTAATGTGGTATGTCCTCTATCCAGTTGACTTTACCTATGATTGCGGGTGACTGATCACTTACACAGGTGATGAGGAACAGTACTGATGATGGTACCGACGGCGTGAGCGACACAGTCGGTCACAACACCGGCACCAATGGCAGAATAGACAGTGATGCCAACACCGTTAACGACGGCACCAATGGCAGCATCAACGGTTACGTCAAAGCCGCCAGCACCAATAGTAATACTGATGCCCAAGCTGGCAGCACTGATGCTGACGTTGAGATGGTTGACAACAATTCGGCCAACCCTGTGGACTTCATCAACAATGGCATAGCCAGCGCTAGTGCAGCTCTCACCTTCACCAACCCCCTCAACACCAACACAACTGTCAACCCCCACAACAGCAACGACAACATCCATGGTAATAACCATGGGGATGGGGTGAGCCTCTTGTGCGGCATTTGAACAACATGATGATGACATTTTAACGCCACACACGGAAGCATCCTTCCTTGACCACCTCTGTGATTTCACAGCCACGTTCTTCCCGGAGAACCCGCAGCCAAACCACAGAGGTGCCTCTACTGCCTCTGCCTCCAACGGATATGCGTTCGGCGGACCCAAAGCGTCAAAGTGCTGTCGTATCGCAGTCTTTGACGTCTGCAATTTGTGCTCCCAGGAACTCCAAGACAAACTCCAAGGCAGCTTTGTCGGGGTCAGAGATTCCCAGGGTGGCTTTGTCGGGGTCGGGGATTATTCGTTTACCGGCTCAGAAACGCAAGCGCACGGGTGATGAAGGCGACGAGGAGAAAGTATCGGGGCGAGATATTAGGCGGAGGAACATGTAGCCTGGTTTTTGAATCACATATACACTCACCTTGAGCAATTTCTTGCCCATGTTCTTCACTCAAGTTCGTACTTCCTTTTACTCATGTTCATACTCTCGAGTCTCTTTATCATTCGCTCAAGTCCACATTTTCCTTCACTCAAGTTCATTTTCCTCTTCGCTCAAGTCCATACTTTATGTTCGCTCAAGTCTGGCTTTTTCTCTCAAGGCTATTTATTCCCTACTCAATTTTCGCTCAAGTTCCCTACCTATATCAGTACAGAGTGAATCTTTTTCTGCTCAAGTCGCTCTCAAGATTTCCTCAAGTCATTCCTTCAGATATTTGTCAAGTTAATACTCAAGTTTTTTGAGGTCCACTAGGTGAGCAGCATACTTGAGGGTGAAAACTTAAGGTAGAGGGCCTAAGGAGCCTCAAGGGTTTTGCCCTGATTTTGAAGGGAAGGTGGCCGTGGAGTAGTATGCCCCTTCGTTGGTTCCAATGCTTTCTATTAGGCGGTTCCCCTACCTGTGGATCATAACCGACACTGGTCAACGATTGGTGGTGCGGAAGGAATACATTCGAGGTTATTGGGCGACAGATGCGGTACCGTTCAAGCTCTCAAACCGATTCAGAGCTGTTGCTCGTCAGCTCGACGTCTTTGCTACACAAAAAGCTCCATCCCTGTTCTTTACCAGTACCACTATTCATTTCGAAAGTTTTCGATAAGGTCCTTGGTTGATAACGGAACGAGCTTTTCAACTCGTAACGATTTGACGTTCAGTCTTATCGGGGGAAGGACGGGTCGGCAGTCGGATTGGTTTTGGTTGGTGGCGGCTTTCATTTTTGATACCTCCATTCTCGTCATTATGGCTGTCAACGGTGTCCTCTCCGGTCGTAGCAATAGGCTTCGAAGCTTACAAACTACTATACGAATGGCCCACACTTTCACACCTTGACCTTACCATACCACTCGAGTACATTACTATCAACATCTCGAACTACTTTAACATATACAAGCTCGAGATCAGGTATATCATCGGGTTTGTACTACACATTCCCGACTCTGACGTCGGCGGGCCTCGTAGACGCCCTGAATCCCTGGGTAAGGGCAGCAGGACTTCCTTCGATGTTGTCAAATGAGGAACGGGTGGCGAGAGATAGAACATAGTACGTGTTGAAATAGAGGGCGATATCTTGACCCATATGAACATTCGACTCGGTTCAATGATATTTCTCGTCCTTTCCTTTGAAAAGAAATTGGAAAAATACTACCAGTGTTTCTCGCCTCTGGAAGTCGCTTATAAATACAAGTCAAATCTGAGAGTGAAGTAGCGGACTATTTACCAGTGACCGACGGCATTACAGCTCTTTTCGGAACTTAGGGCGTGGGCGTTTTTTTTTCCCGCGTGGGCCCAAATACAGGGGAAACACTGCGATTTTTAGGGCTCGTGAATAGAAATGAAATTGTACCGGACATATAACATTCTTGAAAGAAAAATCAGGGCTTTGAGCTGGTGTAATTCTTGTGGTTGTTGGTGCAGAGGAAGGGTGACAGCGAGCTCATTGTTGCTCACAGTGCTCGGGGATTGTGGGAACTTTGACCCAAACTGTTTCATGCATGAGTTGGGTCAGGATGGTCATTGGTGAGAGAGAAGAACAAGAAACACAAAGGACGCGTCAGATGCGACTACAGTTTAGGTCAAAGTTCCCATGATCCCCGAGCACTGTAAGCAACGATGAGCTCGCTATCACCCTTCCTCTGCACCAACAACCACAAAACTTATACCAGCTCAAAGCCTTGATTTTTCTCTCAAGAATGTTATATGTCCGGTACAATTTCATTTCTATTCACGAGCCCTAAAAATCGCAGTGTTCAAGGGGTGTCACCCGGGCATCTCGGTCATATGGAGTAGGGGGGGGAGGGGGGGTCCCCGAGCCCTTAAGGTCAAAAAGTGACCCCCTTCAGCGGACCTTGGGGGGTCTAAAGAGCCCTTTCATAACATTTTGACATTCATTTAGAGTACTCAGAGGCTGGAGATTGAAGTAGACGGCCAGTACGGCCAAAAATTAGATGTTTTTGTGCCAGAATCCAGTGTGAACTGTACAAGTCACTGAACTTGGGAAGGTATGCCAGAGTCTAGAGTCCAGGTTTTGTACCTTTGTATCAGACATATGATTCCCTGAAGCAACCCACTTGAGTCCTACTGTATTCAGAGGGTCTCTGTAATGCCCCATGTAGTTATCACCATGCCGAAGCCGGCCTGAACTTATTTACTAATATTTGTATTGACTGGTATTTAAACTGGCGTCAAACTACTTTGACGCCAGCCTCTTCTTTCACTCGTACAGTAACATACCTTGGTTATAAATACTTTGTCGTGTTCACACGCGTGATTGAGGCCTGGGCAGTAACAAGCCCGTATCACCATTACAGTCTCAGTACTTTTTAAGTAATATTAACACCAACTCAGACTGGAAAATACATTGTCAGGATGTGTTCAATAGGTGAGATGGGCATGTGACTGTGAGAACCACCTTCCCAAAATAGTAGGAGGGAGGGGGGAGGGGGGGGTCCCGAAGGGCCTTAAGTTCGTATGGGAACATCATATATAAAAGTTTTTTTGGTGACACCCCTTGGCAGTGTTTCCCCTGCATTTGGGCCCGCGCGGGGAAAAAAAAAGCCCGCGCCCTAAGTTCCGGAAAGAGCTGTAACGGGAAGACACTGGGGGCATTTTGATGTCAGATTCCACCTGTATGTAACATGTCATATTGTAGTCATATCTGATAGGACACTGTGACCAAGTAAAGAGTTTTTTGTATTAAATTACAATCATTCTGAGCAGTAGGTAGTCAGAAATAATCCCGCAGGCTCAAGCATCAACATGAAGTTATTGTCTGAACTGTGTTCGAGCCGATGCCGGGTGATATTCTGGGACAAAGGGAAGTTGGGACTGGTCATACAGGAACGAGCATCAACATACTCCGAATTCTTGGACTGTAAAGGCCGTCCCCTCGGCAGTGGCATTGGGTCCAGTCCGCCTCAAGACTGGCGACCTATCAAGCCCGTATTTTTGTCCAAGGTCGTGAGACTCGGCTTAAACGTGGTTTTTTTCTGGTGAGCTTTGGAGAAACGCAAAGGTTTAAATTAGGTTTAAAGATAATAGATACATTGAAGTCGATGCTAACATCTAGTCTCCAGATAGATCTTGTGAGGTTAAAACGTTAGAAAACAGTAGGAACCTGGTGCCGTACCGGATTGTCTCCGGCATCAACATTAAATTATCGATGCCATCGTGGGGCCGTTGCATCAGGATACTCGCCACCGTGGCTTCTCTTTCAGTTCCTGCCAGGAAATCCGGCGGAGGGGGGATTTCAGGCGTCAAAACCACTTACGGGTTCTCAGGCTTGTAGCTGTCCTCATAGTTTGCCGCTGAGTGCCAACGCAGGCCACTGATCTTGTTCTAAAAGCATTGGGCCGCGCAGCCCGGTGGCCAGTGTAACCTGAAACCAATCACATTGGACCTAGCACCAGGCTCAACCTCGTTGTGTTTACATCAATGCTTGTCCCACCTTCTACCCCAAAATATCATGCATATTAAACTATAGTTTTGGGTAGAAAGTGGGTAGAAAGTTCCTGTTGTGTCCTTTTTTTGGTCACGGAGGTCCTATTGTATATGACTACAAACTGACATGTTACATACAAGTGGAATCTGACATCAAAATGCCCCCAGTGAGAGATTGTGTAGGAATGGGTTTGCTCTCGGCGATCGACGTGATGGACTGTAATCCTGTCAGGCTGAGCCCCGGCTGAGAAAGGCAGGGCTGCGGAGAGGTGACGGTAAGAAGAGGTCATTGAGTCGGGATTACGATTCGTCGCAAAGTTAGGGGGGGTTTGTTAGCGACAATGTAGGATGATTTTCTCTATTGCCTGGACACCATTCTAGTATGACAGATCCTTCACTAGAGTTTGAAGCACAAGTACTATAAAGATCAACCCCGCACCAGCGTCCCACCAATGATTCATCAATGGGAGGGGTGTCTTCGCGGTCATTTCGTGCCGGTTCAGGTGAATGGGCTGAGTGACCAAGCGCCCCAGATCGCAAACAGCATTGATTGACTCTGTTCATTGAGGGATGTAACCGTTAATCACCGTCCCTTCTGATCGTCTGCTTGCAATATGTACAAACTCGAGCATCTTCATCTCCACCAATACCCAGATCATCACAATCGTGATTCTGATTCTTCGCTATCACCGAATTGGAGCGGGCGGCTTAAGATAAGTTTGATTATCTCGACTGACACCTATCAGTAATCTGTTCACCGACTGTCGATGATACCGAGGTGAGTTATCGAAGCGAGCACGAGATAAACAGATTGACACTCACTTGTTCCTTAAATCTAAATAACAGAAGTGACGCTTTCCGTGCCCTCTTGAAGATCTCCTGAATGGGGAACTGCGATGTAAGATGACTCAAATCACACACTAACATTCACCTCGAGTGCAGTCCCATCGACATATAGGGTTGATCTCAGCGATGTATGAAGTTGCCGTTGTCACAAGTGCTCCTGGCATAGCCCAACGCGAAGCCCACGAGTCAACAGATTGACTGAGAATTGTGAAGCATTTACTCATATGACCCTCTTGTATGCATGGATTGAACTGCACCAGGACATTTTTGGATATATCAAAGAGTATTTATACCTGTAGCCTACTAGTGACCTGATAGCTGATCAGCACCTCCTCTAGCAGATTACCAGTACCTACAGTTGATTAGCGTCCCTGCGTTCGGATCGAAAAGTATACCCTCCGATACAAAATGCCTGGGGGTTCGGATATAGACCTTCTTACGGTCATGGTACGTTCAAAATCCACTTCGGACTCCCGACAGCCTTGAAAGCTTTTCAATGTAGGTTGGGTCTACACTATATGGTATGTGGTACCTCTCACAACATTTTTTGTGCTGAACTTTGTTCTAGGAGCTTACACGATCCTTTACGTGCTATCCGTGTATATTCTTTTTACCCAGAAACGCGGTCGTTATTGGGTTCATTGGATCCTGATCACTACCATATTCGTCGCAGCGACCATTCAATTTGGCCTCAGATACCGTCTGTATGATGATTATATGCTCGATATAGAGCCTCGAACCGAACAGATACACCTCGCGATATCGGTACTCACGATCATTGCAAAGTGAGTGCAGCCATTTCAGGACAACACCGGCTATCAAACTAAATTGCGGCTTCACTTGAATGGACAGTTGCGTGGCAGACATTCTTCTGGTGGGCATTTAATCGTGATACCTCACATACTGTCTTTCATCGACGTCGAATCAGCTGTGGCGTTGCTACCTCGTATGGGACCGCAAACTCAAAGTGGTGATTGTACCCTTGCTCTTTTGCCTTGGAACCAATGGTTGGTGCCATGTCTTTTGAACCAGAGGAGAATTTGGGCTAAAATTTGATGTGTCCTGTTGCCTACTCAGCATTCGGCTTTGTTCAGGCCATATGTTTAAACAATACTGGGTCCAGCTCCCAAGGTTTCGGATTTTTTTTCGCCATTTTTGGTTTTTGCACTGTCACTAGTAACCTTCTTTTGACCGGTTTGCTTGGTAAGCATTCCAAATCTTCTGTCCCCCTCGTCTCGAGCTGATTAAACTCGATGCTGTAGCCGGGCGTATCTGTTTTATCGTCAACAGGGTTACGCGATACTTACCACCCTTGTCGCACAAGAGGTACAAGACTATTATCTCCGCAACGTACGTTCAGACCCCACATAGCTTGAGATCCAATTTCTCATACTACTGTCAAGTTTGGAATCGGGGCTCCTGTACCCCATGATCTTGCTCATATATGCGCTCTCTGATATTTTGAGGTGGCTATTAGAGCAACCTTCCATTGATTGGAGCTTGCTCGGAAGGATATCCTGTGTCACCTATGACTCATTGATCAACATAATGGTTTGTGATACATCCTCACTACTCAGCAAAGATCTAGACGCTCATACTCACCAACTCACAGGGAATTGCTTCGGCCTTGATCATAGTCCGTATTTCCCTTGGGATTGCTATCCACGATGAAAAGACATTCAAAGAAACCATCCTGCGCAATCAGGGCCCCTCCCTGAATGGGCCGGGACCACAAAATGTCATTGACCTAGGCCGAGAACCTTGTGGCTGTGAGCAATCCCGTCGGGAAACTGGGGAATCGGACTTGGAGTCACAGGTTCAAGAGAGGAAGGAATTGTAAGATCAAACACATGATATGGTTTCTTCCGATTGCTCGGTGGTCTCTGTAATTCATTAATGTCAATTTGTGGTAGGAGAACAACAATGTACATCTAACCAGAATTTGTGTTGAGTATGCTGTCTGTAATTTCCAGTTCTGTGCCCTGGTATATACTACTGTCACAGCTCTCTGTTTACTCGCAGGAATTCCTGTACCTTGAATTAATTTTGGGCGGTTACTACCTCTTTTTCTTCAGTAGATTTGGTGAGGGAAAAGGGTGAGAAAATGGGGATAAGGAGGATACCCAGACTTGTATTGGAACTGGTCCCCTATGGCGGACCTTCTCGCGGCAAATAAAGATCAAGGGCAACGCCTTTCAGGACGTTTATTCATGGAGGAAAACGTCAACTATATAATAAGCCATCGGATGTACCCGTCAAATTGTCCGCCTGGCGAGATGAATCCGCATCTTACTACAATCATACCTCTAGCTCGTCATATTCAGGAGTTTGGAGATTTGAACTCTGCGGTGGTCAACGGGCAGTCCCCCCGTTCTGTTTTTGTTTTTGTGTTTGTCATTTGTACAAGACAGCCCTAAGTAGATACAAAGCATTGTCTCTCGCAAACTAGCAAGTGGGTATCTGTACCGGGCCTGAAGGCCCCTGGACCACGCACATTCCATGGTTTTGGCGGACTTCGACTGCAAGAGAAGCAGTAACAGTCGTTACCACTGGAGAAATAATATCAGGAATGGGAATGTTAGGGAAGGATGTCCAGTGACCAGGGCTCACCGAGAGCGAAGGCCGTGACGATGGCAAGGACGACGGTCAAGGTGGTTCGAGGGGTTTTCATGTTGGCTTTTGGTTTCTGTCGACAGTGGGTATGATTGCGTATGGGTAGCTTGAGGGGTTGAATGTTTACCCATGAGCAGCATTCACTTTTTAACGTCCCCAGTAGAGAATCGCCAGGGTGGTACGGACCCTCGTCGCAACTCGCTGGCACTCACATTCAGAACGGAATATTCAAAAGGTAGGGTGGTGGGAGAGAATGTATTCGGCATGATGGCGCGGATCACTGGGTGGCGTCCGCACAGCTACCGATACAAAGAGGATTTTCCGAGTCCCGAGATGGTTTGGCGCACCCCTACTACACAAAGTACGCGCAGCTTGATACCGGAGCGTACCATGTGAACAACGGGCTGCTCACGGGCTGTGAACAGGCCGTGTGCCTAGCCGAGTAATTTGAATAAACGAAAGGCCTCCGATGGCCATGGATTGTAATTATTTAAATGATTTTCGACACGCAAATTAGGAATTTCCCAGAATAACATAAAAGTTTAATTTTTCTGTTGCAATAAGATAACACAAGCGATACGTTACAACCTGAGAGACACGGAAAATGAGTAGAAGATCGAATGACGCGCGAGAGACGCGCCTTCATCCTACGAGCAAGCCCACGTGACAACTGATTACCTGTTTGGGAGCCCGGGAATTTGGGTTCATTTTCCCTCTTCCTCTACTACCATCCTTCATCAGTGCCTCCCCTGCCTCCATCTCTTAGCACCCCTACTCCTGTGGATTATGTGAGATATCTAGTAAGTGCTGAACCTTCCTGATCTCACTAGTGCTCACAAATTTGACAAACCTTTCATTAAAACAGCTGCAGGTCAGTTTCTGAGCAGATTTGGCCAATTGCTGCCCTTCAACCTCGTTCACGCTCGTTTAGAGGCCTCAGTCGGAGTCCGGGAGGCTATAGAACGGTTCTAGGGATGATTGTGAGTACCTAAATCCGTTCATTGCTTGTTTTGAAATTCTAACCCATGTTTTCCATTAGTTCCTTTCTTTGTACCGCATAATTCTTGCATAAATTCAATGACCAGTCTCCTGTAACAGGCTAAATTTCTGGCCATTTCATTTTTGGGACCCCTATCTTTTCTCCCACTTCCACACCCCTCTGTACCCTCTCCAATTATGTCCTCATCCACCTTTCATTCTTATCCACCCCCTATGTTTTCCACTTTATTTTACTTGGGAAATTTGGATGCCACACAGTGGCATCCCAGGCCTGGATTCAGAGGACAAGTTATTCTAAATATCTTCAACTGTTTTTTGCTCAATAATGTTGGATACCGTAACTTCCTGAGGTAGACATAAGACTTACTTCACAAAATTGTTGAGTTAGCCCTCTTGATTTCTGTGAGTAACCAATCTGTTATAATCCAGGACTGACACAATATTCGGTACAATCTGGGTTTGACGTAGTTATCCCCTTCTAATCATGTATGTTCAGGGTATTGGGCAAAACAACTGAGAGTGTCTTGGTATAAGCTGCTTGCAAATGTGAATAAACAGAGACACGTTTCTCTGCACCTCATTGTTTCATTGCAAATCCACTGACAGCAAATACAGACATTGCCAATTTGTGAAGAAGTTGGAAGAAGTTTCAAAAGTGAAAGATTAGAAAATGATGGTTCCAATCTTAGATGACTCCTTTGTCTTTTTTTGGTTGAAGATCACAAAATTGCATGTATATTATAGTGTATTTGCTCAGAGTTTTGGAGGTATGAAATGTGTCGACAAGAGCCAAACGAGATTTTACCTGTTTGATTAATGGTATGGATATCCCATTCCTCAAGGAAAGCGGGCAACAGGACCAGCAAAACAAAGTGTTCCCATCCTTTCCATGCAGGGTGAGCGACCCTCGTTGCAGCTCATCCAGCTTATCCTTTTTATCTTTTTTTTTTTGCATCTAAGGATGGTCTAGGTGGCAGTAAATCCATCTCCGCATACACAATGAAGTGCGCCTATGCTTTTCTTCACAACCATAGGTCATAACACCAGAAGACCCTATTCACTGCTGTTGGGTTCAATGGTAGCACGGGATAGAAAATGAAAATGTTGATCAGTGCGGTCCACGGTACCAAATCGTATTTGTAAACAAAACAGTACACAGCAATTTGCATCATGCCTCTCTTCTACTTATCACAAACCATGTCGACAGATAGTATTGACAGAGGTATGTACCGATATATGTCATTATGCCACTCAACTCAACCCTACAGCTAGTACTCTGCCTGAGTGACTTGCCTAAAAATGCAATTGAGAGCATGGCAAAGATGTTGATGGATGAAGTGTTTGGTATGAACTGTGTTTCACAATAACATGTTTACCTTCTGACATTTGTTATACATGGATGCTTTAGATCAAATTACTGCTGAGAAGAACAACAATGTTTCTGCAAAAATACAGCATGACATTTGGAGTCACCTTGACAGACTTGGCCTCGACAGACACAGTGCGTGTATCGACCTATTTCTCAATGTGGCTCCATGTTGAATATGAGCATCAGTCTGACTCAAGGAACAAGCACATACTATCATGGCACTCACTGACATCCTGAAACCATATTCTGCCATGGTAGCAGAGAGGAAGGAAGAATTATACAAAGAAGATGCAAAGCTACACTATGAAGGGAAAGAGCATGCGGCTCAAATGGGTGGCATGATGTCCAAGCTATGTTACAACACACGTTACACAGGAGAAGGCTGCACAAACTGTGGCTATTCAAAATGTCAAGAGGCATGAATGTTAATTAGGAACGTGTTGGGATTGGGGGTTGTTACTTTAGTCTTCTTGTATTTGTCTCACAAGGTATGAAACTGCATCTGTTCAGCTTTGATTTACAATGTGTCCAATGGATAGGCCATATATGTATATAATGTGACAATATCCTGTGATGTGATCATTCATGATTCCTACAGGCTACAGTTGTCACTGCGAATTTTGTTGGGCAATAATACTGTTGATGTCGGTGTTCCGAGGGTAGTCTGCCCAAGTATTGTTGACAATACAGGCCAACTGGACTATGCTGAAGGAGGAGCCAGTGACCACGGTGGACGTAGTGAGCCAAGAGATAGACCACTGGTCCGACTAGTAGCAGAAGCCGTGCTTGGTTAACAGGTACTATGAGGTCACTGAAGCCAAATCACAAGGTTATGAGACCAGTTGGTTCATAAGTGTCTGATTCTCTCCTGAATCCTCCAGGAGATATTGGCACCAAGTTGCATTGATGTACAGGAATGCGGGAAATGTAGCATAGAGGGTTTCCATAGCACTGACCCGACTGCCGGTTGAGGGTTGACAATGAGAGCCCTAGAGGAAGAACAGGTTTCTAAGAACTCACGATGAGGATCCTATATCCTTCATGAACATATAGATACTGTCGGTGGACAGCTCAACCACCGTTTCTACCCCAGCCAACATTTGACGTGTTGCAAGTGATACCAGATCTTTGTAGGATGGCGAGATCCCCCGTGCTTCAGTTTGTATCCTCTCATCTAGTTTCAAAGCTCGGACTTTTGCATTATCAGCATCTGCTAGAAAATCAAGAAGCTAGAAGGGGTTTATGCAATACAACATAAACTCTTTGCACTTACCGCTTTTTCCACTGAGCTGTACTTTGTAGTCCAGTACGGTCGAAGATTGGCAGAGAGCCCGCTCTTGCTCAATGAACTAATGACGGGGTCGCGATCTAGCCCAATCCCGTAGACGATAGATTTCGAATTTGTGACAGGACCAAGGTCATGGGACAACGCGAAGACCGGTGTATTGCTGCAAAGACAAGTTAATTAGCATCAGCCTAAAGTGAAATTATTAGCACGTGCTCATCAATATATCGATAGGTAAGATTCTGTGTGTCATTGAGGAATCCTTGACTGAAAAAGCGAGGTCGGACCTCATGAGCACCTCCGATATCCCATGTAACTCCGTTGCCCTAGAGGATGTCGAGAAATGTTAGCGCAAGCGGAAGTTGATGTTCCTTACTCACCTGATTCGTCGCATAGCGGAGTATTGCATCCTGAGCCGTATCTTCAGACTCGTTCAGCTCCTTCGACGAAGACAATTTCACGGCATGGGCTATAAGAGGACTGGGTATCAGGGAGGTGTTCCATTGGATCCCCACCTTGCTTGAGGATGACAACCATTCTGATAGTCCATGAGCATCAGTCTCCAGGACTAAAGACTAGCAGGCGTACCTCCACTTAGATCGGAATATATTTGAACCTCGGGAGCTGCACCATCGTCGGAAGCAACCTCGATAAAAACATAACCGAACGGAAAGGATTGGAGAACAAGATTGTCAGGCTGTGTTTCATGGTCATTTCTAATTTTTGGAGCCCGGTATAGATCATTACTTGCCTCGACAGGGCTTAGGAAGGTGACATTGAACTGAACGGTGCCTGCACGCATGATATACACCGTGCGAGTGGGCGTAGTGGCCATTAAAATTCACTCCCCCATCCTTGAAGCCCCAGCCCGATTCTCCCAGCCATGCATAAATGGTTTTGTCTACACGAATGTATCCCGTCCATCCGAGGAACTACCCAGAGGTCAGCAGCTAAGCTAAGTATTGAGATGCAAACAGAACGTACTCGTTTTGTCTAGAAATAGGGCCAGCGTCTGGGATTGAGCTTGGGGTCGTCAGATGAATACAGAGTTGCCCATGTGTTGAAATACGGTGAGCGGGCAATGATGGGCACTACTGAAGGCTTGAATGATTGTGCTGTAATCATGGATATGAAAGAAACAATCAAGGTAGAGAGCATTGGGAGCTGCATATTGTGCTGAATGAAGGTGACGAGCAACGGCTAGTCACTACTTCTTGGATGAGCAGGTGCGAAGAGGAGGATAGGTTCAAGAAACCCTGGAGTGTATGTCAACGTATAAAGGTTGCTTGGTCTGGATAGCTTTGACATAACATATCAGATCATGTTTTGATTTGTTCTAATAACAATGTTCTTGTCCTGTTCTCCACTGAGCCACGCCCGCGATAATTTGCCCGATGCTACAGGTCCATGAGTTCTAGGCAAAACATACTGCTACCGCAGTTGAAGTTTCCTCTGCCAACAACACGTCCGAGCCTACGACGTGATGGCTATAATAACCGTAGCTTTGAGGAGACTACGCGGCATGCCCACACAATGTGCTGTATACAAGTGTTTTAGTTACTGCTGTACCTTTTATTATGACCTGGGCGAGAAGCATTGATCCTGCCCCCCAATGAACCTCAACTCATCTTGACCGGGATCCCAAAAGCGCCAACTACCCGATGCGAACCTGTTCTTGACTGAGCACTCTCGCAACTTAACTACGGTGGGAGGCCTGCCCTGCTACTTGTTGAGCAGCACAGGTGTCCAGGGATTCAGGCTAAGATAATCTGTCCTTCAAGTCCGCAGCAGTCGGTGCTCCACGGACCACGAGATTTGGAATGCCGAATACTGGACGACAACTGTTCCTGTAGTATTCAAATAAACCGAGTACAGGAACTCAGTCATTGTATTTCTAATATGTGAATGATGGTGTCGGCAGCCGTCGGGATACCCACTGTGCGGCTTGCCAAGTTCATACATTATGAAAAAGACGGCAATTTGACGGCAGCCTGGCGATCTAAATTTTTCCATCGGACGTTTAAACAGACGGGAGGGTGAGTGATTCGGGTATATATATGCTGGTAGGGGTCAAAGGGGAACCTGGGACTCCGAGGAACAGATGCGAAAGGAATTCCGAGTGGGCCATCAAGATATGGGTGAAAATGAGACGAATTACGGTCAATCAGAGTCTGGTACTAGGGATCTCTCCCGTTTTCAAGAGGTTGGAGGTCAGCTCGATCTAATCCCAGCTGCTCGACGGGTAATATCTGAAACCGCGAGTTCTGAAAAAAGATCTGGAGACTGTCCTACATCTGATACCGGGCCAAGTTTTAAATCACATTCAAGAACGACAGAGAAAGACGCGTTATCCGTGCCAAAGTACAAGATCAGCGCCAAGAATACATTATCGCGAACGATGCTCGGCCACTCACTGCCTCGTTGCAGTTTTGAGAGCCCCGGCACCTGACAAGATGAGCCATACAGTGAGATTGGTACCATGGGCTTGTCGATTTCAGCAAATAGGTCGTAAGGAGAAAGTGCGGTAGCGGTGAAATCCTCACGGTCGTTGTCATCTGAGCGTCCTACACTGGAGGGTAGTGATGTGTGTTGTATGAGTCGGCAAGGGGCATTTCGGGAGAAAGGCGATAGTTTCTTGAGGTTTTGATTGGAAGGGCGTGAAGGGACGCTAGAATCAAAGCTAGTCAGTGGTATATCTTAAATCAGCACTAATAGACCACGGTCCTTGTGAGTTATAGCATTAGAAATGGACCTGGCTAGCGGCTACGGTAACGCATCTACTCATCGGAGGGTCGCCTGTTTAGTTTAGGTACTTACCAACCTCATGGTCTCGGACGGATATATTACTATGGAGTGTAATCATCCGAAGATAAGATTCAAGCTACAATGGTTATAGGACCACGATTGTGGAGAATATCAGAATGAGCAATACGTTGAGAGTCTTATTGAGTACAAGCTACTATAAAAAACGAAGAGTCGATGTGCAAGGGTCGTAAATGAGAGCCATTAATACATGGATAGATGCAGTACTAGTAGTTGCGGGGATATCAATCCTTAACAACGAAAAAGAACGGTCGAAATAAGCTTGCTCAGATGGCTCATTGTTTCAAACCTTCAGAAATACTGCTCGAATAGGGCATCGAG
Source organism: Marasmius tenuissimus (assembly GCA_029532415.1). Taxonomy (NCBI): domain Eukaryota; kingdom Fungi; phylum Basidiomycota; class Agaricomycetes; order Agaricales; family Marasmiaceae; genus Marasmius; species Marasmius tenuissimus. The sequence continues at coordinate 201,304 of JAQOTA010000061.1, forward strand.
AGACGTAGGTATCGTAGGCGCATCGAGGTCGGGGAATAGGTCGTAAGGAGAGAGTGTAGTGGTAGTGGAATCGTCTAGGTCGTTTCCGGTGTCTGTGTCCTGCACTGGTACCGGTGGGTCGTAATGTGTGTTTAATTCGTCAGGAACGGACGTCTCGATCGCGATTTCCGTCTCCGGCTCGGTGAAGTCAACAACTTCTGGCCTCGGTGGATCGGTAAACCGGCGTGGAATATAGTACGGTGCAAATAGAGGTTTTGGCTGATTGCGCGAGGAAGGCGTTAAGCATGAAGGTACGGGTAAATTCCGAATCGGCGCTGGGAGTGGCGGAAGAAGTGGGAAGTCTACAGCCCAAGAGATTGTCATAGTCTCTTGTCTGTACTTATGTGCAACTTCCTCGATCCCGTTACCTTCGGCTGGTCCTTCTCTCTCCTTCTTTAACTCTTCAGCTCGAGCGTAGAAGACACTCTGCCCACTTGCTGGTAAGCATTTCCATAGGCGGGTAATTTCTCCTGAGAGCTGAGTTCGGGTTTTTGGGACTTCTAGTCCGTTGACGATACTGACTCGTTCGACGAGTCCGTGTTCAAGTGCGTGATTTTGGAAAATGATAAAAGCGTTAGGTGACCGTGGAGATTTCGGACTCTTCCGCTGGGTTTTGGGTGCGACCGGCACATTGGTAATTTGGCGGTGGGGAGGCATTGTGAATTAGCGCCGGCGAACGAGAAGATTTTGAAACAAAGGACTGGAGAGTACAAATGGGGTGGACCGTGAGCGGGATGAGGGGAGGCGAAGGCAGGAAAGCAAAGCTCGTTGGTTGGCCCCTAATATATCAGTAGACGTACCCGGGTCCAGTCATTCTTCACCACAAGAGGACGGTCTATGCCACGGAGAGCAATCCCGTTTTGGAAATGGTCTTTCCCAAAACGGTCGGGAAAGGCAATGGTTGCATTGTCTCGTGTGATAATAACGTGTGAGCTCGGAATCGTTGATGTTGGGACCTGTTTATGGAATGTTCTTACCGTTCCGTTGGATTAAACTGTCGAAAGAATAAGTCAAAGCGGGAATGGCCCATGGCACAACAAGGCCTACCCGCTAAGCCTCAAAAGCCAGGGGCTTTCAAGTGCATATTCAGTGTCTTAAAGCAGAATGAGGCCAATTCGGAGGAACAGATTCCTCTTCTCGTCGAAACGTTTGGCTTTTGCCCTTTCCCAACCTTGACATGGCGGGATTTTTGATGTCCACTCGTGATTTGTGTGGTGATTCCCAGTCAGTTGTCCAGTCGGTTGTCCAGTAGGATGTCCACTCACAGGCTGTGACCAAAATCAAACAAAAACTGTTTATTCATATGAGCATTGCTGTATTCCAGCCTGAACCCTGGGTCTGACCTCTGGTCAATGGTTCTTGCACCTCCCTTTTGAGCCTGGACCTCCCTGGGGCTGATACCTATCTTTCTCTTTGAAGTGACAAGGGGCACCTTTGACAGAACCGTGGTTTTGAATGCTGTGCAGCATTGGCCCTCCTACAAGACCTCCTATACCTTCGGCACACCCATTTGTAGTTGCCCAGTATGGTGATCAGTACTTGAAGCACAAAGAAGCACAACAATGCGGATAAGTGAATGGAGAATTGACGATAAGCTATATTGGGAATATCACGTGATGTGATTATCCTCCTATAGTTTATCAGTCCCTTTCCTTACACTTAGACCCTCGCGTCTTTCTGGCATAACATCTTCTCATCTGCTCTTTCCACTTCCCTGGACCCGACATTTCATGGCCTCTACAAACTGTTGAACCCTGAATTAGAACAACTGTATAACAGTGCAATAAACGTGGTGGCTTCTGAAACTACATAAGGGGACACAAAGTCCTTACCCTTTGCAGGCTGTGTCTGTGTGCCTGATCCAAGCACTGAGCACCAAGAATTTGGATCTGGTATGAGCACAAGTAGCTTGCACTCCGCTCTTTGGCAGTTTAATCATGCTTGCTGGGCAAAAAAGGTCAAACCTGTGACAATTTCCTGCCTATTAACAGCAGTGCTAGTGATGCGCGGGCTCAGGCTCGGCTCAAAGCCTCGGGCTTGGGCTCAACTTTGAGGGCTTAGGCTCACTGAAATCCAGGCCCAAGCCTTGAGCCCAAGCCTGAGGTCAAAGCCCTGGGACTTGGGCCTGAGCCCGGGCTTATACTAATCTTGTACATTATCACGGTAAGGAAAATAGAACATGTTAAACAGCGTAGAATCCGTCTTGAAGTCCCTTCCAACCATTGCCTGCCAAACATGTTGGTCCAGGGAGGCGCAATCAACACATCTTCTGTGACTGGTAGCCTGGGCTCAGTGAGTATTGACCTCAATTTCAGCCACAAAAAATAAACGAGTCTCACCTACTATCGTTGTCAACACGGGGGCTGACAATTCTCGGAGGACTAGAATAATTTTAATTCTCGCCGGTGGACAATGTCAGAGGGCCTGAGCCTAGGGCTTGGGCTTATAAAATGTCGAGCCCGAGCCCTAAGCCCCCTGAAGCCCTCTGCCAGGGCTGGGCTGGGCTTTTCAAGCCCCGGGCTCGGCTTGGGCTCACCAGGGCTCAAGCCCGAGCCCGCACATCACTAAACAGCACCTCTGTGACTGTATCGTGACTGACAAGCAGTGGACATCCTACTGGACAACCCACTGGACAACTGAATGGACATCACCACACAAAGCACGAGTGGACATCGAAAATCCCGTGTGAAGTAGCATTCGGCTTCTACAGAGCTCACCACGTGGGCAAGCTGACGTCAGTTGGTCTGTCAATCCCAACTTCCCCACTTCTCACGCTTGTTGGTCCATTACCACCACCTGTCTCGTAACTCTTTCCATCCACAAAGCCTTCTCCATTCATGCCACGCAAGCGCAAAGCTGGGGATCTCGAGAGAGTGCAAGAAAGTGATGATTCATTCGAAATCAGCTCTCCCAAGCCTGTGAAAAAGTCCAAACAGTCGCAGGTTGCGGGCCCATCGATTCCACCAGTGAGCGGAGGAGCTGGCACGGCCACGAGAACAAAGAGGAAAGGGAAGGAGAAGGAGAAAGAGCAAGATGCGGAGAAACGGCTCGCAAGATATAGGTCTGCATGTCCGAATCCTATTTTGGCTCGTTTGGGTAGGGCTTTGGCTCAGAGGTGCGTATTTCCTCAGTATCTTGCTGCGCTTCGTTACTGGTACTGACTGGAAAGATAATCATAGGTTCTTCTTGATTCACCGAGAACGAGATGCGAACTTACGGGAAAATTTCACCGTGTCTGGGTCAACCGGAAATGTTCGTCTATCCTCGACTCAGCGGGCTATTGCCAACATCGACTCATTTCTCCCGCAGGTTTATACAGTTACTATCGGCAACCTTCCGCACTGTGACTGCCCTGATGCTCTGAAAGGGAATCATTGCAAACATATTGTTCGTTCCTTCTACCTGTTCAATCACCTCGGTCGAACGGCCATACTCAGACACTAGATAGCTTTTCGTCTTCATGAAAGTTCTACATGTGGATCAGGAATCAAGCCATTGGTATCAAAAGTATGCCTCCATCCCTACCCATTATGTTGACTATGTACTTAACGTCTCTCTCGTAGGGCACTCCTCAACTCGGAACTGGAAGAGATTTTTGACTCGGCTCCCGCTCCACCTCAACTCCGTGCTCATGGTCCGCTCGCAGATGAGGAAGTTATAGAGGCATGGAGGGGTGCAACGGGGAGGGCTACCACTCAACCTTCAGGTACGCTGTTCGCTAATCATTCATACCGCCTCGTCCGTGCGCTGACTGTCTTGAAGCTTCCAGCTCATCCTCCAACGATACCCGCCGTATTCCGACTCGAGAAGACGACTGTCCTATATGCTATGATACAATGTATGACGGAACCAAAACCACGGTCAAGGCACTCATCGGTACACTTGAATGGTGTAAACAATGCGGGAATTCGGTGCACAAGGGATGCTGGGATAACTGTAAGTTACATCCCTTCTTCTGGCCATGGCTGCCGATCCGTTGACTGACGACACGTATCCAGACACCAAATTCCAGCGAACAAAATCTGCAGAATCACTCAAGTGTGTTTGGTGTCGAGCTCCCTGGAGCGGTGAGTCATATGTCGTCCTTTGCTTGCTGCCATGTTGACGAAAATACGAATCATAGACGGTTTGGCGAAGGTTTCGGAAGGCAGAAGCAGGGCACGAGAAGGATATGTCAATCTTGCTGGTCTTCCTGGGATGGAAGATGTGGATACTGTGAGGGATACTTCGACTTGTGAGTGGCATTGGATGAATATTGGCTACATTCAGAATGCTGACAGAGGATCCAATCTATTGCAGATTACTCTCGGCGAGGTTACTATGAATCTTATAACTAAAATCCTCGCGCGAAGCCATCTTGTTCTTGACCTAATCGGTGTATATCTCGCCTCAGGCATATCACTCATCTAATTTTACTGATGTCTTGTCTATGTGTGCGTGTGTCTGGATTGCCTGAGGCTACCTCGTCGACTGTTGTCGGTTCGGCTTCAACATCAGAGACCTCTGGGAGCATCGCCAGCCTGAACTTGAGCACAGATGGCTCTCGTCTGTAATCAAATATCGTGTTGGCCGGTCGGGTGTACTGAGAATATTCCTTCCGCGACAAGGCCCCATCGCCCTTTGAATGGTGAGTTCACTGAGGAATTTCTGCTCACTTCCAGCGAGCGTCGTCCTTACCACTCTTTTATCTCTAGGTGCATTGGCCTTTTTATTTTTTGCGCAGTGGATCAAGAGCTGCGTAGCGGATCACAAAGTTGCTTACAGGCTTCATAATATGTGGCGTTGGGACTTCTCATGTCATGGCTCCCAATTCTGAGAAAGGCCTCGCGGCTTAGATACGTCTGGTATTCTAGACGCTTGGCTGGAAAGCAGCGCTGAGGAGAGGTCGAAAGTGGAAGGACCGAGGCAGAGCCCCACTTGCTCTCTCAGCCGGCGACGCTGAACCCGATCCTAATCTCTTGCGGCTGAGTTTAGCTCCGTACCGTCCATGCCCGCTTCATGCTTGGCCATTGTGCAGCTCTCTGAATGGCGCTTGTATTCGTCATGTAATGTCGAATCGATGCAAGCGGTCGAGCAAAACTTGCCCCGAAGGTACCAAGACGACATCGGTTGACGACTTGCGGTGGATTGGCTTAGAGCCTGTGGTCTGATGAGGCGTGACAGACTGAGTCTGGCAAGGGCTGGACGGGTCAAAATGTATCTAGGGATGGTCGTTTTTGGTCACTTCGGGACGCATGCTTTTGTTTTGGAAGGAAAAAAAGGAAAAGGACCCTTGCAGAGAATTCGTACGTGCTGTTAGCGTCAAACTGGTGGATATTCGACGGGCTTAATTCGCTATTCTGTAGGTTTTCGACCATGATAAGACTATCAACGACTCAACCAGGAGTCCGGTAAATACGCTGGCTCGGCCCCAAAAAGGAAGAGCGTTGTGAAGTTCAGTATCAAGGGCATGACGAAGATCGTAATCAATCTGAAGTGATGTACTATTCTCAGCACCCTCCTGAAAATTTGTATGAACGGCACTGACCTGGCCAATAGAAGCGCAACGGAGTTCATATGTATATATCTCTGACTGGGAGACTTGTGCACTACTCCGTTGTCGGAGTGAACAAAGACTCAGACATAATAGAGTAAACTCGGTAAACGGTTGGGAGCAAATGTGAATGCTTCGGGTGCTTACCTGGAATCCTCAAGAACTCGTTCAAAACGGACCAGGCCCATTTTTTGACTCAATGACTGGCCCTTAAGTCACGGTCCCTCAGTTCAGCGCGACTGTTGGACCAGACGTTCCCATGCTCTCTTTCCCCACAGCCCTGGACTGTAGCATTCAGCGTATCGAGATGAACAAGTTGAGTATACCGCCTGGGCGAGGTCTTAGAGTTCTTTATCACTGATGCTCTAATGCAAGCTCTCTGCGGCCTATCAAAAAACTTGCTCCTGAAACACTATCCACCATTTTTGCATACGCAGTTGAGGAGAATAGCTTCGCTCGTGGAGATGGGGAAGGATCTGTACCGCAGGCCATGCGGATCAGCCAGGTTTGCACGTACTGGAGAAACATAGCGAGAGACACCGCCGAAATTTGGTTGCGGATCTCAGTCGACATCTACTTTAAAAATCCTACCTCAGAGCCGGTTGTGGAAGCCATTCGGACTCATCTCGCCCTGACCAAAGCCTATCCTCTCTCTCTACAGATGAAATTGGATTATGACTGCTGGCTTTACTCTATCGGTTCGCCAGTCCTGGACCTATTAATTCCGCTGCTCCCCCGTTGCCCTGCTCTCGGTTTGACTATCCCTCCTCTCCCCTTTGCCTTCTCCTTCAACTTCGAGCGAGCCTTCAAGGCTGCCTTACCTCTTCTCCGGTCATTGTTCATTTGCCTCTCTCACGGCTGTGATCCAACAGACTCCGAACTCGACGATGATGTGATTCGTTTTGTGAAACACTTCTTTGGTGCCACCCCGAACCTTGGAGCCTTCTCCTTGGATGTCTCGAGAAGATCCTGGGGCTTCAGCTACCAATGGGAACCCCTCTTGGACTCAATTCAGCATATCACATCTGTTAATATTCAGACAGACATTTATGGAGCAAGGCTGGCTCTGGATTGCTGCTCGAGGTTGTTGACGGCCATCTTTGACATCGCCAGCGAGATTCGGGCACCAGTTCATTCACCGGACCAGGAAGTCTCACAACCTCCTCTACGACTCCGAAACATCTCTCTTCATTTCCAGAAGGTTGATAAAACCGACCTCAATTGGAACCTTCAGCTGCTTTTGGGGGATTTTACATGCCCGGAGCTTGCTTCATTCATTCTATCCTCAACTAAAACGCGGCTTAAGAAATCTCGGGGAGACCTGGAACCCGAAACACCACTTGTAAAGTTCATAATCCGGTGTAGTGAAGCGGGGTTGCGCCTACAGAGCTTCGAGTTATCCGCAACACCTCTCATGAATCTCACTCCGGTCGTCGAACAAATGCCACACCTTCGGCATCTGGTGGTTGTGGACCCTGAGCCAAATGACGGGAAAAACGCGATCTTAACGGATCTGGTATCGAAGCAGCTTGTGGACTCGGCCTCCCTTTCTAGAATCCGAGCCATCCAGTTTCGAGTCGACCGGTACTGGGAATACCGCGTCTTCGAGAAGGTGGTAAAAGCCATTATGAGACGGATAACCTCAAGCTCGGCCATGATTTCGCTTGTGCTTTGTGATGAGCGAAAGCGGGTCAACAAGGAGCGATTAGTGCGATACTTTGACGACGCGAGAAAGCTGGGACTGCGGTCCAGACTTGAAAGGTCAAAATGAGCGGTTTATCATTAGACTGAGTAATGAATGTTACTCACATGATAGTGATTATAGTCGCGTACCACCTCCTCACGTCTTGCCCCATCGTCTCACACGCTGCACGGCCTACGTGCCATATTCTTCCAGCTTCGGAAAGTACAAAGATCAGCACTATTGAATGAAAACCACAATCAGAAAAGCGTACCCGTCAAAATCGTTAGGAGAATGTTGAACGTGAGACCAGCGAGGTCATATGCGGCGCGGATACTACCACCCAACTCGAAGATCCGACGGTTCGAGTCCTTTTGCATGTCTGATCCCCCGACCGATCCCATTAATGCACCAGAGAGTCCAATTTCCAAGAGGTCGGTGAGACTTCAACGAGAACAAGCAACATGGGGGATCCAGAGGCCGAATGGAACCGTGACTTACTATTCATGAGGGCCGACATAGTGATGAGAGGCACTCCTACCCGCGTTTGGGAGTCCCAGATAACGTGGCATCGATGAATCTGAACGAGAGGTGTGATCTTTTGAGCTACCTGCCATTGTAAGGACGCAGTGAAGACGAACCATCATCATCTCGGCTGTATAACTGGAAAACGCAGCGTCAACAAACAACGACCGTCAAGGGTCTAAAAATCAACGAACTTTAGCAAGACCGGAAGAATATTGAGGATTGTGCTGGGGATTTCACGATAAGTAAATCCACTCGGTTCCTACAGGAAAACGAAGGCTACGTACAAATGAGCAAGCTTCAGTGTATCGCATGAGTTGTATTCTGCAAGGGGCAAGTAGTTCCTCGTCCTTGCAGCAGTAAAGTTGATTATGGATTGACGCGTCTGGGACCAAGCCTCGACAACTACCTCCATTGAGGCAAATGTGAACAAGGCTACGATAAATCCGAGGTACAGCCGATGATTCGAGGTATCCGGTTTCCGTTTTAACTTTCGAACTGTAGCGCAGAAAAGCAGAGAATAGAATCCTGGGAGAGTGAGATAAGGAGAATGTCGAAGGACCGATTATACTTGGATGTAGCCCACCGTAAGCGAGAAACATAGTCTGCCCGAATGTTAATACCGTTTTTTGCTCGCATAGACTCAGAGAAAGAAACGTACCGATAACGTGCTAATGGGGAGAACGATGACTTGGCGAACCGTCAAGAATGGGGCGACCATCTCTTCCAATGAAGACATGGGGTGTACACAGCAGAGTTCAAGCTTCTTGAAACCTTCTCGCAGCGCCTTTATGGCCTCCCAAGTCCTGGAGGCTATTGATTCCAGCAAGATTCCTCGAAGTTTCATTCCGGGTATTGGACGCCGCTGAGTTGGATGTGTCATCGATAAGTAGCCCCCGAATCATAGTTGTAGCTTTGAGCTCGCTATTACAGATAGACTTCGTCCATGCCAGTTCATGATTAGCATAACGCAGAACAACTCTCGGTAGCGCTACTTACATAGCTGAGCTACAAACGGCGACAGATACTGCAGTATAGGTAGACATGGATGGTCATTTCCAAGTGAATTCACTGGAAAGAAGTTGAATCAATATAGCGCCCATATTAAGAACATGTTCGATGTCTACCTCCGAGCTTCTAGTGGCTGACTGATGACATCTTGAATCGCACATAGATATTGAGTCACCTTGCATTTCATATCGGACGCGTTTTCCATTAGCCATTCTGATGTTCACTAGCAATATGATTGAGCGCTGAAGCGAACAAGCATGGGTAAGGTATATGAGTGGAGCTAGTGTAACAGCGCCGCATACCGAATACAGAATAGCGATCTATCTCACTGCCTCGCCTATTGGAATACTACTAGGTGTCACAAATCTAGGTGCTGTGTGGTGAGCTCAACCACGATCCCGACAGACTGGTTATATAGGAGCAATGAGGCACATGGGTGAGTAAAGAAAGCTCGATGATACACAAACGCTCAGGCTGGGGGCTCTGAACAAGGTTGAATTATGGTGAGGGGTTCACAATCCGGTACGAGTGCAATAACAGAAAGGCCTACTAGACAACCCTGAGATCAGATCTTACATCGGAGGGCGAGCTCACCATTCATCACAAAAGGGTATTGTCACGAAGTGCTGAGTGTCTATCGGAGACGGCAGAGGCAGAGAGTGGTGGTAGCAAGCTGGGAGAGGAGCAGCGGGCTCGACTCAGACAGAGGTAAGGCAGAAACTGGTCCCAACAACAAGTTAGATCTATTGTAGGGAAGGAAAGAAAAGGAAACTGTACTACTCACCTGGTCCCAACGAGGTCAAGATGAGGAATCAGGTGAAGACTAGCTAGCTTATATACCTATCCTACGGTCAGAGCTGGAGTCGGAGTGGCTACCTATGAGTCGAGGATAAATAAGGAATGAGTCAATATGAGATAATGGGATGGCTGCGCGAGGTGGGTTAAAGCTGCGCAATGGTGGGTTAAGAAAGGGAATCGTGAGAAATAAGGATGTATAGTAAGTGACTGTGAGAAAAGAACATGTGATAATCATGTGAGCAAATGGTGGAGGGAAAAGTGGTGTCTTCATGACAGGTATCGAAACGACACAGCACCTCAGGACAAGGCCTATCCTGTCCGTCCGTCCAACAAGTCTCTCCATCCGTGTTTACAAAGTCCAACAACCGGATCGGGATAGTAACCTATAATCTCCTTTTTGTTCTTCGCTTCGACAACTTGAACTGCCATACTACTACCCTTGTTCAACCGAGACAATTTCACAAGGTCAAGGTGCTCTATTCTCGAGCGAACATGGAGGAAAACCGACTCAAGGCCCCATCCAACCCATGACTGCAATGTCTCCTCAAACGCACGTGCCTCCAAGTTGGATTTGCTGTCCAGTGCTAGTCTGAGAGTCTGCAACTCGGGAACGAGGGCAGCTCTATTAGGATATCCATTGTTGCTTGTTCGAAGCCAAAGGCACATAGACTGCAATCTCACGGCTCAACCCTCCGTGACCCTTTGACTAGAGATTATCATGTGAGGCACAACGAGTTCCACCTTTCGGAGTCTGGGAACTGCCTTTAGAGCCTCACAAAAGGATAGAGCGGTGATGTATACTCGATCGAGGTGGAGATGGGCCAGCTCAGCCTGCGAGTGGGACAAGAAGGATGCAACTGTCTTGGAAAAAGATTGCGACTGGAGGTCCAGGATTGGAGGTGTAGAGTCAGAGTCACGGATTGTCAAGGATGTGAGGTACGGGCAGATAAGCCTTTTGAGAAATTGCGTAGCCTCCATTGCCCCGCATCCTGGTGCCTGCTCCAGAAACAGCTTCGAAATATAAACACGTCGTGGGATGATGGTTGGAGACGCGGTAGGATCGGGTACAGCCTGGTCTTTGGCCAATGTAAAATGAGCGAAATCAAGACTTCAGCAAAAGGATAGAAGCGTAGCAGTGCTATCAGGGTAGACTTCAACTCTAAGGGAAGTTATTCAGGACTCCATCAACGTATCGAGTAATTGATGGGGTATGAAATGTGCTTCTTGGCTGGAGATGCACAGATCGCTGCATTCGGCGGAGATGTGTTGAATCCATGGACTATAATTAGATCCCGGTATATCTGAAGTCCCGGTTCATACTTCCTGCCATTGTACTATTGTTCCATTCTTTATTGTTCTATATGCTCATATGTACAATTCCTATTGTTGTCCTTATATGGTAACTCTATGGTATCTTCATGTATATAAGCTTGTAGTTCTCTATCTGAATCTACAGTGTGCTTGAGCTTCTACGTCTCGCCTCTATCTCTCTAAACTCCTCTCTGGTAAGTAGTAGTGTAGCCATGTTGTAGTCCTCTGTGCTAGGCGTCATGCCGGCTCATCAGGTTATGGGCCCCGGTTAGCCCGACTACAATGACGAGCGCCTTGATGGCTGCTGTCAGCGACGAGCGCCCCTAGGCTGCTGTCATTGGCTAGCTAGGCTAGACCTGCATGTTGCCATTGACCTCTTAATTGAGTGCTTGATCTATGGCATTGATGTACGTCCTTCGACGACATCGGATCTTAAGGATCCAATGCTCCTCGTTGAGCATAGCACCTTGATGGCTGCTCCCTGTGTTGATTAGATGCATGCTGATACTGTCTTTTCTAGATCCAACACAAATCTCTATACCTCTTACTACCATGTTCGATGTTAAGAAATACTTCTCTGGTCGCTTTGACGGCACCAACTTCAAACAGACCTACTACAGCAAGATGGAAGCCGTGTGCAAGACCCAAGGTCTTTATGGTCATCTCACTGGCCAAGAACCACGTCCCTCCATGCCCCTTGGCACTGTGACTAGCCCCGCAGGGGTTACTCCTGTTACCCGTGCCACCATCCCTCCTGAGGAGCACGCTGCCTGGATCAAGGAAAGTCTTGCGTGGGACAAGGAAGATCTCCAGCTCATGGGAATCATCCAGATCACCACCACCAAGGAGGTCTTCGATCCGATTAAGGACATGAACGCCGAAAAAGCTTGGGAACAGCTGAATCTCACCTACGGCGAGCCTACTTTGTCTGCCATCTATGGCGACTTCGTTAAACCCGTCTCTTTCAGACTCACCACCTCTCATCCCCAAGCCGGCATCGCCAAGTTCAAGTCCTACATTGAACGACTCTCCGAGGTAGGAGTGGTTCTCCCCGAGTTGATCAAGTCCCTCTTGCTCATTGCCGCTATTCCTCCTGAATGGGACACCGCCTCATCCAAATCCCTTCATGACTATGTCAGGGATCCTGAGGATGAAGATTGCATCACCGTTTCCAAGGTTCATGATGCGATCATGGTCGAATACGAACGCCAGAACCCGCAACTCGCCAACCGCCTCTCTGCGGTGAAGCGTGCTGGTAATCGTGAACCATTGTTTGGTCAGCAGCAACACCCGCAGCAGCAACGTCAGCAGCGTGGGTATCAGCAGCAGACCAACACCCGTCCACCACAGCAGCAGCAGCAACGCCAATCTTCGAACCAGAACAAGGGTAAGAAGAAGAAGCAGCAGCGTGGTACCCGCGGTCGTATCAACCAGCACCAGGGTCCCGGCAACACCGGCAGTAACAGCGGTAACAATCGGTCTCATGGTCACTCCCATCTTGCGTCCTATGCATCCGTCGTTGCTTTCCCTCCTCCTGTTCGTCCTTACTCCTCGATCACTGACCGCAGGGAACGTATTGCGTTGAACGCAGTCAACAACTCCCTGCGTGCCGAGATTGCCAGTGCCCCTCCTAGCCGTGCTAGAGGATCTCCGCCCCCAGTGCACTTTACTGGTCACTGGGACAAGTCTTGTGACAGCACCGTTGCTCCCGCTGTCAAGAAGAATCCGGCTGCCATGCAGTCCTTCACCGGCTTCAAGCCATCCAAGTCAGTATTTGATGATGTACGTGAAGCACATTCACTTGCTGGCAGACTTGGTGTCCCTAAGACGGCGCAGCATCTCAAACCGTTCGAACAGATCATCACGTCCGCCGCCAATTGTTCGCTCCAGGATCGTATCTCGAAGCCTGGTTCCTCGTCCAAGCGAATTCTGGAGAACGATTCAGAAGTTGAAGGAGCCGGATGTTCTTCTTCTACTTCTTCTAAACATGCTCGCAGCACTGATCCTGATGAAGATGTAGAAATGGACTGGGGATCTGACGACAGTATGGACGATATGACTTCCCTATTTGGTAATGATGTTGACAACAACATTGCTGAAGCTGCAGGAGTAGAGGACGTCCCGGATGATGTCTCTCTTGGATTGTTCCACGATGACAGGCAAGTTCCATATCTTGACCTGCTTTCCCAATCTGATGCAACCTTACAGCGATGCTCACAACTAGTTGGTATCAGTAGTTCGCGTCGTAGTCGTAGTGATCTGGCATCACTTGTATCATATTGCAATGCTACAAAAACTGGTACATCACCTCTGTTGATGTTAAGAACACCTTTCTTTATGGTGATCTTGTTGAGGAGATTTACATGGAACAACCTGAAGGCTTCAAAGTCAAGGGCCAAGAACGTAAGGTACTACGCCTGCGTTGTACATTATATGAACTGAAGCAAGCTGCCCTTGAATGGTGGCGAACCCTCAGCTCGTCCATGAAAGTACTAGGCTTCAAACGCCTGACTTCCGATGCTGGACTCTTCATCTGCAAAGACCCGAAGAGTGGTGAAGTTGTGTATGCGATCATATACGTTGACGATGCACTCTTCATGGGTCCTAACAAAGCTTTTGTTGACAAGAAGAAAGCTGAGTTCATGGCTCGATGGGAATGTCGTGATATGGGCGATGCTAGCGAGGTCTCCGCATGAGCATTCGTCGCGAAGGCAATAAGATCATGATTGACCAGAAGGATTATCTGAAGAAAGTCCTTGAATGTTTTGGGATGCCTACGCCCTTACCTGCTGGCTATGTGCCAACTCCCAACGATGGTCCAGTCAATCCTGCCATTTGCTCCAGATTCCAGTCTGTGATTGGGTCGCTTCTGTATATTATGCTGGGCACATGTCCTGATATTGCCTATGCAGTTACGAAGCTTTCCCAGTTCTCTTCTAATCCAACAAAGGAACACCTCGATAAAGCTCTATATATCTGCCGCTATCTAGCTGGCACATCAGATTATTCACTTGTCTGCGATGGTGACTCTGATGGAGGTCTTCTTGCATTCACAGACTGGGATTGGGCTGCTGATCCTATCAAACGCTGTTCGATCACTGGCTACTTCTTTAAGTTAGCAGGCGGCATCTTCTCGTGGCAATCACATGCCCAGAAGACTGTAGCTCTTTCTTCCACTGAGGCTGAGTATATGGCACTGTCGGATCGCAGTCGTCAAGCTTCCTGGATAAGATTGCTACTCTCTGAACTTGGAATTGACTTAGGTCCTATTCCAATCTGCGGAGACAATCAAGGCTCTATCTTCATTGCATCTAATCCGGTTCAAGAACGCCGAACCAAGCACATTGATATTTGATATCATTATATTCGATCATGTGTTGAAGATGGCAAAGTTGAATTGTTCTTCATTGAAGGAGTCTATAATCCCGCAGACATGTTTATGAAGAATCTCGGACATGAGAAGTTCTTACGGTTCAGAGATCACCTTGGACTTGAATTCTATTTGTCCACTTGATTCACTCAGATGCGCTTTTTCAGCTGCACTTAGCGAGGGGGTGTGTTGAATCCGTGGACTATAATTAGATCCCGGTATATCCGAAGTCCTGGTTCATACTTCCTGCCATTGTACTATTGTTCCATTCTTTATTGTTCTATATGCTCATATGTACAATTCCTATTTTTGTCCTTATATGGTAACTCTATGGTATCTTCATGTATATAAGCTTGTAGTTCTCTATCTGAATCTACAGTGTGCTTGAGCTTCTACGTCTCGCCTCTATCTCTCTAAACTCCTCTCTGGTAAGTAGTAGTGTAGCCATGTTGTAGTCCTCTGTGCTAGGTGTCATGCCGGCTCATCAAGATGAGGTATTCTGAGAGTTCAAGGCCTATTGGACTAGCTGTATGATTGAGGGTGACGTGAAGAGATTGTGGATGTGGAGTCGACCATTTGTCGATATCTTCAAAGAAAATCTGGTGATCAAATCCACCAGACTGCTGGACGTAGGTGAGGAACTGCCATTGAAAAGAGTGAGAGAGGAGAACAGAGATGATTTGGTTGGTGACTGGGTGGGTATGAGCTGTACAGGGAGTGCACTCTACTTCGAGGTCCAAGAACTTTTTTTTTGATCGAGCAAGGCATGCCTCAAGTTGTCGAACAATACCATACAGATATGGTGTGTCATCAAGCTGCAGAGTGACAGAGATCTGTGCCCAAGCAAAAGCGGTGGCAAGCGTCATGTCTTGCCAACGACGGCAAACTTGGGCGTATGTGAATGCTTCTGAAATGTGTTTCTGCGCCAGATCTGCTGTGGATACATTTCTTCTGACAGCCAGGAGTACGATATGGGCGAGGATTTCCGCAGGTACTCGTTGAAAGGGAGAGAATAGTTGCTGATATTCGATCCGGGATTCCTTCAACTGCTTCAGCTTGGCCTCCTGGCGCTCAATCTGTTCGGTTAACAAAGAAATTGCTGCCTTGGCTGTTTCGACCTCTGCAACCGATAGAGATCGCTGGTAACAAAGAACGGCGGGGACAATGCCTGGTATGGTCTTGACAAACTGAGAAGAGTATCAGCGCTTTGAAAAACGAGAACATTGAAGCAACACAAAGACTTGCCTGCTTGAATGGCGGTTTGGGACAAAGTGACAATGCCAAGGCGACACACGTGCCAGGTCCTGTTCCTGGTTTTGCGGCAAATTCCGAACCGCGCGCAATTGGCCCAGGTGTTGAACCCAACCCTGACCAGTGATTCTTCCCTCAACCCAAACCACAACCACGGTGACACAAAACATGTTGAAGACCCAGCAAAAGTGATTTGCTTGTGCCACTGGCAAAGCTAGGGCAAAACTAGAACAACTATTCGGAAAGATCGAGAGAAGACGAATTTCCTCAGGCTGATGGTGAGTATAGGACATATATTCTGGTTTCGCTTGGTGGCGCTAAATGGCCATTGCCACAGAATCAGCAAGAAAGGAACACCATTCCAAAGTCACCGAAAGGGATACAGGAAAGCTCAATCTTCCATTAACAATGTCTCTAGACGTGCTTTACACCGTACGTCTTTTGTGGACAGTTACCCCTTCAATGTTCGTTCATTTTACTTGGCTTCTTTTTTTGTTCTATCCAGATTTTTAGTTTCCTCTGGCCAGAATCAATTTCATCTCTCACCCGTGTGAACCATGTATTTCGGTTGATGTTACTATCCTCCAAAACAATGTTCATATGGACTCGTGTCCTAGCAAGAAACCTTACTCCCTCCTGTTGAAGCAGTCTGGTACCTACCGTCAATGAACCATCATGGGGCTACCAGACAAGGTTGAGGTCACAGCTGAGATGGTTCAGAATCCCCCTGCAATATGTTCACCTATGAGCTCGAATGGGCAACAGAGCATCTCATACGTATAGCTTCAAAGAGTTTGTCGGGAAGGATGTCTTCAAGAACTGGATGGAACCTACATCTTGTTAGGTTCAATCTAGGGGAGGCCCTGGACAATCTGGCTACTGTGCAGGGGAGATGTTCAATTTGTGGACAGGCTCTCAGCCCAGCGTCAACGTTGGTACAAAATTCGACGTGACTGTATTTCCTACAGCCAGATGCGAGTGGTTACAGGAGCTTCGTGCTCAAAATGTGGACCTCTTGGGGATTGTTGCATGCCTTTCTCTCACGTTCGGCTGCTGGCCTCAAATGGGCTACTTTTGATGCTGAGAGGATATAAGATACTACAGCAGGTAATATGGACGATAGAGCAAGGTAGTATTGGTGTTTGAAATGTCCGGGAACCTATAAAGTGCGTACCAGGGGCTTTGTTGGGACGTGGAGAGAAAGTTTGAGTTTGATATTGTTTCTCAGCTAATTCCCCCCAGGTTGGTTCCCATTCTTGACACTCAGCGGGAGTCCACAGATCACTCACGCCTTTTGAGGGGAGCCTGTCACCTCTTCAAATCACGAGGGCATAAGAGACCAGGGACGTGATTACCCGGTCTTCCATATCCTCACACGAGAGGAGGTACAAGAGTTAAAATTGAAGGACAGGCGCAAGTGCCAGTCATGCGCCCATTGTACCACCAATACTGAAGACCTGTGGACAAGGGAAGTTGTGTCGGAGGATCTGAGGGATAAGTGAGCAGCCTGTCACCAATCCACGTCAGAGCCTCACTGACAATTTTGTCGAGGCACCAAATCCTGGATCCCCATGTCCCACAGAATTTCTTCTATTCAGCCTCGGACGAATGGGAGAGTCAAGGAGAAAGTGAAGGAGGGCAGGCAAAGGGTTGGGCGGCACGGGTACCAGGCTAACACACTTCCGTTACATACAATAGAGCCCACCACAATAGCGAAAAGTAATGGTTCATCCTAAATTACCTACGGATACTTTGCTCCCGTCATTACTGTCAATAGCATACACATACACATATGATTATTCCATGAATACCTACCGAAAATTCAATTTCTTCAGCCTGACTTGTTCACCATTCACATTGCTGGCGTGGTATTTATTGACGGAGCGACGAAGCAAACAGGTTCACTTGCAGTTGATCATGATAGTGCATCTAGAGGGGGATCTGCTTACTCAGTGACAAATACCTAATGACGTGAAGACTAGAGAACAGATTCAAGTCCTCTATAGGGGAGAACCAGTAGTCTATATCTCCAAAGTCGAAGACAATCTCACGGTAAATGAAGTGTGAGGGTATGTGTTAATTGGCTGAGGGTGCGAGTCTTTCAAACTCAGTAACTCGCATGCTAGTACGAGGTTGCTGGCCAACTGAAGCGACCAGTAAAATTACTCACAAATGCGCGATCTCAGGCTGAAGGGGCATGTCCGTTATGATGTCCGTCAACGGCACATGATTTTAGAAAGACGTGAAGTAGGCTGTACGCACCCTTTGATTATCAGCTCACTGTTCCGGGGTCTATGAACCGAATTAGGTCCACTGAGAGCCACATAGTCCATAGTATATACGGCCGGGGAACGACAAATGGTAACCTTGTTAGTGCTAAGAGAGCTACGAAAACCAGCATAAAGGTTATGTACGATTGTGCGATGTCTATGTTCACGACTCAGGTCCAACTGAGGTCCAACGCGAGGTCATGACGGTCAGGCAGAGAGGGAACCATCACAGTTGGTCACCTTTGTGTCTCTTCGGCATTTGCCGCGGATATCACCCATCTATATCCGCCAATCTCCGAGCCTTTCCACCTTAAGCTCAAATACTTGCTGTACAGCAGCAGCCAACTAGTAGCTACAGAGTAGCCCCATGTTGAGCCAGCATAGTTAAAGTGCACAGTGGGTATAACAACGTAAACCTCACATGGGTAATACACAGAGTGTTCTTGTAGACTTGAGATGCTTGTGAAGAGGTGATAATCGAGTAAATTGTCCTAAGGCTTAGGGCCTTGGAATACCAGCTTTTATACACAAGTTTCTGTACATGTAAGAGTAATTACAATTCTATGAAATCACTACTAGAAGTAGGTATTTAGCCAATACTAATGAGTCTTTTGTCCGTTGTGCCTCGCACTTTGGACTATAAGCATCATACTTGATGTAACTACATATGTAGTAGATATCTACAGTGTCATTTGTGAAGCAATAACTACATAGATACATTCTTGCATGAGAGCGCAAGTGTTCCTAGAGGCGTAGCTCTATAAATAGTGTGACACATAAACAACACATCAATATGTATCACAAGATATCCATCATGTTCAACACTCCTCCTCACTAAGTTCATCATGCAAGATAGTGCTTAGTGAAAAGTTAATCCTAAAGATTGCCTGAACAATTCAAACTTTGTTCTGCCAAGATTCTTCGTAAGAAGGTCTGCAGGTTGCTTAGCAGTTTCGACAAAGTATATTTTAACTTTGTTTTCTTTGACTGCTCCCCTAATAAAATGATACTGATTATCAATGTGTTTCGTCCTTTTATCAGTAGCTTCATTGCTGCTGAGGAAGATAGCACCTTGATTGTCACTGACACATGGTATCAATTTGATGGGAAAGTTTAATTCGTTCAATAACGACTTCATACAACATGCCTGACATGTACAGTCAGAAAGAGCCATATACTCTGCTTCTGTGAATGATAATGCAACAGTTTTTTGTTTCTGAGAAACCCAACAAACTGGTGCATCGGCAAGCTTTACGATATATCCAGTTTGTGACTTACAATCATCTTTATCAGTTGCCCAATCAGAGTCAGCAAAGGCAATCAATCCATGATTTGATTTCTCATCGTAAATAAGTTCATACCTTGCAGTGTGAACTAAATATTTCACAATGTATAAAGCCTGCTGTAGGTGTTCCTTGCTAGGATTCGCACCATACTGTGACATTTTGATTACAGCAAAAGAAATATCCGGACGTGTTCCAAGTGCCAGATAAAGCAATGATCCTATCACTAATTGGAATCTATGCCTAATCTCGGGATTAACCTTCCCTTGGTTTTGGGTAGGATTATAGCCATCAGGCAATGGCGTATATGCCGTTTTGGCATTCAGAACTCCGAATCTACAAATTATCTTATCAAGATAGTCCCGCTGATCAAAGATCAGTGTGCGGTTCTTCCGATTACGAGTAATTCACATTCGTAAGAATTCTATAGGCTCGCCTAAATCTCGGCATTCCCAGATTTTCATGAAATCGCTTTTCAGTCTATTGACTAGGTTGCGATCTGGACCCATAAACAAGGCATCATCAACATATACTACAGCAATAACCATATTGCCATTTTTGTTGAAGACATATACGCCAGCATCGGATAAGCATTGTTTGAATCCCAGACGTTTCATGGATTCAGTACATTGACGCCACCAGGCTCGAGATGCTTGTTTTAATCCATATAATGCTTTGCGTAACCTCCAAACCTTGCTGGAGTCCTCAACAAAGCCTTCAGGCTGTTCCATGTATATCTCCTCATCTAAGGCACCATACAGAAATGCTGTTTTAATGTCTAGCGCAGAGATCTCCCAATCTTCAAGCGCTGCTAGTGCCAATAGAAGTCGTACAGTTGCAAATTGTACTACAGGAGAGAACAACTCGTTATAGTCTATCCCTTGTTTTTGCGAAAATCCTTTTGCAACAAGTCTTGCCTTTTTACGGCCATCAGACTTGATATCAAATACCCAGCAGGATTTAACCGCTTTTCGGCCTTTAGGTAGTGTAACCACATCAAAGATGTTTCGATCTTTCAGTGATTGTAATTCCAGTCTGCATGCTGCTTCCCAAGATGGTCGTTCATCTTTAGGACGTTTCTGGACTTGTTTATATGTCCATTCACGAATATCATCATAACTACTGGCCTGAAGACCATATAGTTGATGACCGTTATTCAGCAAATAAACCAGGTAATTTACTCCCCCTTCCTGAGCAAGGTCACGCATATTTTCATCTGTCTCCATAGGAGTAACTGGATCAGGAACCCTTACTGGTATTGTTTCAGGTTCATTTGTCGGATTTATCTGACTTCTCCAGTGTGCTTCAGAGTCAATGTCGCATTCTATTTCTACAGGAGTCCTGTTTCCATAAACATTAAATGGTCGAACAGGTGGAAGTCTGGTTCTTGGTGGATTCCTTCTAGGAGCTGGTGGCTGATTTTGTATATTTTGCCACTCGTCATAATCATCTCAACGAAAACTAAAAGGATTTGTTGCTCCTGAAGGACCAGCAGACCGTGGATCCGGACCATACTGATTAGGATTAGTACCGGAACCTTTTGGTGATCCGGGTCCATCAGTAGGTGGATGATAACCATTGTGCACATCATCACTTTTATCATCCTGGTTCAGATCCATGAGAGGATCTCCCCCATGCTCATGATCATCATCATGGGTATCTGGAGGGGGTGGTGGATCAAATGAATTGTTATCATTATTATGATCCTCATGGCCATCGTATGGGTATGATGGAAAGGGTATAGACTGGACAGATTTGTCAGTTTTATCAAACTCTATGGATCCGGGCAATTCCTTTTGACATTTAGGAGACCAGTTTTCATCGAAAACTGCTTGTGGAGTAATGTACACTGAATTGTTTGTTGTACGAAAGAACCGATAAGCTTTTGATCCGCTTTCATATCCAATGAATATCATTGCTTCTGAATGCGGGGAAAGCTTGTTTTTCCGTTTCAGCAGGTACGCATAGGCACCACAACCAAAAGTCTTAAAATATGAGACATCTGGTTTCTTTCCTTCAAACAATTCAACAGGTGTTTTATACTTCCTCGAACGTATAGGAGTTCTATTATAGATATGGACTGCTGTGAGAATTGCAAATTCCCACCAATTTTCAGGTGCACATGCCTGAAATTGCATAGCTTCAGATTTTTCTCGCAGAGTACAATTAAATCTTTCAGCTCGTCCATTTTGTTCATGCACATTGGGTGAACCTCTATTAGGAAAAATTCCAAGAGAGTTATACCAGGCCCACTGTTCATTTGAGAAGAATTCTCCTCCTCGATCAAAGTGTACGTGTTTGACCTTTTTATTAGTCTGGTGCCCCACAAGAGCAAGCCAATTGCGTAGTTTTAGATCTGTATCACTCTTTTTACAGATTGGATATACCCATCCATACAAAGTTGCATCATCAAATAAAGTTAATGCATATTTGTTTTGATAGTAAGAGTGGGTAGGAAATTCAATCAAATCACCATGAACTAATTCTAGAGGCTCCTTTGCACGTTTTGAAGAAGAAGGGTATGGTTTTGCAACCATTTTGCCTTCCGCACAACCACGAAAAGGTTTATCTTCCTTAGAGATAGCCAATCTCTTTGGAAACCCTTTAACATTTTCCTCTAGTTTCTCTAGGACTTTGGGATTTATGTGTCCCATTCGCCTATGCCAAAGTTTGGAATCATGAATTGGGAAAGATGCGACTGATGTGAAGGAAGCTTCTCCCACAAGAATCTTCGCGTTCATCCATCGCAAATTATCTTCTCCATAGCTCAGATAAAAGCTCATGAGAAGAGAATTATCTTTCTTGCTCCGGATTGAAGTGGTATGTTGAATATTGACAGTACCATATCCTGTTATTTGCACTCGTGCTTTATCCCCAGCTAAAGTTGTAAGACTTAAAGGTGTTTCAAAAATCTGATAGTCTGAAAAATCTGTCATAAACGGAGTCACATGCACAGATGCACCGCTATCTAGTAGCCAGGCTTCTTGCATATTTTCAATTTCACAATCACTCATTAATGCAGAACAATATGACTCTAGTTTTGTTGTAGCAAATACAGAAGTTAATCTAGTTTTTCTAGGTACTGAGTTCCTTAGTACATGATAGTTCTGCATTGAGTGTTTAGTGAAAGATTGACTATCAGAAGATTGAAATACTTGCCAGTCTCCACAATCATTACTTTCTGCCCATCCATCAACATCATCTACTCCTTCAAGGCCATCATCATAATTTCGATCATCGAAGTATCTTTCATTTGATTGGAGTTGGATCTGTTGATATCCTTGTTGGATAAGAGCGAGTGTACGAGCTCTGCTTGTATCATACTCTTCTTGTCGTTGACGTTGATCCCTTTCTAAGTGTATATGTTCAGCATCCATTGCTGCTGACATTTGTGAATAATAAAGCTGCCATTCAACAAATTTTCTAGCTTGCTCTGGATTGTTATCATTAACAACCATAGATATGTTGCCAATGCTAGTTCCAGTTGCAATTTGTTGTTGAACTGGATCTATTTGCTGATGCTCAGGAAGTCTATTGATTTCAATGTCCATACTATTATTGACTCCAGGTCCGTAATTTTCAAATTGCGGATTCCTGGGATCATCGTCCGACATTACCCAAGGGTCAACCTCAGGTTGTTCTTCCGGATCTAGCATACTGCTATCTTCCAGTTCAGAAATATGAGGAGTCGGAATAGTAGTTCTAGGACGATCAGGTTCATCAATATAGTCTTCCTCTAGGGATTGGACTCCATAAAAAGATCCGGGTGAATCCGGTGGTGAAAGTGAAGGTCGTTCCAGGGTGTGTTCGAGTACAGGTGGAGTAGTCGCAGGTCTGTTGATAGATGCATATGTAGGAAAGGGTGGTGAATAAGAACGATTTTGCTCCTCAGCCATTCGAATATAGTTTCCAGGATAACAACTATAGAATTCATAGTCCTGGATTGATCTTTCAAGTGCATTAGCTTCTGCTAGTACCATAAAGTCTTCAGGATAATAAATTGGAGATTCATTTTCCTTTGACATTCTATGTGGCACATCAGCACAAGACATGGGAACATCGATATTTTTGTTGTTCATCCATTTATATAAGATCATATTTTCATTTATGGCTTCTCTCAAATAGATTCTCGGCACAAGACACCATGTTTGGTGTCTACAGATAAATGCTTGTGCTCTGATATGTGAGTAAGGAAGAGTATTAAGCGTTCCATTCAACCATTTCCCTTCCAATTCTAGTTTAACCAGTGAATCCCAAAAGATCGGATTAAGAACATTTATCGGAAGATTTTCTTCCCTCAAGTATCTTGACTTGCGAAATACTTGAAAGATTGTCTTTCTTTGGTCTTTAACACCACCATATATGTCAATGTAGTCATTGACAGTACTGATCCAATTTTGATTATTGATATCAGTGATGACTCTAGAAAGATGTTGAACATTCCAGCTTCAATAATTGTGGTCACTGAAGAAACCTTGATCCTCTACTGATTCTACATGTAGAATTGGTTCATGTAAGTCTAATTCAAAGAGTGCATGTCTTGGAGTGAGATTATGAACTGCATCTCTTTGAATAGGGTACATTACAATTCAATTTGTAGTTCTGATAAGAATCCAGATCCAGAGTTTATGATCTGATTGTTTCTTAATCATATACTTTTGAGTATTGGCCATCACATTTCTCTTGCAATCATCATTTCTCCATGTATCTTCTATATCATAGAAGCGTGGAGCTTTAGGTGGCACAAGTCTCACTCCATTAAATATTTCTGGGTGAGGTCGAGGAATCCTAATTTCATCCGTAATACCCTTAGTATCCCATTGGTAGTTCTCTAGGAACCGCCATTGTATCTTTCTATTAGTGGGATTAAGAGTTGGTTTATTGTCTGAGTTATAATTCTCAGGCATAAACTTGGATATTTGATCAGGATCATTTCTTGGTAAAAGACGTGTGGCCCAAGGATCATATTCTACAAATGCATTATGGGGAGGCCATTCTTCAGTCTGTATGTTTACATTTGTAGGTTCCTCTTCGACATTCTGTCCTTCCTCAATTCTATCCGCAGACAGAATTGTCTCAGGACTCACCTGTCTATGAGGCATAGTGAAATTGATATGTTCTTCACTATGTGATCTAATGCCATAAGAGTTCTCAGATTCATTTTCTGAGGAAGAGACCCCAACCAGAGTTGGCATGGGATCACCATTGCTGTCATATGGTTGTTCTGTGGAAGCTGTGGAAGCTGATGAAGCAATTGCCTCATCAATTTGTTGAACTTGTTCATCTATTTGAGCAGTTCAACGTGCATTCCATTCAGCAACAGAAATAAAACACTCTGGGTGTCCTTCTCTATTGGCAGCAATTCTCTCTTCTAGGCATGCAAGTTGTAAATCATATGTGTTTTGGAATGGATTTGGTGCAGTAGTACTACCAGTTGAATAATGATAGGACATATGAACGTGTTTAGGACCAGCCATTTCACGTTCAAAAGTTGAACTTGTCAACTTTTTAACTGCATTTTCACGAATTTCAGAAGATGAAAGTTCCTCAAGAGGTTCAATTACCGCTGCATGCGATTTTTGTCCCCCTTCTTGAGTACTTTTCTGTTTTCCTTTGCCTTTCTGCTTCTTTCCGCCTTTCTTCTTCTTAGAAGACGATTTCCCACTTGGGTTCTGGTTGTTCTGGTTCTGGTTTCTATTATTATTTTTCTTTTGGTTCAAAGAACTGTTGAATCCGGACTACCGGATATATGGACCGTTGTATCGGGCCGCATATATGCTTCAATTGTTTCACTATGATCTATGCTATTCCTAGTCACTCCTGTTATAGTAGATACAGCCACCTCTGTATAGTATATAAGTAGCTCTGTATCTACATGCAATACCAGTACTTTTACTACTCTCGTTGCTGCCTCTAAGCCTATCTCCAGGTGAGCTAGTCTGTCCCATGCTGCCACTGCGTGGGCAGGACCTCTGCCTCAACAGGTTATGGGCCCCGGTGCCCTATCGATGTGCCCTGCGATGGCAGCTCTCTAGGATGTGCACCTTTACTGTGTGCTGCCTATGATGATGCGCTATTGTGGTCGTTGCACTCGATGACCATCGTGACTGCTTAATCGCTGTCGTGATGGACAGACCGTTAACACCGGTTCTGGACCTGTGAAGTCGACATCTTCATTGATGTTTGACAATGGTGGACTGTGTCCTCAACAACGATCAATGGCTATCGCCGTTGACCGTGCAGTGATTTCTTTTATCATTGCCTATGATGATGAACCTATGCTGATCGTTGTTTTATTACTCCAGATCGCTATGGCTCCTGTTATGTCTACCCTTATCCCCACCGTTGAGGTCTTCAGCGGTGTCAACTGGCGCAAGTGGTCCAAGGGTCTTGGTACCTATGCCATGATCAACGAGTTCTACGACCACTACACCAACGATGATCCTGAACCTGATGCCCCTGACAAACCTACCGAACCGACTGAACCGAAAGCAACTACTCGCACTGTCACTGTTGCTGCTACAACTACAACTGAAGCGACTACACGCACGGAGACGGTCTCTCCTACCGACGCTCAGATGCAGCAGTATGCTAGGGACCTGGAGCAGTATGCTAACACTTTGGAGAGGTATGAGAAGGAGGTTATCAGGTATGAAAAGGATAGTCGACGTTGGAAGAAGTATGAATTCAAGGCCATGGATACACTATGTGCCACCACCACCATTGCCGTGCAGAGTATTATTGAGGATGATGATACGGCTTGGGGTGCTTGGGAGAAGATCAAAGCTCGTTATGGTCAACAGACCTCTGTGTCTGTTTGGGCTGACTTCAAGTCGGTCATGGAGTTTCGTTTGTCCGGTGGTAACCCCGTTCCCGAGATTGCTAAACTCGAACTCCTATTCGGCCAGCTCACTGAAGCTCAGATCGATCTTCCTACTCTCGTCAGAGCCATGCTCCTCCTTTCTACCATTCCACAGTCATGGGCCAACGCTCGTGAATGCGCTACCAATGGTAACTCGCCAGCTGAACTTACTTTTGAAGTGGCTCGTGATACCGTCATTAACCACTATGAATCCCGGAAACCCGCTCCTCTCGCGTCGCGCATTTCTTCTGTCAAGAAGAAGGACAAGGACCCGAAGTTTAACCAACAGTCTAATCCTCCTTCGTCGGCGTCTAACAATAACAGCCAATCTAAGAACGACAACGACCAGAAGAAGAAGAATAACCGACGTGGCAGGAAGAAGAAGGGTGATTCTCAGGACAACAAGGGTGACTCCTCTCACAAGGGTCATTCTCATTTCGCTTCCCTCTCTCATTTGTCCATCTCATCACCACCCATCGTTCCTGATACTCCATCTGTCGTACATCCCGTGGACCAATCCCAGGATCCACTCCACATGCAGTGTTTCTCCAGTGCTACCTCGGGTGGTACTGTTTTTGAGAATGCTCAGGCTGCTCGCAGTCTTGCTGATCATCTTGGTGTTCCCAAGTATGCCCACGTCCTTGAACCTATGGAACAGGGATATGTGGCTGCTTCCTCTTCCTCCCTTAAGCATTGTATTGATGGTCCCTTCTCCTCTGCTCCACCTGCAAAGTGTGCTAAGAGCGTTGGAAAGGTTTACGACCTCTATGACTCTTTCTATGAGGACTCCAACTCTGAACGTGAGGATCGTATTGCGTTAAATGCTGTTAATGATTCTTTGCATATGGAGATTGCGAGTGGAAGTGCCATGGAGATTGACAGCAAGAGTGCAGATGCCACTGGTTTTTCCGACAATGTTGAGTATGATTCGGTCTCCATTGGATCTGAGGAATCTGACGATGACAGGCAAGTGCCTTATCTCAGTCTTTCTTCTAACACTGATACAAACCTACAGTGCGCCGCTCTATTAGCCGCTTCTAAATGTAGTAGTTCGGATATCGTGTCCCATATGAAATTTGCGCAATATATTGGTGATCACTTTGCCACATGTGCCAATTGTAAGGGAAAGAAGGCGACTGGAAGCTCGCAAGAGTGGATTGTCGATTCGGGTGCTTCATCGCACTTTACTTATGATCTCGAAGATTTTTGCTGAGTACGAACCCATGAATAATGGACCGCAGCTAAACACTGCACAGAAGGACAACCCTATCCAAATTAAAGGGAAAGGGACTGTGTTCATCTCTCATTCTGTTGAAGGATCTGACGGTCGTATGGAGGAACGCATTACGCGACTCTATCCTGTCTATTATGTTCCGCTTCTGTCAATTCGACTTCTCTCTCTCGGAGAATTCTTGCAAGGTGGTCTGCAAGTACGCGGATCGTCTAGCAAATTGGCTTTTTATCAAAAGGGTCGACGCCAGTCATTGGTATCTTACCCGCTCATGCCTGGTCAAACCATTTATTGGGTTAGCTCGCAGAAAGCTTCTGCTCGTAGCTTAATGGCCAAGTCAACGATGGATAAAGTTGACTACAAGGTTCTACACAGACGTTTCGGACATTGTTCAGACAAGGCTCTGGATAAAGCTCGGAAGCATACAAAAAACTTCCCGAAATTCGACCGAAAACCGAAGAAAACCCGGTTATGCCAAGGTTGTGCAGAAGGAAAGATGCACTCCAGATCGTTCCCTGACTCCACTACCCGTGCCTCGAAACCCTTCGAGAAAATCCACTCCGACCTTAAACAATTCCCCACTGAGTCGTACCACAAATACAAATGGTATATGTCGTTTGTCGACGACTGTACTTCACATGGCTGGACAATGCTCATGCGACGCAAATCTGACTCTGTCAAGATGCTCCGTGACTTTATTGTTATGGTGAAGGTACAATTCGGTGTTGATATTAAAGAATGGATGTCCGATGGAGGGGGAGAGTACAAATCGGATGCCTTCGATGATGTACTAAAGGAGCACGGTATCAAAATTCTGACTAGCATTCCATACACGCCGGAACAGAATGGTTGTGCAGAACAGTTCAATCAGACCATTGTCGAGAAAGCTCAGGCTCTTCGCTTTGATGCTTGTCTTCCACCTTCTTAGTGGGAATTCTGTGTGTTGCACGCTGTTGCACTTCACAATCGGACGCCGTCCCAGCGTTTACGTTGGTTGACCCCGCATGAGAAGTTGCATGGCAGTGCACCGGATGTTTCGGATCTTCGAGTCTTCGAATGTGCAGCGTATGCGTTTATTCCGGAAAAGCGTCGAGTTAACAAGTTATCTCCGCGTTCGGAACTGATGACCTTCATCGGTTTTCAGGAAGGCATGAAAGGATATGTCTTCATGAAGATGTCCAACAATAGTATCTTCAAAAGCGCTACTGCTCTGTTCGATGAAAAATTGTTCCCAAAGTGTTCTGATAAGAGACCTCGTGGCTTTACCCTGGTGGGTGAAATCCCTGAAATACCGCCGGTATTGGGTGAAAATCCCAACCTCTCTTCGGATAGTGATGATGATTCGTCTGATGACGATCTTTATCCTCCCGAGAACCTTCCAAAGCGATCGGAATCTCCTCATGACGATGATGGAGATGGTACTGTACCTCAGGGTGAACGTCAACACTCTGATCCTGATCCTCCGTTCCAGCCTCCCAGGCCACCTACACCTGTGGGTGGTAAAGAGCAGACTCCGCCGCCAAGGCGTTCAGGCAGGAAACGGACGGGTACTAAGCAACCTGATAATATATTTGGTGAACAACGAGACCCAAATAATCCCTCGCGCATTGTGCGTGATATGGAGAGAAATTCTACGTGGAGAGATGCCACGGGTGATAGAGAACCCATGGATCCACCTACTACTCGTAGGAGAGGCAGACCCAGAAAAGTTCCTGGGACTAATCGTGCCAGTCTGTCTACCATGTGTAACTCCAGGGGGAGTCAGCCCGCTAGCTTAGTGCAACAATGATCCCAGGAAGGGGGAGTAGGTTTTGTGATTTATCTGTTAAATCGGGCAGTTCCTGTTCACGATGACCTCACCGATATGTCAAACGTTCGAGAGTGGACTCTCCGTGACATACTGAAGCTGCCTGCTGAGCAGCAGAGAGAATGGAAGGCTGCTTGCCACGATGAACTAGAGGCTCTTCGCAAGCGCAAGGTCTTCAAATTGGTTGACCTACCTAAAGGTCGCAAGGCTGTCAAAAACAGATGGGTGTTTGACGTTAAGTCAGATGGTCGAAAGAAAGCTCGACTTGTTGCCAAGGGTTTCTCTCAGGTCGAAGGTGTCGACTTTGATGAGATCTTCTCACCAGTTGTGCGGTTTGAAACTGTACGGATGATGCTTGCACTTGCAGCTCTCAAAAACTGGCACATTTAGGCATTGGATGTGAAGAACGCCTTCCTTTATGGCAAACTTAAAGAAGAGATCTATATGGATCAACCTGAAGGTTTCAAGGTTAAGGGTCAGGAAGGCAAAGTCTATCGCCTTCGCCGTGCATTATATGGACTGAAGCAAGCCGCTCTTGAGTGGTGGCGTGCCCTCAGCTCGTCCATGGAAGTAATGGGCTTCAAACGCTTAACTTCCGATGCAGGTCTCTTCATCTGCAAAGATCGTGAGACTGGTGAAGAATGTATCGCTTTGATCTATGTCGACGATGCATTATTCCTTGGACCCAACAAAGCCTTTGTCGAAAAGAAGAAAGCCGAGTTTATGGCTCGTTGGGAATGCCGTGATCCTGGAGAAGTCAAAGAGTTCTTGCGCATGCGTATTCATTGCAGAGGCCGTAAAATCCTTCTTGACCAGACCGAATATTTGAAGAAGGTCTTGAAACGATTTGGCATGCAGAATGCAAAAGCAGCAGATACTCCTCTTCTCGCCGGCTATATTCCACAACCCAACGAAGGTCCTGTTGATCCCGAACGTCGTGCTCGATATCAATCAGTGATTGGATCGCTTCTGTATATCATGCTTGGCACTCGTCCAGATATTGCCTACGCTGTTACAAAGCTTTCTCAATTCTCTGCTAATCCATCGGAGGATCACCTGAAGAAGGCGCTTTATATTTGCCGCTATCTTGCAGGAACTCCAGACTATGCACTGGTCTATGATGGTGCCTCTGACGGAGGTTTACTAGCATTCACTGATTCTGACTGGGCTGCTGATCCTATCAAGCGTCGGTCGATCACGGGCTATTTCTTCAAATTGGCAGGTGGCATCTTCTGTTGGCAATCACGTGCCCAGAAGACTGTTGCGCTTTCATCCACTGAAGCTGAATACATGGCGCTATCCGACTGTAGTCGTCAGGCTGTGTGGATTCGAGAGTTACTCTCTGAACTTGGGATTGATATGACTCCCGTTCCCATATGTGGAGATAATCAAGGCTTGATTTTTATCGCCTCTAACCCAGTTCAAGAACGTCGCACCAAACACATTGATATTCGCTATCATTACATTCGCGAATGTGTTTCAGACCGTAAGGTTGATCTTTTCTTTATTGACGGTGCCTACAATCCTGCGGACATGTTTACCAAGAATTTGGGTCATGTCAAGTTCTCCGCTTTTAGAGAACATCTTGGACTTGAATTTTATTCGTCCGAATAGACGCTTCGTGCTCTACTTGTGCTGCACTTAGCGAGGGGGAGTGTTGAATCCGGACTACCGGATATATGGACCGTTGTATCGGGCCGCATATATGCTTCAATTGTTTCACTATGATCTATGCTATTCCTAGTCACTCCTGTTATAGTAGATACAGCCACCTCTGTATAGTATATAAGTAGCTCTGTATCTACATGCAATACCAGTACTTTTACTACTCTCGTTGCTGCCTCTAAGCCTATCTCCAGGTGAGCTAGTCTGTCCCATGCTGCCACTGCGTGGGCAGGACCTCTGCCTCAACAAGAACCACCAGATTTGTTACCAGGACGATTTGATTGACCAGACCAGTTGGGAGCGGATTGATATCTATTAATGCCAGATATTTTGGCATTATGCGCAGCATAAGCAGGAGGTACAGAGTTTCCACTTCTTCTATTCCATTCATTACTGATTCCAGCGATAATATCTGTTGGTTTCAATTCTTCTTTCTTCATGCGAGTAACATGCTGCTAGAAGAGTTGCCAACACTTCTCCAGTAGTTTAGCTGTGACCATAAGGCAAAACAGCTCGTCTGAAATTGTTACACCCAGTTCTTCTTTATTCATCAACATAAAGTTTATCCCAGGAACTGGGTTTATGTTGTCAAAGAATTGGACGTTATGGAGTTGCATATATAAATTAAGCAACTGTGAAGAAGACTGAGTCCCAAAGATTTCCCTAAATTTTGCCAGAGTGTTCGGAACTGAAGTTCTATCAATGTGTGGTTTATGAATACACTTTGTTCGCATCATAATAATTCCGATTATCTTATCTCGTTTGGCTGTCCATTCTATCAGCACAGTATTTTCAGCATCCATAGCTGGATTTGACTGTTGTGGCGCTGTTTCTTCTACCATGGTTGGAATTCCATTAGAGAATAGAAAGCCTTCGATTAATTGGTACCACTCTTTGAAGTTCGAACCATCATCTAACAAAACTGGAATTAAATTAATGCCTCCCGACCCATTCAGAAAACTACTCTCTGTTACATGCGAATGAATTGGATCCATAGTATATACTTCTACTGCATTCCCCACATCCACACCAAAGGTGTGTCCCAATGTGTTTTTGACCGGCATTGCTGGAGGTTCTGAAAAGACCCCTGGTGATTGTGGTAAATGTATAGAAGAGCCTGATTGGTTAGACATATTGAGGTCTGCCAAAAGTCCCGTGAGCATACTCTTCAAATATTAGAAGGGTGACGCTAAGAGTAGTGCCAATCGATAAAGTCTTCCATTGGAAGACAACCCATAAAAGAAATAGGGCTCAATGCACACCAAGACATGCGTCAAAATGTCTAGGACTTTTAACAGGCTGTATGTGTCAAGCAAGCTATGAGGAAATCCATCGCACAGGTAAGTGCAGGTAGTTAATCTGGTTATGTAGCCCTTCCCGCTTGAGAAGGGTCTTACAGTAACCTGCCAGTGTGTGTGTCTGGTGTCCATCGCGCTATCTGGTCTCAATCCCAGACTAGCAAATATAAACATCGTGCCTTGAGAAAGTTATTACTAGATCCCCCATTACTCCGTCTGGTTACCACGTCTGAAGATGCCTTGAGCATTTGACGAACGAGTGAACTACTAGAGACTGGTACGAGATCTAACAATAGCGTGGATGAGAAAGGCAGACATGAGGGAAGTCCCTGTACATACTAAAAATGGCCGTGTGATAGTAAAAGTAGTATCATACAAAGTCCTAGTTGTAAGGGAAATCAAATTTCCCCGGCATGTTTCAGCCTTCCGGAATCATGGCAAACTGGTTTAGAAGCACAGTCCCATAGACCCCCTAAACAGTGCCTCTGCCGAGGACCACCGCCAACCATTAGACTTTCATTGGTATCAGACAGTGGCAATAGACCGCCAAAGCCTAATCCGGGTTGTCAGCAGAGGAACAGAGCTGTAAAAACGGATAGGTTCATGCTGAAGAAGATGAAGCCAAGACAGTATGTACATGGATTCGTGCGACATGCAACTTGTACAGGGACGTGAGTGGATGGATATACGGGACAAAGAACCCTGATTCTGAAACCAGACAAT
Organism: Marasmius tenuissimus; assembly: GCA_029532415.1. Lineage (NCBI taxonomy): Eukaryota > Fungi > Basidiomycota > Agaricomycetes > Agaricales > Marasmiaceae > Marasmius > Marasmius tenuissimus. The sequence continues at coordinate 233,962 of JAQOTA010000061.1, forward strand.
TGTCAATGACAAGCCTTTGACATCGCTAGAGACTTCCTTAACCCATGTAGGCTACAGATTGTCCGCTAGGATGGTGGCAACACACGGAAAGTATTAGCTACTCCGATCATAACATTGACCTGACCACCGCTTGCGGGGCCCATAACCTGTTGAGCCAGCATAGTTAAAGTGCACAGTGGGTATAACAAAGTAAACCTCACATGGGTAATACACAGAGTGTTCTTGTAGACTTGAGATGCTTGTGAAGAGGTGATAATCGAGTAGATTGTCCCAAGGCTTAAGGCCTTGGAATACCAGCTTTTATACACAAGTTTCTGTACATGTAAGAGTAATTACAATTCTATGAAATCACTACTAGAAGTAGGTATTTAGCCAATACTAATGAGTCCTTTGTCCGTTGTGCCTCGCATTTTTGGACTATAAGCATCATACTTGATGTAACTACATACATAGTAGATATCTACAGTGTCATTTGTAAAACAATAACTACATAGATACATTCTTGCATGAGAGCACAAGTGTTCCTAGAGGCGTAGCTCTATAAATAGTGTGACACATAAACAACACGTCAATATGTATCACATGATATACATCATGTTCAACACCCCATACTCCCTACTCCAAAATTACTATGTAACGAGACCTTTTCTGTTTTCAACGGACGACGGGACATTGAATAGACTTGACATGATATGAATTGACGGACGCAATCCCTTCAACATGTACTGAGTCACCCCTTCCCTCCTCGCTTTTTGTTGAATGCCAAGCCATCGGCGCAGGCACCGCCCAGAACTCTACCACCTCAGACGTTATCATTAATATCATCGACGTGAAACGAGCCGCTGGTGAGGCCGGTGTTTGAGTAGATGTGCGTACACCAGCTTATACATCTTGGGATCTTTTGAACGCACACACATTTTAGGCCCCAAAACAAACCTTATCTCCTCATCTGCAATGATTATGTACAATCATGATCATAGTCTGGATATCTCCTGGGATTGCTATCCACAATGAAAAGGCATTTAGAGAAACCATCCTGTGGAAACAAGACCTCTCCCCGGCTGCTCTGGATATTCCGCCCATTATGAATATATGTCAACAACCTCATGGTTGTGCTCGATCCAGTCTGGAGACTGTGAATTTGGATTTAGGGGCGAAGGGACAATGGAGTCAGAGTTATATGAACAGGACGGTAATGAGTACTGGATAGTCATCATTGCCTAGATATTCTGTCTGTTGCTCCCCGTAGTATATACAACAAACCGGTAACAAGATGTACCCACAGAGATCAGTGGATTCAAACCTGCAGTCTCCTGAAAATGACAACATGTAACCCCTGCCCAGCTAGATCCCTGACATCATATTGCTAGGCAGCCTTATTTGAATAAGATTATTGTTGAGGTCAGCATCGTTCCATCCAGGCAGAACATCCACACCACAATATCGCAACGAAAAATTATGAGCGAGACACCCCAACAACCATGGGCCTGGCTCATGTCCCTCCCTTCTCTTTCTTTGAATCTTACCCCTATAGGCAGCCAAACTGCTTCAAGATTGACGGGGACCGGCGGGTGAGGGAGCAGAAAAGAATCAACCGGTGGACTAGAGCTCTGATGTGAACCACAAGAATTACCAATATCTAGTATAGGCCTCCAGTAGGAGAAGAAATTTGAGTAATGTGGCGGTCATGTGGCTGCCATGACGAAAGGATAAAGAGGCAGAAAAACGAGACGCTTGGAAACGAAACATATGTATTGCGATACATAGGATCGTGTGGACCACGTTCGAGCCTAAACTCTAAAATAGCCAAATTGCCAGTCATATGAAGAGAACCAGCGAGAGTTGTACGTACCCTTTGATTATTGGTTTACCATTCACTCTCCCAGTTTGTAAGTGATTCAGGTCGACTGAGGACCACAGAGCCGGACAACTACACCTGTGACAAGCCCATCAATGAGCAAGCATCGATTGACAGACCTGGAGATCTGAATTTGAATTGTGTTAGGATTGTGTGGATATGACAGCCCGGATGGAAGTCCGAGCGGAAGAGACGGAAGCCGACGTGCCGGAATGGACTAGTCGGAGTTAGAGAGATTCCGAAGACCAGAAGGTCGAACGGATGGCTGGACAATAGTCGAAGGTTTCGCCAACGACACCGTTGAGTTGAGTTGTCCTTGACCGGAAGGGAAAGGAAGATAAAGATATAGAGGAGATAAAGATAAAGAGACGGAATGAGACGAATGAGATAAACGGAAACCAAGTTGATTTTAATTCTGAGGAATACAAGTCGTGAAGTATCTAGCTTATATGTGTATCGATCTCCGAGACCTCCGAAGGGGTTCCGGCGATCGTAGTACCGAAGGTGAGTGAGGAGCGGGAGAGAATGTATGTACAGTACAGAATCCGAGACGGAGGATGAAGTCCCGGAGTCGGAGATGAATCGGAAATGAAGTGTCAGAATGGAATGTACGGGATGAGTCATAATAGAATGGAAAGCAGAATGTCGGAATGTAGAGTAAACATACTACTCGGAAATGAACAGTGTATATGGATTTCCAATCCGTAAGTACCGGGGACACGACGTTGGAATCCAAAGTCATGTTCCGGAAAGGATCGTGAAGGAAGAGAAACATAAAGTAGATTCCGAGTATTGGAATCTCCGGAAGGTGGATAGAAGCCTTCGGAAACCCCGGAACCGGCATGGATGTAACAGTATCCCCCTCTTAAGGCTCTCGCCTCGAGAGCCATGGAGGAAGTAAGAAAAAATCGTAAGATGTGAAAGTTCGGAAGCATTCGGAAAGAAGACATAAAACAATAGAAACGTGATGAGTCAATAGAACGTTCTGGAACATGAAAGAATATTCTGGAAATCCAAACAAGGAACAAATAGAAAAAAGATATATAAGAAGCGCACCAAGCGAATCCCAACTTCATTTCCCCAATTCCTAAAATGTCACCTACACCCTCTCGATGACCAACTCCCTCCGATCTTTTCTTCCTCATTCCGCGTCCAGATGAAGCAATTCCGGATTACATCACCAAGAAACCAAAACTCGCCGAATACTTGGCTCGATATCTGGAAGAGGAGGACAAACAAGCCTCGCGCAAATTCAACGAGGACGTGAAAACCTGGAACCAGAATCAGAACGTTTGGATAGAGGAAAGGCAGGAAGAGATAGCGGAGCATATTGCGGATTGGGAGAAAGCGAAAGCGGATGCGGAAAAGGAGCTGGAGGACTGGTGGAAGGATAGGGATGGTCGGATGGAAATGAGGCGGAAGCAACGGGAGGCTGAGGAGGAGGAAGTACGAGCGAAGACGGCAGTTCCGGGAAACAGAGGTGAAGTCCGAACCTCTTGAATATACATTCTCCAACGCTGACAGACAGTCCATGGATATGGACTGGGAATCGGTGTGTCCAACTTGTCGGATGTTTTCTTCTTCCGAATTTTTTAACTTCTTTTAGTTTTACCCCACGCTGACACCTCATCAACAAATGATTTTCCAGTCCGGGTTCGTCGCCGGAAAGAAGACGTCGGAAACCTCAGGAGCTAAACGGAAGGGGAAGGCGAAAGAGAGCAGCGGAAGGGTTACGGATGTGGAGGAGGTCGGAACGGGACCGCTTCTTCCGATTGGTAAGTTCAACTTGTCTAATATCCGATTTCTTCTAACTTTTTTATAGCCTGCAAGAAATGTTCCGTTGCGAATGCGGAATGTCGCCGGAATGTGATGGCTGGAACCAACTTCCGTGGTCCGACCAACGCATGCTTCCAATGTCACAAGAAGAAAGCAAAGTGTGTGTTCCCGGACGGAAGCGGAGACGGACCGAGGTTGGATGCGGGTTCGATGAAGTCCAAGAACTCGGAAGGGAGACGGAAGTCTGCAGGCAGGAAGGAGGTACACTTGGCACCAGAGGTCGAGAAGGATCTGCGGCAGATCAACCGTGGAATACAACTTCTCCTTAGTGTTCATGGTGTCGATTTCCCGGACAGCTCGGATGAGGGTGAGGACGAAGCGGAAGAGGAAGGGAAAGAGGACCGGGAGTAAGGACCGTCATCGGAATTCAGTCAGAAGTCGCAGGGTATAAGCAACTGGAGATGGTGTAGCAATGATTTTGAAAGGACCTAGGAATTTCTCAGAGAATTTAGCGGTAGGTCTGGTCGTTTTGATGTACTTCGCGGAGGCCATAACTTTGTCGCCAATCTTCCATTCCGGCTGAGGCTGGAGATGTCGATCCTTCTGTTCCTTCATACAGGTTTGGGCGTGAGTAAGTTCTTCTCGGAGCATGGAATGAAGCTCATCTAGATCAACCACAAACTCTCGTGCACGGGCGGAAGCCCGGAGGAGTGAAAGTCCGGGAGTGGAATGCGATAGGATGGATCTCACCGTTGTCGGTCGGGATAAAGAGGATAGCCGCCAACGCATAGTCGGATGTGTCGGTTTTCACAATGATTTCTCGATCAGGAATCCAGTGCGTGAGGATGGGAGCATGAGTGAATACCTCTTTCAGAGTATTGAAGGCAGCCTGGCATTCCGGGCTGAAGTTCCAATGAATGTCTTTCCGAGTGAGGCGGGTTAAAGGAACGGGGATGGCGCTATAGTTGAAGATAAAATGCTGATAGAAGTTGCAAAAGCCGAGGAAAGATTGAATATCCTTAACTTTGCGCGGCATAGGCCACTTGGTAATGATATCCACTTTGGACATATCCATTCGAAGACCATCCAGCGAAAGAATGTAGCCAAGGTATTCGATAGTATCGGTATGGAATTCGCACTTGGAGGCTTTGCAGTACAATCCGTTTGCCCGGAGGCGTTTGAGAACCTCCCGGACATGCTTCTTGTGAGAGAAAATGTCGTCGGAATAGATGAGGATGTCGTCTAGGTAAACCAAAACGTTAACATCAAGCATATCGGAGAAAATGTTGTTGAAGAAGCATTGGAAGACTGCAGGTGCGTTGGATAGTCCTTCCGGCATAACCCGCCACTCGAATGAGCCGTAACGGGTCCGGAAAGCGGTCTTGTATTCATCACCGTCGGCGATACGCACAAGGTGATAGGCGTGACGGAGGTCAAGCTTGGTATAAATCCGAGCCTTCCGCGGAGCGTCGAGAAGGTCGGAGATGAGAGGGAGTGGATAGTGATCCTTTTTGGTAATCTTGTTGAGACCCCAGAAGTCGACGCAGAGTCGAAGATCACCACTCTTCTTCTTGACAAAGAGAACAGGAGCGCCAAAAGGAGATTTGGATGGAGTGATGAGCCCGGCCTGGAGATGTTCATCGATGAATTCCCGGAGAGCTGTGATCTCCGTTTGAGAAAGGGAATAGATTGGACCGAGAGGTGGTTCCGTTCCTTCCTCTAACTGAATCTTCATGTCGTCTTCTCCCTGATGCGACGGAAGCTGTTTCAACATTTCTGGACTGAAGACATCAGTGAATTCATGATAATCAGGCGAAATGATTGCCAAATCCTCCTCAGAAAGTTCCGCCGCGCATCCGGAAACCGTGTCGGAAGGCGTCATCTGGATGGTGAATGCCTGAGCACTGGATTTGGACTTCGCTCGGAGGTAAGCGCCAGCAGATATGAGGGAAACCTTCGGAGCTATAGCAGACGGAGCTGAGAGAAGATCAGCGTAGGAATAGATGGGCTCGAATGGATAAGATGGAGACTTAGCCTTGCACCGAGGCGAACTAGGCTGAGGAGAGACTTCCGAGAGCTTGGAAGAGCGAGTTGGAAGGGCCAGCTGAGACGGAATAGGCTTTGTCCAGAATTCGATACTGTTGTTCGACCAGTCAATTGTAGCGGTGAAGCCAGTTATATCCTAAAACTAGGCTGCAAGCCGAATCAAGGTGAGTGACATAAAAGTCAATCGGAAGGATGTCTCCAGAAGAAAAAATGATAGGTAAAGAGGCCATGCGCGAAATAGTGGAACCATGAGAACCGTTGAGAAGGCGAAGAGAAATAGGTGGTATTGGAATGGTAGGTACTTGGTTACGTTCCACATACTTCATATCTATAAAGCAGTGGGACGAACCGGAATCAACGAGAGCAGAAAAAGATAATGGTACAGTAGTAGATGACTGTTCGTGTGTATCAGAAGAAATAGACATATTTGAAGAAAGAGTAAGAGTAAGAGAATTAGGCAAAGGAAGAGCGGCTGCGTTGAGAGTTACCTTGGTGGAACGATCCGGCTCAACGCAACTCCGAACTTGTTCCAAGGGTTCGGAGTTGCGGACTATTTTTTCGCCTCATCCGGTTTGGATGTGGAGGTGTCCGAAGTAGCTGCAGCACGACCTTTAGCCTGAGAACCGGCCGCAGGTCGCTTCCTACAATCATCTGTCTTGTGCTTTCCGCCACAGAACATGCACAAGTTGTTCTTCTTCCGACGTTCCTTCTCTTCCGGCTTCAACTTTCTTTCCTTACCAAGGTACTGGGCAACCGGGTTGGTAGTGTTGGAAGTCGGATTCGACCCAGAGTTGTTGTTGGTGTTGGACTTGTTGCCAGAGGAGTTGCTGGAAGAGTTGCTGGAGTTGCCGGAACTCTTGTTGGAGCCACCGGAACTACCGGAACCTCCGGAAGAGTTGTTTGAACGATTTCCGGAGTTGTTGGATCGGGAGTTGGAATTGGAATTGTTGTTGTTGGCTCACTTCGCCGCTCGGCCCTCTCGGAATTTCTCCCCTTCGCGTACCCAGTGCGTCCGGTCGTATTCCCGGCACACTACATGCAACTGTTTGAGAGTCGAAGGACGAGCACCAACGTTCGGAAGTAAATCTTTGATACGCTTTGGCATAGCGCGATAATAGGCATGACGGAGAGCGTTCTCGCCGTAACCAATCCTGGCTGCAAGAGTGTTGAAAGGAACCTCGAACTTTCCGATTTTCTCCCCTTCTCCCATCCAGAGGTTGTCGAACTTGTCTTCGGCTTCCTCTATTGTATCCACCTGTCCGAAGAACATCTCGAGTTCATCGAGGAATGCTCGGAGGCTGAACATCCAAGCAGGCAGATCTGCATCGGTTTCGTAGGATAGGATTTCGGGTTGGAAATATTCAAGGCACATGCCACGGAGGTAGGAAATGATGTAGTGGATTTTATCGGCATTGGTAGGAAAGTCGAAGGGACGGTGATTGAAAACGATCATACATGAGACGATGAAGCTCGGAAGTTTGTCGGGTTGCGTTCCGTCGAAGGTATCAGGTTCCTTGACATTCCCCTTCTTTTCCGGCTTCTTCCCAAGGAGCTGGGTGATGATTTTGTTGTGCTCAAGCATGGATTGTACGAGTGCCATCATATTGAATTGGTAGAGATCATTTCCGGGACCTCTAGGGAGTCCAGGTCCCCCACCTCGTCCACCGGAGGGTCCTCCGCCAGGAGGTCCACCACCAGGAGGTCCAGGGGGTCCGGGTGGTCCGGAATCACTGGGTTCGTGATCAGATCCGTCGTCACCTTCCGGCTCTGTATCCGTGTCTCTACCCCTGTTACTACCTGCTCGGGATCTGCCCCTACTGCCACCTCGAGAGCCCTTGGGTTCCTTGACCTGTTTATGTGGATCAGATCCCTTGGGTAACGCTGTTTCTGTTGGTATTTCAGTATCCCGGGGCATAACCAGAGCTGTAACTGGAGGAGTGGATGGATGTTCTTTGTCAACGGCAGCATCGAATGATGAGCCGGCATGACGCCTAGCACAGAGGACTACAACATTGCTATACTACTACTTACCAGAGAGGAGTTGAGAGAGATAGAGGCGAGACGTAGAAGCTCAAGCACACTGTAGATTCAAGTAGAGAACTACGAGCTTATATACATGTAGATACCATAGTGAATACCATATAAGGATAGCAATAAAATTGTACATATGATCATAAGTAGAAATGATAAATGGAACAATAGTCCCGCATAATATGATGGCGGGAAGTATGAACCGGGACTTTGGATATACCGGGATCTAATTATAGTCCACGGATTCAACACACCCCCTCGCTAAGTGCAGCTGAAAAGCGCATCTGAGCGAATCAAGTGGACAAATAGAATTCAAGTCCAAGGTGATCTCTGAACCGTAAGAACTTCTCATGTCCGAGATTCTTTGTAAACATGTCTGCGGGATTATAGACTCCTTCAATAAAGAACAACTCGACTTTGCCATCTTCAACACACGATTGAATGTAATGATATCGAATATCAATGTGCTTGGTTCGGCGTTCTTGAACCGGATTAGATGCAATGAAGATAGAGCCTTGATTGTCTCCGCAGATTGGAATAGGACCTAAGTCAATTCCAAGTTCAGAGAGTAGCAATCTTATCCAGGAAGCTTGACGGCTACAATCCGACAGTGCCATATACTCAGCCTCAGTGGAAGAAAGAGCTACAGTCTTCTGGGCATGTGATTGCCACGAGAAGATGCCACCTGCTAACTTGAAGAAGTAGCCAGTGATCGAACGGCGTTTGATAGGATCAGCAGCCCAATCCAAGTCTGTGAATGCAAGAAGACCTCCATCAGAGTCACCATTGTAGACAAGTGAATAATCTGATGTGCCAGCTAGATAGCGGCAGATATACAGAGCTTTATCGAGGTGTTCCTTCGTTGGATTAGAAGAGAACTGGGAAAGCTTCGTAACTGCATAGGCAATGTCAGGACGTGTGCCCAGCATAATGTACAGAAGCGACCCAATCACAGACTGGAATCTGGAGCAAATGGCAGGATTGACTGGACCATCGTTGGGAGTTGGCACATAGCCAGCAGGTAAGGGCGTAGGCATCCCAAAACATTCAAGGACTTTCTTCAGATAATCCTTCTGGTCAATCATGATCTTATTGCCTTCGCGACGAATGCTCATGCGGAGAAATTCGCTAGCATCGCCCATATCACGACATTCCCATCGAGCCATGAACTCAGCTTTCTTCTTGTCAACAAAAGCTTTGTTAGGACCCATGAAGAGTGCATCGTCAACGTATATGATCGCATACACAACTTCACCACTCTTCGGATCTTTGCAGATGAAGAGTCCAGCATCAGAAGTCAGGCATTTCAAGTCTAGTACTTCCATGGACGAGCTGAGGGTTCGCCACCACTCAAGGGCGGCTTGCTTCAGTCCATATAATGCACGACGCAGGCGTAGTACCTTACGTTCTTGGCCCTTGACTTTGAAGCCTTCAGGTTGTTCCATGTAAATCTCCTCAACAAGATCACCATAAAGAAAGGCATTCTTAACATCAACAGAGGTGATGTACCAGTTCTTGAGAGCTGCGAGAGCAAGCATCATGCGAACAGTCTCATAACGAACAACTGGTGAGAAGATCTCATCAAAGTCGACACCTTCGACCTGAGAGAAACCCTTGGCAACAAGTCTAGCTTTTTTGCGACCATTCGACTTGACGTCAAAGACCCATCTATTTCTGATGGCTTTGCGACCTTTAGGCAAGTCACAGAGTTCAAAGACCTTGCGCTTACGAAGTGCCTCAAGTTCTTCGTGGCAAGTGATCTTCCATTCCTTCTGTTGCTCAACAGGCAACTTTAGAATATCGCGGAGTGTCCACTCTCTGATGTTAGAGAAATCAGGAGTATCGGACGTTGGAAGCAAATCGTGAACTGGAACGGCATTGTTCAACAGGTAAATCACAAATCCTACTCCCCCTTCTTGGGTCAGTCTTTCGACTACGCTTTCTTCCTCATGCGACTCAGTGCTTCCACTGGGTTCTGGAGCAGGCGGAGGTGGAAGTGGACCAGGAATCCCCTTTTCACCACTCTTGCCTTTTCTAGATCGCAAAGAGCTAGGACGATCAACTGGATGTGCAGGTTCTTTATCTCCAGTGACGTTTCTCCAAGTATTCTTATTTTCTAAGTCGCGAACAATATCTGAGGGTCTATTTGGGTTCCGCTGTTCACCAAATATGTTACCAGGTTGCGTTGTACCCTTCCGCTGCCTCAAAGACTGGCGTGGACCATCCGCTGCTGGCACAGGCGGAGGAACGGCGGGTTCGCCTGGAGGCGTCGGAGGACCAGATTGAGGGAGTGGCACATCCCCTGGCGCAGGGCCACCTGCAGGTTCGTCAACCTGAGGTTCTGATCTCTTAGAAGGTTCGGAGCGACGTCTGAGATCTGGGAACGGAGTATCGTCCCAGTCGTCATCAGAGTCTTCATCTTCCGAAGGAATGTTGGGATTTTCACCCAAAGTAAATGGTTCACTACCGACAGGTGTGAAGCCACGAGTTTTGGCATCAGGACACTTGTTGTATAACGTCTCATCGAATAGTGCAGTGCTACCTTTGAATACGGAATTATTACTTCGCATGAACAGGAAGCCTTTCATCCCATCTTGGTAGCCGATGAAAGTCATCAACTCACTACGAGGAGCGAGCTTATTCTTCCTACGATCTTCAGGAATGAAAACGTAGGCTGCACAACCCATAACTCGGAGATGTGAAACATCAGGTGCTTCGCCGTAAAGCATTTCGAACGGAGTTCGCCAGCTCAATCGTTGCACAGGAGTGCGATTGTAGAGGTGGACGGCGTGCACATGGCAGAATTCCCACCAGGACTGAGGCATACAAGCTTCAAAGCGAAGAGCTTCAGCCTTCTCATGAATAGTCCTGTTAAATTGTTCAGCACGACCGTTTTGTTGTTGTGTATACGGTATGCTTTGATCCCTCTGGATCCCATACTCTTTCAGTACTGCATCAAACTTATCTCCTTTGTACTCTCCCCCTTCATCGGACATCCAGGTCTTGACAACAGCATTGAACTGCGTTTTAACCATAGTAAGGAAGTCCCTCAAAGCGGGTACTGCCTCGTCTTTCGTCTTGAGCTTGGAGGTCCAAACGTAGGACGTGCAGTCATCGAGAAAAGAGATGTAGTACTTCTACCGGTGATACGATTCTGCCAGATACGACTTTGTTGGGACGCGTTGTTTATCAGTATTTACACTTCTCGTACACGTGATCGTCTGTTTATACCTGCGCACTCGTCGCTCTTCCTCCTCATCCTTTTACTCTCACGTATCTGGCTGAGGAGGTATGTCTGTTTTATTATTGCCCTCTATGCTACATTTCTGATTCCATTCCTATAGAATACTAACTGCGTGTCGTATTACTCTAGGTATATAATTAATCCTTTTACTCTCACGTATCTGGCTGAGGAGAATACTAACTGTGTGTCGTATTACTCTAGGTTTCCGGTTAGACCTCTCACAGACTTCAAATCCGAATGTATGCGTTCAAACGGTTTAGAAGCTCTCGTTGTAGAGTTGGGGAACGATTTCTCATGCATCTTGCCTTCAGCACAACCACGACACAGAGGTGTCTTCTTGGTAGGCATCTTAAGGTCAAGTGGGAAACCTTGCGTATGTTTCCGAGCTTTATTTAGGGCTTTATCCGACGGATGCCCAAAGCGTCTGTGCTCAATATCGTAGTCGACGTTATAAACGACCGACTTGGCCATTAAAACCTCAGCAGATGCTTTCCGCGAGTCTACCCAATAAATGGTTTGACCAGGCATATGAGGATAGGAAACAAGCGACTGTCGTCGCTGTGATGAGTAGAAGGCTAACTTCTTCGCGTTTCCACGAATTGAAAAACCATCTTGAAGGAACTCTCCCATTGATAGTAGACGTATGTCCAATTGAGGTATGTAATAGACAGGGTAGAGACGCGAAACGCGCTCAGTAAGTTTCCCGTCATGTCCTTCAACGTTATGCTTAATGAAGACAGTGCCTTTACCCTTGATCTGTATAGGGTTGCCCTTATTCGCAGTATTTACGATAGGACCATCAAGCAATTCATATTCAGCGAAATCATTCATATCATTCGTGAAATGAGAGGAGGCACCAGAATCAAGGAGCCAACCCTGTGCGTTGTTCACACTTTTCTTTCCCTTACATTGTGTACACCCCACGAAGTGGGAACTGATTGCATGACAATAATATACAAGTGATTCCAGATCACTACGACTACCCCGCGAACTACTGATACCAACTAATTGTGAGCATCGCTGTAGGGTCGTATCAGTTTGGGAAAGCAGGTCAAGGTATGGTACTTGCCTGTCATCGTGGAAAGATCCAAGAGAGACGTCATCCGGGACGTCCTCAACCCCTGCAGCTTCGGCAATATCGTTGTCAATATCATTACCGAATAGAGAGGTCATGTCTTCCATACCATCGTCAGATCCCCAGTCCATCTCTACATCTTCATCAGGATCAGCGCTACGAGAGTGTTTAGAAGAAGTAGAAGAAGGAGATCCGGCTCCCTCATATCCCTCATCATCCTCCAAAAGACGCTTGGACGAGGACGCACGTGGTTGTTCAATGTGGTCCTGGAGCAAACGATTGGTGGCGGACGTGACGATCTGTTCGAAGGGTTTGAGATACCGCGCCGTCTTGGGGGCACCAAGTCTGTCAGCAAGGGAACATGCTCCACGAACATCATCAAATACTGACTGAGATGGCTTGAAGCCAGTGAAGGACTGCATAGCAGCCGGGTTCTTTTTGACAGCTAGCTGAGGGACAGTGCTGTCACAAGACTTGTCCCAGTGACCGGTGAAGTGAGCTGGGGGCGGTGATCCCATAGCACGAACAGGAGGGGCACTGGCGATCTCAGCGCGCAAGGAGTTATTGACCGCGTTCAACGTGATACGTTCCCTGCAGTCGGTGATCGAGGAGTATGGATGGATGGGAGCAGGGGAAGCTACGACGGATGCATAAGATGCCAGATGGGAGTGACCATGCGACCGATTGTTACCACCGTTGTTACCGCCGGCGTTGCCGGGACCCTGATGCTGGTTGATACCACCGTGGGTACCACGCTGCTGCTGCTTCTCCTTCTTACCGTTATTCTGGTTCGAAGAAGGGTGTTGCTGCTGCTGCTGCTGTGGTTGACGCTGTTGACCACGCTGCTGCTGTCCACGCTGCTGTCGCTGCTGCGGTGGACGCTGCTGCTGACCAAAGGATGGTTCACGGTTACCAGCACGCTTGACCGCAGAGAGGCGGTTAGCAAGCTGAGGGTTCTGGCGCTCGTATTCGATCATGATGGCTTCATGAACGTCGGCGACGGTGAGGGCGCTGGAGCTCTCAGGATCCCTATCAAAGTCATGAAGGGACTTGGAGGAAGCGGTGTCCCACTCGGGAGGAATAGCTGCGATGAGAAGGAGGGCTTTGATCAACTCGGGGAGTTCAACCCCGACCTCGGCAAGACGTTCAATGTAGTGTTTGAACTTGGCGATGCCAGCCTGGGGATGGCTGGTGGTTAGCCGGAAGGACACCAGTTTGACGAAGTCGCCATAGATGGCAGACAAGGTTGGTTCGCCATAGGTGGTGACGATGGTGGACCAGGCTTTGGCAGCATCCATGTCTTTAAGAGGTTCAAAGACTTCCTTCGTAGAGGTCAACTGAATGATACCCATCAGCTGGAGGTCTTTCTCCTCCCATGCTTCCAGCGTGGTGTTGTACGCCGTGATCTGGGCTTCAGTAGGGTCTGCCCGATCAGGTTCCTCATCGGAATCAGCAGGTGCAGCTGCAGGCGTAGCTGCCGCACCAGGGGAAGGAGTGACCGTAATGGTCGGAATGATGTCCCCCACAGGGGACGTTGGCTTTTTAGCTGCACCAGTAAGGTGACAATAAAGGCCTTGAGCCTTGGTTACAGCTTCCATTTTGCCGTTATAGGTCTGGCGGAATCCAGTGCCGTCAAAGCGACCGGAGAAGAATTTCTTAACATCGAACATGGTAGTAAGAGGTTTAGGTTGTTTGGTGTTGGATCTAGAAAAGACAGCATCAGCATGCGTCTAATCAAAACACAGGGAGCAGCCATCAAGGCGCTATGCTCAACAAGGAGCATTGGATCCTTGAGATCCGATGTCGTCGAAGGACGTACATCAATGCCATAGATCAATCACTCAATTAAGAGGTCAATGGCAACATGCAGGTCTAGCCTAGCTAGCCGATGACAGCAGCCTAGGGGCGCTCGTCGCTGACAGCAGCCATTAAGGCGCTCGTCATTGTAGTCGGGCTAACCGGGGCCCATAACCTGATGAGCCGGCATGACGCCTAGCGCAGAGGACTACAACATTGCTATACTACTACTCACCAGAGAGGAGTTGAGAGAGATAGAGGCGAGACGTAGAAGCTCAAGCACACTGTAGATTCAAGTAGAGAACTACGAGCTTATATACATGTAGATACTATAGTGAATACCATATAAGGATAGCAATAAAATTGTACATATGATCATAAGTAGAAATGATAAATGGAACAATAGTCCCGCATAATATGATGGCGGGAAGTATGAACCGGGACTTTGGATATACCGGGATCTAATTATAGTCCACGGATTCAACATCGAAAGGAAAGTCATCAATTATCCCCTCATTGGCCTTGTTTTTCCCCTTAGCTGTTTTCGGAGGAGGTTTGTTATGAGCCTTGTCAAGTGCTAGTGCTAGTTTTGCAGGATCAAGCACCCCTTGAGGATCTTCAATAGTAGCCGGAGAGGAAACTTGACGGGATGCGGGTTTCGGAGGTGGAGGAGGATGACTAGGAGTTTCGGGTACCTTGTCCCCTACATAGACGGTTCTGCCGTCCTCAAGTGTCCTGTATTTCGAAGCCATTGTAGTAGGACATCAGAGCTTGCTAGGCGGAAGTGGTGCTATGGTATTGAGTGTGCCGATACGTGGAGTTGATTGTACGTCGATTTGATATTCAGAAGCACGGACGCTGCTGCCGAAAACCGCTTGTCGTTCTTTACGTCGACTGTAACGGTTGGTTGAGATGGATTCGGAAGCGGAGATACTTCCTACGAATTGGTTGGGTGGATCTTCGTCGAAGTGTCCAGGGAATTCAGAATTGACTTGTCTGGACATTCAGTAATTTCAACTCAAGGTTCGAGAATTAAAATACTGTTAGGATTGTGCGGATATGACAGCCTGGACGGAAGTCCGAGTGGAAGAGACGGAAGCCGACGTGCTGGAATGGACTAGTCGGAGTTAGAGAGATTCCGAAGACCAGAAGGTCGAACGGATGGCTGGACAATAGTCGAAGGTTTCGCCAACGACACCGTTGAGTTGAGTTGTCCTTGACCGGAAGGAAAGGAAGATAAAGATGAAGAGGAGATAGAGATAAAGAGACGGAATGAGACGAATGAGATAAACGGAAACCAAGTTGATTTTAATTCTGAGGAATACAAGTCGTGAAGTATCTAGCTTATATATGTATCGATCTCCGAGACCTCCGAAGGGGTTCCGGCGATCGTAGTACCGAAGGTGAGTGAGGAGCGGGAGAGAATGTATGTACAGTACAGAATCCGAGACGGAGGATGAAGTCCCGGAGTCGGAGATGAATCGGAAATGAAGTGTCAGAATGGAATGTACGGGATGAGTCATAATAGAATGGAAAGCAGAATGTCGGAATGTAGAGTAAACATACTACTCGGAAATGAACAGTGTATATGGATTTCCAATCCGTAAGTACCGGGGACACGACATCAGAATCCAAAGTCATGTTCCGGAAAGGATCGTGAAGGAAGAGAAACATAAAGTAGATTCCGAGTATTGGAATCTCCAGAAGGTGGATAGAAGCCTTTGGAAACCCCGGAACCGGCATGGATGTAACAAATTGGCAGAGTACCTTTCGACTACCATATATGGGTTTGTGAAGGTTGATCGGGCTATCTTATGATTGAAAATACACATGGCATAGATTTCCATGGCCACCTGCTTCACGTTGCGTCCTGAGCCAGCCAAACCCCACAGAGAGCTTCAAGACACATCTTGAGAGGACCCTAGTGAGTACTAGACAGGTCTGTGGGCTTTTAATTCCAAGAGTAAGTAGAAATTTTGCCATTCTTGCTGGTATTGAAGCCAGTAAGACGCGCTTCTCATGTGGTAGCCGAAAATCTGCACCGCCAAGAACGTGAGTCCTCTCATCCTTGCAGCTCATGCCTCCCGACCTTGCTCCAGTTCATTTTAATCGAGTTTTTGACTTCTCAAGGTCGGCGGAAGGACGTGTGGAAGGGATGGGGGCTGGGTGCAAAACCTGGGGAGAGAATTGCCAGCTCTCTTGCTGATCAAAATCTCACCTCGATCACTTTGCCCAATTCCCTATATGGTGGTCGAAAAGTACTCTGCCAATTCAAACTCAGATCTCCAGGCCCCTCACAACGACTTCTCTTGTGAGGGGTCGGTTACAGGCCTACCGGACAACCACAAATTGTAACCTTGTTTGTGCTAAGAGAGACACGAGAGCCAGCATAGGAAATACAAGATGCTGTTGAATCCGTAGACTAAAATGAGATCCCGGTATATCCAAAGTCCTGGTTCATACTTCCCACCATTGTATTATGTGGGACAATGCATTTGCTATTGTCCTATTCTTCATTGTTCATTATGCTCATATGTACAATTTCTATTGTCGTCCTTATATGGTAACTCTATTGTATTCTCATGTATATAAGCTCGTAGTTCTCTACCTGAATCTACAGTGTGCTTGAGCTTCTACGTCTTGCCTCTACCTCTCTAAACTCCTCTCTGGTAAGTAGTAGTGTAGCCATGTTGTAGTCCTCTGCGCTAGGCGTCATGCCAGCTCATCATTCTTTGTTCAGTTGCAGGGGAAAAGAAACAACTGTCTTCGCAGTATGTTGAGGAGAGTGAGTGAGACTATAGCAGGGGAATTTTGAAAAGCACTACAAAGGTCCATGTATCGACTCCCCTCCCTGGTTTCATCCCACTTACTGGACCACCTCATTCACGCCAGGTACGTGTTCCCATTCCGTTCAATTCCCAGATTTAAGGCTTGAGGCACTCGGTGAGTGGCTTGAACCCTCTCCCGTGTATACATTTAACAGGTTGGTTCAGTAGGTCAGTCAACATACGTATGATTGCAGTGGGGCTCAACTGTTGTAGTTCAAAGGTATAGTTTGATTTTGTAGTTTAATTACAAGTTTAGATATACCGAAGCTGTGTATTTACAGTAGTCCTGACCACATAGAGGCCAGGGAGTAGTATGTATAATTGAGCTTGTTTGACAAAAAGTTGGCCATACCGAGTTATTTTGATTATAACTTGTCCCACTTTTCAAACGGTTGTGATTGGGAAGATTCTGGAGGTCTTGTGCATCACCATCCACGGATGTGTTGGTTCTCTCATCATGCCAACATTCCCACATCCACACGAGCACCCCCACCCTTTTCAGTTCTTCTGAATAGCGCCAAAACGAAGGATCCCCACACACAAGTCCGATTCACTTTGACATCCGCGCTCCCTGATGATCATAATTGGGCTCATGTCTTCCCTCTCGGTGGCAGCTTCGCTCATGGCCTACCACTGGTGTCAATCGAAAAGTCGCTCGTTGGTTGACAATGGGGTATGGATGAGGAGGTCGAGGGTGTTATGGGTTGGTTCGGTCGCCTGGGAAGATTCTGGACTTTCTCATTTCTGTCATCTATCAGGGTCCTTCCGTACAGAGAAAGATTGAACGGCCCTCGCCTCTTGTCTCACTCTCTTCATCGAGAATACCAGAGCCGCGCACGGCTCGCCTCCCTACCCATTCAACACCGAGCTAATAGTAGTGCGTACTGGTAGTTTTGAGGACTCCTAACACCATCACCGCTCCATCCCATCTCACCACTTTGGTCGATATCGCAACGTTTCTCCCTCCGTGGCGTGGTTGGGCGTACTGCATGGACTTCGTTGATCTTGATTGTTGAGGGATGGGATATCGGTCACTGTTGCCGTGAATCCAGTCCTGATTTCGTCGGATTATTAGCAGTGTGGTGAAGAACGGGAGGATTGGGTCTCGACTGTAGTAGTCGGATGGGTTGCAATGGTGTGTTTCCGTCGCTGAGATATTGGTATGCTCCCGGTATTGACGTTTCGCTTTCTATCCTCTAGGGTTGGGGGTTGCGCGAGAAGAACCTGCACGCAAACACTGTCGAACTGTCTCCACCCTTCTTCCCTCGCCATCTTGTTGCTCTGCCTTCCGGAGTACAACGAGGATGATACGAATCAAACTGGCTCTTTCTGCAGACAGGAACTTCAAACTGCCGCTAATCTCATTAGCATTGATCATCGTACCATCACATCCATTCGGCACTGGTCCATCCTACTTCATGATCCATTTCTCCAATCGGCGATCCGTCACAATTCCTGTGGTCGAGCGGTCGAGCCTCCTGCGCCTATTAGATCGTCAATTCCGTCTCGAATCAGACGTTTACGCCCCGTCGTTGGCTCCAATGCTTCCTATCGGGTGGTTCTCCTACCTGTGGATCAGAACCAGCGCTGGTCAACGATTACTGGTGCGAAAGGAGTGCATTTGAGGTTATCGGATGACGGATACAGTACCGCTCAGCTTCTCAGGCCGCCGTTGAAGCTGTTATCCGTCAGCCCAACGTCTTCGAAACACGAAAATCTCCATCCCTGCTCTTTACTAGCTACCAACATCATCATTTACATCGAAAACTTTCGTTAAGGTTCTTGCTCGATCACGGAACGAGGTTTTCATCTCGTAACGATTTGGCTTTCAGTCTTGTTTGAGGGAAGACGGGCCAACAGTCAGATTGGTGTTCGTCGGTGGCGGCTTTCATCCCCGATATGTTCATTCTCCTCATCGTGGCTGTCGATGGTGTCCTCTCGGATCGTAAGGATAGGTTTCGAAGCTTACATACTAATATACGGATGGCGGACTCTTTCGCACCTTGACCTTACCATACCACTTGAGTACATTACTGACCTATTTTATTCAATTCGTATATCACACGTCACAGGCCCCTGGGCATACAAAAAATTTTCGTATGGTCACCCAGTCACAAGGTGGTCATATGAATTGTCCCAGTATGTGACAAAGTTCGGAGAGGCTTAAAAAGGCAAGAAATTTACCTTTTCCAGGATTTTTTGGCCCAAATCAGGTGTTTTTCGCAGATTTCTGCTTGCAGCAGCCACGCCCGTTGTCGTCCTCTTCACTCGTCCTCTTCTAGTGGCTGATGGCCTGAAAGTTCTATACAAATTTTCATTTTTGTCACCGGTCACTTGCACACCATACAAATTTGCACCGGCAAAATTTTTTGTCACACGGAAAACCCCATACAAATTGAATAAAATAGGTCAGTACTATCAACATCTTGAACTACCTTAACGTATACAAGCTCTCAAGATCGGGTATATCATCGGGCCTGTACTACACGTTTCTGGCTCTGACGCCGACAGGTTTCACAACCGCCACAGATTTGGCCTATATCTGATACCGAAACTGAATCCCTGGGTCAGGGCAGCAGGATTTCCCTCAATGTTATCCAATGAGGAACGGTTGACGGGAGATAGAGCATAATGCAAGGTGATATGGAGGGCGTTAACCTGACGTATATACACATCGCTCGAGTCGATAGAACGATATTCATTGTCCTTGGGTTGAGAAGAAATTCGAAAAATACTATGAGTGTTTCCCGCCTCTAGAGTCTAAAAGTCGCTCAAAGATAAGAGTTGAACCTGAGACTGAAGTAGCGGGCTAGTGACCAGCGATCAACGGAGCTAACAAGAAGGGGTCGTGTAGGGATGGGTTTGCTCCGGACGATTGACGTATCATATGGTAATCCTAGCAGGCTGAACCCTGGCATAGAAAGTGCGGCTGTGAAGAGGTGGTGGTCTATGAGAAACAAGAGATCGTAGCATGTATAGTTTGGGATAACAGTTGGGAAAGACTCGTGGACAAAAGGAAGATGACTTTCTGTCTTGCCTGAAGGTGACTCAGCTAGTGTGATAAATCCTTCGCTAGCAATGGAAACGCGAGTAGTAGTAAAGGTCCATATCGTGCTGACGTCCCACCAATGGCATATGAATGGGAGCATTTCATGCAGGTTCAGGTAAATACTGTACCATTTCGAGTAAAACAACAGTCACGGGTCACGGACCCTGTTGTTGAACCCAAATGTCACCCAGTGTCACGCGTCCCAACCCCGTCTGCCGAAAATTTTCGGCATGTCCCAGGTCTCGAGGGGTTTTGCCGAATCCAAAATTTCGGTCAAACCGGTCACGCGTCCCACCCCATGCCAAATTACTCGAAATGGTACAGTAGGGCTCAATGATCAAGTACCTCAGACCACAACAAGCATCGATGGCTGTTTCAAGGGGTGGCCCAACAAAAAATCTGTAAAACCAAGTCGTTTTTTCTCTAAGGATCTTTGGGCCGACCGACCGACCGGTCGTGAGAATAACATACCCAATATGGTAATGTCACATGACTAATAGTATGTTTCTTACGGTCGCCAACACTCTAAACCGTCAATGTTGGCGGACTTGTCAGTTTTTTTTGGATGCAGGCACCTCTCTCTCGTTGGAAGAGCACCGAGCCGTGTTGCTTCCCCTCCGATTCCTGTTGAGGTCGCACTGGGTGCAAGATAATATAATACGCGTAGCTTTATGCTAACTTTATGTTGAATTTATTCTAAAAAACGCAAAATTCAGGATAATTTCAACATAAAGTTCGAATAAAGCGACGCGTATTATGTTATTTTGCACCCAGTGTCGGTTCGACGCCAGCGACAGACCCAAAAAAAACCGAAATCGAAATCGAAATTCGGGGCTCAAAATCGAAAGTGATGGATAAATTTCGATACTTTCGATTTCCTCTCTCCGCTTTCGATTTCTTTCCCGACCTTCGTCCGCGGACCGCCATAATGTATACGAGGAAATGGTCTATTGTTTGCCAAATATGGTATAGAATGCTATCTAAATACAGCAGACTGAGCGAAGCGGACGGAGACCGACAGCAATGAAATCAAAAGCGCCGACGGAAATGGAAAGTCAGAGAAAAAACTCATTGCTTTCGGTTTTTGACCTCACTTTCGATCTCGCTTTCGATTTTCGATTTCGGATTTCGATTTCGATTTTTGTTGTCGCTCGTGTCAAAGCTCTCGCTCAAAGAAATCAAACCTCTTGAGTGGACCCATCCAACACAATTGCAGTCTGCCTTGTGTCCAATGAGCCCCTATCAAAGTCATTTGGCATTGAAAACCCAACCAGAGTGAGGTAAGAGCCTACCATACTTCCACGAAGCTTCCGAATACTCCTCCGCCCACCAGAAGAAAATCATTAATTTGTTTTCTTAAGGGCTTCCCCGACCGACTGACCGACCGACCTGGTTGGCACGGAATACCGGTCCAGCCACCCCTTGGGCTGTTTATTGAGGCATGTAGCCGTTGATCGATGATCACCAACCCTTCCGATGGATGTCTGATGGCAACACGTACAAACTCGAGTGTCTTCATGTCCATCAACGGTTCCCAAATCGTCACGATCTTGATTCTGATTCTCTGCTACTATACCATTTCGAGTTGTTCGTCAGGTCATGCATCACAGGGGGACCCACTTTTGCTGAAATGTCGCACCCTGTCACGCGTCCCAGGCTCGAGTGTCTAAACGTTTCGGGGGTTCAAGTCACAATTTGGTCCAAAATTGCTCCGAAAAGGATAAGATTGACGAAAATCTTCGGTCGGTCACACCGGACCGACCTCTGTCGAAACCAAAAAGTGAAATTTTTGGTCACAGGTCACACCCCCTGACGAACAACTCGAAAGTTTAATTATCCCGGCTGACACAAGGCTAACATTCATTGGTGATCCACTCGCCGAATGTCGCTGATAATCAGATGAGCTATATTCTGAAGCTCGAAGTGTAATCTCGGATTCAGATAGATAACAGGAGTGACACTTTCCATGCATGCCCTATTGGAAATCTCCCGAATAGAGGACTGAGATGTCAGATCACATACCAACATTGCTCTCGAGTCCATTCTCATCGGACATACAGAGTTTGATCTCAGTGATGTATGAAGTTGTTGCTGTCCCAAGTCCTCTTGGCATGGTCCAAAGCAAAGCCCCTCAAATTGACAGATTGGTTGAGAATCATGGAGCATCTACCCATATGACCCTCTGGTACGCATGGACTGCACAGCGCCGGGACATTTTTGAACAGATCCAAGAGCATTTATGCCTGTAACCTCCCAGTAGCAGACTAATAGCTCACACTCCCTCCTCCGGCAGATCACCCGTACCTACGATTGATTAGCGTCCCTGCTTTCAGATCGAAAAAGCAAACCCTCCGATACAAAATGCCTGGAAGTATAGGCCTCATGGTACGTTAAAAGTTATTTCAGGCTCCCAGACAGCTTTGACAGCTTTTGGATGTAGGTTAGGTCTATACTATATGGTATGTGATATCTCTCACCATGTTCTTCTGCTGAACATTCTTTAGGAGCTTACATGATCCTTTATGGGCTATGCATGTATATTCTTTTTACCCAGAAACGAGGTCGCTATTGGGTTCATTCCATCCTCATCACTGCCATATATGTCGCAGCAACCATTCATTTCGCCCTCACATATGCCATTCACTCGATTGAGGTTTTTTCGAGCGATATGTTGCTTCGGATCGACCAGATGGAGCTCACGATATCGGTACTCACAATCATTGCAAAGTGAGTGCACCCAGTTCAGGACAACACCGGCTTCAAACTAAATCTTGGCTTCACTTGAATGGACAGTTGCATGACGGACATTCTACTGGTGGGCATCCCATCATGATACATCACATACTGTCTTTCATTGACATTGAATTAGCTGTGGCGTTGCTACCTCGTATGGGACCGCAAACTCAAAGTGGTGATTGTACCCTTGCTCTTTTGCCTTGGATCCAATGGTTGGTACCATGTCTTTTGGTGAACCAGAGGACAGTTTGGGCTAGAATTTGATGCGTCCTGTTGTTTATTCAGCATTCGGTTTTGTTCAGGCTGTATTTTTCAGCAGTCCTCAGTCCTTGAACCCCCAATTCATGGGCCCTCAAAGTCTCACGTTTACATTTGCCATTTTTGGTGTTTGCGCTGTCACTAGTAACCTTCTCTTGACCGCTTTGCTCGGTAAGCATTCCAAATATCCTGTCCCCTTTATCTTGAGCTAACTGAATTCGATGCTGTAGCCGGGCGTATCTGTTTTATTGTTAACAGGGTTACGCGATACTTACCACCTTCGTCGCGCAAGATGTACAAGACTATCATCTCCGCAACGTACGTTCAGACCCCGCATAGCTTGAGATTAAATTTCTTAAACTTCCGTCAAGTTTGGAATCAGGGCTTCTGTACCCCATGGTCATGCTCATATATGCGCTCTTTGACATTTTCTGGTGGCGACAGCCTAGCTCTGCTGTTGATTGGAGCTTGCTCGCAGGGATATCCATAATCATCTTTAACTCGTTGATCAACGTAATGGTTCGTGCTACTTCCTCACCACCAGTAAACATCCAGAGGCCCACACTCACCAACTCATAGGGAATTGCTTCGGTCTTGATCATAGTCCGTATATCCCTTGGAATTGCTATCAACGATGAAAAGACATTCAAAGAAACCATCCTGCGTAATCAGGGCCCCTCCCTGAATGGGCCCGGAGCTCAAACCGTCATTGACATACGCCGAGAACCTTGTGGCTGTGAGCAATCCCGTCGGGAAACTGGGGGATCGGACTTGGAGTTACAGGATGAAGAGAGGAAGGGATTGTGAGATCGAACGACGGATATGGCTTATTCAAATAGCTTGATCATCTGTGCAGTAACATCATTGTGAGTTTGCGGTAGGAAAACAACAGTGTATATCTAACCAGAATATATGTTTGGCATCTGTCTATAGTTTCCAGCTCTGTGCTCCGGTATATGATCTGTCATAGCTCCCTGCGCCTTGAATTCTCTTGGGTGGTTGCTGCCTCGCTTCCTTCAGTAGATTCGGTGAGGGAAAATGGTGGCAAAATGCAGTGTACGGAGAATACCCATAAGTCATGCGGTAGGTCAAATCAGTATTAATTCGTACGAAACCTAGTCCCCCACCGCTTACTTTCTCACGGCACGGTAAATACAAAGATCAAGGGCAACGCCTCTCAAAACGTCGATTTATTGAGGGAAACGCCACGTATATGATAAGTTGTCGGATGCGCCCGTCAAAGTGTCTGCCTGACGAGATGGAACCGCATCTTATTGCGATCACACCTCTAGCTCGTCGTGTTCAGGAGTTTGGAGATCTGGGTGGCGTCCCCACAGCGACCAATAGGATGAGGATTTCCGATCTCTCCGGTGGTTGATGTGCAATCCTCCCGGTCTGTTCTTGTTTGTGCATTTGTCATATGTACAGGACAGCTCTGAGTAGATGCAAAGCCTCGTCTCTCACAATTAGTAATTGGGTGTCTGTACCGGGCCTGAAGGCCCCTGGACCACGCACATTCCATGGTTTTGGCGGGCTTCGATAACAGGAGAAGCGGTTACGGTCGTTACTACTGGGGGAAAGGCATCAGGAAAGGTTGGCGTCCCCACAGCAACTGATAGGTTGAGGATTTCCCGAGTCCCGAGATGGCTTGGTACACCTTTTCTACGCACAGTACACGCAGCTCAATGTGCCAGTAAATGCGTGCACATCGTCCCACCCAGAAAGAACTATCTCGTCTCATCTCGGGGCTCACGCAGGGCCCTCCGGGATAACAACCGAAGCAAATTTACGCCGAAGTGACTGTAACGAGTCTTGAACTTGTACTGAGTGGAAATTCAAATGAATGAACCCAAACACAATCTCGGGTTTCACGGGGGGATGCTTACCGAGAAACAATCCTGGGAGGTTGAGAATTCAGAATGTAGAGCACTAATCAACCACCTCGAAGGCGTGTGAGAGTGAGATTTCCATTGCTTAAGGACCACATGGTGGTGAGAGAGACGAATGAATACAGCATGACAGGTTCTAGTCGCGAGATAGAACTACCCAGGACTACCCCTTACTCTAAGTTGCTTTACAGATATTCGACCCGACTTGAAAGACCCAAACTACAGAATATGCGTGCCAAAAACTGATCCCTCTTGCCAAACATACAACGCGTGTATGATGTCTGAGAAGGTCAGAAGGGTCTCTCGCTCTGAAAGGGAAGCTTACTCAGTCAAGGCAGCTGGCCATCAAATTGAAAACTCAGTTGTATCATGCGTCTCGGTACTGAATACGAGAGGATGTCTAGTTAACATAGCGTCGGATTTGAGGGTAGTCAGTATTTTGCCACTCTAAAGAATCACGAGGGTCCACGTTCCAGTTGTTGTGCCGTCGTTAAGGTTTGTGGGAGCGGTTTCTTGTTCTCGACAAGGTACTTACTAGAGTCGTGGGAATCACATGTGCGAGGACAAGGGTCTCGAATGTTGGAAATTAAGTGATGGTGCTTCAGCCCTTGCAAGCAGCAATTTGAATTTGATAGATACTTCTTGATATCGTCGAGCACAGATGGATAGAAATGCAATGTGGTTGCAAGGGAAAGGCACCTGATACACGTGAAATTCTTTATGCTTTTTCGATGACTCCGACAATGTTAACAGCTTTGTAGGCATTTCTGAGTCTATCCAAGCTATACGCGATTTACACGAGTTAAAAGCGGGAAATGACGCTGCGCATATGTTGTCGTTGCGTATCAAAAACGAGGTTTGTCTTCGGAGGCCTAAAAGGTGTGTGCGTTCAGAAGATCCCGTGGGGTGTTCGTTCGGGTACGTACATCGACTTGAGCACCGGCCTCACCAGCAGGCCATTTCTCATCGATGATATCGACGATGATGCCCGACGTGGTAGAATCTTGAACATTGCCTGCGCCGATGGCCTGGTATTCAACGTGGTCGCCGACCTGTACGGTTAGGGGCAATACAGAGACGAAGAGCGAGGAGAGAGGGAGCGACTCACTTGGTGTAGAGTGGGTTTTGAGTTTGAAGAGTGGTCGGGACTTATGGAGGTGGCTGTGGACGACCTATCTCTTATATACTCTTCTGAAATCCTTGAATGACGACGTTGCGTCAGTCGATTCCAGCAATGCATCACGAAACCCGCCGATGTCCAATGTGAATAAGAAAGAGCCTTGTTACTTAATAGTCTTAAAGTGGGGATGATGGGGTTATTTGTGTTGTAGATGCTAGCGGGCATCTGTTGTACGCCGTGAAGCTGAAACGCTCGGAGATTGACGGGTATATTCGCGGCAAATGCCAAAGTGTGGCAAAGGTGACGAAGTCAATGACGCCATGACGTCGTTTGGACATGGGCATCGGTCTTGTACTTATGTTTTCTGTGCTGGCCCTCGTCTCTCTTGGCGCAAACAAGGGCGCGTACACCTCTTGCTTGTTCTCTCTCTACGGCTGACCTTTTGGCCTTTTGAGACTATGGGCTCAGACGTGGTCCACACGAACCCATGTATTGCAATACAAGTGTTTCTACCCGAATGTCTCGTTTTCCTCCCTTGTCATCCTTGACTTCGTGGCAGCCATGCAATTGCCACCCCGCCAACCCAATGTTCATGTTCTTCCTACCCATGGCCTATGGCCCTATACTAGATATCGATCATCGCTAAATGATTGGTTGTCTTCATTGGGTACGTGGAACTCAAGATTCTTAATAGGGCTCCCTCTGTGTTTATATGTCGATTTAATTGATTCCATTGCCAACGAATCAACGAGCAGAGGATTGGTCGAACCGCTCACTGCCTCGCTTGAAGCTCACGCTCTATACCATCTTCACAGTCAACGCTAAACACTGCTACTATCCGGCTCTTTCGGTCCTTATCGGAGCTCCAGTCCTTCGGTCGATTCTCGTTCGCTCCCTCGCCCACCGGCTCTAGACACTCTTGAGATTATTTGGCTACCTGTGGGAGGCAGGGATCAGGCGAAGTGGAAAGGAGAGACGTGAGTCAGACCCATGGCTGTTGGGGCGTCTCGCTCTTAACTTCTTGTTGCGATTCCGTGGTGAGGATTATCTACAACTGAACCTAGATTGAACGACGCTGACCTCGAGAATCATATGCAAATAAGGCTACCTAACGCTGTGATGTCTGAGACCCGGTTGAGCGAGGTTTACACGTTGTCATTTTCAGATGACTGCAGGTTTAAATCCTGGTCTCTGTGCTTACGTCTTATCGATTCGTCGTATATGCTACTAGGAGCAACAGGTGAGGTATATAGGTGACAATGACTGTTGAGTACTCATTGTCGTCACGTCCTGTTCATACCATTACAATTTCCATTGACGTTCACTTCCTCTCTTGGACTTGTGCCTCTAAATCCAACTCGACACATTCCAGGCTGGCTCGAGTACGGCCATGAGCGTATCAATGTATGTTCACAACTGGTGGAATATTCGGGCCAGCCAGGGAGAGGTTTTGTTCCTGTATGATGGTATCTTTAAACGTTTTTTCGTCATAGATAGCAATCCCAAGCGATACCCTGACTATGATCAGGGCCGAAGCAATTCCCTTTCAACCAGTAAGTTCGGGTCTTCATATGTCTACTGAGCAATGAGAATGTTGCACGAACCATTGTGGCCATCAAACAATCATATGCTATGGTAGCTGTCCCAGAAGGCGAGAAGAACGAGGAAATGTTACCGATCATCCTGGTTCGGTGGGGTAATAGACCACGCTACTGTTTGATGTGAGATAGCGCGTATATGAGCAAGACACCGGGGTAGAGCAGTCCCGACTCCAGTCTTTATGTGAGCAAAATGAGGTTTTTATTTTTGAGTCGATTCGGGTATGAGCTTACGTTGCGGAGATAATGGTCCTATACATCTTGCGTGATGAGGGCGGTAGGTATTGTGTGACACTACGAATAATGAAAAAGATACGGCCAGCTAAGTACGTGGATATCAGTCAAGTAGTCAGAATGGAGAAAGATGATATTTGGAGCTTACCAAGCAGGAAGGTCAAGAGTAGGTTGCTTGCGACAGCACAAAATCCAAAGATTGAGAACAGGGTTTCAAACAGCTCTTCGTAAATGACACCTGTGGACGTGTAAAGGCCAAATACTAGAAACAAGGTATACTGTCACTGTCATTCTGTAAGCCGCCTAAGGAAACAAAGCTTGTCACAAAGTGCTGAGCGTCTATCGGAGACGGCAAAGGCAGAGAGCGGTGGTAGCAAGCTAGGAGAGGAGCAGCGGGCTTGACTCAGGCAGAGATAAGGCAAAACTGGTCCCAACGACAAGTTAGATCTATTGTAGAGAAGGAAAGCGAAGGAGACTGTACTACTCACCTGGTCCCAACGACAAGAGGTCAAGATGAGGGACCAGGTGAAGACTAGCTAGCTTATATACCTATCCTACAGTCAGAGCTGGAGTCGGAGTGGCTACCTATGAGTCGTGTATGAGTAAGTATGAGTCAAGGATGAATAAGGAATGAGTCGGTATGAGATAATGGGATGGCTGCGCGATGTGGGTTAAGGCTGCGCGATGGTGGGTTAAGAAAGGGAATCGTGAGAAATAAGGATGTATAGTAAGTGACCGTGAGAAAAGGACATGTGATAATCATGTGAGCAAATGGTGGAGGGAAAAGTGGCGTCTTCATGACAAAGCTCACTATTTGTTCCAAGGCAAAACAAGATGGGTACCAGCATGACCTGGACTTTGTGATTCCATGTGACATAACAACGCCATAGCTATTGTGAAGTTGTTGAATGCCAACATGAAGGATACCAAGTACTGACACTCACCAAAAGAACATCGGTAAAACAGCTACTCCAGTAAAGCCGGAATGTTTCAAGCAATTGGTGTGGTCCTTCCAATACAAACTGGCACACTCACTTGGCGACAATTGTGAGCACTGCTACCCCCAATTCCATCCTTCCAAGGGAATAATAGATTTCTTCGGACTGATACACTCCTGATTGATTGGCTGAGTAAATGGTGTATCTGAGGCCAAATCCAACCATTGCTGAGATATATATGGCGGTGATGAGGGCACAATGTCCCAAATAGCAACTCCTTTTGCGAGTAAGGAGAATATACATGCACAGCACATAAAGAACAGTGTACACTCCTGGGAAGAGCTTCAGTATGTTGGCTAGTATAATGAGAGATATCACATACCATATAGAACTGACCTAACCTAGGTCATGGACTGTTAAGGTCATTGAGGATTTGGAGCTAAAATATGGACATACTGTGGTCCTAAGGAGCTCCAGATCTGAGTCATTCATTCTGTATGGTGGGCTGTGTGATAGGGAGTACTGTTGATCTGCTGGGAGAGATGAAGCTGCCACTTGTAGGTATAAGTACTCTTTGAGCTGTACAGAAAAAACCCTGTGTGGTCTCCATGTGTACAAGATGATCATAGTATCAAAGATTTTTCAATCAATCTCTGATGAGCCAGCATGGCACCTAACACAGAGGAATACAGCATGGCTACACTACTACTAACCAGAGAGGAGTTTAGAGAGATAGAGGTGAGACATAGAAGCTCAAGCACACTGTAGATTCAGGTAGAGGACTACAAGCTTATATACATGAAGATACAATAGAACTACCATATAGGGACAACAATAGAAATTGTACATATGAGCATAAGTAACAATGAAGAATAGAACAATAGCAAATGCATTGTCCTGCATAATACAATGGCAGGAAGAGTGAACCAGGACTTTGGATATACTGGGATCTAATAATAGTCCACGGATTCAACAAATATAACTGATCTTTATTCATGATTTTGTAGCTGATTCTATTTACCTCTCACCAGCTCATGAGGACCTTCTAATTCCTTCCAAAGGTACCACTCAAAATGAGTAGATATCAACACTGATACCAAGTATGACTGAGTTGCTACCAGTTCCTGGTTCCTGGCAACCATATTGGATTATTATCAACATTCGCTCCAGGCATGTGGGGGCATGAAGAGGTTTGGGTTGAGGAATAGGGATGATAAAACAGGATGGACAGAAAAGAATAATTCGTACAATGTTTAGGTACTTGACTTTCTCCAATACAGATGGGAGAATGCACTCTGCTTGGGTAAGTGTTGTGTTCAATCAAGTGAACATTTCTGCCAGGGCGTCAAGGACAAGAGAACATGGTTGTTAGATATGGAGGTCATATAAATCAATTGGTTGACCATTCCAGAAGCCCTAAAAGCTGGAATCCAGGGATCAACTCTCCATGTTGAGGCAGAGGTCCTGCCCACGCAGTGGCAGCATGAGACAGACTAGCTCACCTGGAGATAGGCTTAGAGGCAGCAATGAGAGTAGTAAAAGTACTGGTATTACATGTAGATACAGAGCTACTTATATATTATACAGAGGTAGCTGTAGCTACTATCACGGGAGTGACTAGGAATACAAAGTGAAACAATTGAAGCATAGATGTGGCCCGATACAATGGTCCATATATCCGGGAGTCCAGATTTTACACTCCCCCTCACTAAGTGCAGCATAAGTAGAGCACGAAGCATCTATTTGGACAAATAAAATTCAAGTCCAAGATGTTCTCTAAAAGCGGAGAACTTGACATGACCCAAATTCTTGGTAAACATGTCCACAGGATTGTAGGCACCGTCAATAAAGAAAAGATCAACCTTGCGGTCTGAAACACATCTGTGAATGTAGTGATAGCAAATATCAATGTGTTTGGTGCAACGTTCTTGAACTGGGTTAGAGGCAATAAAAATCGAGCCTTGATTATCTCCACATATGGGTACAGGAGTCATATCAATCCCAAGTTCAGAGAGTAACTGTCGAATCCACACAGCCTGACAACTACAGTCAGATAGCGCCATGTACTGACCTATTTCAATCAATTTGGATGTCACGTGTCACACGCCCCCCAGTATCCAAAATTTTTTTGGATGGTCACTAGGTCACAGGGGGGTCATCCGAAATGTTCCGAAATGTGACATAATTTCGGGCGGCCCAAAAGGCCAAGAAATCGGACTTTCTGCCATTTTTTGGCCCGATTCTGGTACATTCTGCAAATTTTGACTGGTGGCAACTCTCAGCCACCGTGATTCTCCCTCAGCCTGCCCCATCCCTCATAGTTCCATACAAAATTTCCGTCGGTGTCACCGGTCACCGACCTGCCATCCGAATTGATGCCAGAAAATTTTTCGGTCACACGGGAAACCCCATCCGAATTGATTGAAATAGGTCAGTATTCAGCTTCAGTGGATGAAAGCGCAACAGTCTTCTGGGCACGTGATTGCCAACAGAAGATGCCACCTGCCAATTTGAAGAAATAGCCCGTGATCGACCAACACTTAACAGGATCAGCAGCCCAATCAGAGTCAGTGAATGCTAGTAAACCTCTGTCCATCATAGACCAATGCATAGTCCAGAGTTCCTGCAAGATAGCGGCAAATATAAAGCGCCTTCTTCAGGTGATCCTCCGATGGATTAGCAGAGAATTGAGAAAGCTTTGTAACAGCGTAGGCAATATCTGGACAAGTGCCAAGCATGATATACAGAAGCAATCCAATCACTGATTGATATTGAGCACGACGTTCAGGATCAACAGGACCTTCATTTGGTTGTGGAATATAGCCGGCGGGAAGAGGAGTATCTGCTGCTTTTGCATTCTGCATGCCAGATCGCTTCAAGACCTTCTTCAAGTAGTTGGTCTGGTCAAGAAGGATTTTGCGGCCTTTGCATTGAATATGCATGTGCAAGAATTCCTTAGCTTCTCCCAAATTACGGCATTTCCAACGAGCCATAAACTCGGCTTTCTTCTTATCAACAAAGGCTTTGTTGGGTCAAAGAAATAATGCATCATCAACATAGATCAAAGCAATACATTCTTCACCAGTCTCATGATCTTTGCAGATGAAGAGACCTGCATCAGAAGTCAGGCGTTTGAAACCCATTACTTCCATGGACGAATTGAGGGTATGCCACCACTCAAGAGCGGCTTGCTTCAGTCCATATAATGCATGGTGAAGGCGATAGACTTTGCCTTCCTGACCCTTAACCTTGAAACCTTCAGGTTGATCCATATAGATCTCTTCTTTGAGTTCACTATTTGTTACATCCATGCATCTTACCCTGGTCTATCTTACCTAGTCACATCACACTTGGCTATTCACAACACTTCCAGACCCATTCCGGGTACTTCCGGGCTATTATTCTAGTCCATCCCAACACTATTCCATCCCCGGCACTCAACCTTCACTTCTGCGGTTCAGTCTCTCACACCAAGTCCATCCCCAGAACCTCCACTACTTCCGCCTCCGCTTCCGGGACTCTTTCCATCTTATTCTGATTTGTTCTGACTTACTTATCTCCGACTTCCAAGATATTCCCACGCTCACTTATTCTATTCATACCTTCATTCCATCACGCACATATTCATTTCCAGTTCATTTCCCTTCCGGTACATTCCTCCCCATGTTTGACTTCCATATGATACATCAACCTTTCCCGCACTTGACTCACTTATCATTCATTCATTTACTATAACCCTATATAAGCTCTATACTTCTATCCTGTATCTGAAGACTCGAAATCAACCAGGTTTCAACCAGAATCAATCAGGATCAACCAGGATCAACCTGGATACTTCTCTATTATGTCTTTCCTTCTCTCTTGCAACTTGTCCTCTTAGTCTAGTAGAAGGACAGCTCAGTTCATGGCGCCGTTGGTGAAACCTTCAGCTACTGTCTGCTCTAGATCCGTTGCCCCCACACTCCTTCATCTTATCTCTTTCCTATCCATCTATCCGACAGCATATAAAATCCCATATCTTATCTTATCCCTATCCGATCCGCACAATCCTAACACTATTGAGGAAAGCGTTCTTCACATCCAATGCCTGAATGTGCCAGTTTTTGAGAGCTGCAAGTGCGAGCATCATCTGTACAGTTTCAAACCATACAACTGGTGAGAAGATCTCATCAAAGTCAACACCTTCGACCTGAGAGAAACCCTTGGCAACAAGTCGAGCTTTCTTTCGACCATCTGACTTAACATCAAACACCCATCTGTTTTTGACAGCCTTGCAACCTTTAGGTAGGTCAACCAATTCGAAGACCTTGTGCTTGTGAAGGGCCTCTAGTTCATCGTGGCAAGCGGCCTTCCATTCTCTCTGCTGCTCAGCTGGCAGCTTCAGTATGTCACGGAGAGTCCACTCTCAAACGTTAGACATATTGGTGAGGTCATTGTGAACGGGAACCGCCTGATTTAACAGATAAATCACGGAACCTACTCCCCCTTCCTGGGATAATTGTTGCACTAAGCTATCGGGTGGACTCCCCCTGGAGTTACACATGGTAGACGTTGAACATGTGATTACCATGTGATACACTTTATTGACGTGTTGTTTACACATCTATTATTTATAGACTCTTTCACTATGACACTTGCACTCGTATGAAAGATCCTGTACTTACTCAGACGGACTCTGTAGTTAGTCAGTACTCACACCTTATCTCTATGGTTTATAACAAGGTTCAGCTTTGCACCCAATAGCGTTCAAA
The DNA here is from genome assembly GCA_029532415.1 of Marasmius tenuissimus. Lineage (NCBI taxonomy): Eukaryota > Fungi > Basidiomycota > Agaricomycetes > Agaricales > Marasmiaceae > Marasmius > Marasmius tenuissimus. The sequence continues at coordinate 267,190 of JAQOTA010000061.1, forward strand.
GCTGACTGAGCTTTCTCTCTAGATTACTTAGATAGAAAGTTAGTATGACTATGCCTACTTACTCACTCTGCTCTTTGAGCACTTATGCTTACTGATATGCAATATGTACCATATGCTATATTCTCACTTACCTATGTTCTATGACTCGTAGATAGACAAGGACTCTTGTATAAAAGCTGGAGACTTTGTGTCTCAAAGCTTTAGGACAATCTACTCGATTATCACCTCTAGCAAGCATCTACAAGAACACAAGAATTCTCTTATAGTCAATATGTGAGGTTTTAGTTTCATCTCACTGTGCATTTAACTATGCTGGCTCAATAGTAGACAGACTGGCAAGTCCCAGGAACTTTTCTAGGTCTGCCTCTCCTACGAGTGATTAGTGGATCCATGGGTTCTCTATCACCTGTGGCATCTCTCCATGTAGAATTTTTCTCCATATCACGTATAGTGTGCAAGGGATTTTTTGGGTCTTGTTGTTCACCAAATATGTTATCAGGTTGCTTAGTACCTGTCCGTTTCCTGCCTGAATGCCTTGGCAGCGGAGACTGCTCTTGTCCACCCACTGGTGTAGGTGGCCTGGGAGGCTGGAACGGAGGATCAGGATCAGGATGTTGATGTTCACCCTGAGGTACAGTACCATCTCCATCATTGTCATGTGGAGATTCCAATCACTTTGGAAGGTCTCAGGAGGATAAAGATCGTCATCAGATGAATCATCATCACTATCTGAAGAGCAGTTGGGGTTTTCACACAATACTGGCGGTATTTCAGGGATTTCACCCACCAGGGTAAAGCCACGAGGTCTCTTATCAGAACACTTTGGGAACAAGTTTTCATCGAACAGAGCAGTAGTGCTTTTGAAGATAGCATTATTGGACATCTTCATGAAGACATATCCTTTCATGCCTTCCTGAGAACCAATCAAGGTCATCAGTTCCGAACGCGGAGATAACTTGTTAACTCAACACTTTTCCGGAATAAATGCATACACTGCACATCTGAAGACTCGGAGATCCGAAACATCCGGTGGACTGCCATGCAACTTCTCATGTGGGGTCAACCAACGTAAATGCTAGGACAGCGTCCAATTGTGAAGTGCAACAGCATGCAACACACAGAATTCCCACCAAGAAGGTGGAAGACAAGCATCAAAGTGAAGAGCTTGAGCTTTCTCGACAATGGTCCGATTGAACCGTTCTGCATGACCATTCTGTTCCGGTGTATATGGAATCCTGGTCAGAATTTTGATACCGTGCTCCTTTAGTACATCATCAAAGGCATCTGATTTGTACTCTCCCCTCCATCGGACATCTATTCCTTGATATCAACACCAAATTGCACCTTCACCATAGCAATAAAGTCACAGAGCATCTTGACAGAGTCAGATTTGCGTCACATGAGCATTGTCCAGCCATGTGAAGTACAGTCGTTGACAAACGACATATACCATTTATATTTGCGGTACGACTCAGTGGGGAACTGTTTGAGGTCGGAGTGAATTTTCTCGAAGGGTTTCGAGGCACAGGTAGTGGAGTCAGGGAATGATCTGGAGTGCATCTTTCCTTCTGCACATCCTCGGCATGATCGGGTTTTCTTCAGTTTTTGGTCGAATTCCGGGAAGTTCTTTGTATGCTTCTGAGCTTTATCCAGAGCCTTGTCTGAACAATGTCCAAAACGTCTGTGTAGAACCTTGTAGTCAACTTTATCCATCGTTGACTTGGCCATTAAGCTACGAGCAGAGGCTTTCTGCGAGCTAACCCAAAAAATGGTTTGACCAGGTGCGAGCAGGTAAGATACCAATGATTGGCGTCGACCCTTGTTATAAAAAGCCAATTTGCTAGACAATCCGCGCACTTGCAGACCACCTTGCAAGAATTGAAGTTGAATTGACAGAAGTGGAACATAATAGACAGGATAGAGTTGCGTAATGTGTTCCTCCATACGACCGTCAGATCCTTCAACAGAATGAGAGATGAACACAGTCCCTTTCCCCTAAATTTGGATAGGGTTGTCCTTCTGCGCAGTGTTTAGCTGTGGTCCATTGTTCATGGGTTCATACTCAGCAAAAATCTTCGAGATCATAAGTAAAGTGCGATGAAGCACCCGAATCGACAATCCACTCTTGCGAGCTTCCAGTCGCCTTCTTTCCCTTACAATTGGCACATGTGGCAAAGTGATCACCAATATATTGCGCAAATTTCATATGGGACACGATATCCGAACTACTACATTTAGAAGCGGCTAATAGAGCGGCGCACTGTAGGTTTGTATCAGTGTTAGAAGAAAGACTGAGATAAGGCACTTGCCTGTCATCGTCAGATTCCTCAGATCCAATGGAGACCGAATCATACTCAACATTGTCGGAAAAACCAGTGGCATCTGCACTCTTGCTGTCAATCTCCATGGCACTTCCACTCGCAATCTCCATATGCAAAGAATCATTAACAGCATTTAACGCAATACGATCCTCACGTTCAGAGTTGGAGTCCTCATAGAAAGAATCATAGAGGTCGTAAACCTTCTCGATGCTCTTAGCACACTTTGCAGGTAGAGCAGGTGAGAAGGGACCATCGATACAATGATTCAGGGAGGAAGAGGAAGCAGCCGCATACCCCTGTTCCATAGGTTCAAGGACGTGGGCATACTTGGGAACACCAAGATGATCAGCAAGACTGCGAGCAGCCTGAGCATTCTCAAAAACAGTACCACCCGAGGTAGCACTGGAGAAACACTGCATGTGGAGTGGATCCTGGGATTGGTCCACGGGATGTACGACAGATGGAGTATCAGGAACGATGGGTGGTGAAGGATGGACAAATGAGCAAGGGACATAATATGAGAATGACCCTTGTGAGAGGAGTCACCCTTGTTGTCCTGAGAATCACCCTTCTTCTTCCTGCCACGTCGGTTGTTCTTCTTCTTCTGGTTGTTGCCATTATTAGACTGGTTGTTATTGTTAGACAATGACAAAGGAGGATTGGACTGTCAGTTAAACTTTGGGTCCTTGTCCTTCCTCTTGACAGAAGAAATGTGCGACGCGAGAGGAGTGGGTTTCCAAGCTTTGTAGTGGTTAATGACAGCATCACGAGCCACTTCAAAAGTAAGTTCAGCTGGCGAGTTACCATTGGTAGCGAATTCACGAGCATTGGCCCATGACTGTGGAATGATAGAGAGGAGGAGCATGGCTTTGACGAGTGTAGGGAGTTTGATCTGTGCTTCAGAGAGTTGGCTGAATAGAAGTTCAAGTCTGGCAATCTCGGGAACGGGGTTACCACCAGACAAACGAAACTCCATGACCAACTTGAAGTCAGCCCAAACAGAAACAGAAGTCTGTTGGCCATAACGAGCCTTGATCTTCTCCCAAGCGTTCCAAGCTGTATCATCATCCTCAATAATACTTTGCATGGCAATGGTTGTAGTGGCATGTAGTGCACCCATGGCCTTGAATTCATACTTCTTCCAACGTTGATGGTCCTTCTCATGCCTGAGAAGATCCTTCTCATACCTTTCCAAATCCTTAGCATACTGCTCAAGGTCCCTACCATACTGCTGCATCTATTCATCAGTAGGAGAGACTGTCTCTTGTCATCAAGTAACTTCTCCACCTTCACAAGCAGGAACAGTGACAGTGCGAGTAGTTGGCTGGGGTTCTGATGGTTCAGTAGGTTTCTCGGGTGCATCGGGTTCAGGATCATCATTGGTGTAGTGGTTGTAGAGCTCATTGATCATGGCGTAGGTACCAAGACCCTTGGACCACTTGCGCCAGTTGACACCACTGAAGACCTCAACAGTGGGGATAAGGGTAGACATAACAGAAGCCATAGCAATCTGGAGTAATAAAACAATGATCAGCATAGGTTCATCATCATAGGCAATGATAAAAGAAATCACTGCATGGTCAACAGCGATAGCCATTGATCGTTGTTGAGGACACAGTCCACCATTGTCAAACATCAATGAAGATGTCGACTTCACAGATCCAGAACCGGTGTTAACAGTCTGCCCATCATGACAGCAATTAAGCAGTCACGATGGTTATCAAGTGCAATGACCACAATAGCACATCATCATAGGCAGCACTCAGTAAAGGTGCACATCCTAGAGAGCTGCCATCACAGGGCACATTGATAGGGCACCGGGGCCCATAACCTGTTGAGGCAGACATCCTGCCCACGCAGTGGCAGCATGAGACAGACTAGCTCACCTGGAGATAGGCTTAGAGGCAGCAACGAGAGTAGTAAAAGTACTGGTATTACATGTAGATACAGAGCTACTTATATATCATACAGAGGTGGCTGTAGCTACTATCATGGGAGTGACTAGGAATAGCATAGATCATGGTGAAACGATTGAAGCATAGATGCGGCCCGATACAACAGTCCATATATCCGGGAGTCCAGATTTAACACTCCATTCAAACCATATGTCGGAAGGTTGTGCCTACTGAGCGGCAGAGAAGGTAGTGCTAGAGTTTCAGGTCGTGTTGGATGGATATTGCCTGATGAGTACTATTGGCTGTCTGGCAAGATGGAATTATGTCTGACTTGCACCAGACCTTGAGCTTGTCACGGTCAGGAGTTTGGAGATTTGGTCCCTGCAGTGGTTTATGTGCAGTCCTCCTGTTTGCATCTTCAATATGTACAGGACAGCCTTAGGTAGATGCAAATCCTTGTTTCTCACACACTAGCAGTCTATCTGTACTGGGCCTGAAGGTTCCTCGACCACACACACTCCTGATGAGCCGGCATGACACCTAGCACAGGGGACTACAGCATGGCTACACTACTACTTACCAGAGAGGAGTTTAGAGAGGTAGAGGCGAGACGTAGAAGCTCAAGCACACTGTAGATTCAAGTAGAGAACTATGAGCTTATATACATGTAGGGATAATAGTAGATACCATATAAGGACAACAATAGAAATTGTACATATGAGCATAATGAATAATGAAGAATAGAACAATAGTGAATGCATTGTCCCGCGTAATACAATGGTGGGGAGTATGAACCGGGACTTCAGATATACCGGGATCTAATTATAGTCCACGGATTCAACAACTCCATGGTTTTGGCAGACTTCGGCTGCAGGAGAAGCGGTAACAGTCGTTACCACTGGGGAAATAATATTCGGAATGGGAATGTTAGGGAAGGATGTCACAGTGACTAGAACTCACTGAGAGCAAAGGCCGTGACAATGGCAAGGACAACGGTTAAGGTGGTCCAAGGAGTTTTCATGTTGACTGATGGTTTCTGTCAACAGTGGGTGTGATTGTTTGTGGATAGTCTGGGGAGTTACCCTCAACCAGCATTCCTTTTTATACGTCCCCAGTCGAAATTTGCTTGGATTGCGACCGATGCTCATCCCAACTCACCGGTGTTCACATTCAGAATGGAGTATTTAAAAGGTAGGGCGGTGGGAGAGCAGTATTTGGTGTGATGGCGTGGATCACTGGGCAGCATCCCTACAGTGACCGGCGGGATGAGAATTTTCCGAGTTCCGAGATAGTCTGGCGCACACCTCCTACACAAAGTATGCGCCAGCACTCGGCCAGAAAGAACTATCTTATCTCACCCCGAAGCTCGCACAGGGTTCTCCGAGGTTATAATCGAATCGGATTTGCAATGAGATCTTTGTAACAGGCCATGAGTTTCCACCGAGTGGAATTTGAATGAGTGAACCCAAACGCGATTGCGGGTTTCACGGGGGTACGCTTACAAAAAATCACCATTGAACATTTGAATTGTAGAGCACTGGCTACTCACATAGAAGGCGTGTGAGAATGAGATTTTCAGTTTCAGGGCCATATGGTGGTGAGACTCGTAGCGTTACCATCAGCTCGGCTCTAGCCACGGCTCGAGCGGCTTGGAGCCGAACCCATGCGGAGCCGCTCAGCGAAAACAGCTCCCGGGGAGCCGTTTCGCGGGAGCCGCCCAATTTTTTAATTATTTTTTTTTACTGACAAGACCCTAAGAGGGCACCAGAGGTGACTAGACAACAGCCAGCACTAGCTGGAGGCCAGTACATAGACGCTAGATAGCAAAAAGATGTGTTTATTATGCAATGTATTCGAATTTCGGGATCATACACAATGTATTCGGGATCGTACAAAATGTCATTGGGATTGTACAGAATGTTTTCGGGATCGTAGATACAGCGAGATATTTACTGTACATACAATGCAGATACAAAAAATACAGTGATTACGACGTCTAGACTCTATGGTCACTCGGGGGGCAAATATACATGAAAATCGGTACTTGGTACAAATGAAGCGAGATCAAGACGGGTCACGGAGTAGGATTACCAGCCCTTGCATTCCGCCATTTGGATACCTTGAACAGCTTCCACTTGTCATGCGCATGCTTCTGCAGTCGGATAATGCAGCAATCACTGCAAGAGACCTTGAAGGTCGACACATTGGTATCGACGTCGCCTGTGGATGCCACAAGAGGGAGAACATGGAGGTCAGTCCCCACACCAGCTACCTTCGTGACTACAGAATCCTTGAACTCCCCTCGCGTCACCATCAGTGGAAGATTGGTTTTTTGCGTGGGTTGCTGGGGGTAGATGACCATCTCTCTGGGCAGTCTTTCTTTGATTCTCTGCCAATTCATGGCCAAGACACGCGTGGTGGAATCTCGCAGGAAGTATATCGAGAACCAGGTGTTGGAGATATGACTATACGTGTACTTCCAGTCTTTGAAGGCAGGCATTCTGCTGTCAAGTTTGACCTGAAAGAGGACCTCGTCGGCAATGCTCCGTTCCAGCTCATAGAATTCATGGTGACTGGTATGGGTTGACTTCCATCGTTCATCCACAAGCGAGGAGGGAGCAAGCACCGGAGGGGATGAAACGTCTGTCGTATCATTGGAGACTGGGGCTGCATTGGGATTCCAAGCGTCTGCTTCTGGAGCCGTGGGATCTGCAAGAGAAGGGTCAAGAGGCGGTGTTACTACTGGGGTTGGTGTCGTCGCTCGGGATGGTGTTGCCGCGGCATTCCTGAGATGTAATTGTGACCACTGCTTGGAGAGGCCAGCAATTCCGGGATGCTGATAATCAGCGGGAGGCTGGAGCGCGAGGGATGGCTGTTGTAGGATATGAAGAGGAAGTAAAAGCCTGGAGTGAAGGACTATTAATACTAGCGGGTAACCCGAAGCTACTCTGACTCACTGCGAATCAACAACATGATCGTAATCAATGTTGATGAGCGACCCCACTGCATTGACAGTGTTAGTCTGAACTTGTATCATCAACCGACTCTTCGTTTTCCTAGATGGGATGACATCCATAACATGGTGGAAGCCACGGTGTTGTCCCTTCCATACCAAAATGTCCCAAAACTTCCAAGGATTACTGCCCGTTCTAATGATATTCAAGCCTCTGTCAATCTGTTCGGCAGTCATAAGCTGAGGATCTAGTGCGTTGGGGTCCTCTACCAAGGACGCTGTGCTGAAGATATCAGCTCGAGACACTCCGGCGAGCTTCTCTACCTCTGCCAACACATTGTCCCTACGCCTCTCCAAGATATGGTTGACGCCTCTGGTCTTCTGTACCTCTCGCAGCGAGTTCCGGTGTGCGACGTAAGGGGTAGCACCCTAAACGTGGGGGCAGAGTCAGGATTGAGGAGATGCCAACGAACGAAAAGGAGAACTTACCATCTCCTCTCCTCCCTTCCAGAAGAAGACCTCGTTATTTTCACATGCAAGTACGAAGCCTTCTGCTCCAGTATAGTGTTGTACGTATTGTCTGACCCTCCAAACCTTGTTGATACTCCAACCAAGGAACCACACCTCCTCTGTCTTCGTCTTTTTGTTCCCATGATTGACATGGCGAGTCCTCACCGCCTCTACACCACAATTTGTAAGTGTGGTAATTCGCCCCTCCCATTTCCTGACCCAAGGAGAGACAGATTCTCCTTCATGAAAGGACCACTGTTGAACAGCGGGAAACTTCTCAGCGACCAAGGGGTGATCACTTGTCGTGAACAAGATCGGCTCATGTGATGAAGGTGGTCCCGATATTGGGATCATATTCCATCTTTCCACAGACCGAACGAGCAAGCCTGATGCGACATTTAAGTCAACCAAGCCCAGAGTATCAAAGTCCGGAACTGTCTTTTGGGTCAAAAGAAGGGGTGTCCCTTTGTCGAGCCTGAGAGGCGACTTGATCCCGATCTTCTCCATCCTTTCGTCGTAACGCAGAACAACAAGCACAGTGGGTGTCTGTTGTGGCGTGAACGGAACGTCAAGAACCAATGCGAGGTCATTGTGATAGAGAGAGCGATGCGGTTTCTTGGGACATGGAGGCGTATAGTCATGGGGGTCGGAGGTAGGAAGTCTGTCCAGCCGTGTAACTTCAGACGTGGGTAGTTCATTTTGCGGGGTGATTTTCGAGCGGGGTGTTTTATGCGGCAGTTTATGGTCATGACTGGGCTTTCGGAGACCAAACTTCGGGTTGGAGAGACAAACCCAAGTCCCTCACTCTATGGTTTCGGGGGAAAGAGACAAGGAGAGTATTGTCTCCCGGACAGTTTCGAGACGCCGGAGCGCGACCTTGCCATACCGACTGTCTGCGCTGTGCAAAACAAACGCACATTTCCCCAATATCCGAGTGGCCTCAAGAGGATTAGGAGTCTCGAGGAACAGGTACCCATCCCCCTTCTCTTGATAGTGAATTGAAAGTATCGTCCCAAAAACCCTGTTCTCGCAGCAGTATCCCATCGCGTAGAACACTACCTCTAGCTCTTTTTTGGGCTAAATGGGCCATCAATGATCAAAACCTAGGTATATTGACGAGGAACGGTCTACTCACTGCACAACGTAGAAGGTATAGAAGAGGAACGGGAGTAGGGTCGTCCTGTTTGTGAGCGTCTGCACAATCTGCACGATTTGATGTAAGTATTCGATCGTAGATTTCATCAGCTTTGTCCCAGAGTGCATTGTCTCCGCGATTTTGCAACTGTGAATTGAGAGCTTGATGTGAGAAGTGTGATCCATATGCGGCGTCATCTTCATCAACCATAAAATCAGCTAGAGGTGCAGGTTAACGTGTATAATGTATACGAACAACTCCGTGAACTCACCGATGCCTTCATCCTCATCTTCATCCTCTTCATCTCGATCGACCTCTGCTTCTATGTCTAGAAAACGCATGGCTTCCACCGCTGGTCTTCCACTCCTAGATCGACTCGTCGATGCGGCAGCCGCTGTACTGTCGGACATTTTATCTCTGCACTGTGCAGAAGCCTGCAAAGTGATACAATGAGTCAGTGACTCGTTCGAAGCCGTTCTTTCATTTCTTAAAACACTCAAATGAATTTCTCATACTGTATAACTATAACTACGTATAGAAATTTCGACCGCTACTAACTACATAGGTGGACCATGGAGATCAACTCACCAGCAAACTGTGGTGGTGGTTGAAGGCCAGGCGGGAAAGCTGTGCAGGCGCTTCACGCTTGCTCAACTATTCCCATGAACCTTGGGGGGCAAGAGGCACGTGATATCAATTGGCGCTAGGGAAAAAACATGTATTTGAGATGGTGTAGTATTTGGGATGGTGTAGTATTCAGGATAATGTAGTACTCGGGATGATGTAGTACTTGGGAGTTGGGCATCGGGATGGTGTAGTATTCAAGAAATAGAGCGTAAACTTATTCAAGGGCCCACTCTGCTACGCCTGGAGGCCTGGCCCAACCATCTAAGAAGTGGCTGAGAACGTGTCTTCGGATGATCGAGTTGGCTAAGTCGGCAGGAGTGAAGGTCGGAACTTCCTTGTAAGGAAGATATCCAGCTTCCTTGAAGTTACTAGAGGTAAAACATGAGGTCAACATGGGATTAAGCTAACATTGATGCTTGAGGTACCAGACTTACAAACACATTGCACACAACAGTATCCCAGGGTTATCGGGATCCTTTCTGAGGTACTTATCGGCTGATTCAAAGGAGTTGAACCGCAGTGCGTAGTAGGAACGCTCCCAACGAGTAGCGATATCGCAGGTGAGACAGAGTGCTGGGGAACTTTGGGTTACAACCCGGGGATAGCCGTCTTCGGTGATGTCCACGAGTGGAGGAAGATCTAGTTTAGCAATGCATCAGTCGCGGAACAGGAAAGAAAACACTCAAAGGCTCGAAGCTCACCACTCTTGTCCAGTTCCGTCGGAACATCAGACCCGAGCTCTCTGTCGGAATCACCAGTGGAGGCTTGAACACCTGCGTTGACTTCAGCTGCGAAACATCGGGTCAGAGCAGAAAATATATTGCAATGAAGCTTGATACCTCGCCAATCTTTGTGTTGTTTCTACTTTTGTCGTCGTTGCTTGCGGGCACGTCGAGCTACGAGAATCAGTTAGAACTTAGAACAACAAGGTTACGAGTTACGACCGGGATGATATGTACCAGCTCTGGTCTTTCTGGACATGTTGGGGGTGAAGGTGAGGAAGCAGAGCATTTTGCGACTCCTTAAATAGTTGTTGAACTTCGCCGACTCATGGGGGTTTCTTCTCAGCGGTGAGGCCTTTCTGTGATGGAGCTATTGGGATCCAGAGTCTGCCATTGTGTCATGAGCATTGATCCTTTTCGAGAGGTTGCATCCAATCTACCGAGATAAAAGTGTGAATACCAGACAAAGAAGAACTGAAATGAGACACACAGAACGATTGTTAAGAAGATGACAAGTCGATTGACATGTACATGTAAAAGGTCGAGGTACATGGGCACCCTGGTCATCAGCCTATCCATCATGAGCTTTATAATATCTCATTTACATCCGAAGTACTGTGAGCAATGAGTGAGCCATATAGATCAGGAATAGTGAAGATAAACACTGCAACTCACCGTCATGGCTTTCTCGTTCGATCGGGATGATCGGGTAACGGCTAAGGATCTTGAAATGAAGTGACCTGGTTGGGACAACACAAATCAGCACAGGTCTGAATGGAGGATATTCTAAGTGAACGGTAAGGAACTGAGAGTCAAGACTATCGAACTCCAATAGAGCATCACATCACGGTGCAGAGGGTGGCATCAAGCTCACTGTGGCAGCTGGCCTGATTCCCCAGTCTTTGCTGCGTCGGTCAATCGATGACCTAACGCTTTTGTTTCGGTTTTCCCTTGTTGTATTCACGCAACCGTCCAAAGTAGTTTACATTCTATCTAATTGTATTCTAAGCACTCTGTAGAGGAGAAGCCTACCTGGATTGGGGCTATCGCGACGCTTGTACATGGTGGTTGAAGGTGAAGCCTAGAAGCTGTGCGGCGACCTCGATGTACAAACGTCCCAATCCAGGTGAGTCGCTCAATTCTTGAGCATCTTGAAGTAGATTATAGTAGAATACCATTGCAATGAATTCAGCGAGAATAATACAGGCTGTAAGAACGGTAGACTGTAGGACGCCTCAATAAACGATGAACACAAGCATGTGTTCAATGTTGCTGTTGTGCCAAATCCCGAAGACCGCTGACCTGAGAGCAGGGAGCTCCTACAACGCTCACGGTCAATATCGATGATTAGCTGCCGATCCCTCCTTCTACATGACTCAAGGCTATTTTTACATACATTTCCGCCGTGATGCCTCAAAAAATTTGCTGATACGATGTCTTACTAGGGTTGAATTCGATAGAGTCTGACAGCTATTCAATCGGAAATTCACCATTGCTCATGATTCATGAATGTAAATTTCCAGAGTAAGCTTCTCCTCAAAGAACCCGTTCTGATCTCATGGTACCCTGCAGTTTTCAAGGTTGTGTTCGTGGCTCCCATTGGCACCCCAATGGATTCACATTAGACGATAACTACAGGTTCACCGTTCAGCGCACTTACATGTCAACGGAACCTTTGCTGATTTCATACCTTACAGGGTATATGAGAATCGAGTCAACTGGATGTGAAGGTTCTTTGTCTCCAGTGACATTTCTCCAAGTATTCTTATTCTCTAAGTCGTGAATAATGTCTGAGGGTTTATTTGGGTTCTGCTTTTCACCAAATATATTACCAGGTTGCGTTGTACCCTTCTGCTGCCTCGAAGACTGGCATGGACCATCCGCTGTTGGTGCAGGTGGAGGAACGGCAGGTTTGCCTGGAGGTGTCGGAGGACCAGATTGAGGGAGTGGTACATCCCCTGGCGAAAGGCAAAGGTGTTAAAAAGGGGATTCCTGGTCCACTTCCGCCTCCGCTTGCTCCAGAACCTAGTGGAAGCACTGAGACGCATGAGGAAGAAAGCGTAGTCGAAAGACTGACCCAAGAGGGGGGAGTAGGATTCGTGATTTACCTGTTGAACAATGCCATTCCAGTTCACAATCCGCTTCCAACGTCTGATACTCCTGATTTCTCTAACATCAGAGAGTGGACACTCCATGATATTCTGAGCAACAGAAGGAATGGAAGAACGCTTGCCACAAGGAACTTGAGGCACTTCGTAAGTGCAAGGTCTTCGAACTCTGTGACTTGCCTAAAGGTCACAAAGCCATCAGAAATAGATGGGTCCTTGATGTTAAGTTGAATGGTCGCAAGAAAGCGAGACTTGTTGCCAAGGGTTTCTCTCAAGTCGAAGGTGTAGACTTTGATGAGATCTTCTCACCAGTTGTTCGCTATGAGACTGTTTGTATGATGCTTGCTCTCGCAGCTCTCAAGAACTGGTACATCACCTCTGTTGATGTTAAGAACACCTTCCTTTATGGTGATCTTGTTGAGGAGATTTACATGGAACAACCTGAAGGCTTCAAAGTCAAGGGCCAAGAACGTAAGGTACTATGCCTGCGTCGTGCATTATATGGACTGAAGCAAGCTGCCCTTGAATGGTGGCAAACCCTCAGCTCGTCCATGGAAGTACTATAGTAGACTTCAAATGCCTGACTTCTGATGCTGGACTCTTCATCTGCAAAGATCTGAAGAGTGGTGAAGTTGTGTATGCAATTATCTATGTTGATGATGCACTCTTCATGGGTCCTAACAAAGCTTTTGTTGACAAGAAGAAAGCCGAGTTCATGGCTTGATGGGAATGTCATGATATGGGCGATGCTAGCGAATTTCTCTGCATGAGCATTCGTCGCAAAGGCAATAAGATCATGATTGACCAGAAGGATTATCTGAAGAGTCTTTGAACGTTTTGGGATGCAGAATGCGAAGGGTGATCCAACACCCTTACCTGCTGGCTATGTGCCAACTCCCAACAATGGTCCAGTCAATCCTGCCATTTGCTCCAAGTTCCAGTCTGTAATTGGGTCGCTTCTGTATATTATGCTGGGCACACGTCCTGATATTGCCTATGCAGTAACGAAGCTTTCCCAATTCTCTTCTAATCCAAGGAAGGAACACCTCGATAAAGCTCTGTATATCTGCCGCTATTTAGCTGGCACATCAGATTATTCACTCGTCTACGATGGTGACTTTGATGGAGGTCTTCTTGCATTCACAGACTTGGATTGGGCTGCTGATCCTATCAAACACTGTTTGATCACTGGCTACTTCTTCAAGTTAGCAGGCGGCATCTTCTCATGGCAATCACACGCCCAGAAGACTGTAGCTCCTTCTTCCACTGAGGCACTTGATTTGCTCAGATGCGCTTTTCAGCTGCACTTAGCAAGGGGGGGTGTTGAATCCGTGGACTATTATTAGATCCTGGTATATCCGAAGTCCCAGTTCATACTTCCCGCACTTGTATTATGCAGGACAATGCATTTGCTATTGTTCTATTCTTCATTGTTCTTTATGCTCATATGTACAATTTCTATTGTCGTCCCTATATGGTAACTCTATTGTATCTATATGTATATAAGCTCATAGTTCTCTACTTGAATCTACAGTGTGCTTGAGCTTCTACGTCTTGCCTCTACCTCTCTAAACTCCTCTCTGATAAGTAGTAGTGTAGCCACGTTGTAGTCCTCTGCGCTAGGCGTCATGCCGGCTCATCATCGGGATCAAGTAATCGACAAAAGCCATACTATCCGTTGGACCCTGTTGGTCGTGGCGCGTGGGAGTCGGGAGTGGACCTCGAGGTTCTTGTTATCAACAGATTGAGTGCGTTGTGATGAATGAATAACTGGCGGAGACGTCCCCTTGAGGCTTTTGCCACGAGCCTAGTGGCATCGATCACGACATGTGTTATTGCGTTGAAGCAATCAAACGGGGATTTCCGTTTGAGAAGACTTTGTGACAATCATTCCTGGTGAGCGATCTGCCGAATGAAGGTGGAATTTCAAATCACTGAACCAAAACTTTGCAAACAGAAGGTGTCACGATTGAGTGACCAAACCAGGTCAGTTCTTGAAGATACATCGACCTGTCCTAGGTACTCAGCCTTGATATAGGATACCACAGATTATCATCACACTTGGCGTCTAGTACCTCCCATGCTCCGTATGCAGTTACTCGGTAAGAATCTGTTCAAACTTCAACACCTTCCAGAGCTGGTGGGACGCGCTCGACGGTGACTCGTGGTGGCCCTGTTTTTTTGCGTTGTGGCAATGAAGAGCCACCACTCATGCGTGTCGATTATCATGCAACTACCGCTTATATATTTCTATTGATCGCTTTCGAAGTTGTGGTTATCTCAATTCTCCATACTGGTTCCATTTTACCTCTATCTCCTCGCTCATTCTGACACTCCATCGCTTAGGTTGTTAAACTATACCTGTGACAAGAATATCCTTGGATGGGTCATCCCAAAACGGAAGGCGAACCAGCTTGGTTTCCAGGAACCCGAAGAAACTTGCAACCTGAAGAGTCAAGATGCAAAGTAGCATCCTTCAACTGCTTGTGTCCAGGAAGCCTTAAAACTCTGGCTCGCAGCAAACAGCCCTCCACAAGGACACCCTTTCCTCTCTGAGCATGCCCCCAAAGGGTCAGCAGAACAAGGGCAAGGCCAAAGCTAAACCCAAAGCCAAACCCAAAGAAGTCAGCAAAGCAGCACAATCTGGTCCCGTGCATCGGTTCACGCGGCAGCAGCAACAAATCTCTGGTAGGTTGTCCGTGCCTTTCAAGCGTTTAGCTCTGACTCTCGCCGAAGATCCTGAAGACATAGAAGATGACCCTCCTCAAGCCGTGGCGGGTTCGTTCTCTTACAGATGACTTTCAATTGATAGGAACAACTCACCTTTGTTGGGTTAGGTCCGTCTCAACCCTGTCCTTGTCTAAGAAAGCCTGGTCAGCCTGTTAACACCGTGCCAGCCGCTGAAGAACCTTCTTGCATTCAAAGCGAGCGAGGGGATGGTCGAGACTTTGAGCCTCGGGGAGTGAATCGTTCACAGGTCCCTGCACTCGATGAAGGTATGTGACGGATTCGATCCATCAATGTTTAACACTTTTCGGGACTCGTACTCATCTTATCTGGCAGATTCAACTCTTCCCGAAGCCGTCCCCCTTGCAAGAACTTCGAAAGGTCTGTTTTATTGTCCTGAATCCTCATCCCTCGTCATTAGCTCATCTTGTTGCAGTTCCAACTAGTCAGCCCCCTTCTTGTGCAGGCTCTCGACCGCCCTCTCGTGCCAGCTCTCGACCACCCTCCCGTGCCAGCTCTCGCCAGCCTTCCCGAGAAATCAGTAAGCCTCTCTCTCTATCTCGATATGTCCTTCATGTTGAGCACTTGTTAGGTGAGAGTCTTGCTTCTCTTTGTCTCGGTGGCCCGAAAGAACACCACAAAATATCCCGTCGAGGAGGTCAAGGTGCGTCCTAACCTTCCCAATCCTTATGCCTGGTCAAATGTTCATCCTGTTTCAGTGCCAACTACTTGACCCCCTTCTCGTGCCTCCTCTCATCGTTCGCAGAGTATTGGTGAGTTTCTCTCTGTTGCGGTACGTCTTTGTACTCAATGCTTACTGGTAGGCGTCTTCGATCCCGATGAAATTGCCTACGAGAGCACCGCCTCTCATGAATATCACTGGGCTGAAAGTGACCGTGAACTCTGGGATGGCTTCAACCCCCCTGGTGATGAAGAAGACGAGGGTGATGATGCCCACAGCTTCAACCATGGTCGAAGTCAGTCAAGAGCCTCTCATTGGGATGACTTCGCCGAACAGGGTCGAACCTGAACTCGAAGTCGGGACCACAGCTCTGCTGATAGCCGACATGAAACCGGTAGTGATCTTGACAATGAGGAGGAGGACGATGGCGAGCACAATGGTAGGGATGACGGTGAGAATGATGGTGAGAATGATGGTGAGGCTGATGGTGAGGACGACAATGAGGACGACGTTGCACCTGGAGCTGATGGTGTCAAGAGTCCGGTACATCAAGCAAAATCTCAATGATATATAACTTCTATGTACTCAGGAACTTGTTGCTTACAGCGACCCGGAGATCGACGCGAGTGACTTCTCCAGCAAAATCCCGGTATCCCACAACAATCATCGGTATCGACGCTCCCCAACAAAAAAAAAGAAAGGAGAAGAAAGGAAAGGAGAAGGGTTCGTTCACTTTGTTTTCACTTAATGCTTCATGAACTTACCCTCGAGGCTAGCTGCACCTAGAGCTCAACTGCAGGTGATCGACAACTTCTCCACACCAAAACCTCGTCGGACAACCCTCAGCAGAAGGACTGTTCCGGGTAAGCTTCCCCTGATTATAAACACCGTAGTATTACTAACACTCCCTCAGGCGTTGGGTTCAACACCGAGTCGGAGGACGAGCTAGTGAGAGACATTAGAGAGTTTGAGGTAATGGGGCAGTTCCTAGACCAGGGCGATCAGGAAGCAACACCTTGTCCTTCCGCTTCGGGTTCTCGTTCTCACAACCTTCAAGGCCGACGGAACCTGCCGACTGCAACCCGATCAAGAGAGGAGGAGTTCTCCCCTATGTCTGACGACGACACCGACAGACGAGTTCGGACCACTACTACAGCGGGCAGAAGAACCACGGGAGGTGCGAGAGCCAGACTATCGCAAGCTCCCCTTCGTACTCCTGTTCGTCGTGTCGGCAGGGCACGGCTTCCGAACCTCCCTCCGAAGCGAGTTGTTGGGTCCCGACTGGCCAAAGAAGACTCTCAGAAGGCAAAAGATGTCCACACCTTTTTCATGCCAGATCCCGCGAACGCAGAGAAACGTATCTGCAAATTTTGTTTGTAAGTGCCCTATCTTAGGCTAGTAAAGTCTTTATAACTGAGTACTTTTTCAAGGAGCAAGTAGAAGCGGGCGAGATATCCACACCTGTCTCGTATTGGGTATCAACAGCAACAGGATCCGTTTGAAAGCACCTTGCAAAACACTTGCCAGCCTGGGTCAAGGCTTGCAACCGAATGAAGATCAAGATCATTGGTCCGGAGGGCAAGAGAGCAGAGGAATACCGCAAGTCAAACAACCTACCACTGACGGGGCCCTGCGGGAGGACTTCTCAAATAGGCTGCTCCTGGACTACATTATGGAGCTTATTGTAGCGGAAGACTTGGTAAGTTGTGTTCAGTCCCCTTGTAATGCGTTGTCTGACGTCCTATTCTTCAGCCTATACGCCTTGTCAACTTGGAGTTCTTTCGCAAGGTCGTACTTCTCCTTCGCGAGTCTCTGGACAACAAGGATATAGTCCACCGAACAACCCTTCACACTATATCATGGAAATGTGGCTTATGTATATGCACAAGATCAAGGATGATCTCAAGGTCCGTATGTCTATTCATAACTTGTATATTTCAAGCTGACTGTTGCCCCAGAATGCACTTGGGACCGTATCGTTCATAACTGATGGATGGTCGGATACGACGATCTTTCCCTTCATCGCTGTTATGGCCCATTGGGTCGAGCGCGAGAGCAACAGCCCAGACGCTGGCCTCAGAATGAGGGCAGCGGTCATCAGTTTCTATGGGCTCCCCATTAGCCACACTGGCGCACACCTAGCCCACGCCTTGGCAAACATTCTTGAACGAGTTGAAGTAATAGACAACGTATGTCGTCCCTTCTAAGTTCTACGTCTTTCAGACATTCCTGACGCTTTCACAGATCGGCTATATCACCCTGGACAATGCTTCCAATAATAATGTTATGTTGAAGGATCTGGAAACTATTGTTGGCTGGTGCAGGTTCAATGCAAAGGAAAATCACATCCGGTAAGTCCCAGACTCCGATCTCTCTGCTCACAGCTGGTAGTTGGCTATTGCTCACCATTGTTCGTAGATGCTTCCCTCATGTGATGAACCTTGGGTGCCATGCAGTGGTGGAGACAGCGAATAGGTTCCAGCTGAACCAAATATACACGAACGACGACGAGCTGGATGAGTTAGTGACAGAGGGTCTCATTACGCGCTGTCGAACGTTGATTCGTCAGGTATGTACTTGCATCCCGAGTCCTGAGAAATTTTCGAAATAATCATATTGTTGGAGGTTCGGAGTTCTTCTACGTGATTGGTGGACTTCGCAGCCATGGTCCTGAAGGAGCTTTCGAAGCCCCTACAGCTTCTTCGGGATGTTAAGAACCACTGGTTGTTCACCTACTTGATGTTGAAGAGACTTGTATACCTGAAGGATATACGTGATTCCGCTGGCCTCCACTTAGTTAAACCTCTGATCTTTGCCTCATAATACAGGTGGTTGACGATTTCACATGGAAACACAGCATCTAGGAATTACACGAAGCAGATTGGGCTGTCATCGATGATCTTATACTAATCCTCGAGGTCCGTGATGTCCATTTATCCATTCTCCAGCGCTCATTATACCCCCAGATACCCCACAAATTTCAGCAAAAGCTGAGTAGTGAACTCACTCCAACTCTCAGCAGGGTTCTCCCCTCGTTTGAGGCAGTGATCTTGGACTGGCAAGAGCTCGATGAGGAATTGGAACATCTTTGGGATACGGGAATAATTCAAGCTGGGATTGATAAACTCCGGGACTATCAGGAGATCGCTGAGGAGGTCGCCGTTTACTCTCTAGCCATGAGTGGGTCATTACATTTCTTTTGAATCAGTCCAGAGGCTTGACAACAAACCTTCCACAGTCATCAACCCCAAGATCAAGCTCAAGTGGCATGAGCAATCACGTGGTGAAGGAGCGGTGGAACGAGCCACCGAGTTATTCGTTCAGGCAGTTGCAGTATGCTCGATCTTTTACGAATAATTGCTTGGTCTTCATGAGTTGCTTCCAGAAAAAGGCCCTTCCCTCACAGGCAAACGAATCTAACACCAACAGGCCGACCGAAGACGAAGATGAAGAAGATGAAGATGATGAAGAAGAGGATGAAGAAGAAGAAGACGAAGGTATGGGGAATGGATGGATTGATGAGACTAAAGAGGGGCACTCGACGCTCGTCGGCTCCCACTGCTTGGCAGGAAGCACTCTCGTATCTGGCAGATGTGGACGGGGCGCTTGACACTTATCCCGATACCTTGTCCTTCTGGCAGGTGTGTAGTGCTCTCTGCGTGTTGTGCTGTCCTCATCTCTGCATTCAGGGTAATGGCAGACGGTGGCCACGGGTTGTTCAAGTTGTCTACGACGTATTACCTGCCTGTGGCTCCTCCGTGCCTTGTGAACGCTTATTCTCATCAGCGAAGCTCACCAAGACCGACCTCCGCAACTGAATGTCTCCTCAGTTGATGGAGGCCTGTCAAATACTCAAATATGGCTTTAAGCACGAGGATGGACTCAACTTCACCAGCCACTTGAAGGACAAGGCGATGCTTCAGGAGATGCAGATGCTGAATTTGAAGGACGATGAGATGCCCAAAGACATCTCCGCCAAAGACTATATCTCAAGGTTCCACCCTCTTGGCGAGAGGCCTCAGAGGCCTCAGGCATCGGAGTAGCTGTTTTTTCTATATATTCTTGTCTGAACTCTTTCTTGTTGTACGCCTTACTTGGCCGCCGGCGTTCTCCCTAGTAGATAAGTTCTTATGACCTCGCTGGCGCTTATCATCTTGAAAACTTTCTTGAACGCTCTCAACCTTACCTACCATAGCCTGTACTCGCATTCGGTCGTCGAATACAATCTGCTATGACTCCCAAACCCCTCACTCTCGAACAACTGCCATTGTTCCTACGCTCCAGAACATGGCAAGTCCTGTCGATCTCGACTGTCGGTAAGATCTCAAAACCATTACCCTGATTGCGCGTAATGCAGAGTACAATCTCGAGATTGGTTAGACGTTCCTGGGGTTTTAATCACTGTGATGCTCAGCGTAGATATTAGAAGGTAGATCCCGAAGTGAAGGTTAAACGATTGTGATTCCCTCCCGAGTCCTGATAATAAGTAATTGTTGAGGTGAAGTATCACGAAAATAACTCAAGATCCCGGCAAACATGTATTCAGTGTAACTTCGGGCTAATCGGATGGTCGCAGCTACTTTAGATGGTTCCCAATCGATATTATTGTTCTACATACGCAATACATGATACAGCACACATTAGTCCTTCTCTCTTGTGCCCTTACGAGTCGACGTTATACGGAGATTTAGAGGAGGCACTTGTAGCCAACAACCTAGGATATTAGACACTAAGAATGAATAAGGGCGCTATATTCGGGAGTTACCGTGATATGGTCCGAGGTGTCCAGGGTGACACGTAATGGTGTGACAGTCAGTAACGGGTGCTTGTAGGTCCAAGGTTTGTCTGGGAAGAGAATTGCTGGGCGCTTATATATCCACCTTCCCCCCTCCTTTAATCCGTCTTTGCCCTCGAGAACTAGTTGAGCTGAGTGCCATGTGGTGAATTTCCATTTTCACTGAGTTCTTTGTCATGGATTTGCTTATCTTTGGCATGAACCAGTGGTTCGGGCGCTTATTGAACTTCAACAATGACAACCACCATATCCAGCGACGATGACTACCAACCCTCCGAAAAGGATACTCAAGTGCTTGCAGAAGATACAGAATCATACCCTACCCATCCAATGTTCGTCCAAGGCTCAAGTAACGCGTCCTTAGACATCATATCAGCACTCAATCCTCCGAAAAACATGGTTTTGGGTTCCCTGTTGACGATGGAGCAATGGCACGGCATGATCAGCCAGCTGTTGATAGATGCGCATGCTAGGGCTGAGCAGATGCTGGAGAGACTTTACGGCGAACAGCCGCATCGTCATCCTCGTGACACTGTTGAAGAACGTTCATGGAGTTTGGCGATCGAGCAAGCATTGAACGCTATTCAATTTTGCTTGATGCGGGCTCCTGCATCTTTTCATCCTGCTACCCATCTCTCTCATGCTGCGGTTCATGACCTGTCTTGGCTATACGTTTGTGCTGTTGTAGGTGCGTACTTCCCATCCCAATTTTCTAAAGATTTGTTAACTGAGGCGTTCCGCAGAGGGTAAACAAGACCTGGACTATGGCAAAGAGTGTATGCATGAAACCTTCCATCCATTCCTTCCAAATCGACCTCCTATAATTGAACTCTTGAGGATGGATCCCGAGCACTTGCCTCGTTCGAGTTTGGACCGAACGTCGAAGATATCAAAGCTCTCAATATGATGAAGACGGGCGGTACTGCAGGTCTGATTCCGGAGTTCAAACTGGATGCTGCAGATCCCGGAGGCTCTTGGGACATGGCCATCGAATTAAATAGCGAGGATGAGAAGGACGTCAATAGTCCGCAGAATTCGTTGGTTCCTGGTACGTGTACGTTATGATCATCTCGACTTCGCTCGAGGCTTGAACTCTAACTATGAATTCCCCAACTGTAGGGGTGGCTCGTCCTCGGAAGCAAGCCAAGCAGCGACCAAAGAAAGTCAACTTGTCTGAAAATCCCTTTGATTCGGTTTTCCTGAAGCCGGAAGAGGTCCCGATAGGCCTGGAGTATCCCCCTCACCCAAATATTCCTCTAGGTGAGTCTACTCTAGTCTCTACCGGGGAGAGTTTACCGCTACTTATTCCACTACTAACATTGCCTTATTTTTCAGCCTGTCAGTACTATCATGATCTGGAACAAGGGGATTTCCTGTCGATAGGTTTTGCAACTTGTGCTCACCGCCGATTCTTCGATCTTTTTGCTTCCTCAAATAGGGAAATTGATCTCCGGGCGATGTGGTGGTATTGGTTCCGTCGTTCTTTCTTTGGTTGTGTAAGCCGTGTTTCTCTCATCTTTGTGAGCGATTCTAACAACATATTCTATAGAACGACTCAAATTGCTTCGGTTGCATGAAGCGCGGTGTCCCTTGCCTTCCGGATGTCCATAAGAATAACGAAGGAAAGGATGTGATCACGAAAGCAACCTGCAAGGAATGCTCCTCTCATTGCGAGCCTTGCTCGAATCGTCTTCACATTGCATGCAGACTGGGGGCCGAGTGGTCGCTGCCATTCTACCCGCTGAATGAGCAAGATGTATGGAATCTAGCAATGGTACGTATCCTAACCTTTTTTTGACAAAGTCTATATTTATTTCTCTACGAAGCACTGGGGATTTATCGAGTATAACCGTTCAAAGCACATGTATCACGGAGTACTGAACAAGAACAACAAGGCGCGTTTGGAGTCGATGCTGGATGAGCCAATTGTTGGGAATGCGGATGAGTTTCTGGCTCAGCAGACGAAAGATGAGGCGGCATGATATGGGCTAAAGAAGATCAAGTACTGGACTCGCGAATTCGCTGAAGGCCGTGTTAATCGGTACGTTTGCCTGTCGGGTGGATATTCTGAGGAGAAGAAGAAGTCTCAGGCGGAAAAAAAGCCGCGTCAGGCGAGGAAGGCGGTGAATGAGTCGAAACCGGGACCATCTTCTGGGGGAAAGGGTGGTGAACCGAGTCGGATTCAACCAACACACCAATCCCCTGGGAAGTCGAGGCACCTGGGACCTACCTTTCCACCTCGTCGGAGTCCTTCGGTTGATGGTAGTAAGGCAGGACCATCGACTACCAGACCTAGAACACGACAGAAATCTCGCAGGCCTCTGAAAGTCAAATCACCCACAGTTGATGCACCATCTTCCTCAAAAGTCACTGTTAGGATCCCTCCCCTACCGGCTAACGTTCGCACTGTTGCTCCTCTACCTTGAATGGCCGATTCATTTCTGATTTTCTTGGCCTATTCAGACAACTGGTCGAGGAGCGCACCCGCTCATTCCTAACCTATTCGAACATGCAGTTCGAGCTGGCCGACATTCCTCATCTCATCCATGTCGCGGAACATGGAGTTGCAGCTTCTGCTGGTCCGGTACTCAACATCATTCTCGGGATGGCCAATCAGCAGGTTATCAATGTGCAGCGGATTACGGACGAAGTCACACGATATGAAACAAACTTTGAGCGCGTTCCTCGTCCTCATGGTCCACTCGAACCTCCCATGACTTCTCAAAACGAAGGCTATTCGCCCGAATGTGCTATGCAAGAGGTTGCAAGCCTTAGCAATGTTATGGGTACCTTCGCTCAGAGGGCCCGGAATTCCTACAAGAGTGTGATGGGTGAAACTAGTCGTCAGAGCGGCAGAAACTTCCTTCAAGAATATGGAAGTACATTACAGCACGCCCTTCGTTAGGACAGCGATGCTATCTCCAGGAAGCTGGGGTATGTATTTTCGATTGCCCTTCTTCGTGATCTATGATCTATCATGATTCATCTGACAGTTGACTTCCTTGTCCATTTCTAGTTCCCAGAATGATCCGCGACTCCGAAGGGTTGGTGGATGATGCGTTGCTGAACAGCTACAGATCTACAGAAGGTTCGAATAAGCGCAAGGATCGGGATGGAGACGACGAGAATGTCGAGGGACCCAGGAAAAAGTAGCAAGTAGGTAACCCGAGACTGGTCAGTGGTCACTGTATACGTCCGTCATTAAATGTATATGTACCCCATAATCCTCTATAAAGATCGAGAGACCGAAACAGTTGTATTCAAATTTCATTCAATTTTATTGTGATAGTTTTGAAGTTTGGGGAAACCGATAGTGAGACCTCAGACGGCTAGGCAAGGAGAAGGGGACTAAATTGCATGCCAACAGCAGACTTACGGTTGATTGAAACGTTGATGATGGGAATCGGGATGTGAATGAGAAAGTACCGCGTTGCCCCTGCCGTCGAAACTATTTATTGGACGGGATATAGGAAGTGGGTATATAGCCAATACGGTTATGTAGGTATGAGCAACTATGGTGTAGTGGTTAGCACAGCATGGCAATATTACACTCGGAGTTTCGGAGCATGTAGTCATGCAGGCTCAGGTTCGAATCCCGATAGTTGCACTGTATTCCCACTTGCCATTTTTTCACTTATTCAAGTCTCAACCAAAAAGCAGACTTATGGTTGATTGAAACGTCGATGATGGGATGTGAATGAGAAAGTACCACTGCCCGCGTTGCCCCTGCCATTGAAACTATTTATTGGATGGGAAGGATGTCAATGGTCACTGGTGAGGAGATGATCGCGAACAAGTAAGGGAGATGCATGTAGGAATTGTGTTACAGCGTTCTGAGCTCCGAGCGACCTGTATATTAGGAGGGAATGATTGATCGTGTCCATGTCCATTGTCACATTGATGGTGTGAGACTTGAGCTTCAGTTTCTCATGAGTCGTAAATCTCGAAATCATCATATCACCCTTCTAAGTTCTAAGTTCCGAGTCCCGAGTCTCGACTGATCTTATAGTCTTAGTTCGACATGCTTGTCCTTTGTGAATGTGGTGATGAAGATACTGGATGGTTCTCCGGGATCCAGAGTCTAGTTCTCATCATCTTTCGGAATCGGGATGGTAAGTCAGCAGTGTTCAAGTCCATGAGCAATAATACGTACCTGATCAAGATTGTATCCCGATTCCCGTAGTGATAGGACCCTTGATTCAACCTAGATATAGGCTGTTAGTTGCGAGTGCGACTCGCGACTCGCACAGGTACAATGGTTAGAATATCTAGATTGATACAAGGGCCCTACCGCTATGGGAATCGGGATACAATCTTGATCAGGTACGTATTATTGCTCATTGCTCACTTGAGACGGGACTCGGGAGATGAACTAACTATATCACAGTCACTTGAGCTCTAGATGAACCCTTCAACGGACTCAGTAGAAGTCGATCCGTGAATGAAATTGCCGAATCCCGATTCACTCACCTCACCGGACTCTATCTGTCAGTCAAAAAATGAAGGTACCTCGAGGCTCGGGAGTTGGAGTAACGCGCTCTCTGGAGCTCCGCCTGTAACCAGCTCCCAGGATGATGTCTACAAGTTGACCGTTGGCCACGTTATCTTCGCGTGACGGCGGATGCGCGGCAAGAAAGTCGATACACTGATTTCCCACAGGTAGCGTGCACCTCATAGTAGCCTTAAAAACCCGGCACGACGAGGATCATCATCTCAACGCCCCAATTCCAACATGTCCTCAGTAACTCCTTGTACGTTCATGATCCCAAGTCCCCACTGATTGCTCATTGCTGACAATCTGCAACAATTCATAGCATTCAACTCAATGCCTCATCAACCCATTGGCAGCGCTCAAGAAGTTAGAAGATTCCTCAAACCGGATCCCGCTGACACTACTCAACATATTTGTGTCTTTTGCCTGTAAGTCTTCTCATTCACACTCTTCACTCTTTCGGGATCTCATCTGACCACTGCTATCCAGCGTCATGCAACACCAAGGACAATCCGATGCTGTCTCGGTGTAGCGCCTGCTATTAAAAAGCAGCTTCAGAGCCGTGTTTTTGTGTGATTTTAGCATAAAACAGATAAGAAATGACTAGGTAATACGAGTACTAGAGCGAGTCCCGAGTGGCTAGTAAAAGGCTCAGTTCCTAGCATAAGGAGAGAATAGCGCCTCAGAGGCGTCTCTCCTTATCTCTGAAAACTGTAGGAGTCGTATAACTAACAAAAGTATCACTTCGGAGGCACAACTAGGACCTGTAGTCATAACCAGGGAATATCTCCAGTGGCTCGGAGGCATCGTACTAAGGATTAGAATAATAGAATCAGACTTGACAAAGACCCGTACTAGTAGAGCTAGACAGAGGAAGACGCCGCGGAAGCATGGATGGTCGGGAAGCGAGACTAAGTCGAGCCTCAAGAAGCTTGGTATAAGGACGAGGCCTCGCTTTGGAGGCATGATTGATTCAAGTATACTAGGTATACTACAGGTTACGCTAGTCATCCATATTGGCTAGAGCTACCTCATCCCAACCGAAGTAATTATCTACGTCGGAGTCTTCAGGATAATAAGAATCAATGAAGGTTTCGTGATCTAGATAATCGGTATAGAATGGATCGCATAAAATAGGATTATAGAAAGAAAAGGATCGAGAGAGCCAATGACCCATGACAGGGGAGTACTTGAAGAACGAGAGCTTGGTATAGTCAAGCTTCGGAGGTGCTGGGCACTCAGCACAACTGACGACGGCGTCGATCCAAGTGTTGACGGCTCCAGGAGTATGAGTGGTTTTGAAGTCGAGGAAACCAACTCGAGCAATGGACTCGGTGACCATGTCGATGACAGACCTGGCGTCGTGAGGAATGAAGTGGTCAAAGGTGTCCTCGCAGAGATAGATTTCGTCCTGGATTATGTCGTAACGAATCACGTAGCCCCAGTAGATGGATCTGTGGCGACTGAGGAAGAACTGCTGGAAGATGATTCCGAGGATAGCCTCTCGTTCTGCATCGAGTGGAATGGGTAGGATGATGCGGCGCTCCTTGATCCTATTAGAGTAATCTTCTGGATACCACCAGAGTTTATACAAGTCTGGAGAGGAAGTCAGAAGGCTGCCTCAGAATTTAGAAAATATAAAGACTTACTATAAAGCAAGTGGCGGAAGTGATCTTCAATGTTATGCAAGCGTGCCATAGTGCGCTCGGGGGAAAAGTAAGCAAGGAATTGGGAAAAACCTAGTACTTGCTTTTACTGACCTCTGGACTTGCCGCTGAAGTGGAAATTTTACTTTGGAAACTAGGAAATTAGCGCTTCAGAGGCGTGGATCCGAACCAGGCACTGGGCGCTAAACAATGATCGAGAAGTGATCGAAGGAGTTGCACCGTCGACGTACCCCCCTTGTACTCGTACATGGAGATATTGACTGTACTAAGGGCAGAGTTGGTGCTGGTAGCAAAACGCAGTGCTCAACTGCACTGGAAGGCAAGGGACTAAGAAAGAAAGGAATGGTGTACCGAAGAATTGAGTAGGAGTTCTGGCTGAACCATTGAACTATTACCCGGTATCCAAGGTACCAAGATTGGATATAGTGGGGCGGCCATATGGATGGCAGGATGTCAGAATTATCCGAGCTACGGAAAGGACATCGACCTGGCTATGAACGGCTGGGTAACTCCATGAATATAGGCATCTGGTAGCACTTCGGAGGCAAGTACTTTGCTTCAGACGGAGGGAGTTTATGCTTCGGAGGCAGACAGAACAGGATGACCTATGACGATTGAAGAGTCTAGAACCGGAGAATCAATGCTGCGGAGGCAGATAGGCAGAATGAAACCATTGATAGGAGAGACCCAGAAGAAAAGAATGTTAGAGAATGTTCAAGGCTGATGATACTTCCAAAGCAAATTGTTGGTTTTGACTTTGGGGTTCAAAAGCGTAGATTAAACACAAAACTCTCCAAGTATATTCCAAAGTAGGTAGTTTATGCCTCCGAGGCATGGTTTATTTGATATTTGTACAATTCAGTAGAATTAGAGCCTCCTAGAGTATATAAGCAGTGGGGTTTTCATTAAGAATCCCCAAGCAATCTGTACAATTAGTATTCAGAGGAGACGAAGCTATTCCACTTGTTGGGTAGTTAGTTAACTTGGGAGCGCTTCTGGAGAGACATTAGAACGGAATAGAACTTTGTTTGCCCAAACCTAGAAAATCCATTGAACACTTGCTTGACCTTGACTTTGCATTGTTTGTCTGTGACGCCAACTTGACTGGCTGAGCTATTGTTGAACTTCCGAAGCTAATTGGGCTGAGGATATTGTTCGCCGTTGACGGTTGGTCTTCGGTTATTGACAGACTTGATTGGAGTCTTAATTGCCATTGTTTGATTTGATTGTCTTGTTGCCCCTCGCTGTTCAAGTGGTTCTGAAGCTAGTCGAAGCCTAAGAACGCACTTCCGAAGCACCAAACAAACTCTACACTTCCCGAAACAACCTATAAACCTCTCTTCCAAACCCCACTTTTGACCTCCAAACTGGTTTCAGAGGCGAAGCTACCTTAGTTGGATAGTTTCTTGAGTCAGATTTCCTTCAGCCTACTATTGCAGTCTGGCTAAGAGCGGAACCTATGATCAACGCCGATCCCCGATTCCCGCACCCTTCAGCTACACTCTTGAGTGTTGGGAGGATTTGACCTACGAGTTAGATTTTATTATACACCGCGAGTGGCGCTTTACATCAGTCTACAGAAACACGACGGCAATTAGCATCGTCCGAAACCACTTCCATCAGCGACACTTTGACCTGTGGGACACAGTTCTCAGAATGGAGAGGTTGCTCGCATAGGGGTAGATTGGATTGGATTGTCACACACGGCACGCTGCATAGCCTATCCCTAATCCTATTCGATAGGTTTTCTTGATAACGGTCGATTCACGTAGTAAGAACGACATATTACTACTGTAAATAGACTGTAATACACCCTACAATGACGATTTAACTCTTCTATGCAGAAAAAAAAACTTGTGGGATACGCTAGTCAGAGGCTTAGCGTGTCGCGCTTGGCTCCCAGTTTCTCTGGACAGAGAATAATTACAGTGTTGAATCCCGATAGCTTAATTCTCCAACGAGTATAGTCTGACGTATCTGGTACCACAATAAGAATCTTTCGGGATTGTATAGTTCTAATTTGTAGGATATCCGATAACCGAGATTCGGTGAAGGTTTTTTCAGGAGGTATATTATCGTGAGGCTCCTTCAAAGGTCGGGGCAAGTTTATTCAGCAGGTTCTGTCTCGATATCATTGGCTTCGGGATAGATTTTTCGGTTGCAGCTGGAGCACTTTCCTCCGGGTCCCGGGATGTCTGGAGTTGGCGATGAATTTGGGTCAAAACTTAGAAGTTGATTCATCGGGATGGGAACTTGTAACATTTCTATGGGATCCACACGGCATTCAGCCAGATATACACTGTAGTCACTAGTGTGGCGTAATAAGTGGGTCTGAGAAGAGACCTACACAGCATTCAAGTAAATATACACTGTAGTCAGACTCACTAGTGTGGTGGAATCAATAGGTCCGAGAAGAGACCTACACGATGTTCAACCAAATATCCATTAATGACTGCAGTGTGGCGCAGTGAGTGGGTCTGAGTCTCCGAGAGGAGATCTACATGGCATTCAACCAGATATACACTGTAATGTGGCGCAATAAGTGGGTCCGAGAAGAGATCTACACGGCGTTCAACCAAATATACACTGTATTAGGAATATACTATACAATTCTCTAATACCATTAAATGCATACGCAATACATAGAAGAGCGCACATTAGTCTTTCTCCTCCAGTCTTGAGCCCTAGTCACCTGGTGACACTTACTATGACTATTCAATGATCCAGAAAGCGAGAAGAGTCGAGATCGGAGAAACCAGGAAACTGTTTGAGCTTTTGAGGCTCTAGAATTGATGGTTCCTTCATCCATTGGGTGACCGGGTCCTTCATCCATTGGGTTCCGGGATGGGGTTGGGCAGCTGGGCTACGCCGCACGTGGGATATCAAATTGAGGGTAAATCGGGACAGTGAAAAATGAGGCAGTATCCGATATTGTGATAAGTCATAATTCAACATTATTTGAAGGGACTAAGCTTTGAGGAGGGGTACCTGTGGCCAATAACCCGGGATGTGAGGCTCTCGGACTCTCGGGATGAGGTTGGAACTTAGGACTCAGACTGGTCACCGTAGATGCCAAGGATAAATATTCTATACGGGCGCTATTTTTGGGAGTCGGGACTCGAGAATTGTTGTGAATCGTGATGTAGAGTGTAGATGTCCAACTCCCGAGTCCTAACGTTTATAGGAGTAGCCTGTCATAGTTTGACATAGAAGGATGGGTCCTTGTAGATCCAAGGTTTGTTTGGGATGGGACTTCAAAGTTCAGACGTGTTCCAGCAGAGCGGATCCTAAAACCCTCAGTCAGTGAGTGCCCAGCATGGCCTTGGAGTCTATAGAGGAGTTCTAATCACTCTACGCATGCCTGGAGGGATTTATTGGGACTGTAGAATATTTTTTCTATGAAGGATTTTTCTGGCTTGAGCGGCTCAGGGAGCCGAGCTGCAGCCCGTCAACAGCTCCCGGAGCCAGAGCCGAGCCGAGCTGACTGTTGGCAACACTAGGTGAGAGAGGTGGAAATGAATACAGCAACACAGACTCTGGACGCAGGATAGGACTATCCCTTGATCTAAGACGCTTCATAGATATTCAGCACAATCTGAAAGACTTGAAATACGAAACATGCATACTGATTACTGAGGATTGATCCCTCTTACCAAAAGTCCAATGCATGTGTAATGTATGGGAAGGTCTGAAGAATGACTGAGAAACTCACTCAGTCAAAGGCAACTGCCAACTGGCCATTAAAATTGCAAATCAATTCAATCATGTGTCCCATGCACGATATAGCCCAGTTAGAACAATGTCGCATTTGAGATTAGTCAGTATCAGGCCAATCTGAAGGTTCATGAAAACTCACATTTAATCAGGATACCCATGCTGGCACTTTGGTTGTGGGACATTTCTGTAGAATTTTATTATTGAAATTAAGGTACTGGAATAGCTGAATTCTCCTGTGCAGGGACAAGGGTTTAGAGGTAAGAATGAGAACACAGCTTTACAGGCGATCCGGGAAACCTTATCATGTCCCATTTTCTGTCGTGAATTTTAGTTAGAATCAAAATCGAGGTACATGAGTATCTCTGACAAATTGTAATTCAGAAGTGTGAGCTGCTAAGGGCATATAGAGACAGAGGACTATGCCCAGCACATTCAACCAGTCGGTGTTTCAGGAGCTTGCCGCTGGATCATGGGGGGACTGGTAGTACAAGGGGGTACCAGGGGAATACCCATTACCCTCTCTAGTCTTCGTCTCCCAATTTGACATGGTGTACGTGCATCACAGTTGCAACATCAAGGAACGATCCCTATGGCTTCTGAACCAGGGATTCTCCCCAAAAGAAACTGCCCACCTCCTTGGTGGTACTGAGTGTAGCATTGTGCAGTGGAAAAGCAACAGCAGAGCTCATGGATCAGTCACCCGACCTCACCATCCCATCCAAGACAGGCTACCCAGACTCAGCTCAAAAATTCGGGAGGACCTCATTGCACTCATCAAGGAGTCCCCAGATATGTACCTCAATGAGATTTTGGATTGGCTTGCTATTGCTCATGACGCGGCCATATTGAAATCTCAACTGGATCACACGCTCCAACAATGCAGCATCACCTACAAGCGCATGACTCATGCTGCTCAGGAGCGAGATGAAGAAGAACGAGATAGCTGGTGCCAAGAACATCAGCTTCGCCGTTTTGGGTCTCGAGATGGGAATTCCTCTACCACAGACTTATAACTCACACAGCATATTTTTACGGCAATAAGGAGTAGATCCTTGGCCCTCTTTGGTGCACTCATACCCTGGAAACCTTTGTCTCAAGGAGTGAACCGGTTCTTCACTCAATTTTGGCGCATTGATGGGAAATTCCCACACGCCAAAATCTGTCCCAAATTCCCGCATTTTGTTGACAACGATGGGACACCCGTCCACCAACAATAGAGAGCATAGAAATATATTGGAATGATAGGTTTAGAGTACTTTGATGTTCTGAGACACGCGGAATAGCAGGGATACCGTCGGTAATGCCCATTTGGGATATGATGATCATTTGGGACAAATTGGCTTGACGGTGCAATTCTCCACTCTTTCTTGTCGGACTTTTTCTGGAATCATTCTTGACTTATATTTGCATATACTGAGCCAACATAAAGAGGTGGAGGGCCCCATTCGTTGAGATATCGAATAAAGGATGGTGATTTTGGGCACAAGTAAAATATTGATATGGTGATCATGAAAGGAGATGTCATCAGGAGACTCTCGGTATTGGTAGGCTTATTTTGCATGATAATAAGAAGATTTTCCGGTACCTAACAGGGGCATAGCTGAGAATAGTGAGAAGTAATGTCGAAGCCGGACGAGACGAGGGTGCGAAACTCGCAAAAGGCAGTGATGGAAGTCACTGAATGTGACAGGGTTTGGTAATACCCGGTGTTGCTACACATTCAAAATATAGATTGTCAGCGTGATGATGTCACGTCCCAAATGCTGGTTCTGCACTGATAACGAATTTTCGAGCTGATAAGAAGATCCTTCGCCCACTACCCCCCTCGGTGGTCAATATGAGTCGATAGATATCTTGACCTAATGTATACATACATTCCTAGATAGAAAGAACAAGGGGAAGGGGCAGTTGATGTCTCTCAAAGACCATACTTGAAGCTGAACTCGTTGAGTGAGATGTGCGTCTCCATCGGAGGAGGGGAAGATGACCGGATGTCACTATAGCGACGGTTACCCGGGTGAGTGCGCTGCCTTATAGTAGGTGTTGGCGACGGGGACGCCAGGCCCACCCAAACCATTTCCTTTTTCGGATGACAGCTCAGAAGCTGTCATTCGGATTCCGGCAGCGGGCCATTCCCTTTTATGGGGACGGGACTTAGGATTTCTTCTGGCTCAGTAGCAGTAGTACTAGTGTCTCTTAGTAATGCAAGAAGCCATTATTTTTTCTCTCCTGCTGTGTCACCTCGATGCGTCTGACATGGCTCCTCAGAAAACAACCCGTTTTCTCAACATATCTCCGGGAGAAGCTGCCTCTGCCTGGACCAAAAAGGCAAAATCATTCCTCACAGCACGAGAAAATGCGTCGGCAATCAACATATCGGCTCTCATTCTCACGGAAATCCAAAAACAAAGCATCGACACGATCTGCGCCTCAAACGCAGAAATTGAAACCTGCACTTTCACACACGCGCCCGAGTCCCAGGTGGAGGCAGAAAGCCTTCTTGTGCTCCATGAATTAGAGTCCAAAATTCGGGAGACACCCCATAGCAAATGGAGCAGCCGTTGGCGTGTATTGTCATCCAGGAAAGCAACTCAAAACCAAACAAAACACGTCTTATTCCAATGGTAGGTAATACATATATAATTAAGATTAAGCTCACAGTTTTTCGAAGTGACTCCGGGTACAATCACAACGTGAATGGAGTCAAGACGCGTGCAATGCCCTATCCATACACGGGTTGCCTTGCCTTCGCTGAAGTGACCTATCTGGTATCTTCCGGCACGACTTTACGCGTCCGCGGCTATCTAAAGCATAACTCCGAGTGCCAGGATGCTGGGATTGCTACTGTGCCAAGAAGACCCCTTCACCCCTCCGTGTTTGGCCGTGCCATTCACAAACTCAGTGAAGGTATACCTATCTCAGAGGTGGAAGCTGACAACCGGGCCCTCATCCAATCACACTCTTACCCATCAATGCCAACCTCGCTCGATCACTCTTCCCATCGCTGGCTCATTGAACAGGCTGATAGACATTCAATCTATCGGCATTTCTATCGATCCCAGGGTATCCTCACTCAAAACCAAGCCCACGTAAACATTGATGACTGGCTCAATCCAAATTTGAAGTCTTTCAACTCTACTTTAGCCGAGGCCATTTTCCACTATTCCCCCCAACGACAAAAGAAAGATAGGCTCGAGATATGCATAGCCACTTTGCGCATGAAGGAGATGGCATGGAAATACGGCCATAAGAAACAAGTCTTGCTGGATGGGACCTTTGGAATTTGCAAGAAGAAGATGCTGCTTTTTATATTGCTAGGAATTGATGAAGATCATCATGGGGTTCCCCTCGCATTTCTATTGTTCTCAGCACCATCTGGGAACAAGCTAACATCATCTGGCTATGACAGTGCGATTCTAGCAAAACTATTGAAGAGTTTCAAGGACGGCATGGAACAGGGAGAGTCACGGGAATTCAGTGGGCCTGTTGCGAG
Organism: Marasmius tenuissimus; assembly: GCA_029532415.1. NCBI lineage: Eukaryota > Fungi > Basidiomycota > Agaricomycetes > Agaricales > Marasmiaceae > Marasmius > Marasmius tenuissimus. The sequence goes on from JAQOTA010000061.1 coordinate 301,034, forward strand.
CACTGATACTGATCTCAAGGAACGACTTGCGCTGTCAGAGGTTTTTCCGGGGATACACCTTCTCCTCTGCCGAGTCCATCTCAGACGTTGCTGGAGGAACCACCGTGTGAATGTCATGCCAAAGGGAGAGGAGACCGATGACATCAAGGAGCTTTCTCAGCGCCTGCGCACTCTGGAGCAGTCATTGCTTGGGTCAACATCTTATTCTGAAGCATGTGAGATGGTGGATTGAGAGACAAAGGTCTTGAGTGACCTACCCGACGGAAGCCCTGGGAAAGCAGGTGGATTGAACCACTTGAAATACCTTCGTGGGTACTGGCCCATGTCAGAGGACCTGTGCATAGGCTGGTCAGATCGCGGGATTATTTGTGCTGCCGAAATTTTGGGTTGCCGTATGGAGGACATCATACCGACTACCAACCACCTCGAGTCATTCAATCGTGTCCTGAAGCATAAATATATTGCTGGACAACAACACTCCGGCCGCCGTCTCCGTGTCGACATCTTACTTCATTTTACAGTGACCAAAATGATGCTGTCCATCTTTGAGCAACGCGACAGGGTACGGGCTGCCTGTCATCAACGAAATGAATGGATTTGTTCTCTTCCATGTGGAGAATCACTTCTGCAGGGACAGGTGTCCCCTATACAATTCCAACAACTCCCCTCCGTCGCTTATTTAGTAGAGGATCATGCCCGTGGAACAGCGGCCATCTTAATACTCAATCACAGACAACTCGGGGCACCTGCTTTTGACTCTGAGAAAGGACTGTATACTTTCAAGTGTTATTCAAGTCTTGCCACGGAATACGACGCCAATCCACAGCTCTATGAAATCAAAATCTACACAAATAACATTGCCTCATGTACATGTCCGGATTTCTCATCCCGCGGAGGTGCTTGCAAGCATCTACGGGCAGCCCTGTTGACTATTGACCAGTACCGCCAGACCCCTACTTTGCGAAACCTTCCCCAAGTTGACTTGCCGGCATCAGAGCAGGCCGCACGTGCTCTATTACTCAAACTGACCTCGGCACCGGTGCTGGACAATCCTACTGTACTGATGCCTACAGACAGGGCCGCAGACGTCCTGCAGGCATTGGTTGAAGCCGGATCAGAGCTTTCCCGTAATGAATCTGAACATGTTTCCGAGGGGGGTGAAGCTTTAGTGAATGGGTTTGGAGATGGGGAACACGAGAGAGAGAGTGGGATACCGACATAGAGGAGGCCATTTCATCTCCAATTCCACCCAGCTCACCAGAGATCTCACATTCCAACCTCCCAGTTGAACCGGAAGCCCTGAAGCCAGATACTGTATGTATATTCCATTATTTCATATCATCCCGGAGTCCTCAAATCTAACCGAGTGTTACACAGAGTGAGGTCAAGCAGTCTGGGAAGGACGGGGTTCAAGCACAAGCCGTCGCTTGCACCTTGTTTGAGCTGGATTCGATGAGCCCAAGATTACATGAGTTGGCCATGATCTTCCCGCAGAATATCCCATTACCTTCTCCCCACGAGAACCTCTCCTGTGCCGTGGAGGCTATCTCCCGCCTATGTTCTCTCGCAGATCTGATTCAAGCAGCCGTGGATGCTACCGAGCCACCAGTTGACTCTCTAGTACCACATGTCCCAGCTCCGCCAATTGGTCCAGCCCATGTCCTCGAGCCCAAGATGAGCATTCAGAAGCGTCCCTTTGATCCAAAATCAGGTCTACCCCTTTTGGTGCCTTCACCGGAGAAAAAACAGAAACGGAAGGACTCCCGTTCGGTACATTGACAGTAATATTATATATTTTACATTCTCAGAATATACATGTGTGCATCCAATGTCAAATAAATGAAGTGGAAAATGTTGATACTGGGCAACTACAACGTCTGAGCCAAAAGAAATCACAAGTCCCGTCCCCATAAAAGGGAATGGCCCGCCGCTGGAATCTGAATGACAGCTTCTGAGCTGTCATCCGAAAAAGGAAATGGTTTGGGTGGGCCTGGCATCCCGGCGATGGAGGTGGGCTGCTCTGGTGACTCTGAGTTGGCGGGAGAGAGGGAGGCATTGCAAGTGCAGGTGACGTGAAGTTTCCGCTGAGGTAGGTGAATGATGCACGGGGTATGTCGCCAAAAGGTAATGGTGCCATCATTGGTTGAGGAGCGAAACCGCTCGGGTGCATTGCTTGCAAGGGGTAACTGGTGGGCATATAACCCATTGATGGGGGCGGCGCAACAAGGAACAGGTTATAAGGAGCGACATAAGGCGGATGAATAGGGGGAAGGTAGCCTTGGGTATATGGGGGGTGGATATTGGGTGGAGATGACAGTGAGGCAGTGGTGGCGGTGGGTTCAGGACAATGAGCATTGGGTAGGGGTTGTGCAGTAGTGACAGTTGTTGTGGGAAGGGTGGTGTTATCTTTGCTTTGCGAGGATCTACATTTGGCCTGGTCCACACTAAAGAGGTTGGAGCCAAGGGGTATGGAATCAATAGTGATGTTGGGGAGGCTTTGCTCAAGCTAGAATCAAAAGGTTGAGTAACAGCGGAACTGAAGAAACCACAGGTCCACTTACAATCTGCGCAGACCATGTGAGACCATGAGTGTGGAACCCAACATTGAAATGCATTTTGGTGGATTTGTGCTTGAAGCATTGGATATTGGGATGATTTTTGCATCCACCAACTGGATATGTCTTGAGAATCTCCTCGAATTTCTCATCCATCGCCGTGGTAGCAGTTCCCTGGATATTATACGCTCAGAAGAGTGGAGGGAAGGGGAGAACTCTGCTACACACCCTCTTTGTGCGGTTTGCCGCCATCTGACTCACTGTCTTCATCATAATCCACGTTTGTGACCTCAACTTCCTCTCCGGGGACTACGAACTAGAGAGCTGGCATGAGCTTGTGATATCATATATTCAGTAGTAGTCAACATACCGTCTTGGAGGGCGGCTTCATCTCCAACGTGACTGCCTTGGATGACCTGGCAGAGGTCTGAGCCATGACGCGACACATGGCTGACCAGTCTTGAGGACCTTTCAAGATCATCTTGTTGCCCTTCGGATTCCCTCCCGTGGTCTTTTGACGCCATTGAAAACTTTCAGTCTCGAGGAATTTGGTACGGGTGTGCAAGGCAGCAGCGGCTTCATCCAGAAAAGCTGTCCAGGTTACATTGGTTGAGGTCGTGATGCTTCCCACTGGTTCAACCACAGTCTCTGCCCCTCCTGATTTGCCCTTCCTCTTCTTCCGGATCTGCTTGATATACTGGACAAAGATGTCAAATTGGACCGGCGGCGGTTGATTGTTGGCGGAGGTGCTCAAAAAGGCTGTGGGCTCTGGGTTGGTTCTTCTCGTACGAGCATTTTTGCTAGGTGGTTTTGTTGTGGGTGTTGTGAAACCATCCGAACCAGGAGTAGGAAGAGAGTGGGTCAAATGATGTGGATTATGAGCATGAGTTGAGGGAGGCGGAGAAGGAACATCAGGAAGACGAGTAATTTTCCGGCAGCCGGTTTCGGCAGTTCTTGGCTTTTCAGCCATTCTCACAAAGGTCCAAAAAAGCTACGCAAATCCCGCACGCAGAGAACCGTATGTCATGCTAATGGAAAGATAAATACCATCAGCATGGTCTATCCAGACTGAAAATGATTGTGAGCCTATGATGAGCCAGCATAGTTAAAGTGCACAGTGGGTATAACGAAGTAAACCTCACATGGGTAATACACAGAGTGTTCTTGTAGTCTTGAGATGCTTGAGAAGAGGTGATAATCGAGTAGATTGTCCTAAGGCTTAAGGCCTTTTGTCCAGTCTTTTATACATAAGTTTCTGGTACATGTAATGAGTATTACACTAACGGAAACTACTACTAGAAGTAGGTATTCGGCCCTAAAGTCGTAAAAGACATTAGTACTGTGTAAGTACTTCTACCATGAATGGTAGTATGCTTGGTGAGCATAGTCGTGTTTGCCTCATGTGTTGAAGGCTCTACTTATGCTATTGGATAGCGACTGTCTATAGTGTCATATATGATGAAACTAGATGTACGTAGTAAGGTACGTAGACAGAGACGTAGTACTTGCATGAGAACGCAAGTGTTCTAGAGGCGTAGCTCTATAAATAGTGTGACGCGTAAACAACACGTCAACAGTGTATCACATGATTTCCATCATGTTCAACAGCCTACATTTTGCCTCGGGAAATTGGCTGTATGGCCGGGTTTGGGTGCTGAAGACTCAGCCTGCGGAAAAACAGACATAGCCAGTCAGGACCCTGATCCTTAGCGTAAAACGGCCAGGAACGGCCAAGACCGGTTTTTTGTGATCTTCCCGATGAAGGATTGCATGGAGGGAATTCTGCGGTGCTTGGTAGACGCCATTGTTGACAGCTTTGAAATTGTAATTTGACTCTTGAGCATGCCGTCAAAACTCTAAGTAGCAAGTAACGTACTGACCTATTTCAATCAATTCGGATGGGGTTTCCCGTGTGACCGAAAAATTTTCTGGCGTGAGTTCGGATGGCAGGTCGGTGACCGGTAACACTGGCAAAAATTTCGTATGGAACTGTAAGGGACAGGGCTGGCCGCGAGGGGAAACCACGGCGGCTGACAGTTACCACCACTCAAAATTTGCAGAATGCACCGGATTCAGGCCAAAAAATGGCAGAAAGGCCCATTTCCTGGCTTTTTGGGCCGCCCGAAATTTTGTCACATTTGGGAACATTTCGGATGACCCCCCTGTGACCTAGTGACCATCCGAAAAAATTTCGGATACTGGGGTGTGTGTGATGTGTGACATCTGAAATAGGTCAGTACCAAAATCCCTGGGGTAGTCATATGCCTGTCTCATGCTCTGCTGCCTTGAAGTCGGATAAAAGATGGCGCTGTGTGACGGAAGAGAGTTGACTGAGGGTGCATGCACGTTCTCAAAACCATTGTCCCCGTAAGGTCGGAAGGATTGAGACTCGTGCTGATTGAATGAGTAGATTGGGGTAGGGTGACTGTTGTTCACATTCAGGTCTTCGAACGTCGGTTCAAATGAGTTGAAGTTGTCAAATGAAGGCTCGTGCGGGTCTGGTGGCTGGAAGGCAGGTTTAAATGCCAATTGATTACCCGCAAACTGTTGGTCCAGCTGCCATTGATATTGTTCCTCTAGCCACTCCCCAGACATCTGGGAGGAATGCTGAAGGAAAAAACAGGGAACCAGGGTGAAAGTCTGACTTTCCAGCCCTCTCGTCTGGCTTTCCCCCCTGAACTTCGCCGGCTGCGACCCTCTCTCTGTTTCCGTGACCGGACTGGGCACGGTGCTCAAAAAATCTTGGTATCTAACACATTTGAATTACATTTCGTCAGGGATACTTGCGTACCTTGATTTTGTTTTAACTAAAGTTCACAACGAAAATTGGGACATGACAAGGTTTCCCGGATCGCCTGTAACGCAGCTATGCATGAAAATCAAGCCATTGTGCTTCACCTGCCATAATTCGGCAGATACTTTCTGGTATTGTCAGAAGGAAACTAGTAAAATCAATTATCGAGCACGGGTGGATGAATAATGTGGTTCCAAGAAAACGGCTACTGATGTACGTGAAGTCCTTTACGCCTTTTCAATGACTCCAACGATGTTAGCAGTTTTGTACGGTGTTTCCTTCTGGGTCTATCCAAACAGTTCAGGATTAGCACGAGTTGAAAATGGGAGAGTAATGCTGCGCTAGTCTTGTACGGAAGCGAAGCGCGTTGTTGAGCGACCCAAAAAAGGAAATGATGAAAAATTTCCCACGTACACTATTTTGCCAGCTGCGTCGCCTGTTAGTCAACTCATTGCACTACATATAGTCCAATCTACCAAAGAGATTGACCCAATGCAATTTTGTAGCCATGAGCAAAGGAAAATGGAACGAGATGGAGGTTTTGGTCACCAGCAGATCCCGAACTGCCGCCGTGGCCGGCAAAGTTATGGAGGTGGGAAAGTTTTCTCATTTCCTTTTTTGGGTCGCTCAACAACGCGCTTCGCTTCCGTAACAGACTTCATATACAACACTACCAACACACCGCCTCAATTGTCAGTTGGTAGTGTTCGTCCGTATGAAGTCTGGCTTTGAGAGACTAGCTGTAGACAACCCATCTCTTATACACTCTCTTGAAACCCTATGACAATGTCGTGTTGGTTAATTTCAGCAATGCATCATAAAACGAGCCAATCTCCGATGCGAATCAAGGAAAGAGCCTCGTTACGCAGTAGTCTTGGGTTGGAGATAGGGGTTCCTTGTCTTGTAGGTGCTTGTGGATATCTGTTGTATGCCAGGTGTCTGAGGCTGAAAGGCTCGGAGATTGGCGCATATCTCCACAGCAAATACCAAAATATGGCAAAGGTGACGAATTGTGACGATTCTCTTGTCCCTCTAACGCCATGACGTTGTTTGGACATGGGCATTGCATCTTGTATTTCCTATGCTGGCTCTCGTGTCTCTCTTAGCACGAACAAGGTTACAATTTGTTGTTGTCCGGTAGGCCTGTAACCGACCCCTCACAAGAGAAGTCGTTGTGAGGGGCCTTGACCATTTAGCGCCACCAAGCGAAACCAGAATATATGTCCTATACTCACCATCAGCCTGAGGAAATTCGTCTTCTCTCGATCTTTCCAAATGGTTGTTCTAGTTTTGCCCTAGCTTCGTCAGTGGCACAAGCAAATCACTTTTGCTGGGTCCTCAACATGTTTTGTGTCACCGTGGTCGTGGTTTGGGTTGAGGGAAGAATCACTGGTCGGGGTTGGGTTCGACGCCTGGGCCGATTGCGTGGGGTTCGGAATTTGCCGCAAAACCGGGAACAGGACCTGGCACGTGCATTGCCTTGGCATCGTCACTTTATCCACCTTAGGCTGCACTTGTGACAGGTGTCATAACCCTGTTAGGCTCCCTTTTAGTTGTGTGGGAAACATGGCTCGGAGGTCTGCGCCAGTGTCATAAGGCGTGCCTGCTTCCTCGCCGTCCTCTTCATGCTCCCTCCACTATTGCCACTACAGTACCCGCCCTCCTGTTGACGCCCTGCACCAAGCTCGAAAAACCTCTCCCTTTGACATATTGTATACTCAACGCGTCGTTCCTTGCTCTTGCACCTCCCCCCGGAGTATCGTAGAACGGATATCAACGAGGGGCGCACATCATTTCTTCGACATAAAACCTACCAATTGGAGCATTAGACAATTCTCGGATCGAATGACTACTATTTGGGGGCTATGAGGGCTCGGGGTGAGCTGTGTAAGCCAAGGTGCGTGTTGGGTACATGGGTATGCGATCGATACTCATATTTGGGTTTGGCATACTAGATCCAGCGTTGCGCACAATGCACCTGTTTATTTGCCGAAGATCACCTGAATCTTTCTAGAGATGAAAGGGTTAGTTTATTCAACCCAGGCTGTTCACAGCGCTTTACCACCTCCCATCCCTCTCGCAACATTCTCACAAAATTTGCTCTGGATACCCGTTTTGCATGCGCCTCATACACCTGTAGCACGTATCCTGCAGCTTCACCCTTGCTAATTGGGGCCACATTGATACATCATTTATCTTTCAATATACGTTCTTCATGAGAGGTTTCCTGAGAGGATACAGGTAACAGGCGCCGTCCGCTCGATTCCCTCAATGACACCTTTCAAACTGCGCACTCGAGCTGACTCTGTTCATCTCACTCTGGCACTATTACCTCTCCAACACACTCTGATAGCACGTAGTACCTCGCATGTGGCGTGCCTGCTCGAATTAATGTGAGATAGTTTCTAATCAGAATCTCGAAAACCTCTGACTTACTCCTCGCTGATCTATTTCTCCTCAGATTGCCCATACATACAACTTCTGATGAGTCGGCATGACGCCTAGCGCAGAGGACTACAACATGGCTACACTACTACTTACCAGAGAGGAGTTTAGAGAGATAGAGGCGAGACGTAGAAGCTCAAGCACACTGTAGATTCAAGTAGAGAACTATGAGCTTATATACATGTAGATACAATAGTGTTACCATATAGGGACGACAATAGAAATTGTACATATGAGCATAATGAACAATGAAGAATGGAACCATAGCGAATGCATTGTCCCGCATAATACAATGGCGGGAAGTATGAACCGGGACTTCGGATATACCTGAATCTAATTATAGTCCACGGATTCAACAACTTCAAGCTAGCTCTGGAACCAGGCGGTGCCAGTGAGCTTAGCCCCATCCTATATCTGTATCTTCCTATTCCAGTTGTTACCCCTTACTGACGTTCGGCGCTGTTCATCTTCTCCCTCTCAAGTTTCCTCAGGTTTGGTACTATTTTAATGCTGCTGTTTGTTCTTACTCCTGCCTTCGCCTTGATTTAAGCTTGAGTTCCTATTGTATGCTACCACTCGTAAGTGCTGCGGCTTGATTCTTTTTTCTTCTCTCTCCATGTTATATGCCGTAGCAGTCTGATCCCTATATACCAATGTATAGTACACCCTACTCCTCACCTTGAATAGTTCTGGATGTTATATCTAGACTTTCCAGGCCCTATGCACTCCTAATACAATCTTACTTTTATCATAATCTCTATCTGAAAGTGTCATACTTGGTAGCACATTCGGTGCTTACCCATATCTCATTGGCCAGCCCCCAAAGGTATATATCATTCAATGGGTTGTCTATATCCAGCTCGATCCTTCATCTTTAGGTTCAAGGGCAGAGAGCAGTTTGAAATGCCCCCGAACTGTGCAGGCGCCTAAGTGGATATGTGAAAAACCGGGTATCTCAAAGAACCCGGTTAGCCGGTCAATGGGTCAAAAACATAAATTCGTTATTCCCTATCGTCAACCCGAGAACAGTCTACGAAACTCATAGACAATGCTATATAGACTATATAGAAGCTGACTATATAGTACTCTTGGGGTATGTCAGCATCAAACTCTCTGACGAAAAAGTAATGAACTCCGGCGAACCGAAATCCCTTTCAACTCGCGTTGAACAACCTTTGATCATAATGTCCAATTCACCTCATGCTACAACCGCTCCCCCAAAAAAACACAGATAATCCTATGAGTTTATATATGTTTATACAGGCTTTTTGTCGTCAAAGACCCAATTCAGAACGCCGGTAACCCGTTCCTACTAGCAAACATTCAACTTCTCTGCCAGTGACTCCCGAGATAGGTACACAAAATCGTGGGCTGTCCCCCCTAGACTTGATAGAGAATTACCTTGCTTATTTGACTCTTAGCTAGACATGCCAATGCTGTTCAAAGCTATGAAAAGTCCTATAAACTCTTGAACGGGTACTAGGGATGGAAGGGGAGTTTTTGAGGGATATGCCAATATACAAGAGTAGTCGTCGAGTCAACAAATAGATTTGAATCTCGGTAATCATTTGGCTAGTCAATCCATTGATTGAGGGTTGAAAGAATAGACTGGTTCATGAGGTGCGGAAAGGTCTAAGTGATCACCGTCGTTGGGGAAGGATGGTATTCAAATGCTTAGATTTATCAAACGACGTTCGGGTCGTGGCCCAATGGGGCCGGTCACCCGTGTAGTGAACTCTTGGATCACATAAATTGAACATGGTAGATACACAAAGCCCAATTCTATTGACTACCCAGTCACAGGTCGACAGATGTGTTATAGTCCAGCTGCCAGTCAACGAGTCACAACGACGTTAAATAAGTACGGACAGCGCATCGGAAGGCCCTCCTACATAGTACTCACAAGCTGAGTTGTCAAACGTGGCTGAGCAAGAGAAACTGAACGGGATCGCTGCGGTAGTGATACTATGGTCACGGAGGGAGAAAAGGAGTACAGAGAAGCCATCAAATGATAGTGAAGTATCACATCCCGATGTTGGACGCGCAGATAGTGGTCGAGTGGTTAACGGTAGGTGAAAAGAAATACAATATTGATTTTGAGCACCGGCCCTAAAGAGAGATACTCAAGAACGCCTAAAGCAACCAAAGCTCTCGGGAAAGTGGCCAGTATCGCAAGGTCCAGCGGAAGTTGCTTCAGGCTGACTCCTCCCATTAGACGCGTCGTTTCTCAGTAAATGAGCTTGGCAGTAGCAAAGACCATGTAATCAAGCGAAAAAATGAGATAACAAATGCCTGCTGTGGGCTAGAGGGAGTGGTCGAGTGCATGTAACAATAAGGGCGCAATGAGGTGAAGCGCCGGAGAGGGTTGCGTATTGTTTTCAGTGCTCTGGAGAGCTGGTGGAACCCGTTTCGAATGCTGGATGTATTCTTGGGAAGGAGATGAGATTGACCACCCAAGAACTCCTGTAAAGCGTGCCTAAAGCATCCCTACAAGAGCCAGATCGCATGTAGTAGGAGACATGGCGCACTAGTCTTGAGATGAACCCATAGGCGTGCTACCGCTGCTTGAACCTACCCTGTATTTCGTCCGATCCAGTCCGATTATGATCTAGCACGTCCATGATGAGAGGTAAGAGTGAATGCGGTGGGTAGTCGCAACCTTTTGGCGCATGTGAGGGAGGGTGCGTACAGAGTGGGTGGGTGCCGGTCGCTAGAGCGCTGAGTCGCAGTGAATAAACTTCGCCTGACAATAATATGGTGTTGTTCGTTTTTTCGTCGACGTAGGAAGTACTACTTCAAGTATGAGCGTAAAGTATTAAAAAGCAGAGTGGATGCGCACTGAGCTGAGGCCGAGGAAGGACGAGAGGTGTCGTAATACCTCGTTGCTCGGTGGTGCAACACCTGTCAGACTAATTTCCCACACGGCTATATGGGTACCTAACACAGCGGGATTTTCGATGTCCACTCGTGCTTTGTGTGGTGATGTCCAGTCAGTTGTCCAGTCAGTTGTCCAGTAGGATGTCCACTCACAGTCTGTGACCAAAATCAAACAAAAACTGTTTATTCATACAAGCATTGCTGCATTCCAGCCTTGATTATTCTTATAAAAGGGATCACCACCCAGCAAGACTGGCTTACAGTACCCAAGCCCCGGGTCTGGCCTCTGGTCAATGGTTCTTGCACCTCCCTTTTGAGCCTGGACCTCCCTGGGGCTGATACCTATCTTTCTCTTTCAAGTGACAAGGGGAACCTTTGAAAGAACCGTGGTTTTTGAATGCCGTGCAGGATTGGCCCTCCTACAAGACCTCCTGTACCTTTGGCACACCCATTTGTAGTTGCCCAGTATGGTGATCAGTACTTGAAGCACAAAGAAGCACAACGATGCGGATAAGTGAATGGAGAATTGACGATAAGCTATATCGGGAAGATCACGTGATGTGATTATCCTTTTATAGTTTATCAGCCCCTTTCCTTACACTTAGACCCTTGTGTCTTTCCGGCATAACATCTTCCCATCTGCTCTTTCCACTTCCCTGGACCCGACGTTTCATGGCCTCTACAAACTGTTGAACCCTGAATTAGAACAACTGTATTACAGTGCAATAAACGTGGTGGCTTCTGAAAGTACATAAGGGGACACAAAGTCCTTACCCTGCGCAGGCTGTGTCTGTGTGCCTGATCCAAGCACCGAGCACCAAGACTTTGGATCTGGTATGAGCACAAGTAGCTCGCACTCCGCTCTTCGGCAGTTTAATTATGCTTGCTGGGCGAAAAAGGTCAAACCTGTGACGATTTCCTGCCTATTAACAGCACATCTGTGACTGTGTTGTGACTGACAAGCAGTGGACATCCTACTGAACAACCGACTGGACAACTGACTGGACATCACCACACAAAGCACGAGTGGACATCGAAAATCCCGCCGTGTAATAGGGTAGCGCCGGCCTGTCACAAGTGCTGCCTGGGCTGACTTTGTCCCAAACCGCCATTCAAGGAGGCAAGTCTTTGTGTTGCTTCATTTCCTCGTTTTTCAAAGCGCTGATACTCTTCTCAGTTTGTCAAGACCATGGTACCGGGCATTGCCCCCGCCGTTCTTCGTTACCAGCGATCTCTATCGGTTACAGAGGTCGAAACAGCCAAGGCAGCAATTTCTTTGTTATCCGAACAGATTGAGCGCCAGGAGGCTGAGCTGAAGCGGTTGAAGGAATCCCGGATCGAATATCAGCAACTATTCTCTCCCTTTCGACGAGTACCTGCGGAAATCCTCGCCCATATCATACTCCTGGCTGTCGAAAGAAATGTATTCACAGCAGATCCGGCGCAGAAACACGTTTCAGAAGCATTCACATACGCCCAAGTTTGCCGTCGTTGGCGAGACATGACGCTTGCCACCGCTTTTGCTTGGGCGCAGATCTCCGTCACTCTGCAGCTTGATGACACACCATATCCGTATGGTATTGTTCGACGACTTGAGGCATGCCTCGCACGATCGAAGAATAAGTTTTTGGACCTTGAAGTAGAGTGCACTCCCTGTACAGCTCATACCCACCCAGTCACCAACCAAATCATCTCTGTTCTCCTCTCTCACTCTTTTCAATGGCAGTTCCTCACCTACGTCCAGCAGTCTGGTGGATTTGATCACCAGATTCTCTTTGAAGATATCGACGAATGGCCAACTCCACATCTACAATCTCTTCACGTCACCCTCGATCATACACCTAATCCAATAGGCCTTGAACTCTCAGAATACCTCATCTCCGCCGAATACAGCGATCTGTGCATCTCCGGTCGAGAAGCACGTTTCATACCCCATCGATTACTCGATACGTTGATGGAGTCCCGAATAGCTTCCCTTAGAGTTGAAGTCTACCCTGATAGCGCTGCTACACTTCTATCTTCTTGCCGAAGTCTTGATTTCGCTCATTTTACGTTGGCCAAAGACCCGGCTGTACCCGATCCTACCGCGTCTCCAACCATCATCCCACGACGTGTTTATATTTCGAAGCTGTTTCTGGAGCAGGCGCCAGGATGCGGGGCCATGGAGGCTACGCAATTTCTCGAAAGGCTTACCTGCACGTACCTCACATCCTTGACGATCCGTGACTCTGACTCTACACCTCCAATCCTGGACCTCCAGTCGCAATCTTTTTCCAAGACAGTTGTATCCTTCTTGTCCCGCTCGCAGGCTGAGCTGGCCCATCTCCACCTCGATCGAGTATACATCACCGCTCTATCCTTTTGTGAGGTTCTAAAGGCAGTTCCCGGACTCCGAAAGTTGGAACTCGTTGCGCCTCCCGTGATAGTCTCTAGTCAAAGGGTCACGGAGGGTTGGGCCGTGAGATTGCAGTCTATGTGCCTTTGGCCTCGGACAAGCAACAATGAATATCCTAGTAGAGCTGCCCTCGTTCCCGAGTTGCGGACTCTCAGACTAGCGCTGGACAGCGAATCCAACTTGGAGGCACGTGCGTTTGAGGAGACATTGCAGTCACGGGTTGGATGGGGCCTTGAGTCGGTTTTCCTCCACGTTCGCTCGAGAATAGAGCATCTTGACCTCGTGAAATTGTCTCGGTTGAACAAGGGTAGTAGTATGGCGGTTCGAGTTGTCGAAGGGAAGGACGAAAAGGAGATTATAGGTTACTGTCCCGATCCGGTTGTTGGACTTCGTAAACACGGATGGAGAGACTTGTTGGACGGACGGACAGGATAGGCCCTGTCCTGAGGTGCTGTGTCGTTTCGATACCCTTTCGTGATGAATGGTGAGCTCGCCCTCCGACGTAAGATCTGATCTCAGGGTTGTCTAGTAGGCCTTTCTGTTATTGCACTCGTACCGGATTGTGAACCCCTTACCGTAATTCAACCTTGTTCAGAGCCCCCAGCCTGAGCGTTTGTGTATCATCGAGCTTTCTTTACTCACCCATGTGCCTCATTGCTCCTATATAACCAGTCTGTCGGGATCGTGGTTGAGCTCACCACACAGCGCCTAGATTTGTGACACCTAGTAGTATTCCAATAGGCGAGGCAGTGAGATAGATCGCTATTCTGTATTCGGTATGCGGCGCTGTTACACTAGCTCCACTCATATACCTTACCCATACTTGTTCGCTTCAGCGCTCAATCATATTGCTGGTGAACATCAGAATGGCTAATGGAAAACGCGTCCGATATGAAATGCAAGGTGACTCAATATCTATGTGCGATTCAAGATGTCATCAGTCAGCCACTAGAAGCTGGGAGGTAGACATCGAACATGTTCTTAATATGGGCGCTATATTGATTCAACTTCTTTCCAGTGAATTTGCTCGGAAATGACCATCCATGTCTACCTATACTGCAGTTTCTGTCGCCCTTGGTAGCTCAGCTATGTAAGTAGCGCTACCGAGAGTTGTTCTGCGTTATGCTATTCATGAACTGGCATGGACGAAGTCTATCTGTAATAACGAGCTCAAAGCTACAGCTATGATTCAGAAGCTAAGTACTTATCGATGACACATCCAACTCAGCGGCGTCCGATACCCGGAATGAAACTTCGAGGAATCTTGCTGGAATAAATAGCCTCCAGGACTTGGGAGGCCATAAAGGCGCTGCGAGAAGGTTTCGAGAAGCTTGAACTTTGCTGTGTACACCCCATGTCTTCATTGGAAGATGGTCGCCCCATTCTTGACGGTTCGCCAAGTCATCGTTCTCCCCATCAGCACGTTATCGGTACGTTTCTTTTCCTGAGTCTATGCGAGCAAAAACCGGTATTAACACTCGGGCAGACTATGTTTCTCGCTTACGGTGGGCTACATCCAAGTATAATCGGTCCTTCGACATTCTCCTTATCTCACTCTCCCAGAATTCTATTCTCTGCCTTTCTGCGCTACAGTTCGAAAGTTAAAACGGAAACCGGATACCTCGAATCATCGGCTGTACCTCGGATTTATCGTAGCCTTGTTCACATTTGCCTCAATGGAGGTAGTTGTCAAGGCTTGGTCCCAGACACGTCAATCCATAATCAACTTTACTGCTGTAAGGACGAGGAACTACTTGCCCCTTGCAGAATACAACTCACGCGATACACTGAAGCTTGCTCATTTGTACGTAGCCTTCGTTTTCCTGTAGGAACCGAGTGGATTTACTTATCGTGAAATCCCCAGCACGATCCTCAATATTCTTCCGGTCTTGCTAAAGTTCGTTGATTTTTAGACCCTTGACGGTCGTCGTTTGTTGACGCTGCGTTTTCTAGTTATACAGCCGAGATGATGATGGTTCGTCTTCACTGCGTCCTTACAATGGCAGGTAGCTCAAAAGATCACACCTCCCGTTCAGATTCATCGATGCCACGTTATCTGGGACTCCCAAACGCGGGTTGGAGTGCCTCTCATCACTATGTCGGCCCTCATGAATAGTAAGTCACGGTTCCATTCGGCCTCTGGATCCCCCATGTTGCTTGTTCTCGTTGGAGTCTCACCGACCTCTTAGTGATTGGACTCTCTGGTGCATTAATGGGATCGGTCGGGGATCAGACATGCAAAAGGACTCGAACCGTCGGATCTTCGAGTTGGGTGGTAGTATCCGCGCCGCATATGACCTCGCTGGTCTCACGTTCAACATTCTCCTGACAATTTTGACGGGTACGCTTTTCTGATTGTGGTTTTCATTCAATAGTGCTGATCTTTGTACTTTTCGAAGCTGGAAGAATATGGCACGTAAGCCGTGCAGCGTGTGAGACGATGGGGCAAGACGTGAGGAGGTGGTACGCGACTATAATCACTATCATGTGAGTAACATTCATTACTCAGTCTGATGATAAACCACTCATTTCGACCTTTCAAGTCTGGAATCCGGCCTCTTATATCCTATGATCCAGCTCGTACGGACAATACTGAACTATACATACAATATATATGTGTATGGTCCGATTCCCATCGATTTGGGAATGATAACAATGCAGGCAGCGGTCAGTTCTCGCTCCTTACGCCTACCATTGACTCCGGAACTCATGAATAAACAGGGGATAGCCCCAACTCTGATAATCGCCCGAGCAATATCGCACAAAGGACTCCGAACCTTGAATGGGGGTTCGACGTCTGTGTCTACGGGTGGGATGCAATTTGCCTCCCGATCAAGAGTGATAAATACTAGTACAGCTGGTGCATCTGACTCAGAGATGCACGATCTTGAACGGTTCGATGGCAAAGTATTGGGTGCGGAGAAGGAAGAGCAGGCGTCGTAAACAAAAATAATTTCACGCACTGATACGAAACATAGCGCTAGTGAAAGACGAAAATTGGACACATGTTGATCAAGATAGATGGAGGGGGGAAAGGAAATTTGGGAAGGTTTGGGTAGACTACTTCATATAGTATATATGTGACAAGAAAGGACGTCCAACTAAAGAAGATAAGGCTGAGGACATGGCACTAATAAGCTCAGCGTTTTGTTGAATGACTTCTGGCCAGCCACTTCCATCGTGAGATACTAGTCCGTATAATGGAATGGTGTAAGCACTTGCCGCACGGATCATTTCACTGACGGCCCCCAAACCAAGACTCGATACCTTCCCCTCCTTCCTCCCTAGTGAGCTGCAATATCCGCTGTCCCAGCTTTCTCGCGTTGTCAAAGTATCGCACTAATCGCTCCTTGTTGACCCGCTTTCGCTCATCACGAAGCATAAGCGAAATCATGGCCGAGCTTGAGTGGCATTTGTTCGACGACCGGAGTAAGATTTATGAGAGGTGTTGCGGATTACTCGAAGCTCCGTAGGCGCAACCCCGCTTCACTACACCGGATTATGAACTTTACAAGTGGTGTTTCGGGTTCCAGGTCTCCCCGAGATTTTTTAAGCCGCGTTTTAATTGAGGATAGGGTGAATGAAGCAAGCTTCGGGCATGTAAAATCCCCCAAAAGCAGCTGAAGGTTCCAATAGAGATCGGTTTTATCAACCTTCTGGAAATGAAGAGAGATATTTCGGAGTTGTAGAGGAGGTTGTGAGACTTCCTGGTCCGGTGAATGAACTGGTGCCCGAATTTCGCTGGCGATGTCAAAGATGGCTGTCAACAACCTCGGGCAGCAATCCAGGGCCAGCCTTGCTCCATAAACGTCTGTCTGAATATTGACAGATATGATATGCTGAAATGTGTCGGAGAAGGGTTCCCATTGGTAGCTGAAACCCCAGGATCTTCTCGATACGTCCAAGGGGAAGGCTCCAAGGTTCGGGGTGGCAGCAAAGAATTGTTTCACGAAACGAATCACATCATCGTCGAGTTCGAAGTCTGTTGGGTCTTGAGAGAGACAAATGGACGATGACCGGAGGAGAGGTAAGCCAGCCTTGAAGGCTCGCTCGAAGTTGAAGGAGAAGGCGAAGGGGAGAGGAGGGATAGTCAAACCGAGAGCATGGCAACGGGGAGTAGCGGAATTAATGGATACAGGACTGGCGAACCGATGGAGTAAGGCCAGCAGTCATAATCCAATTTCATCTGTAGAGAGAGAGGATAGGCTTTGGTCAGGGCGAGATGGGTCCGAATGGCTTCCGCAACCGGCTCTGAGGTAGGATTTTTGAAGTAGATGTCGACTGAGATCCGCGACCAAATTTCGGCGGTGTCTCTCGCTATGTTTCTCCAGTACGTGCAAACCTGGCTGATCCGCATGGCCTGCGGTACAGATCCTTCCCCATCTCCACGAGCGAAGCTATTCTCCTCAACTGCGTACGCAAAAATGGTGGATAGTGTTTCAGGAGCAAGTTTTTTGATAGGCCGCGGAGAGCTTGCATTAGAGCATCAGTGGTAAAGAACTCTAAGACCTCGCCCAGGCCGTACACTCAACTCGTTCATCTCGATATGCTGAATGCTACAGTCCAGGGCTGTGGGGAAAGAGAGCGTGGGAACGTCTGGTCCAACAGTCGCGCTGAACTGAGGGACCGTGACTTAAGGGCCGGTCATTGAGTCAAAAAATGGGCCTGGTCCGTTTTGAACGAGTTCTTGAGGATTCCAGGTAAGCACTATCAGCCATGTTTACTCGGTACTATCAGAAAGGAGCCGCCCATGATACTGCTGAAATTTAGACAGTCATCATGCTCGACTTTGTCGTCCATAACCACGGCTCCAGGGACTGTACTCGCGGCCATGGACGAGGAGACCTTTCCAAAAGTGCTATCCCTTTTCCTTGAAATATTGAGTGGCCCCTTCCGCCACGATTATGACTATCACCCGAAGCATTCACATTTGCTCCCAACGATTTACCGAGTTTACTCTATTATGTCTGAGTCTTTGTTCACTCCGACAACGGAGTAGTGCACAAGTCTCCCAGTCAGAGATATATACATATGAACTTCGTCGCGCTTCTATTGGCCAGGTTAGCGCCGTCCATACAAATCTTTCAGAAGGGTGCTGCGAATAGATTGATTATGATCTTCGTCATGCCCTTAATACTGAACTTCACAACGCTCTTCCTTTTTAGGGCCGAGCCGACGTATTTACCGGACTCCTAGTTGAGTGGTTGATAGTCTTATCATGGTCGAAAATCTACAGAATCAAGCCCGTCGAATATCCACCAGTTTGATGGTAACAGCACGTAAAAATTCTCTCTAAGGGTCCTTTCCTTCCAAACCGAAAGCATGCGTCCCGAACTGACCAAAAACGACCATCCCTAGAAACATTTTGACCCGTCCAGCCCTCGACAGACTCGGTCTGTTACGCCTCATCAGACCACAGGCTCTAAGCCAATCCACCGCAAGTCGTCAACCGACATCGTCTTAGTACCTTCGGGGCAAGTTTTGCTCGACCGCTTGCATCGATTCGACATGACATGACAAATACAAGCGCCATTCAGAGAGCTGCACAATGGCCAAACATGAAGCGTGCATGGACGGTACGGAGCTAAACTCAGCCGCAAAAGATTAGGATCGGGTTCAGCGTCGCCGGCTGAGAGAGCAAGTGGGGCTCTGCCTCGGTCCTTCCACTTTCGGCCTCTCCTCAGCGCTGCTTTCTAGCTAAGCGTCTAGGATACCGGACGTATCTAAGTCGCGAGGCCTTTCTCAGAATTGGGAGCCGTGACATGAGAAGTCCCAATGCCACACATTATGAAGCCTGTAAGCAACTTTGTGATCCGCTACGCAGCTCTTGATCCACTGCGCAAAAAAGAAAGGCCAATGCACCTAGAGATAAAAGAGTGGTAAGGACGACGCTCGCTGGAAGTGAACAGAAATTCCTCGGTGAACTCACCAATCAAAGGGCGATGGGGCCTTGTCGCGGAAGGAATATTCTCAGTACATCCGACCGGCCAACACGATATTTGATTACAGACAAGAGCCATCTGTGCTCAACTTCAGGCTGGCGATGCTCCCAGAGGTCTCTGATGTTGAAGCCGAACCGACAACAGTCGACGAGGTAGCCTCAGGCAATCCAGACACACGCACACATAGACAAGACATCAGTAAAATCAGATGAGTAATATGCCTGAGGCGAGATATACACCGATTAGATCAAGAACAAGATGGCTTCGCGCGAGGATTTTAGTCATAATATTCATAGTAACCTCGCCGAGAGTAATCTGTAATAGATTGGATCCTCTGTCAGCATTCTGAACGTAGCCAATATTCATCCAATGCCACTCACAAGTCGAAGTATCCCTCACAGTATCCACATCTTCCATCCCGGGAAGACCAGCAAGATTAACATATCCTTCTCGTGCCCTGCTTCTGCCTTCTGAGACCTTCGCCAAACCGTCTATGATTCGTATTTTCGTCAACATGGCAGCAAGCAAAGGACGACATATGACTCACCGCTCCAGGGAGCTCGACACCAAACACACTTGAGTGATTCTGCAGATTTTGTTCGCTGGAATTTGGTGTCTAGATACGTGTCGTCAGTCAACGGATCGGCAGCCATGGCCAGAAGAAGGGATGTAACTTACAGTTATCCCAGCATCCCTTGTGCACCGAATTCCCGCATTGTTTGCACCATTCAAGTGTACCGATGAGTGCCTTGACCGTGGTTTTGGTTCCGTCATACATTGTATCATAGCATATAGGACAGTCGTCTTCTCGAGTCGGAATACGGCGGGTATCGTTGGAGGATGAGCTGGAAGCTTCAAGACAGTCAGCGCACGGACGAGGCGGTACGAATGATTAGCGAACAGCGTACCTGAAGGTTGAGTGGTAGCCCTCCCCGTTGCACCCCTCCATGCTTCTATAACTTCCTCATCTGCGAGCGGACCATGAGCACGGAGTTGAGGTGGAGCGGGAGCCGAGTCAAAAATCTCTTCCAGTTCCGAGTTGAGGAGTGCCCTACAAGAGAGACGTTAAGTATATAGTCAACATAATGGGTAGAGATGGAGGCATACTTCTGATACCAATGGCTTGATTCCTGATCCACATGTAGAACCTTCATGAAGACGAAAAGCTATCTAGTGTCTGAGTATGGCCGTTCGACCGAGGTGATTGAACAGGTAGAAGGAACGAACAATATGTTTGCAATGATTCCCTTTCAGAGCATCAGGACAGTCACAGTGCGGAAGGTTACCGATAGTAACTGTGTAAACCTGCGGGAGAGATGAGTCGATGTTGGCAATAGCCCGCTGAGTCGAGGATAGACGAACATTTCCGGTTGACCCAGACACGGTGAAATGTTCCCGTAAGTTCGCATCTCGTTCTCGGTGAATCAAGAAGAACCTATGATTATCTTTCCAGTCAGTACCAGTAACGAAGCGCAGCAAGATTCCAAGGAAATACGCACCTCTGAGCCAAAGCCCTACCCAAACGAGCCAAGATAGGATTCGGACATGCAGACCTATATCTTGCGAGCCGTTTCTCCGCATCTTGCTCTTTCTCCTTCTCCTTCCCTTTCCTCTTTGTTCTCGTGGCCGTGCCAGCTCCTCCGCTCACTGGTGGAATCGATGGGCCCGCAACCTGCGACTGTTTGGACTTTTTCACAGGCTTGGGAGAGCTGATTTCGAATGAATCATCACTTTCTTGCACTCTCTCGAGATCCCCAGCTCTGCGCTTGCGTGGCATGAATGGAGAAGGCTTTGTGGATGGAAAGAGTTACGAGACTCAGACAGGTGGTGGTAATGGACCAACAAGCGTGAGAAGTGGGGAAGTTGGAAATTGACGGACCAACTGACGTCAGCTTGCCCACGTGGTGAGCTCGGTAAAAGCCGAATGCTCCTTCAATTTGGCGTTTTCAAGGTTGGGAAAGGCCAAAAGCCAAACGTTTCGACGAGAAGAGGAATCTATTCCTCCAAATTGGCCTCATTCTGCTTTAAGACACTGAATATGCACTCGAAAGCCCCTGGCTCTCGAGGCTTAGCGGGTAGGCCTTGCCGTGCCATGGGCCATTCCCGCTTTGACTTATTCTTTTGACATTTTAATCCAACGGAACAGTAAGAACATTCCATAAACAGGTCCCAACATCAACGATTCCGAGCTCACGCGTTATTATCACACGAGACAATGCAACCATTGCCTTTCCCGACCGTTTTGGGAAAGACCATTTCCAAAACGGGATTGCTCTCCGTGGCATAGACCGTCCAATGGCGAAGAATGACTGGACCTAGGTACGTCCACTGATATATTAGGGGCCAACTAACGAGCTTTGCTTTCCAGCCTTCGACTCCCCTCATCCCGCCCACGGTCCACCCCATTTGTACTCTCTACTCCTTCGTTTCAAAATCTTCTCGTTTGCTGGCGCTAATTCACAATGCCTCCCTACCGCCAAATTACCAATGCGCCGGTCGTACCCAAAACCCAGCGGAAGAGTCCGAAATCTCCACGGACACCTAACGCTTTTATCATCTACCGAAATCACGCACTTAAACACGGACTCGTCGAACGAGTCACGATCGTCAACGGGCTAGAAGTCTCAAAAACTCAAACTCAACTCTCAGGAGAAATCACCCGCCTGTGGAAGCATTTACCAGCAAGTGGGCAGAGTTTATTTTATGCTCGAGCTGAAGAGTTGAAAAAGAAGAGAGAAGCGCCAGCCGAAGGTGACGGGATTGAGGAAGTCGCACACAAGTACAGACAAGAGACTATGAAAATCTCTTGGGCTGCAGATTCCCCACTTTTTCCGCCGCTGCCAGTGCCGATACGGAATTTACCCGTACCTTCATGCTTAACGCCTTCCTCGCGCAATCAGCCCCCGTCATGTTACAAACACTTTCCAAATCCAATTGAACCTTTACTCGTTAGGTGTTTCGGTCATTCGTCATATGTGGGTGGCCAAGAAAAAGATATTCAGTAGCTTTGATAATAACATGCTATGCGTTGAATGGTGAGTGAGCTCATCTTTCCCCCAGCGAGAACATGAGAACGGAACAGATACTATCATTCGAGATAGCCTAACCTTTTGCTTGAAAGAGGCCTTGCCCAGTGTTGAGCAAGACACTGTCCGACAGACGCTGACACGAAGTGTAGCCGGCCACATGGTATCGGACACAAAACCGTAACGTAACCGAGGGTAGCCAACTGCGCGCCTAAGGGCGCTAACACCTCGCCCGCGTCATTTTCGAAGTCCCAGACCATCATGAGACAGAGTGGTTACTTGAGTTCAGTTGGAATAATGTACATACAATGAATAAATCTTAAGAGTCGATCGCGGCTGCCTCCACATCTGGGTTGTCGTTGTCGTCATCACCCTGCGCATCCAATCCAGCCAGTCGAAAATAAGTGTCTCTGTGGCGACACCCTTTTTCTTATGCACCTTCTACCTGTCGATCCAAAAATCTTTCCGACTCTTGTTGCTCCATACTTGACTCGCAAAAACAAGTTGTCAGTAACAATGACTTGATCTGATCCGAAGAACGCACAGTCAGCCTCTCAGCTTGCAATTTCACCCCATATCTCTAAGTAAGTATTCCTCCTTGCTCCATAGTCGTGCTGAGCTTCTATCTCGTCGTGATCCCAGCAATATCGACAGTATCTTTTGCATTCATAAAACTCTTTAGCTTCTCGGCATAGTTAGCTCTTTGCGGGGCATCCAGATTTTTACAATTATGACTGCGATGGATCAAGTAATGATCATTGAGAAACTTGCGGTATCCACTGCAGTAGGTACCATAAAAACTACAATGAGGGAGGGAGAAAACAACGTCGAACCGAAGGCACGCCCTTAGAATCAATGACCGCCACGGAAGTCCGGCCCTCCTCCGGCCCGCGCAGGTCCTGTAGCCGCTACATTGACACATTTCGTATCTGCTACTAAAGTGTCCGGCTACGTGACCGGCAGGCTACATCCTGTATCCGGGTTACATTGTCTGAGCAACACTGGCCTTGCCTGCTGTAATGAAGTCCTTCTCAAGGTTCTTGTCCTTGAGCGACCCGGTCGAGAACATTGTCTTATCAAAATGTCAGTCTCGGCTCTCGGCCATAGTCCTTGCAATCTGCTCGACGGTCCACGGAGGAAAATTGGTTCTCCCATTACAATCCTTTGTCATTCCACGTGTTGTCAACCCGCCCCTAGACCTGTCACCGGTCCGTATATGACGAGGCAAGCTGGGTATATACGGACCTGTAAAACGGAAGCAAATCCTCAGCCAGACATTTTAGGGATTTGCCGAACAGAATATAGAAATCACCTGCTTACTATATAGAGTAGAGTTCTCAGGGCCCGTGCACAAACGCGCTGGCACTACTTCCCTCTCGAGTTTCGTCGACTTAGACCTACTGAGACCCAGTTTGCCCACTGCAATCGTCACGGAAGGCTTCCGTACAGTATCCGAGTAGCTAAAATGTTTTTCTTCTAATCCAGAATACACCATTTTTGAGCACTACAAGGTTCCATAATCTCAATTTTACAGTACTATCACCTCTCAGATCTGAGCCCATCTGTTCTCACCGCTCATCGTTATCTTTGAGGTTGCCGATGGTGTCTCTTCGGGTGCTGGGGTGGTGATAGCTTGAGAGTTGGATGATGAATGGTAAAAGCGGGCCTGCTGCTGGAGGAATTATCTGGACTACACGTTCATCTTATATTTTATGCTATTTTAGACGAAGGTGTGAGAATATGAGTAGAAGTCTACATAAACCAATCGTAATAACACGGCAACAACCTCGATGAGGAGGTCGGAGAGTCCAACTGTCCATGGACGCGGTGCGTCTGAGCAACGTGATGGTTACTATATAAGGGCCCTGAGAATATTTTACTCTAGATGGTAAGCACTTGGTTTCTATATTCGCTTCGGCAATTCCCTAAAATCTCTGGCTGAGAATTTGCTTCCGTTTTACAGGCCCCTCACGACTCAGCTTGCTCGTTCGTGAGGGGCCGCGTGACAGGCCTAACCCGCCCCGATGCGATAGCTTTCATGAGGTCGTCTTGTGTCTTCCTTCACCTTTCGATCAATGTGGTTACGACAATTGTCATTGGTCAGTCCCAGTGAAAACGTTGGCTAATTCCTCAAGTTTAGGTACACTTAGCTGGGTTTCACGTGTTTTTTAGTTTTCTTACGAGTTCTTCCTAGTTCTTCGTTGTTGTTTCATGTGCTAGATGGTCCAATGTCTGGCACGCTCCACGGTTTGTACGTGGACAAATCCCAGTTTTCTGGACAATCTGACAAGTTGGGACAGTGAGACCAGCTTTCAACCTGTCCGAATGTTGTTCTATGACAGAATGTCGCGATTCGCTCTGGAAGTAGCATGGTCCTGTCCGATTCATTTTGCCCTGTGCCCAACAAACATTTGCCAACACACGATGGACTTAGGTGTTCTCAGCTGCTTCCCCGAATTGCTCCACACTTCTTTTACCCTCAACACCATCTGCTCATTGCCTTCTCCAATCCATCTCACTTCCTCCCGACAAATACCCAATGTCTTCTGCCCCGAAATATCAGTTGACCACTTACTTCTTTTATCCACCAACGAGAAGTATTACAGGGAATAGAGTGTGAGACAAGGGGGTAGGGGAGCTCGAGGGCTGCTAGTTGAGGTGGGATAGGATACAGAGAAGTTAGTGCGGTGAGTATCAAGGCATTCATTACATTTCTATTGCTGATATTCTCTCGGCATAGAAATAGCACAAGGATGACACAAAATTGTCAGCGAAAGACGGTCTCGAGACTGAAGTTGAGTGTGCTACATTCGCTATAGATTTGGGTGCGCCGTAAACAATTCCTTGCTGTTCTATACACTCACATGTTGTTTCATGGCATTTTCTCGTCGAAATCAGGCCGAATTTAGACCTCATCTATCAATTCCCGCCAATGACTCACCCTTTCAGAACGACTTGAGCCCCTTGCCGCGGAAGGTATGTACCACTCATTGCTTGAGGTTCGCATTCTACATCTTCGAATGATTTCTATCCGTCAGAATATGGCAAAGGTGTTGTCCAACCACCGGATTTCCTCGATACCAAATGTGCGCAAGTAGAAAGGCAGTCTC
Source organism: Marasmius tenuissimus (assembly GCA_029532415.1). Lineage (NCBI taxonomy): Eukaryota > Fungi > Basidiomycota > Agaricomycetes > Agaricales > Marasmiaceae > Marasmius > Marasmius tenuissimus. The sequence continues at coordinate 326,178 of JAQOTA010000061.1, forward strand.
GGTTCGCTAGGTAGTAAGTATGTTGGCATGTTCCTTCTCGCACAATGTGTCAATCGACTGATACTCTTTGAAACTATAGGTTTGTGAGGAAGTGAACGAGAAGATGATGTGGTTTACCCTTGCTATCTGCTGACATTACTGACGATGCGTTTAGCACCGAGCCACTGCTCGAGCCAAGTCTCAGAGGTACGTGCCATCATTTTGAGTCTTTGTTGGCAATGCTGACTCGTTTGCAGCAGCAGCAATTTCACATAGCCAGAGCCAAGAGGAAGGCACCTCTACGGCACCTTGAAGAGGCCGTACTTATACGAAAAGGGTATGTTGGTTATGAAGAGCATAAAAAGCAAGGTTTCTGGCCTCAATTGAGTGGTTGTTGAAAGATGGGTCCTTGTGCTGCCAATCTATCGATCCCGAACGCCTCATGATAAGGGCTGTGCATTTCCGTAGGAGATCCGCGTCCTTCTCAATCCATCCGTCTTCAGCTATCACTCCCATTCGAAAGTTAAGTGTATGGATGAGGTGTTCAGAGGATAGGTGTATACGCAGGGAATTGGCGGGGTCCGATGATTCTAGAACCTGTATTATGCCTGATAGGATCGCTCGGTCCACTGTTTGCCTTCCATTCGCCGCCTGTGCTACAGTGCGCGTGCAGTTAGGTCCCCAGTACACCCCGAAGCACGCCTTCTTTTGACCAGAATAGTGATCCCCGGTAACCGCTTGGATATGTACAGATACGGGAGGTGTATGTGATGTAGCTGATCCATAAAGCCTCAGGGTTTTTCCTCTGTTATCCACGGCCTCTTCTAACGCTGCTTTCATCAACAGATCAAGGAACGTCGGCTCGCCGGGAGTGTAGTTCGGTTTTGTTGAATTTGAGTGTTCAGCAACAGGTGTGTCCCGATCGAAGCATATCGAAAGTGAAAGAGTAGAGTGGTCCGATGATTCGGGGAAACGGTCCTGGGTTACTAGTTTCTTCGTTATTGTTGACAGCAGTGGTGCTGACATCATGATGTAGTCAACGGTGGCGAAGCCTCCATGGAATGAGGTGAACATCCCGGGGGAGTTGCTGTCGAGATCCGTTCCATTCAGTATAGTCAGATTCATCTCCTTTGCTATCCTGATCAACCATCGTCCTCGAGGATTACACATCATGTCTTTTGATGTGCGTGTATGCATGTCGGACGAAGAGAGCTGGGCAGTGCGAGCATTTGCATCGAGGCATACAATGAGGTTCTTCCCCGGGGATGAAGCACATACTTGGAGTACTTCTTCCAGTCTGTCCTTCGGTTGCACCGGTTGTCGTCTTGCCCATGTGCTGTTCTCTGGGGGGAGATATGCACCGACGAGGAAGAATGATGGGAAATCGAGGACAATGAGATCCTCCGCATTGAACTCAGACCTAACTTTGAAGAGCGGTCTGATCTGACTCTTGTATATTATAGTGACCCCACCCCCCGCGTTTGAGCCCCTCCTTGATAGATTCCGGGGGGATGAGATGATGTCGTATCCTTGGGGCAGTGTTAGTGAACAGTGCTCTTCTGGCATCAACCATGTTTCCTGGAAGACAGTGATATCATTTTGCTCAATGAATGAGACAATCTCGGGGAATGTGACTTTCAGTTTGAGATTCCCGTTGATATTCCATGAAGAAATGGTCAATTCACAATCATCATTGGTAAGTGGGCGTATTTTGACATGTAGTACATTCGAAGTAAGTCTGGCAAGTCTGTACAGGAGTAACGTAGTGTAAGCGTAATCACCGAGTAGACGGTCCTGGGTTGGAAGGACCAGGGAGGTTATCGACATATGCGCCAGCAGTAGCAGAGGGAGAGTCTTCAACAACCTCTGCACGCAGGCCGTGGAGCTCAGGAAGGTTCGGGTCGGTGTTGTTGCTATTGAGAGTAAGGGCATATGCATTCGCCGCCTGAGACGAGCAGAAGTGCATCTCAATGAAGCCGCGGGAGCTCTTCTTCCAGTTGGCGGAGATCAGGTCGAGGGGGGAGAGGTTGAGTGTGCGAATGATAGCGTGTGCCACGCTGGCGGGATGTCCAACCGCTTCTGTATAGCCCGTAACGACAATGAAGGTGCTGTCCATTTTGGCTTTCTTGATCGACCCACGTTCATTAGGACGATCAGCGGGACGCTTCCCTTTGGCGCTGCCACTGAGAGGAGGGTTGAAGCTGGTCCCCGTTGGGGGCGCATGGTGTACGGCTCCTTGGGATATAGTGAGGGGAGAGGTTGAGAGGGGAGGGTTAGGGGGCACAGTCACGGCAACCGGCATCGTTGGACCTCCTCCAGATAGTCCATTGATAGAAGCACTATCAGCGACAGTACGGGCGCTAGGTGTGGTCAGAACGAGTGGTTGAGACGGGGGTACGGGTCCTGTTGTAGTAGCGGCGGTCATAGTAGTTTCGAGGGCGTGTACTGGTTGTAGGGGAGGGAGAGAGCACTGAGCAACAAGAGAGCGGATTTCTTCGACGTTGGTTTGTAGGGCTGTGATGGTATCCATAGCCTCGTCGCGAGACTGACATCTCGCTACCAAGGCCGCAAGCTCATTGAAGGCGACTCGAGTCTCGCGCAGATTCTCGTTCGCGTCTCTGACGTTGGCCTGTAGGGTTCTGGATGTATTGATAAGGGAGGATATGATAGGGTCCTTGGCGAGGTTCACGAGACCGGCATTGCTGCCATGATTGGAAGACTCCTGCGCCTCTTGAATCATGCGAAGCATGGTCTGTTGGTCCCTCCTTGATTCTTCTTCTCCAACCCTGACATGTTCGGCGAGGCTCAGTTGCATATCCTCTATTTGGTCAAGTCGTTTCGCATTGCCTTTGATGCCAGCGATGACCCTGGGTAAGGTGAATGAGGACAAGTACGTGCGAAATCAATAATGGGCATCATACCATTTCCTATTCGCTGCCCATGTGGTAGTCTCTGGTGTATCCGCCAAGGAGACTTCGTCCGATCCGTCGTCTTTCTCTTTGGGGTCCCCGGAGACCGACACCATGGAAGTCTCTTTTGTTAGACCTCGGCGAGACTTGCGAGGAGATGTGGACGATTGCTGCTGGGCGCTAACGTTCTGACCATTCTGACCGTCTACGTCCATAGGATGTCTATGATAGTCATTAGGACGATTCATTAGACAATGTGGGGTATAGGCACGTACGCAACAAGTTCACCTCCTCCATTCGCTTGTACCTCAGCTACCTCAATTGGGTGCCGGATACCAGGAGTAGGCGCCGACATATTAGTCGCTATGTCCGTTACCGAGGTCAAGCGAGGCAGATCCACGGTATCTTGGATGTTGCTCGCAGTATCAGAACCAGGGTCACGGGCACTGGTGATATCAGGAGTTTGATTTGTCGCGTTCGTTTTGTCACTAGTTTGGTTCTGGGAGGAAGCAGCCATGGTATATGTCGGTAGGACAGAGCAGAAGTGGGCGTGTTTGAATCAGTGAAGCTCTTCGCAGGCAGGGAGTTGAGATTGGTGGGGTGACACAGTTTCCACCTCTTTTAAGGTCGTTTTACACGTATACAGGCATACGTGATCGCCCCGCGGTTCAGGAATACTGGATGAGGGATGATTCGGATGTGAAAAGAACGGAAGCAGAAGTTGGGAGCCAACTGTCATGAGGGCTGGGATAATCTATAGGATAGCGTTGTTCCGATGCAATTTCAGAACAAGACGATCAACCTAGTCACAATCACCGGCCATTATACGCCATCCGTCATTCCGCAGGTGGTGGATGTCACTTTATCGATGTTTCGCCGCTGGTACTGGGCCAAGGTCTGTTGGCATCCGAGTCCAGTCGTGAACGAAGCATTTGGTAGAGTGAGCCATGCTACACCGTTTTGCAGGATGTTGTGGCTATATGGCGCGGGCTGATATGAGGTGACGGTATGGGAGCAATGGTAGGAGTTACGGTTGAGAGCAGTCGGCAATACTACCACATGAGATGTGAGCATATTGATAGTGGAATTTTCTTTCCAACCTTGCAACGTCGTTGTGACTTGTATTCTTGTTGGTCAGAGGTGTAATGGCTCGGTGTCGAGTTCAAAGGTCTATGGGGATCAGAAAAGGTTCAAAGACGGTTCCTTTGTACACGTCGAGAAATATGAGGGAAAGTCCTCGGAAGAAGAACGTAACGTAGCGTCGGTCGTCTCTAAGTCGCCTCTATACTCCCAGCTTCTCGTTCAAGCATGCTTCAGTACTTATCATCCTGCCGATTGCCCATGTTTGATGCTGTCGAGCTCTTTTTCGTCGTTGTCGATCGTGGGAATTTTGGAGATGATGGGGGTAGACTGATGCGTTATAGGATGGCCGTACATCGAACAGGATGGATGGCTGAAATGCTCAACGAGGATCACTGAGACCCCCTGTCCCCAAAAGGCTATCATCTCGCCATCGGATGGCTTGTCTTCGGTGCTCGAGTCCCAGACAAGCAGTAATCATCGGACAAGAGAAAAGTTAGTAATAACGCTATTATTCAACGACTCATGGACATTATCCACTTACCCATTATCATTTTCACTATTGTTACCAGGGAGCATATCACCCAGTGCAACAACTTACGCTCATTAATCTCCAGTCGTACAGGTGCCGAGTTCTGGAAGCTGATTCGCAAGTGGACAGATGATAAATCCCGTCCAGCAAAGGTCTCCGTTAGTCAGCTGAAGGAGGTCTTTCAGACTCGCCTCAACCCTGTCTCTCCACCGCCCCCACACTTCGATACCTCTTACCAGCATCTGTATGAGGAGAACGCGGGTGCCATCCCGCCTCGTACGACAGACAGATCCCACAACCGAGTATGGATTCGGAACATATCACATGACGAAATCTCCAGAGTGAAAGAGAAACTGAAGAGACACTCTGTGCGGTCAGCAGTGGGAATCGACAATGTCGCTTACAAAACCATTGCCCGTATTCCAAATCAAACCCTCGCAGAACTCTTTCAGGCATGTCTCGACTACTGTGATTCTCCCAGCTCCTGGCGATGGACAGTTCTCATTGGGATCTTGAAGAAGAATAAGGACCCAGAATCTCCAGAAAGCTACCGAATAATCGGGCTGGAAAGTTGCCTGCTAAAATCCCTGACACTTATACTCGATGGCCGAATTAGAGAGTGGGCAGAGATCAATAGAATCATGCCAGACTCACAGAACGGATTCCGAGAGCAACACTGCACACACGACAACTCATTTATACTCCACTGCGCTCGCGATAAGGCTAAGGCCCTCGGGAAAACTCTATACGTCTGTTTTGTCGACCTCAAAAACGCGTACCCGTGGACCAACCTCTCTGCACTATGGTCCTCTCTTTACCGTATGGGAGCAGGGGGCAAGTTCTTTGATTGGTTACGACGGACCTACAAAGACATGACATATGTCATCAGGAATGGGGCGGAGTTCTCGGACATTTTCAAGTCGACGATCGGGCTTCTCACAGGCGACTCAGCTTCCCCTATTCTTTGGAATATCTTTTTCTCTACCCTCCCGCGGTTCGTCGTGGATCACAAAGACGACATAATGCTTGGAGGTCGACGGGTTTCGCACCTGGAGCAAGCCGATGACGTGGTCTTGTTTTCGCTATCACCTGAAGGCCTACAACTGAAGATCAATCAGTTCGCGCAATGGACCTCGGTATACCTTCACGTCATCAGCCCCGAAAAGACTGAATGGATGGTACTGGGGAGAGTGCCCCAGAGGTTGGACCCGTCCATCGCCTTCCATGTCAATGGGGTTCCCTTAAAAAGGGTCCAGCAATACAGCTATGTCGGTGTACTCTTTGCATCGACAGCACACCGGAAATCATTCTTCTCCTCCCACTATCGAAAACGTGCCGCTAAAGGAAAAAGTGTGAGCGCTGCCACCTTTGGAATAGAGAACATGATAGGGTCGTTACCGGCTAGGGAAGCTAGGTGGTTATACCAGGCCCGGGTCGACCCTCATCTCACATTCGGGTGCGAAATTGTGGTGGATATCAACAAAACGGCCCTGACCGAATTGGAGGATGTTCAAAAATATTACCTCCGGAGAATGCTGGCTGTCCACCCACGCTCGGAAACGTCTTTCCTCTACACTGAGACTGGCCTCCTCCCGATACATTCCAGACGCATAATACTTGCCATCAGATACTACCGATATCTTTTCTCCCTACCCGAGGAAAGACTCGTTCATGCAGCTCTCAGGGAGTCTCAAACGATTTGGTTAGATGGTAAGGAGTGTTGGCTGAAGGACGTGGTGGATGTGGTGGAACAAGCTGCTCCTGAATGGCCCGCAATTGGGGAATCCTTGACCTCCTTAGAGGGAGTGGAGGACATGATTGACGGCATAGAAAAATGGGCATGGAATAAAGTTCTTGTCGACATTCACAACTCCCGAAAGCTATCTATCCTACAGACAAGGTACCCTGTTCCACCCCTTGTCGATAAACCATCCAACACCTTCCATCTCCAATCATACCTCCTTGTTCCTACTCCAGCCCATCGCAAATCACTCTGTCGGTTCATCACGTCCTGCCATCACCTCGCCGTTGAAACCCTCCGATGGTCTCCCAACAACGCCCGTGAGAACAGGTTGTGCAGGTTCTGTAGGGTTGCAGTAGAAGACGAACTCCATGCGGCTTTCGAATGTGACCAAAGCCCCGAGCTGGTAATTCGAAGGGAGCGGTTCTACCGCATGCTTAACGAATCCAAACCGGAAAGATGCTTCGGAGTACAGGAACAACGTGGGATTGACGTGTTGAACGAGGCTATGGATGATCCTCAGCTGAGGAACACACTAGCGTCGTTTATTCACAATGTGCTCGTCATCTATGATGCAACCCCCGTATACCGAGCTCCTCGATATATTCAGGAGGGTGCGTCTCTTCCCGTGGACGACACATTTATAATCCCGGATGAGGATGATCAAGTTGAGCTTCTTTATGCATGAACTGTAAGAATGTCGGTTGCTGGTATCTGGCTCAAGAACTAATATGACTCTGGTTAGTCGATCGAACGAGGCACTCAGTTCAATTCCGTATGATAACGACCATACCATGAGTTGGTACTATGTCGTGCCTTCGTACTGGTGTCGTCCCTCATACGCTGCTGCACATTTAGATGGCACGTAGTATTTATGTGCAGCAGGTCCCTGAATCCTGCGGGGTCCAAAAGGGATGTACTTCCAAATAAAAAAAAATACTGCCCGTAGGAAGGGGAGGGAGGGAGCAGAACTGGGTGTGGCTATGTAGCGATCACGTACCCGTGCAAATACATTTTGTTCCTGGTCAATTTCAATTACACTCGTGAAAACAACCCAATGAAACCTAGTGTAAACTATCGTGGTATGTTTATTGGTTTCACCTAGGTTTCGCTAGTTCTGACATACTAAAACATTTCTAAAACCAAGTCAATAGCCGGCGTTTTCACTGGGGGTCAGTGCTCGCCAAGCCTGAACCATGCAAGCTCACGTTGCGTCGGGCCATGATAAATTAAAGGCAGGGTGGTAAAGGCAGGTGTAAAGGTAGGGTGAAGGTAGGGTAAAGGTGGGCTTAAGGCAGGTTAAGGTTGAGCGAACAGTTTCCATACACGTTATTGCAATTTCCAAATCTAATGGCTTCTGAAAAAATAAAATAAAATTTGTTCTGAACGCTCCTGAACGTTTTCTGTGTGACATCACCTGGCCCATGAGATTTGCCGCATGTTGTGACTCGCCCTCACTCCTTCTCTTCCTCCACCATCACTCGCTGTCATGGTCAACCACCACATTCCGGATGCCGCAAAACGGATTGCTCTCAAACTCGACGCACGAGACCCTTCCATCCCTCTTTATCAGGATGAAATCCTCGAAATCTGCAACTTCTCTCTCTCCACTCTCCGTAGAGCCCGCCGAAGATGGCGCAAGACTGGGAATGTAGCCAGAGCAAAGGCAATTGGAGCTGGAAGGCCCCGTCAGCTCAACTGAGGAGATGTTAGGTATCTCCTTAGCCTTCTTCAACACAAACCCACTTGATTCCTCGATGAATATCAGCGTCTACTTGAAGAATATCGGTATAACTATGTCAGCATATCTGTGATTCATAGGGAGCTAGAGAGAGCCAGAATCAGATCGAAGAAGGTACAGAAGATTGTGAGAGAGAGAAGCCCTTGGAAAATAGCCAACTTTCTGTATTGCGCGGCTGAATTTCATCCGATGCAGCTTGTTTCAATTGACGAAATGTCCAAGGACGAGCGATCATACAGCCGGTTGTTTGGAAGAGGAGAGGTTGGGAATAGAGTTGGGTCAACAGAGCCATTTGTGCGAGGAAGACGGCTGTCATTGCTTGGCGGACTGGCCTTAGACGAGGGGATGATTGCGTCCCGAGTGATTGAAGGATCTTTTACTCATGACGAGTTCCTATCGTTCCTCAGAGATGATTTGGTATGTCCATATTATGTCTGATGGTCCATGCTCTGATACCTCATTTCAACTTCAAGCTTCCTGTCATGAACCCATATCCTCAGCCACGGAGTGTCATTATGTTGGACAACGCACGAATTCACCATTTGGACGAAGTGATAGAGTTAGTTGAGTCCCACGGTACGCCGCAACCCATGTATAGAAGTAGGATTTGCACTCATGCTCTATCAGGTTGTCGTTTACTCTACCTTCCGCCATATTGTCCTCAATTTCAACCCATTGAACTTGTTTTGTCTGTCATCAAGTCGCACTTGCATAGATGGGGACAGGATCAGTACAACAGTGGGGCGGGGCTTTTCTACAAGTTATACAATGCTTGCACGCTCATTGTTACATCCATGCCGGTTCCGGGGTTTCCGAAGGCCTCTATCCACCTTCCGGAGATTCCGATACTCGGAATCTACTTTATGTTTTCTCTTCCTTCACGATCCTTTCTGGAACATGACTTCGGATTCCGACGTCGTGTCCCCGGTACTTACGGATCGGAGATACATATACACCGTTCATTTCCGAGTAGTACGTTTACTCTACATTCCGACATTCCGCTTTCCATTCTATTATGACTCATCCCGTACATTCCATTCTAACACTTCATTTCCGATTCATCTCCGACTCCGGGACTGATGAGCCAGCATAGTTAAAGTGCACAGTGGGTATAACGAAGTAAACCTCACATGGGTAATACACAGAGTGTTCTTGTAGTCTTGAGATGCTTGTGAAGAGGTGATAATCGAGTAGATTGTCCTTAGGCTTAAGGCCTTTCATCCAGTCTTTTATACCTAAGTTTCTGGTACATGTAATAAGTATTACACTAACTGAAACTACTACTAGAAGTAGGTATTCGGCCCTAAAGGTGTAAAAGACATTAGTACTGTGTAAGTACTTCTACCATGAATGGTAGTATGCTTGGTGAGCATAGTCGTGTTTGCCTCATGTATTGGAGGCTCTACTTGTGCTATTGGATAGCGACTGTCTATAGTGTCATATATGATGAAACTAGATGTACGTAGTAAGCTACGTAGACAGAGACGTAGTACTTGCATGAGGACGCAAGTGTTCTAGAGGCGTAGCTTCTATAAATAGTGTGACGCGTAAACTACACGTCAACAGTGTATCACATGATATACATCATGTTCAACACTCCCCCTCACTAAGTTCATCATGCGATCATGGAACTAGTGAAATGTTAATCCTAAAGATTGCCTGAACAATTCGAACTTTGTTCTGCCAAGATTCTTCGTAAGAAGATCAGCAGGTTGTTTAGCAGTTTCAACAAAATAGATTTGAGTCTTTCCATGTTCCACTGCTTCCCTGATGAAGTGGTATCGATTGTCAATGTGTTTTGTTCTTTTATCAGTAGCTTCATTGCTGCTGAGAAAGATAGCGCCTTGGTTGTCGCTAACACATGGAACTGATCGAATAGGGAAGTTCAATTCGTTCATCAACGACTTCATCCAGCAAGCCTGACGTGTACAGTCAGATAGAGCCATATACTCTGCTTCCGTGGATGATAATGCAACCGTTTTCTGTTTCTGAGAGACCCAGCAAACTGGTGCATTGGCAAGCTTTACGATATATCCAGTCTGTGATCGACGATCATCTTTATCAGTTGCCCAATCAGAGTCAGCAAAGGCAAGTAGTCCTTGGTTGGATCTACCATCGTAAATGAGTTCATACTTTGCAGTGTGAACAAGGTATTTCACAATGTAAAGTGCCTTCTGGAGGTGTTCCTGATTAGGATTAGCTCCATACTGTGACATTTTGATTACAGCAAAGGATATGTCTGGTCTCGTTCCGAGAGCCAAGTAAAGTAATGATCCGATAACCGATTGGAATCTATGCCTAATCTCGGGATTAACCTCCCCTGGTTTTGGGTTGGGTTATAGCCTTCTGGCAAAGGCGTATATGCCGTCTTGGCGTTCAGAACTCCGAATTTACGAATTATCTTTTCAAGATAGTCTCGCTGATCAAGGATCAGTCTGCGATTCTTCCGATCTCGAGTAATTCGCATTCGCAGAAATTCTGTTGGCTCGCCTAGATCTCGGCATTCCCAGATTTTCATGAATTCGCTTTTTAGTCTGTTGACAAGGTTGCGATCAGGACCCATGAATAAAGCATCGTCGACATAGACGACGGCAATGACCATATTGCCATTCTTGTTGAAGACATATACGCCAGCATCGGATAAGCATCGTTTGAATCCCAGACGTTTCATGGATTCAGTACATTGACGCCACCAGGCACGAGAAGCCTGTTTTAATCCATACAATGCTTTGCGTAACCTCCAAACCTTGCTGGAGTCCGTAACAAAGCCTTCAGGTTGTTCCATGTAGATCTCCTCATCTAAGGCACCATAAAGAAATGCTGTTTTAACGTCTAGCGCAGAGATCTCCCAATCTTCAAGCACTGCTAGTGCCAATAGAAGTCGTACGGTTTCGAATCGTACTACAGGAGAGAACAACTCGTTATAGTCTATCCCTTGTTTCTGTGAAAATCCTTTTGCAACAAGTCTTGCCTTCTTTCGGCCATCAGACTTGATGTCAAATACCCAGCGGGATTTCACCGGTTTTCGGCCTTTAGGTAGTGTGACCACATCAAAGACGTTTCTATCTTTGAGTGATTGTAATTCCAGTCTGCATGCTGCTTCCCAAGATAGTCGTTCATCTTTAGGACGCTTCTGGACTTGTTTGTATGTCCATTCACGAACGTTATCATAACTACTGGCTTGAAGACCATATAGTTGATGACCGTTATTCAGCAAGTAAACCAAGTAATTTTCTCCCCCTTGCTGAGCAAGATCGCTCATATCGTCATCTGTATCCATAGGAGCGGCTGGATCAGGAACCCTATTTGGTATTGTTTCAGGTTCATTTGTCGGATTAATCTGACTTTGCCAGCGTGCTTGAGAATTGATATCGCGTTCGATCTCAACAGGATGCCGATTTCCGTAAACATTAAACGGACGGTTGGGAGTTACTCTATTTCTTGGAGGGTTTCTTCTGATAGCTGTTGGTGGAGGAGCTCGTAAGTTCTCCCACTCATCATAGTCAGCTTGTCGAAAATCAAATGGATTTGTCGATCCAGAAGAACCAGCAGACCGTGGATCCGGACCATACTGATTAGGATTGTGATCGGAGCCTTTCGGTGATCCGAATCCTTCAGTATTTGGATGATTGCTGTTGTGCACATCATCGCTTTTATCATCCGGGATAGGATCCAAGGGAGGATCTCCCCCAGGCTGATGATCGTCATCATCTGATCCTGGTGGAGGTGGAGGATTGAAGAAATCATCATCATTGTGATGATCTTCGTGGCCATCATATGGGTATGTTGGAAAGGGTATAGACCGGACAGGTTTGTCGGTTTTATCAAACTCTATGGATCCGGGCACTTCTTTCTGACATTTAGGAAACCAGTTCTCATCGAAAACTGCTTGTGGAGTAATGTATACAGAATTGTTGGTTGTTCGAAAGAATCGATAAGCTTTTGATCTGTTCTCATAACCAATGAAGATCATTGCTTCTGAGTGTGGAGCAAGCTTATTTTTACGTTTCGGTATGTATGCATATGCGCCACATCCGAACGTCCTGAAGTATGAAACATCAGGCTTCTTATTCTCAAACAACTCAACTGGAGTTCTGTATTTCCTTGAACGAATAGGAGTTCTATTGTAGATATGGACAGCTGTGGAAATTGCAAATTCCCACCAGTTTTCAGGCGCACAAGCCTGAAAGCGCATGGCTTCAGATTTTTCTCGTAGTGTACGATTAAATCTTTCTGCTCGTCCATTCTGTTCATGCACGTTGGGAGAACCTCTTTGTGGAAATATTCCTAGAGAGTTATACCAGTCCCATTGTTCATTTGAAAAGAATTCTCCCCCTCGATCGAAATGCACACTTTTGACCTTTTTATTAGTCTGGCGCTCTACAAGAGCTAGCCAATTGTGCAATTTCTGATCTGTATCGCTCTTTTTACGAATTGGATATACCCATCCGTATGATGTTGCATCATTGAATAAGGTTAAAGCATATTCGTTTTGATAGTAAGAGCGAGTTGGATATTCTATCAAATCACCGTGCACGAGCTCAAGAGGCTCCTTAGCTCGTTTTGAGGATAAAGGGTACGATTTGGCAACCATTTTGCCTTTGGCGCAGCCTCGGCATGGTTTCGTTTCTCCCTTCGAAGTAACCAACTTCGTTGGAAGCCCTTTAACATTATCCATTAATTTTCCTAAGACTCTGGGATCACAATGTCCCATACGTCTGTGCCATAATTCAGAAGTATTGAAAGATACAACAGATGTGAAGGAAGTTTCTCCCATAAGAACCTTCGCGTTCATCCATCGTAAAGGATCATCTTTATGGCTTGGGTAAAAGCTCATTAAAAGAGAATCATCTTTCTTGTTCCGGATCGAAGTCTCTGGAGAGTCCAGTAAAGTATAGTAACCTATACTCCGGAACTTCCCACTAGAGATTAAACGATGTGGGCTGTCGGGATTATACATCACTGGGTATAACTTTGTGACTTGTGTCACTCCTGCGCTATTGGTGTGTCGGATGAGGACAGTACCATAGCCTACTATTTGCACATTTGCTTTATCACCCGCTGATGTAGTAAGACCTATTGGCATTTCTAAAGTCTGATAGTCTGAGAAGTCCGTTTTATACGGAGTCATATGCGCTGATGCCCCACTATCAAGTAGCCAGGCATTTCGCGTATTTCTCACTTCACAATCACTCGAAAATGCAGCAGAAAACGACTTATATTTCGTCGTTGCATATACAGAAGTAATACTACATTTCCTTGGCACTGAGTTCCTTAGGATATGATAGTTCTGCATCGAGGATTTAGTGAAAGTTTGACTATTAGAACTTTGAAACACTTGCCAGTCTCCACGATCGTTGCTTTCAGCCCAATCGTTATCAACTCCTTCAAGGCCATCTCCATAGTCACTATCATCAAAGTACCGTTCATGCCATTGAAGCGGTTCTTGATCCTGACTTTGGAATGTTTGGCGAACAAGATGCTCTCGTCTTGTTCTGAGTTCTTCTTGATAACGTTGATTAGCGGCTTCTTCAACTTCTATCCAAGCTTCCAATTGGCGTCTATAGTTCTGCCATTGAACGAATCTTGTGGCTTGATATGGCTGATTGTTATTGACAACCAAAGTGATATTGCCAATACTTGTGCCATCAGCAACGTGTAAAGGCGGTCCATTGGTCCTTAGTCCAATTACTGCAGGTCCGTAATTCTCGAATTGAGAGTTTCGGGGATCACTTGGAGATGTAACCCAAGGGTCAACCTCAGGTTGTTCATCTACCGGACTAAGTCTTTCCGGTTGATCTGGTGGAGCAGTTGTTGGGCGAGAAGGTACTTCAATGTAGTCCTCCTCTAAAGATTGTATGCCATAAAAAGATTCGGGAGAGCTTGGAGGTGTGTGAACGGTTTGGTCCTGCCATTGTCGTACTCTAGGTGGTGTAGTTGCGGGGCGATTTATGTATTCATGGGTAGTAGGGACTGGAGATTTGGAACGATTAAGTGACTCGGCTAATTCCATGAAATCCCCAGGGTATGTTCTTGGTCGTTCATTGAAGCGACCACCCTCGAGTTCTCTTCGAGGAATATCAGCCTGAGTCATGGGAACAGACATTCTAATGTTGTTCATCCATTTGTACAAGTGCGTATGCCAGTTATGAACATCTGGAAGACTAAGATGAGGGATAAAGCGAACCCAGCGCCTATTAAACCCTGGTTGTCTCCATTGAGATGTTCTAAATTGACTCGCTCTTATGTCTGTCGTTCCGAATAACCATTTCCCTTCAAGACCAAGCTTGACTAACAAATGCCAGAAGATAGGATTCATCACTTGTACAGGAAGTGTGAAGTTCTTCTTGTTGACTCGGAAGGCTTCATCCACCGAAGTTGAACGAGGATTTTTCACTCGTTGAACAAAATCTTCAACGGTGCTGATCCAATTTTTATTATTGATTTCAGCTATAACCGTCGATAGGTGTTGAAGGTTCCAGGTTTGGTATTCGTAATGAAGCGTGAACTTGGTATCTTCTACTGTTTCCACATGTAATATCCTTTGTTGTATGCGCAATTCATGAAGAGCTTGACGAGGTGTCATGTTATGCACTGCATCTCTTCTGATAGCATACATAACGACATATTCTCTGGTCTTGATCAGAATCCAGATCCAAAGATTATGGTCTGGTGAGCTGTGTATTAATTTATAGCGCATTCTGATCATGGATTCCTTTAATGCTATGTCGTTAGTCGTCTGATCTCCGAAATCTCGGAATTCTTCGACGACAGGAATTGGGAGTTTAATCCCATTTATTATATGTGGTCTATCATTCCTAAGGTTAACTCGTCGCATCATGTTATCATATTGTTCTTTGTATTCTTGTAAGAATCGCCATTCAACTTTTCTATTGATGAGAGGTGGCTCTTTTATGTCATCTCCATCTTGAGAATAGTTTTCTGGTCTGAACAAATGAACAAGATCGGCATGGTTCCTAGGAAACATAGAATTTGCCCATGGTCCATAATCGTCAGGAGGTGTTGAAACTGTTACACGTATGTCTTTTTGTAAAGGTGGTGCCATTTCAAGATTCTCACCTTGGTCAACTTCGTCCGCAGGCGAAGTATGATTAGGTGTCGCCTCTCGTCGTGGCATTGTGAAGATGATTTCTTCATTACTATGCGCGCCATAAGAATATGCAGAACATGTATGACTATCATTTGATGAATTATCAGATGAAGAGTCACTATCAGGTTCCGTCGGAGTATCAGAGATGTACACCAAAGATGGTATTTCATCTCCATCGCTGTCTATGTTTGAATTGGAAGTAGTAGCCGAAGCGATAGCTTCTTCTACTTGTCGAACTTGTTCATCTAGTTGAACAGTTTGTCTATTGTTCCATTCTTGTACAGAGATATGTCGTACAGGACGACCTTCTCTGTCAGCAGCGATTCTTTCTTCTAGGCGTGCTTGTTGAAGATCATACGTGTTTTGGAACGGATTTGGTGCAGATGTGCTACCAGTGGGGTAGTGGTAGGACATATGAACGTTAACTGGCCCAGCCATTTCACGTTCAAAAACTGAGCTAATTTGCTCGTTTACTGCATTAATTCGATTCTGGTATTCAGAAGGTTTCTCAGAAGGTTCAAGTACCGCAGTGTGCGATTGTTGTCCCCCTTTTTGAGTATCCTTCTTCTTTCCTTTGCCTTTCCCTTTGCCCTTTCCTCCTTTCTTCTTCCCTTTCTTGGAAGAAGATCCACCTTGGTTCTGATTATTCTGGTTCTGGTTGTTGTTTTTATTATTATTCTTCTTTTGATTTGCAGAAGTACCAGAACGAGACTGATCAGACCATTTAGGAGGAGAGTTAAATCTATTAACACCAGAAATTTTGGCATTATGGGCAGTGTAGGCAGCAGGACCAGAATGAATTCCATTCCTTCTATTCCATTCATTCGTAATTGCAGCAATCAAATCGGTAGGTTTAAGTTCTTCCTTCTTCATACGGGATACTTGCTGCTTAAAGAGCTGCCAGCGCTTTTCATTAAGCTTGGCTGTGATCATCAAGCACAGTAAGTCGTCCGAAATATTTACTCCATGATCCTTAAGTTGGTCCCGAACAGTCAACATGTAACTGATACCAGGGACTGGATTAAGGTGTTCAGGAAGTTGGACGTTATGCAAGTCCGTATATAGATTCATCATCTTTGAAGAAGATTGAACTCCAAACGTAGATTTGAGTTTAGATAAGGTTGAGATTACCGAAGTTTTATCAACATGCGCGTCGTGGGCACGACGAGTTCGCATTTTGATAATACCAATTACTTTGTTACGCCTAGAAGTCCACTCAATTAGAGCGGTAGCTTCTCCTGAAGTAGCAGGAGAGGATGTTTCTGGCATTTCTTCATCCAAGGCTTGAGGTATGCCTTGGGTAAAGAGGTAACCCTCAAGTAATCGGTACCAATCTTCGAAGTTCGAACCATCATCTAGCAAAACTGGAATGATACTGATTCCTCCTGACCCAGCAGGAAAGTTGCTGTCCGCAACCTGAGAGTACAACGGTTCCGTATTGTAGTTATAAACTTCTACAGAGTTTTCTACTTCCGTTCCCAGAGTATATCCCGGCGTATTGCGAACAAACGTCATTGGGGGATTACCACTTGGGGAATGAGAAGCAGACCTTGATCCTGATTGAGACATATTGAGGTCTGCCAAAAGTCCCGTGAGCATACTCTTCAAATATAGAAGGGTGGAGCCAAGAGAGTGTCAATCGACGAAGACTTCTAAGAAGCACCCATAAATAAATAGGGTTCGATGCACACCGAGAAATGCTCCAAAGGTCTAGGACTTTCAACAGGCTGTATGCGTCAAGCAGATCATGGGGTGTACCGCGTGCAGGTAGTGCAGGGGAGTTAATCTGGTTACGAAGCCCTGCCCAATTGCTAGGGTCTTACAACGTTCCCAGTGTGTATCGGTGTCTGGTGTCCCATCGTGCTATCTGGTCTCAACCCCAGACTAGCAAAAGTATGAGTGATCAGCTCATACTGTCCGAATGACCCATTGAAAGTTATTATTAAACCTAGTCATCCATATGAATTGAGTTCATGCACCCTCTGCCTTAGGCATGTCGGTGACCAGAAAGCAATCATAGGTGAGCTAGAGTTTAACAATAACGTAGAAGAGAGGGGTCATCGGGAGGGGAGTCCCTGTACATACTAAAATGGCCATGTGATACCGTAAAATTGTATAGTATCAAAACCTAGTTGTAAGGAGATCAAATCTCCCAGCATGTATATCATGCCCGGTCTTTCGACCGTCAGGAATCATGGTGAGTTGGTTTATAAGCACAACCCCATAGACCCCTAAACGATGCCTCATGGTGAGGATCATCGCCAACCATTGGTTTTCATTGGCATTAGGCAGTGATAATATAAGATCAAAGCCCAATCCGGGTTATCAGCAGGGAGACAGAGCCGCTTACGCAGATAGGTCTATGCCGAAGAAGATGAAGCCAAGACAGTATGTACATGCGTTTGTGCAACATGCAACAGTACAGGGACATAGTGGATAGGTGTAAAGGGAACTAACAACCCTTGACCTTGACACCAGACGATGACAAGCCCGACATCGCTAGAGACTTCCATAACCCATGTAGGTTACAGGTCGTCCGCTAGGATGGTGGCGACACACGGGAGCTAGGCTACTCCGATCATAACATCGACCTGACCACCGCTTGCGGGGCCCATAACCTGATGAGCCAGCATAGTTAAAGTGCACAGTGGGTATAACGAAGTAAACCTCACATGGGTAATACACAGAGTGTTCTTGTAGTCTTGAGATGCTTGTGAAGAGGTGATAATCGAGTAGATTGTCCTTAGGCTTAAGGCCTTTCATCCAGTCTTTTATACCTAAGTTTCTGGTACATGTAATAAGTATTACACTAACTGAAACTACTACTAGAAGTAGGTATTCGGCCCTAAAGGTGTAAAAGACATTAGTACTGTGTAAGTACTTCTACCATGAATGGTAGTATGCTTGGTGAGCATAGTCGTGTTTGCCTCATGTATTGGAGGCTCTACTTGTGCTATTGGATAGCGACTGTCTATAGTGTCATATATGATGAAACTAGATGTACGTAGTAAGCTACGTAGACAGAGACGTAGTACTTGCATGAGGACGCAAGTGTTCTAGAGGCGTAGCTTCTATAAATAGTGTGACGCGTAAACTACACGTCAACAGTGTATCACATGATATACATCATGTTCAACAGGGACTTCATCCTCCGTCTCGGATTCTGTACTGTACATACATTCTCTCCCGCTCTTTACTCACCTTCGGTACTACGATCGCCGGAACCCCTTCGGAGGTCTTGGAGATCGATACATATATAAACTAGATACTTCACGACTTGTATTCCTCAGAATTAAAATCAACTTGGTTTCCGTTTTATCTCATTCGTCTCATTCCATCTCTTTATCTCTATCTCCTCTTCATCTTTATCTTCCTTTCCTTCCGGTCAAGGACAACTCAACTCAACGGTGTCGTTGGCGAAACCTTCGACTATTGTCCAGCCATCCATTCGGCCTTCAGGTCGTCGGAATCTCTCTAACCCCGACTAGTCCATTCCGGCACGTCGGCTTCCGTCTCTTCCGCTCGGACTTCCATCCGGGCTGTCATATCCGCACGATCCTAACACTCATCACTCCAGAGATGTCATGGGGGTTCTTTCGACATTGTGGTTATGTTTGAGTCTGTATGCAATTTGAATGGATTACTTTGATCATAATACAACAGTACAGTGAGAGCAACAATGGAAACAACAAAGAGAAGCAGCGGAACAAACTTAGCAAATAGCACATAGCAGGTAGCACATACAAGACCAAACGTGTATATGGAACGTGTTCTGAATTCAAACCTTCGAGTCCTTCCACTCTCGCTCTGCCCAACGAATTGAAGCCCGCTCTCCGATAGAGAAGTTCATCTCCAACAGTTCTGCATCAGTGATGTATGCAAGGCAGTGAGGGCCAGCAATATTGTTCGAGTCCAGCTTGAAGGCAATAGCATGGCTGAGGCTGTACTTTGCTTGGAACTCCTTGATAGATAGAATTGGCACAACAGAATGAGAACTTGCAGATATGGGGTCTGTGGAAGAATTGGCAGGAATGGGGCTGAGAGGCCGGCGTGTACGAAGAAGATCCTTGATTTCATCGAGTCCTCCCAAATTGATAGTGACATTTGGGGCCTGTTGTTGAGACTGAGAATGGCGGCAAGAAGCCAGGGAAGCAATGTCGTCAAGATCCTGATTTGTTGAGTTGAAGGCCTGGTTCTGGGGGGGATGTTTGAGGTCGATGCCATCCTTATTTGCCGCCTATAACACGTAAAAAGTCATGTAGTACGGTAGCAAAAGTAATGCGCACCATCGCAGCAGCCCATAATCAAAGAAGTTGGGGAGTAAGGGTGACGTGACCACAGGGAAGAACAAAGCAATACGGAGATGAGCATGTCTTGTCCTCGCACTTGTGTTCACGTTGCAGCTTTTCAATGAAGTCAATGATTATGAGCTCCTCTTCTGAGGCCTCATGGACCTAGCAATGATTTGAAATACTCTAGGCCATGAGAACCCAGAAACCATACCTTACGCCTCTTCTTCTTCCCCCCGACTTCAATGTATTCATCATCTCATGTCCTTCCCTGACTGGCTGCATTCTCTCCTGATCCTCTGGGGGCTATGACCGCTGGGCCAGCGGTCTGCTGCTGCTGTGTTATCGCAGGCTGTTGGTTTTATAAGCAAGCGTCCTAAATGCACTAGATGAGAATGTACCTCAAGCTCCTCAATCGTGATCTTCAGTACAGTGTTGGCCTTCGCATTGATCTGCCGAATCATGTCTTCGTAGGCTGCAGTTGACATCAGAGGACCTTTTGCTCCTCGCTTGCTCCATGCGGCTCTGAAGGTCTTTGACTGAATCTTGTCTGCAACGATCTTGAATTCTAATTCAACCACCTTTTCCATAAAGTCAAAGAATATGAGCTCGTCATGTGCATAGAAAACTTCAGCAGTACATGGCTTTGGCCTTGCATTTGCACACCTTTGCTGTCCCAGAGGTAGGATGGGGGTTATGGTTGTTTCGACATGTATACCTTTGCTGTTGTTGTGCATAGATGCTAAGGTAGCTGTGAGTAAGTCACATAAAGGAATAGATGAAGGTTGCTTGCTCACGAGCAGCAAGCCTTTCTTGGTATTCCATCATCCAATTGTCCTCGTCCTCATTCCCGTCCTCATCCTCGTCCTCATCTTTGTCTTCGCCAGGTTGATATAGGTAACGAGATCCTTGTTGTCCTATTTCATCGTCATAATTGTGGTCGTCAGCACCGAAATGGGTCTGCGAGTCGTCTTGGCTTGTGTCGGACATGATGGAAGGTAAAATGTCATGGGCAGTGGGCTTGAGCAGGGCAAAGGGTGACAAGCAACGAGCATCGAGCAGAGCCGTGAGAAAGCATTATGGCCGGAGAATTGACTCCCACGCGCCGCGGCGATTCCTCAGGCCTCGGGCCTCGTCCTTGACGTCACACAGAAAACGTTCAGGAGCGTTCGAAACAATTTTTTTTTTTTTTTTTCAGAAGCCATTAGATTTGGAAATCGCAATAATAGAATGTCTTGTGAGTTCTATTGAGATCAGTGATATTGTTGTAACTTGATTTACCTATTATCTTGCATATCTTGCCATTACGGTTGGTATCTGACTGCTACAAGACATGTTCAAGTGTGTTGTATCCACAACAACTGAAGTCAATACATCAAATTAGGCGGTGATATAGCATTCACACATTGTTGAGGCCATTTACTGGTGAGGTGAAGGTGGGTCCTCGTGAGTTGAAGGCCAGTTCAAGGCGAGGTGAAGGTTGGACTCGGAAAAGTAAAGGCAGGGTAACGGCATAGTAAAGGCCGGATAAAGGTCCGGTTTGCAAAATAAAAGGCAGAGTGGCGGTGTACTCCAGGCTGGGTAAAGGTCAGATTGGCGAAGTGCAGGCTGGGTGAAGGTAGGTTGCAGGCCGGGTAAAGGCAGGGTGAAGGCCAGTTAAAGGCTGCCCAAACGTCCATTTTGTGTAATCAAAGGTTGACCAATCACCAAGTAATGGCTGGTTGGGCAGAGGTTGAGGTAGCATATCATGATTCATCCCACTGAAACTTGGCATGAATATTGCGTGGGTATTTTGATACCCAATCTGAGAGGGTTCTGGACTGGCCTACCTGACCTATAAATACAAAAGTACAGCCTATACTGTCTTGAAACACTAATTCATAGTGTGGAGGTATATTTGGGGCTATCCCTCTGGTTTTCAACTACTAGTACAGCACATAAAGGCTCAGTTGTAGGCATAAAACCGACTTTTACTTCCTTGAAATTACACCAATTGCTTGTTAGATATAAGTCCTATCATATATCAGCCTACCAGTTATTCTGGTCGAACCACACGGTAGGCGGATCTTCGACAATCGGAAGAACATTCATCTGTGGCTGTACGCTGAAGGCAGGGTAAAGGTCGGGTAGGCAAAGGCAGCTGCCTTTACCCCGGACTTTACTTTCTCGTGCCCCCGTTGCGTCACTTGAAATTAGCCCATAAGATTTTCTGGAGGAACAGTGGAGAGAAATTAGGTACAAACAAATTGACCCGATCTCAAAACATCGTTCTCTTTCTGTAAGTGATTCTCAAAATGTTCATTCTGATTCCTTAACCTTGGGTCAGAGTCGAGTCGTGTTTTCTCTACCTTGTCGCATGGATCACGTTAATAGCCTGGATCATCTCTCGTGTACCTCACCCGATGATTTTCGAGTCTAGCCTAATTCAGGTTGCAGTAAGTCTGTAAATGCCAATCATCTATTGCATGCCCTGAGAAACTATTTCTGGAACCCACATCTCCCAGGGAATCACTCCATTCCTTGTGGTTGTACGGGCAAACACCCAACAAAGAGATGATAAAACAGAGTACCACCGCACAAACCACATTTGGGCTCCTTTGATGGTAAATTTCACGTCTGCGGTTGAGGAAGACGTTGTACTAAAATTCATAAGGAATTACAATGTGCCAAAGACTGCCTGATGTTATGGCTCACATCTTGTACTTACTATAGTACTAAGTGACAACTCTGATTCTAACTTTCGGCCAAGCAAAGGTTCCGTACGTAACTTTATAGTCTTTGGCTCTCTCATCAGTGAAAAAAAGACAATGATTTAACACCTGCTACTATTTGTATACAAAAAAAAAAACATAATCCGGAGGAGCCTCCCCCTCCACTCTCTTCAATCGGGCCATAATGGCATATATCTGGTCATCAATTGCGAAGAGTTGAGCCTGCATGTTCCATTCGCGGGTGCTTGACCTCCACCCGGGACGGTTTGAACCATCGGCCCCAGTTGTTAGGTCCCATAAGTTCTGTAGGCTGTTCACCATCGCTGTGCGCTCCCATCCTAATCCCTCCTTTCAGGAACTGCTGACACGCACGTTCAAGCCCTCGGGCCTCGACCGTTGACAAGTGGTAGCGGTACTGGCAAACCCCAGAAGAACGATTTCGGTCCCTCGGGCTTACAGGGTCCCAACTCCGCCTATCGGACTGAGACTCTTCCGTTCATCTAGCTAATCAGTCAATCAGTAAGTGAAAAATCATCTGAAACACCATTGAACGTCGGGATATAACAGATAAATGACGAGGGCCCGTTAGTAGATAGGAACGGCTCGTTACAAATCTACGGTGCTTTTGACGTTCATTCGCATCCGTAATCTCGAGAGCTCCCTCCAATTTTTCAAACGGAAAACCTTCTGCGTACAAATACAATTTCAGTGTAATGGTTCTTACTCTTCACGCAGACTCGTAAGTGTGATCTCTTTCTATTCTAGAAAATAGGCAAAGACGGCACTATGCACGAGTAGGTGGTGGTAAAAGGTAAAGATAAGAAAAGGGGTAAGAGGAGCTGAAACACCTTAAATACCGATGCAGAAAGAAAATTAAATACCCCGTTATATTCAAGTTCTTACTACCACTCTGCGTCTCCTCGGTGAGTACGCAAATTACAAGCAGTCCCTGGGGTTGATTGTTCTTTGGACTCACCTGTTTATCTATGGGTTCAGCGTACTTACTTCTGTTCCAAATTGACATTGTAGTCTTGAGGATATGATATGAGAGCGAGACAAAGATAGTGAGAGCAAGTTGTTCCGACTCTCACTTTTCTATCTTTTTAATTTTACCTCTACGGTCGGCGTCTAACGTCGGCGAGACACGCAAGGATTAAATGCCGTTCCTATGACTTACTGTACCCGAGTTCCGTAACCTGACTCAGCATTGCCGCTTCCGGTAGGTTTCGTCCCCTGCATCCGAGCCACACAGAGGTGCTAAAATGATGGCAAATGCAGAAAACAGGCTCATAGTAGCGAAATGGATGCCCTAGTCTCTCAGAGAGCCCAGATATCAGGTCAAAATTTCAAGATTTTGCATCAGCCGTCGGATAATGCTGCCGGCGGTTTCCGTGCTTGCGTAGCCCGGCCGGATGGAGGTGTACAGTATCGACCTCATCCAAGCCGCTGAGACTAAGTATGCAGGCTACCATCTATCTAGCTAACTCAGTGTCCCGAGTCTGTAAGACTGTACCTTGAATGTGAATGTAATACTATTCTCGGGTAGGTGTTTATAAATCTCAAGAGATCATTGCTTTTGGAAAAGGGTGTTCCTTGAGGGGATCCCCTTCGGCTTGTGTCAGTGGATGTACATACATCCCAAGTACATGGCTTATACCTCTTGGTGACGATTGGGAGGTAGATAGTTTTCTGGAGGTGCCGCTGGGAGGACTCGAAATGGGTGAGTGTTTATCAATTGTACAATGAAAGCTGAATGAAATCGTCACCGAACATAACACGGCTGGTCATCGGCATCTCAGATCCTCAGAACTCGCCTGTGATGTCGCAGAGACAGGTCAGTAGTGAGCAGTTTGACCTCAAAACGGAACGTCTTTTGATCAATCTCCTCGGCAAATGACACTCCTAGGAGCCCTTCGAAGAAATCCTTGAGGTGTACCATTCATACTCACTCCGTGGCCTCGAGGTACTACCATTATGCAGGTAATATGTTAAATTACCCGTACCAACCTTTTTTCCAGGGCTCACACACCCCAATCCCAAATCCGACGGGAACAATGCCAAAAATCTACGGTTTTTGCAAGGTTTTGATGCTCAAAATCATGCCGAGGGTATCATCCCATTGTATTTCCTTAAAGTAAGTACTAAGTACATAGGCATCACGAATGGACATCTATATATATCTATCCCGAACATTTTGTTTTGTTGAAGAGAATCGCGCGGGACAAGGGTCCAGATGAGATTTATACTTAAACACTACCTCACCTATAAACACAGGTACCGAAATAGCACAAGATGATCTTACTTACCGCGTCACGCCGCTCTCTCGGCAGCATCACTGTCGGCAAGTAGGGTCTAATTCCCACGCTTCTGAGGCTCATATTTGGGACTTCCGTAGGACTTGGCGAAAATAGTCTCCACAATAGGCTATTTTTCCAGCCTTTTCTACTCCTTTTACAACGTCTGAGCACCTCTGTGTGGCTTGGAAGTAGGGGACGAGATCTGCCGAAAGCGGCTGTTGAACATGATGGATATCATGTGATACATATTGACGTGTTGTTTACGCGTCACACTATTTATAGAGCTATGCCTCTAGGAACACTTGCGCTCTCATGCAAGAATGTATCTACGTAGTTATTGCTTCACAAATGACACTGTAGATATCTACTACGTATGTAGTTACATCAAGTATGATGCTTATAGTCCAAAGTGCGAGGCACAATGGACGAAAGACTCATTAGTATTGGCTAAATACCTACTTCTAGTAGTAGTTTCATAGTATTGTAATTACTCTTACATGTACAGAAACTTGTGTATAAAAGCTGGTATTCCAAGGCCTAAAGCCTTAGGACAATCTACTCGATTATCACCTCTTCACAAGCATCTCAAGTCTACAAGAACACTCTGTGTATTACCCATGTGAGGTTTACTTTGTTATACCCACTGTGCACTTTAACTATGCTGGCTCAACAGCGGCAATGCTGAGTCAGGGCTGGGAAACTCGGGTCCAGCAAGTCATGGGAACGGCATTCTATCCTTGCGTATCCCGCCGACCGTACGGCGTCTCAACAGGCCTAGTTTCAGATGTCCTCAGTACAACGGAAGCATCCAGTGTCACTTGGGAATTGAGATATACGGTGAGGATGCTGGATACTCGTAGTAGGACAGTTAAATGTTAGATAGCAACAGTCATACTCATTGTCAGGGACTTGCCATTCTTGATTGCTAGGGTGTGAGTGGTCCTCCACATTATGGGGCGCACAGTGTTAGCTAGTAAGACCAGAAATATAGCGACTTGCTGATCTTGTTCCTCTACCTCCAGAGCTGCGTACCCACATAGCAGACATTTTGGTGCGCATGGCGGCAGTTTCAGGTATCTTGGACTTGGAACCATGCCGTGTGGTAACTAGTGGGGTTCATCAAGAACTCCGCAGTGTGATAGGGTATCTCAGTGACTTATCAAGGATTCATGAACGAAACTATGGGAGGAGCATCTTGATATGTCACATTAGTTTGCAATCCCGAATGTGGGACTACCTGGTCACGAGTTGAAGGATAGCTGTGGGATCCTCTTATAGTTCAATTTGACGCTTTGGCCCTCGACCTGACTCTACCCCGAAGCACATTGTACTTCCGTTTTGCTTTGATCTTGTAGTTACGCGACGGGAACAAGCAGAAGTGAATTCTTCCATCTTTGACTGGTTCTTTGATCCATCCTATTTATGTGCAATGCCCCGCCCCGCCAGATGCTTCCACCTACGATCACCGACTGCCTTGTATTATCTCAAGATCTGTCACTACGTGTATATGAAGAAACATAATCCGGAGGTGCCTCGCCCTCCACCCTCTGCAACTGTTCCATTATGACACGCATCTGCTCGTTAATTGCAGAGAGCTGAGCCTGCGTGTTTGGGGGTGTTTGAACCCCCAGCTCCTTGATGACCTGGGCCCGTTCAGCCCTGTCGTGATTGTTGGGGTTGGGCTCACTCGTCACTGTTTGAGGATTGGTGAATAACAAGTTCAAACAGCCGAAGGATATCAACAAGCGTACAGGGTCTCCTCCACTTAATGATTTGTAATCCGATTATAAGAACCGTGAATGCAATAGCACTGACAGTGATTCCAGTAATAAGACCCGGGTGCAGTTGAGTCGAGTCCCTCTTTAGCATGCCAGAGAATTGAGGCACAGTCAGATCACTTGAGAACACCGTCAGGAGGATAATGTCAATCAGAAAAAACACTTCCACAAGGCTTTGAGTGAATATGAACAGTGTGGGTTCTCACCTGGAGCTCCGTATCTGTTACGAATCTACCTATTGTTTTCCCTTCCCTTGGTCCCCGGGTACTTTTTCCTCATGTTTTTCTCTTTATTTCCCATGGTTACATGTTCTCACCATCGCATTCTGGCCCCCATATTATTACCTGGTACTACCTGGTGTTCCACATTGTTTCCAGATATTTTCCCAGCATACCATATGGTTTCCACTATGACCCTGTTTCCACATGTATCCCTTGATTCTTATCACTTGTTCTTTCAGTTTTCCTGTTTTATCTTCGCTCTCATGATATCTCTACAGCTTGGCTCTGTCATATATAATCATGGACACTTCTAGATAGTTCCCCAGTCTGACAACTTTGTCTCATAGTGCCTGTATCCAGCATGTACTATCTTACACTTGCCTTACTCAAATCCATCTTCTCTACTTCTCACTCTTGACCCTGTTGGTGGCCTGAGGGGTTTTCCTAGTCACTGGCCTCGTTCTTGACAGTATCTCGGATTCAAACGTTGCTCTGCGTAGAAGTGAGCTGGGTCAGTGCCTGTTTATCTGGTCTATGAACAAAGATGGATACTCACGTTGACATGAGGAACAATTGGTACCGTGGTCTCGACATCGCTGGTATGGAGAAATTGTGGAGGTGAGTGTGGTTCCAAGGAGCTTGATGTATTATAAGAGAGCCATACTTGGAGGTGGTAGGTGAAAATCTAGTGGTGGTTATCACTGTCTCTCGAGGTGTTTCCACTCTCACTGACAGGACCCTCTCCCATAGCCTGCCATCCAGCGTTGGCGTTGGCATAGTAGATATTGAGAAGCCTAATTCCTCAGTCGCCCTGCAAACTCGATGCGAGCAATCAGTAACGGTGTGGGCACCAGTCACCTCCCGGTGGCTGAGACTGGCAAGATGGTCAAGCAACTGGGGATAACGGGAAGGAGTAGTGAGCACTGCACCTCAGACACCCAGAAGCGTTATTGGAACTGGCCGACATCAGACTGGCGGAACTGGTGTGGCTCATGTGTTGACATAGCGAGCAAACAATATAACTTCGAGGAAATAGTGAGCTAATTGAATGGTCGGTGTAGAAGTCCTAGGCAGTTCCAGCTGCTGAAGAAGGGGGAGGATCGTTGTCAGTTGGAGAGACTAACAAAAGCCATGGCACTCTAGGTTGGGCATCACGGACATTACTCTATGATGAGTGATGGTTGCTACGACGTCTTCTGAATCTGTGCATGCAACAAAAGTGACTTCATTCAAGCATTTGAGTACAAAGTTAGCTTCCTCAAGCCGTTTCCCTTTCTTTAGTATCTCCGGGAAATCTTCTTACTCTGACTCTCCCCGGACGTTCATATCCTAAAATCGGCGGCGAGTATAAATGGGCTGGAAGGCTTGGTGAGATGGGAGTTATGAGAGTACGCCCACATAGTTGGTATTACCGCTGGATGTTAGTCTGTGATTGCCACCACCCAAGATCAGATGGACAAGGCAGTGAATGATTGAGAAACCAACCCTAGAGTAGTTATGTTCCTAGGGTAAGTAGAGCGACTCCAGTTCTTGATCCTGATCCGAGTGTTTTGGGGTAGGCTACAAGGAGCCAAGATACATACAGTCTTAGCAGAATTGGTACTTGATGTATGGAACAGAGAAATAGAAGGAGTTCACACACCTGTGATCAGTTGTCAAGGGCAGGCGCTTTTCTGTTTGGGATGTCATAGAAAATGCTGGTGACACAGTGGCAACGAAGCCTGCACAGTGGTAGTCCAACAATCAAGGGGTGTCACCCGGGCATCTTGGTCATATGGGGTAGGGGGGGAGGGGGGGTCCCTGAGCCCCCCTTGAGCAGAACAAGGGGTGTCTAGGGAGCCCTTTCAAGACCTTTTGCCACTCATTCAGAGTGCTTGGAGGCTAGAGAATGTATTAGATGGCAAAAAAAAGCCAAAACCTAGATGTTTTTGTCCCAAAATCCGGTATGAACTATACAGGTTGCCAACTCGGAAGGTATGCCGGAGTCTGAAGTCTGAATTTTGGGCCTTCCTATCAGACATGAAGCTCCCTCAAGCAAACCACTCAAGTCCTATTGTATTCAGAGGCTGTCAGAACTTTTTGAGTAATATTAGCACCCATTTTGATGGGAAGATACATTGTCAGGACGTGTTTGATAGGTGGGATGGGCATGTGACTGTGAGAATCACCTTCCAGAGGGTGTTAAGATTGTATGGGAAGATCATATATAAAAATTTTCTTGGTGACACCCCTTGCCGACAATCATCAACTCGCATAACCAAGGGGGTGGCAGGAATGGAATTTCTGGTCTGAGGTAGGGGGAGGGGGATTTTTGTACCCACTGAGTGATGAGCCGGCATGATGCCTAGCACAGAGGACTACAGCATGGCTGCACTACTACTTACCAGAGAGGAGTTTAGAGAGATAGAGGTGAGACATGGAAGCTCAAGCACACTGTAGATTCAAGCAGAGAACTACAAGCTTATATACATGTAGAGACAATAGTAGATACCATATAAGGACAACAGTAGAAATTGTACATATGAACATAATGAACAATGTTGAATGGAACAACAGTGAATGCATTATCCTGCATAATACAATGATGGGAAGAGTGAACTGGGACTTCGGATATACTGGGATCTAATTATAGTCCACAGATTCAACACACCCCCTCACCAAGTGCAGCTGAAAAGTGCATCTGAGCGAATCAAGTGGATGAATAGAATTCAAGTCCAAGGTGATCTCTGAACTGTAAGAACTTCTCATGTCCAAGATTCTTCGTGAACATGTCTGCAGGATTATAGACTCCTTTGATAAAGAATAACTCGACTTTGCCATCTTCAACACACAACCGAATATAGTGATATTGAATGTCAATGTGTTTGGTTCGGCATTCTTGAACTGGATTAGATGCAATGAAGACAGAGCCTTGATTGTCACTGCAGATCAGAATAGGACCTAAGTCGGTTCCAAGTTCAGAGAGTAGCAATCTTATCCAGGAAGCTTGAGAACTGCAATCTGACAGTGCCATATACTCAGCCTCAGTGGAAGAGAGTGCTACAGTCTTCTGGGCATGTGATTGCCATGAGAAGACGCGGCCTGCTAAGTTGAAGAAGTAGCCAGTGATAGAACAGCATTTAATGGGATTGGCAGCCCAATCTGAGTCTGTGAATGCAAGAAGACCTCCATCAGAGTCACCATTGTAGACGAGTGAACAATCTGATGTGCCAGCTAGATAGCAGGAGATGTAAAGTGCTTTATCAAGATGTTTCTTTGTTAGATTAGAAGAGAACTGGGAGCTTCATAACTGCATAGGTAATATCAGGACGTGTGCCCAGCATAATGTATAGAAGCGACCCAATTACAGACTGGAACTTGGAGCAAATAGCAGGATTGACTGGACCATTGTTGGGAGTTGGCACATAGCCAGCAGGTAAAGGTGTAGGATAGTGTTACCACTGGCTCAGCTTGAGCTGCAGCTCAAGCAGCTCAGAGCCAGACTGGACCAGAGCCGCTCTGGTAAATCGGCTCACCAGGAGCTGTTTAACCAGAGTGGCTCGGAACCAGTTCTAGACTGGTTTAGCCGGTATGAGCCGCCTCAATATATATGCATTTTTTCTTGTTATTCCTGGACCTGTTGGAGACTCTGGGAGAGGTTTGATAGATATTTTGATGTATGTTGACTCTTGTAGATCGCAGTATAGTAGAAAAAATCTAGTTATTATCACCTTCTACATTCTTGGAAGCCTTGGCCTTGGTGTGGGAAATCAACCTACAGGTGGGTTGCCATGTGCAGGGATAAACTGACTGGTACCTAGACCCACAGTCACCCTCAAACAACTTACCTTTCAACATAGAACAACCCAAATATGTATGGTCTAGGTACTATAATTATACTTTTTACAAGGTCTATAAAATATATTTATTTTTGACGGCTCAAGCCGCAGCTGAACCACTCAGAGTGGCTCAACAAGCCGAGCTGCATGCTGTCAATGGCTCATGGAGCTGAGCTGAGCTGACCGTTGGCAACACTAGCATAGGAGCACTTTTCACATTCTGCATCCTGAAATATTCAAGGACTTTCTTCAAATAATCCTTTTAGTCAATCATGATCTTATTGCCTTCATGACAAATGCTCATGCAGAGAAACTCGCTAGCATCACCCATATCATGGCATTCCCATTTAGCCATAAACTTGGCTTTTTTCTTGTCAACAAAAGCTTTGCTAGGACCCATGAAGAGTGCATCATCAATGTAGATGATCACATACACAACTTCACCACTCTTCAGATCAATTTTCACCCAAAGTAAAAGGTTCGCTACCAACAGGTGTGAAGCCATGACTTTTGGCATCTGGACACTTAGAATACAGTGTCTCATTGAATAGTGCAGTGCTGAGGCATAGAAGCATCAAAGCAAATAGCTTCAGCCTTCTCATGAATAGTCCTGTTGAATTGTTCAGCATGATTGTTTTTTTGTGGTGTATATGGTATGCTTTGATCCCTTTGGATCCCATACTCTTTCAATATGTTACATCCATGCCAGTTCCGGGGTTTCCAAAGGCTTGTTTTCACCTTCTGGAGATTCTGGGTCTCGGAATCTACTTTATGTTTTCTCTTTCCTTCATGATTCATTCTGGAACATGACTCTGGATTCCAAGGTTGTGTTCCTGGTACTTACAGATCGGAGATACATATACACTGTTCATTTCCGAGTAGTCAGTAGGCTCTGCATTCTGACATTCTGCTTTCCATTTACTTCCGGCTCATCCCGTACATTCCATTCTGACATTTCATTTCCGATTCATTTCTGACTCTGGGACTTTGCCCTCCATCTTGAATTCCATACTGTACATACATTCTCTCCCGCTCTTGACTCACCTCCAATACTAGGATTGCTGGAACTCCTTTGGAGGTCCTGGAGATCGAGACATATATAAGCTAGATACTTCATGACTTGTATTCCTCAGAATTAAAATCAACTTGGTTCCTGTTTATCTCATTCGTCTCATTCCGTCTCTTTATCTCTATCTCCTCTATCTCTTTATCTTTGTTTCCCTTTTGGTCAAGGACAACTCAACTCAAACCTTCAACTATTGTCCAACCATCCGCTTGGCCTTCTGGTTGTTGGAACCTCTCTTTAACTCCGACAAGTCCATTGTCGGCTTTCGTCTCTTCCGCTCAGACTTCTGTCCGGGCTGTCATATCTGCATGATCCTAACACAATACAGCATTGAACTTATCTCCTTTGTATTCTCCCCCTTCATCAAACATCCAGGTCTTGACAGCAGCATTGAATTGTGTCCTTACCATAGTAAGGAAGTCCCTCCAAGTGGGTACTGCTTCATCTTTTGTCTTGAGCTTGGAAGTCCAAACATAGGACATGCAGTCATCAAGAAAAGATATGTAGTACTTGTACCGGTGATACGATTCAAACGGGTATGACTTCAGATCCAAATGTATGCATTCAAACAGTTTAGAAGCTCTTGTAGAAGAGTTGGGAAACAATTTCTCATACATCTTGCCTTCAGCACAACTACAACACAGAGGTGTCTTCTTAGTAGGCATCTTAAGGTCAAGTAGGATGTGAAGTCATTGAGAAAAGAGATGTAGTACTTGTACCGGTGATATGATTCTACCGGATATGACTTCAAATCTGAATGTATGCATTCAAACGGTTTAGAAGCTCTCGTTGTAGAGTTGGGGAACAATTTCTCATGCATCTTGCCTTCAGCACAACCACGACACAGAGGTGTCTTCCCAGTAGGCATTTAAAGGTCAAGTGGGAAACCTTGCCTATGTTTCCAAGCTTTGTTCAGGGCTTTATCCGATGGATGCCCAAAGCATCTGTGCTCAATATCGTAGTCAACGTTGTAAACAACCAACTTGGCCATTAAAACCTCAGCAGATGCTTTCCACAAGTGTACCCAATAAATGGTTTGACCAGGCATATGAGGGTAGGAAACAAGCGACTGTCATCACTGTGATGAGTAGAAGGCCAATTTCTTTGCGTTTCCACAAATTGAAAGACCGTCTTGAAGGAACTCTCCCATTGATAGTAGATGTATATTCAATTAAGGTATGTAATAGACCAGATAGAGATGCAAAACACGCTCAGTAAGTTTCCTGTCATATCCTTCAACATTATGCTTAATAAAGACTGTGCCTTTACCCTTGATCTGTATAGGGTTGCCCTTATTTGCAGTATTCACGATAGAACCATCAAGCAATTCATATTCAGCGAGGTCATTCATATTGTTTGTGAAATGAGAGGAGGCACCAGAATCAAGGAGCCAACCCTGTGTGTTGTTCACACTTTTCTTTCCCTTACATTGAGTACACCTAGCGTTGCCAACGGTCAGCTCAGCTTGGCTCCAGCTCCAGAGCCGCAGCTCAAACCAGGCCATGGCTCCACGAGCCACTAACAGGATGTGGCTCAGCTCAGCTGCAGCTCCTGCTACTCAAAAATAAATAAATTTGCAAACCTTTTAATGACTATAAATATAGCACTTAGACCACATATGAGCTATTCTATAATGAAAAATAGGTTATTAGAAGTGATTATGGGTCTAGGTGCCATCTCTGCATGTGACAAACCACTGGTGGGTGGTTTTCCCACGCCAAGGTCAGGGTCTTTCAGGCAGGTAGAGCGTGATAATTACTGGATTTTTTGCAGTTTATTGTAATCTACAGCAAGTAACGTACATTTACATACATTTTTGATACCTCTCAGAGTCTCCAGTGGGCCCAACAAAGACAAGAAGAAAGGCAAATTTTTGAGGCGGCTCAAACCGGCTGAACCAGTTCAGAGCTGCTCCAGTGGAATGGCTCCTGGTGAGCTGTTTTGCCGGAGCAGCTCTAGCCTGGTCTGGCTCCAAGTCACTCGAGCTGAGCTACTGGTAACACTAAGTACACCCCACAAAGTGGGAACTGATTGCATGACAATATGTTACAAGTGATTCCAGATCACTACTACTACCGTGTGAACTACTGATACCAACTAATTGGGAGCAGTGCTGTAGGTTTGCATCAGTCTGGGAAAGCAGGTCAAGATATGGTACTTGCCTGTCGTCATGGAACAATCCAAGAGAGACATCATCTGGGACATCCTCAACCCCTGCAGCTTCGGCAATATTGTTGTCAACATCATTACCAAAAAGAGAGGTCATGTCTTCCATACCATCGTCAGATCCCCAATCCATCTCTACATCTTCATTAGGATCAGCACTAT
Source organism: Marasmius tenuissimus (assembly GCA_029532415.1). Classification (NCBI taxonomy): domain Eukaryota; kingdom Fungi; phylum Basidiomycota; class Agaricomycetes; order Agaricales; family Marasmiaceae; genus Marasmius; species Marasmius tenuissimus. The sequence goes on from JAQOTA010000061.1 coordinate 359,779, forward strand.
GAGAGCATTTAGAAGAAGTAGAAGAAGGAGATCCAGCTCCCTCATATCCCTCATCATCCTCCAAAAAACACTTAGACGAGGACGAACGATTGGTGGCAGATGTGACAATCTGTTCGAAGGGTTTGAGATACTGCACCGTCTTAGGGGCACCAAGTCTGTCAGCAAGGGAACACGCTTCACAGACATCATCAAATACTGACTGAGACGGCTTGAAGCCGGTGAAGAACTGCATGGCAGCTGGGTTCTTCTTGACAGCTGGCTGAGGGACAGTGCTGTCGCAAGACTTGTCCCAGTGACCAGTGAAGTGAGCTGGGGGCGGTGATCCCATAGCGCAAACAGGAGGGGCACTGGCAATCTCAGCACGCAGGCAGTTAACTGTGTTCAACGCAATACGTTCCCTGCAGTTGGTGATTGAGGAGTAAGGACAGATAGGAGCGGGGAAGCTATGACAGATGCATAAGATGCAAGATGGGAGTGACTATGCAACCAATTGTTACCACTGTTGTTACTGCCAGTGTTGCTGGGACCCTGGTGCTGGTTGATACCACCACAGGTACCACGCTGCTGCTTCTTCTTCTTACCATTGTTATGGTTTGAAGAAGGATGTTGCTGCTGCTGCTGCAGACGCTGCTGCTGACCAAACAATGGTTCATGGTTGCCAGCACGCTTAACCATAGAGAGGCAGTTCGCAAGCTGAGGGTTTTGGTGCTTGTATTCGATCATGATGGCTTCATGAACGTCAGCAATGGTGAGGGCACTGGTGCTCCCAGGATCCCTGTCAAAGTCATGAAGGGATTTCGAGGAAGCGGCATCCCATTCGGGAGGAATAGCTGTGATGAGAAGGAGGGCTTTGATCAACTCAGGGAGCTCTACCCCAACCTCAGCAAGTTGTTCGATGTAATGTTTGAGTTTGGTGATGCCAGCCTGGGGATGGCTAGTGGTAAGCCTGAAGGAGACAAGTTTGATGAAGTCGCCATAGATGGCAGACAAGGTCGGTTCACCATAGGTGGTGCATATAATGGACCAGGCTTTGCCAGCGTCCATGTCCTGAAGAGGTTCAAAGACTTCCTTGGTAGAGGTCAACTGAATGATACCCATCAGCTGAAGGTCTTTCTCCTCCCATGCCTCTAGCGCGGTTTTGTACACAGTGATCTGAGCTTCAGTGGGAGGGTGATGCTCAGGTTCATTGTCACTATCAGAGCCAGCTGCAGGCGCAGCAGCCACACCAGGGGAAGGAGTGACCGCCATGGTTGGGACAATAGTTTCTCCCAGAGGGTATGTTGGCTTCTTAGCTGCACCAGTGAGGTGATGATAAAGACCTTGGGATTTGGTAACAGCTTCTATTTCGCCATTATGGGTCTGGCAAAAACCAGTACCGTCAAAGCGACTGGAGAAGAATTTCTTGATGTTGAACATGGTGGTAAGATGTTCGGTTTGGTGTTGGATCTAGAAAAGACAGCATCAGCATGCATCTAATCAACACAGGGAGCAGCCATCAAGGTGCTATGCTCAATGAGGAGCATTGGATCCTTTGGATCTGATGTTGTTGAAGGACGTACATCAATGCCATAAATTGAGCACTCAATTAAGAGGTCAATGGTAACATGCAGGTCTAGCCTAGCTAGCCAATGTCAGTGGCCTAGGGGCGCTTGTCATTGTAGTCGGGCTAACTGGGGCCCATAACCTGATGAGCCGGCATGACACCTAGTGCAGAAGACTACAACATGGCTACACTACTACTTACCAGAGAGGAGCTTAGAGAGATAGAGGCAAGATGTAGAAGTTCAAGCACACTGTAGATTCAAGTACAGAACTACAAGCTTATATACATGTAGAGACAATAGTAGATACCATATAAGGACGACAATAGAAATTGTACATATGAGCATAAGTAACAATGAAGAATAGAACAATGGCAAATGCATTGTCCTGCATAATACAATGACGGGAAGAGTGAACCGGGACTATGGATATACCAGGATCTGATAATAGTCCACAAATTCAACAAAAGCTGCTCGTTGGTTGACAATAGGGTATGGATGAGGAGGTTGGGGGTGTTATGGGTTGGTTGGGTCGCCTGGGAAGATTCTCAGATACCCCCTCATTCCCGTCATCTATCAGGGTCCGTCTGTACAGAGAAAGATTGAACGGCCTTTGCCTTTTGTCTCACTCTCTTCATCAAGAATACCAGGGCCACGCACAGCTCGCCCAGCTACCCATCCAAGCCAACAGCAGTGCGTGCTGGTAGTTTTGAGGACTCCTAACACCATCACCGCTCCATCCCATCTCACCACTCTGATCGAGTAATGTTCCTCCTTCTGTGGCGTGGTTGAGTGTATGGCATGGGCTTCGTTGATCTTGATTGTTGAGGGACGGGATGTTGGTCACCGTTGTCGTGAATCCAGTACTGGATTTGTCGGATGGGTTGCAATGGTGTGTTTGAGTTTCTGTCGCTGAAATATTGATATGTTCCTGGTATTGACGTTTTGCTTTCTATCCTCTAGGGTTGAGGCTCGGGCGAGAAAAACCTACGCGCAAACACCATCGAATTGTCTCCACCCTTCATCCCTCGCCATCTTGCTCGCTTTTGCTCGGCCTTTGGGAGTACATCGAGGATGATACGAATCAAACTGGCTCTTTCTGCAGAGAGGAACTTTGACGTGCCACTAGTCTCATTAGCAATTATCACCGTGCTATCACGTCCGTTTGGCACTGGCACATCCCACTTCATGATCTATTTCTCCAATCGGCGATCCGTCACATTTCCTGTAGTCGAGCGGTCGAGCCTCCTGCGCCTATTAGATTGTCGAATCAGACGTTTATGCCCCGTCGTTGGTTCCAATGCTTCCTATCGGGTGGTTCTCCTACATGTGGATCAGAACCAGCGCTGGTCAATGATGACTGGTGCGGAAGGAGTGCCTTTGAGGTTATCGGATGACGGATACAGTACCGCTCAGTTTCTCAGGCCGCCGCCGGAGCTGTTACTCGTCAGCCCAATGTCTTCACTACACGAAAAACTCCATCCCTGCTCTTTACCAGCTACCAGTGTCATCATTTATTTCAAAACCTTGCGTTGAGGTTCATGCTCGATCACGGAACGAGGTTTTCATCTCGTAACGATTCGACGTTCAGTCTTATCGGGCGGAGCGTGGGCCGGCAGTTGGATTGGTGTTCGTCGGTGGCGGCTTCCATTCCCGATACCTCCATTCTCGTCATCGTGGCTGTCGATGATGTCCTCTCCAATTGTAAGGATAGGCTTCGAAGCTTACATACTACTATACGAACAGCCCACACTTTCGCACCTTGACCTTACCATACTACCTGAGTACGTTACTATTAACATGTCTAACTATCTTGACACATGCAAGCTCGAGATTGGGTTTATCATCGTATTTGTACTACACCTTGCCCGGCTCTCACGTTGACGGGCTTTATAACCGCCACAGGTGTGGCCTATATCCAATACCGAACCTGAATCCCCTGGGTTGGGACAGCAGGATTTCCCTCGATGTTGTCCAACAAGGGACGGGTGGCGAGAGATAGAGCATAATACGCAGTGATATGGAGGGCGTTATCCTGACGTATATACACATTGTTCGAGTCGAAAGAACAATATTCATTGTCCTTGGGTTGAGAAGACATTCGAAAAATACTACGAGTGTTTCTCGCCTCTAAAAGTCGCTCAAAGGTAAGAGTTGAGCCTGAGACTGGAGTAGCGGGCTAGTGACCAGCGATCGACGGAGCTAACGAGAAGAGGTCGTGTGGGGATGGGTTTGCTCCGGACGATTGACGTGTTATATGGTAATCCCAGCAGGCTGAGCCCTGGCGGAGAAAGTGCGGTTGTGAAGAGGTGGTAGTGCATGAGAAACAAGAGATCGTAGCATGTATAGTTTGGGATCACAGCTCGTTACAAGGTTAGGAAAGACTCGTGGACAACAGTAAGATGACTTTCTGTCTTGCCTGAAAAGGACTTAGCTAGTGTGATAAATCCTTCGCTGGCAATGAAAACGCGGGTGGTAGTAAAGGTCCATATCGCGCCGACGTCCCACCGATGACATATGAATGGGAGCATTTCATGCAGGTTCAGGTAAATAGGGCTCAATGACCAAGTATCCCAGACCACGACAAGCATCGATGGCTGTTTATTGAGGCATGTAACTGTTGATCGATGATCACCGGCCCTTCCGATGGACGTCTGATGGCAACACGTACAAACTCGAGCGTCTTCATGTCCATCAACGGTTCCCAGATCGTCACGATCGTGATTCTGATTCTCCGCTATCACCGGATTGAAGCTGGCGGGGTAAGGTCAGTTTGATTATCCCGGCTGACACAAGGCTGACATTCATTGGTGATCCACTCGCCAACTATCGCTGATAACCAGATGAGCTATATTCTGAAGCTCGAAGTGTACATTAGCAGACCAACACTCACTCGTTTCTCGGATTCAGATAGATAACAGAAGTGACGCTTTCCATGCCCTCTGTGAAATCTCCCGAATAGAGAACTGAGATGTCAGATCACATACCAACATTGATCTTGAGTCCATTCCCATCGGAAATACAGAGTTTGATCTCAGCGATGTATGAAGTTGTTGTTGTCCCAAGTGCTCTTGGCATGGTCCAAAGCAAAGCCCCTGAAATTGACAGATTGGTTGAGGATTATGGAGCATCTACTCATATGACCCTCTGGCACGCATGGATTGGACAGCGCCGGGACATCGTTGAACAGATCCAAGAGTATTTATACCTGTAACCTTCCAGTAGCAGACTGATAGCTCATCACCCCCTCCTCCGGCAGATCACCAGTACCTTCAATTGATTCGAGTCCCTGCTTTGGATCGACAAGTAGACTTCACAATACTGAATGCCCAACGACAGAATGCCTAAACTGGATACAGCACTTCTTACAATCATGGTATGTTCAAAACCAGTTCAAGCTCTCCAATAGCCTTGATAGCTTATCGATGTAGGTTGGGTCTACACTATATGGTACGTGATATCTATCATAATGTTCTTCTACTGAATCTTTCTTAGGAATTTACATGATCCTTTACGTGCTATGCATGTATATTCTTTTCACCCAGAAACGAGGTCGCTATTGGGTTCATTGCATCCTGATTACTGCCATATATGTCGCAGCAACTATTCAATTTGGCCTTAGATATGCCGTGTACCTGATGGAGAGCCTTGAGTATCATGGCTATGAGAGTATTTACAATATGGGGCCTCGAAACGTACAGATGGAACTCGCGATATCGGTACTCACAATCATTGCAAAGTGAGTGCATCCAGCTCAAGACAACACCGGCTATCAAACTAAATCTCAGCTCTACTTAAATGGACAGTTGCATGGCGGACATTCTTCTGGTGGGCATCCCATTGTGATATCTCACATACTGTCTTTTACCAACATTGAATTAGCTGTGGCGTTGCTACCTCATATGGGACCACAAACTCCGAGTGGTGATTGTACCCTTGCTCCTCTGTCTTGGGACCAATGGTCAGTACCATGTCTTTTGGCAAGCCAGAGGTCAATTTGAGCTAAAATTTGAGGTTTCCCATTGCCTACTCAGCATTTGGTTTCCTTCAGGCCATATATTATAACCATTATTTTGACAGAGCCCAAAGTCTCGCATTATTATTCGCCATTTTTGGCTTTTGCGCTATTACTAGTAACCTTCTCTTGACCATTTTGCTCGGTAGGCACACCAAATATCCTGTCCTCCTCATCTTGAGCCAACTGAACTCGATGCTGTAGCGGGGCGTATCTGTTTTATCGTCAACAGGGTTATGCGATACTTACCACCCTCGTCTCGCAAGAGGTACAAGACTGTCATCTCTGCATCGTACGTTTAGACCCCTCATAGGATGAGTCCAGATTCCTCATACTCCTCGGAAGTTTGGAATCAGGGCTTCTGTACCCCATGGTCTTGCTGATATATGCACTCCCTATCGTCCTACAACGGACAGACTCACAGTCAGACTCAGGGTCTACTTATAATTGGGATACACTCACCAGAGTGTCTTCTGTCACCTTCGACTCGCTGATCAACGTAATGGTTCGGGATACATCCTCATCACTCAGCAAATTTCCGAAGGCTCACATTCATCAATTCATAGGGAATTGCTTCGGCCCTGATTATAGTCCGGGTATCCCTTGGGATCGCTATTCATGATGAAAAGACATTCAAAGAAACCATCTTGCGGAATCAGGAACCCTCCATGAATGGACCGGGAGTAAAAGCCGTCAATGACCTACGCCGAGAGCCTTGTGGCTGTGAGCAATCCCGTCGGGAAGCTGGGGAATCGGACTTGGAGTCACAGAATCAGGAGAGGAAGGGGTTGTGAGATCGAACAAAGAATATGGCTTCTTCGAATAGCTTGGTAGTCTCTGTAGTGCAATGATTGTGAGTTTGCGGTAGGAATGGAGTGTACGGAGGATACCTATAAGTAGTAATATATATCAGATCGGTATTGATTCATACGGGAACTAGTCGCCCATGGCTCACGGCGCGGTAAACACGAACATAGAGAACAACTCTTTCAAAACATTGATTCGTCGAAGGAAACGCCACCTATATGATAAGTCATCAGATGTGTCTGTCAAATTTCGGCCGCGAGATGAAATCGCGTCTGACTACGATCATACCTTCAGCCCGTCATACTTAGGAGTTTGGAATTTCGATCCTTGCGGTGGTTAATGTGAGATCCTCCCATTCTGTTTTCATTTGTGCGGGTGCGTTTTTCATAGGTACAGACAGGGATATCAGTTCCTGGGATTAATCCTGACTGAAAGAATTGTTAAATCAATCATTCTTGTTAAGCCTGTGTAATCCCCAGCTACGTAGCATTAAGCTGCTGTAATTTCGCGTACTGGACCCCATCTTTGTGTGAGCCAGGATTAATCCTGGCTTGAACCATCTCCGCTCGGAGTGTGTGAGTTATCGAGAATTTACGTGGCCGAAGGCGGGATTAATCCACCTATCCAACTCAAATCCGGCCTATCCTATGGTTGAGCAACTGGGTGGTTCACGACCCGAGGCTTAAGGCAGGATTAATTCAGGCTCAATTGGAACCCAAGCCTCTCGTCAAGCAGCCGTGATCCGTATCTCGAGGCTCAAGACAGGATTAAGCCTAAGGCTGAATGAAGCCACCTAGCGAGCTCTGTAGGTTTTGGATTGGCAGATTAATCCTGGCTTGAGCCTTGGGGTACTCACACACTGAATGGGTTTGGCCTAATCTCAGGTTAATCCCAGGTCAATCCTGTCTTGAGCCTTATGGATTATTGTCATCTATAGCCTGAGGCATAATTCTCTCTTAAGCCTCGATATGTGGACCACCCAGGTGCTTGACCAGAGGCTCGGATTGCAACTAAGCGGGGATTAATCCGCGGATAGACCATAGGCTCAAATGTGGTTTGGATTGGCGGATTAATCCCGCCTCGAGCCGCGTGGATTCTCAATCACTGATTCACCTCGCGCACCCTGAGCTGGGTAGCTTAAGCCAGGATTAATCCTGCCTCATACAAATATGGTGTCTACTACATGGAGATTACAGCGGATTAATACTAGATAGCTGCAGATTACCCAGGCTTAACAAGAGTGATTTAGCTAACACCTCTTTCAGTGGAGGATCAATCCTTGGGCCTGCAAATGTTGCGTAGTATGGTTTAGGTCAATTCCATTCATCCAGTTTTTTACAGATGCATTCTTGATATCATATGCAGCTAACGTAACAGTTTTCCTGACGAGACCTTCAAATGGATGGAGGGAAAAAATGAAAATTAGGACGTACTTAATGTCCTTAAACTTCAATTCAACCCGAATTTCTACAGCGGCGTTCGTTCCTGCCATCACTGCCGTCGCATAGTAACAGTCCTCCATACGAATACGTAGTAGAGGATATTCCAAGATAGCGAACCACGTCATATCGCCAGATTGACACGCCCAAGCAGCCTCAATGCTTTGGTAGGGCTCGGCATGTGGCGGGAGTCCAATGAGTGAGAAGCTAGCGGAACCAACCGCGAGTAAAAGGGATGTGGTTATGGACGAGAAGAAAATGAATGAAAACTTTCAAAATGTGGGCTCGCCGAGGTTCGAGCGCAGTATGTTGACTCACCAAAAGAGCGGAGTGTCAAAAAGCATACTGAGGGTTCAAGCTCGCAGAGGAAGATGCACAAGGAACGACAGGGATAGGGTCTTCAAGAATGTCGGTCCTTCTCAAAGTCACGAAGTCCCTGGTCTGTCAAACAAGTCATTGTACATTCCCATGGCTAGTCTGGCGTGAGTATGGTACTGGTTGCAACCATCCATCTATACTATGGATGATTACAATCAGCGGCTGTCTCCTATGGCGCAGACATTTGTTATAGACTTCCGGCATGGCCTACTCACCGTAATGTCGGACAGTCAATGGCCGGGACCAATGACCGAAGTCACGGTCACCTCTCAGCTATCCAAAGCTATGACTGACCGGACTTGGCTTTTTTCGGTGAACGCCTTTAACATCGTCGCTAGTAGTAGTATGTAGTTTACTGGCGCCTGTAGGCAATAAGCGCCAGCGTTGCCGATCTCAAGTCACGAAAATGACCGCATGTCTTCGGGTGACTGGCCAGTGAACAACGTCTGAACTGATCTAATAGGTCGAATATGAAGCAACGGGCTCTAAGGCAGGACGAGGAGTACACCCAGACGGCAAACGCGATCCTCGATTCCAGACGAGTAAACCGTACCGTGCTCACTGATTTTGGAGTTTAACCAACAACAGACGACGACGAAGCCTCAGGCAGCAGACAAATAGACAGCACATCAGCAGAATTAGGTGAGCAATATGCCTAAGGCGAGATATACACCGATAGATCAGGAACAAGATGCTTCGGGCGAGATTCCTAGTCATAGTATTTATAATAACCTCGTCGAGAGTAATCTGAACAACATTCGTGCCTTGGTCAGCATTTTGACCGTAAACGACATTCATCCAATACGACTCACACGTTGAAGTATCCCTCACGGTATCCACATCTTCCATTCCTGGAAGACCAGCAAGGTTGACATATCCCTCTCGTGCCCTGCTTCCGCCTGCCGAAGCCTTAGCCGAACCATCTACAAATCGTATTTCCGTCAGCACAACGGCAAGAAAAGGACAGCACATAGCTTACCGTTCCAGGGAGCGCGACACCAAACACATTTTAGCGAGTCTCCAGATTTTGTTCGCTGGAATTTGATGTCTGGATACGTGTCATCAGTAAAAAAGGCAGTAAGGAACGACCGAGAGTAAGAATGCGACTCACAATTATCCCAACATCCTTTGTGCACCGAATTCCCGCATCGTTTACACCATTGAAGCATACCGATAAGTGCCTTGACCGTGGTTTTGGATTCGTCGTACATTGTGTCATAGCATATAGGACAGTTGTCCTCTTGGGTTGGAATACGGCGGGTGTCGTTCGAAGTCGAACTGGAGGCTGTGTGAACTTTAGCACATAGAAGACGCGGCACGAACTTCTAGCAAGCAGCCGTACCTGAAGATTGAGCGGTAGCCCTTCTAGTTGCACCCCTCCACGCATCTATAACTTCCTCATCTGCGAGCGGACCATGAGCACGGAGTTGAGGTGGAGCGGGAGCCGAGTCAAATATCTCTTCCAGCTCTGAGTTGAGAAGTGACCTACGAGATGGACGTTGAGTACATAGCCAAAACGATAGGTAGGGATGGAAGCATACTTCTGATACAAATGGCTTGATTCCTGATCTACATGCAAAACTTTCATGAAGACAAAGAGCTATCAAGTGTCTGAGTATGGCAAACCGAGGCGACTGAACTGGCGATAACGAACGATATGTTTGCAATGATTCCCTTTCAGGGCATCAGGACAGTCACAGCGCGGAAGGTTACCGATAGTAACTGTGTAAACCTGCGATAAAAATGAGTTGTTGTTGGCATTAACCGGCTGAAGACAAACGAACATTTGCGGTTGACCCAGAAACAGTAAAATGTTCTCTCAAGTTTGCATCTCGTTCTCGGTGAATCAAAAAGAACCTATAAGCATCTTCATGGTCAGTACCAGTGACGAATGGGAGCAAGATTCCAAGGAAATACGCACCTCTGAGCCAAAGCCCTACCCAAACGAGCCAAGATAGGATTCGGACACGCAGACCTATATCTTGCCAGCCTTTTCTCCGCAACTTGCTCCTTCTCCTTCCCCTTCCTCTTCGTTCTCTTGGCCGCGCCAACTCCTCCGCTTGCCAGTGGTATCGATGGGCCCGCAACCTGCGACTGTTTGGACTTTTTCAAAGGCTTGGGAGAGCTGATTTCGAATGAATCATCACTGTCTGCCACTCTCTCGAGGTCTCCACCTTTGCGCTTCGGCATAAATGGAGAAGGCTCTGTGGATGGATAGAGTTACGAGGCAGGTGGTGGTAATGGACCAACAAGCGTGAGAAGTGGGGAAGTGTTGACGGACCAACTGACGTCAGTTTGCCCACGTGGTGAGCTCGGGAACAGCCGAACGCTGCTTCAATTTGGCGTTTTCGAGGTTGGGAAACGGCAAAAGCCAAACGTTTCGACGAGAAGAGGAACCTGTTTCTCCAAATTGGCCTCATTTTGCTTTAAGACACTGAATATGCACTCGAAAGCCCCTGGCTCTCGAGGCTCAGCGGGTAGGCCTTGCCGTGCCATGGGCCATTCCCGCTTTGACTTATTCTTTTGACAGTTTAATCCAACGGAACGGTAAGAACATTCCATTAACAGGTCCCAGCATCAACGATTCCGAGCTCACACGTTATTCTCATACAAGACAATGCAACCATTGCCTTTGCCGACCGTTTTGGGAAAGACCATTTCCAAAACGGGATTGTTCTCCGTGGCACAGACCGTCCTCTTATGGCGAAGAATAACTGGACCCAGGTACGTCTGCTGATATATTAGTACCCAAACCACGAGGTTTGGTTTCCTGCCTTCGCCTCCCCTCATCTCGCCCACGGTCCACCCCATCTGTACTCTCTAGTCCTTCGTTCCAAATTCTTCACGTTCACCGGCGCCAATTCACAATGCCTCCCCATCGCCAAACCACTAACGCGCAGGTCGCACCTAAAACCCAGCGGAAGAGTCCCAAATCTCCACGATCACCTAACGCTTTTATCATCTTCCGAAATCACGCACTTGAACACGGACTCGTCGAACGAGTCATTATCATCAACGGACTAGAAGTCCCCAAAACCCAAACTCAACTCTCAGGAGAGATCACGCGTCTGTGGAAGTGTTTACCAGCAAGTGGACAGAGGATATTCTACGCTCGAGCTGAAGAGTTAAAGAAGGAGAGAGAAGTACCAGCCGAAGGTGACGGGATTGAGGAAGTCGCACACAGGTACAGGCAGGAGACTATGACAATCTCTTGGGCTGTAGATTTCCCACTTCTTCCGCCACTCCCGGCGCCAATTCGGAATTTACCCGTACCTTCAATCCTAACGCCCCCTTCGCGCAATCAGCTCCAACCGAAACCTCGATTTACACCGTACTATATTCCACGCCGGTTTACCGATCCACCGAGGCCAGAAGTTGTTGACTTCACCGAGCCGGAGACGGAAATCGCGATCGAGACGGATGGATTAAACACACATTACGACCCGCCGGTACCAGTGCAGGACACTGACACTGGAAACGACCTAGACGATTCCAGTACCACTACACTTTCTCCTTACGACCTATTCCCCGACCTCGATGCGCCTACGGTACCCACGTCCCTCGATGCCTTATTCGAGCAGTATTTTTGAAGGCTTTGGACAGTGAGCCGTTTGAGTAAACACAATTCGATCGTTCTTCTTTGTTGTAGCTTCTATGTTTCCAAAACCACTAGTAATGTATCTATTCATGTATTAATGACTCATATCTACGTCTCTTATACATCGACTCTCCATATTTTCTTATGGTAATATGTACATACTCGATAAAACTCTCGACGTATTTCTCTTTCCGCCACGGTCTACAATGCTGGTTCTACTCACGCTGCAACTTGAATCTTGATTCCGAATAGGTCCACATTATGCCTATATACCTGTTCGAAACTATAAAATTAAATCCGATAGACGACTATATGAAAATGTTTATCTCACATGCAAATACCCAAAGTGTCTAGACGCGAGAATTCACAACGATCGTGTCCACGCCATCATTGGAGTCAACAGTTCGCATCAGGCCGATGAGAAAAGAGAGTCGATCAATCACGTGAAGGATATTGTAGTTGACAACTGTCATCCCTTCTTGAACGGGAAAGCCACCGGTATCACCGCGTGGACTGGTCGGCATGAACCACCCTGGGACCGAGATCAAACATGATTCGGATCTTCTCGGCCTTGACCCTGCTACGGTTCAAGCCCGGTGTAATTTTTTCTGTAATATATGCTCTCCCCGAAGAGCTTGGTGAGGCACTTGACGGCGGGATGCTATCTACGGCTGAAGCCAGTCGCGAAGATGGACAGGAGGGAGTACTACGATAGAATATCAATCTTCTATTCAAGGACGGCATCTGGGCTTATTGCGGAGACGTTGGGAGTTGGGATGTTGGGTGTGATGGCAAGTTGTAACGGTGACTCGAAATCTGAGAAGCAGGTGCCGGCGCCCCCAAAGCAGATGAGATGGATGAGAGGGAAGATTGGTACTGGTGTTTGAGGTGCTCCAAGAACAGATGAAAATGACCCGAAAGAAGGATTTATAGGGACATGGAGGGAAATTGTGAGCCTTTCTTCGACACTCAAGGGATGATAAGTCATAACTAAATGTCACCAAACATCCGGTATAGATTACCCACGCTGGCGGATGTGTGAGCGATTCCCTGAAATCTCGACCCTTTCCTGTGGAAAAAACTTGAATAGGCACGAGATAAGCGTACCACACGTACCACAAGCTTGGAATGAAATGGCAAAGTGCTACTCTCGATGGCCTTCCCCATCGCTTTTGTGAGGTTTACCTACGTGCTCGGCTAGAATTTATTCAAGAACCCTGCGGAAATTCTCATGACTGGTTCCACGTGTAACCCAGGACGCCATTGCAAGATCATAACATGTACGCAATTCCTGATCGGTTCATCGGGATCTTGCATTCTATGCGGCACTGTTGCCTTGTGATACAACTCTTCCTTCAACCACCACCTTGAACTGCATTTGAATGGTAAGTCGTTATTCCGTGACGAGTTTTTTTTTATGAACCTTGCATATTTGCCCCCGGTGTAGTCGTCAAAACAGAGAATGGAGTCTCATCCGCTCGATTCAGAGAATGCAACAGATTCCATGTCCCCTAGAACGGGACCAATATTGGTACGCTTTGAATGCTGTGGTGACACCTAACACTGAAGTAGTCATGGACAGCCTCGGCCATACACTACAGAACAGCCTTTCGTCTACAGCATCCCCCAATCTGGTGACTGTTGGAAGGAATGTTTAAAACGAGTGGACGAGTACGATACCGAGAGATGCAAGGGATACAGAGATGACATAGACACACTGCTCGTATTCGTGAGTAACACGTTCCTACTTTTATATCCCGCTCATATCGCTACAGGCCGGTCTTTTCTCTGCTGTAGTGACTGCGTTTACAGTCGAATCCTATCAATGGCTCGACGAAGACCCCTCGGACGCGACAGCTGAAATCCTCCGTCACATCGCCCAAAACTCAAACATGAACATATCCTTACCGCCATCACTTACCGAAACCGAATTCGCCCCACCTGAACCTGCCATCCGGATCAATATTTGCTGGTTCCTCAGCCTTACTCTTAGCTTGACAGCGGTCATCATTGGTATCCTCTGCAAACAATGGATCCGAGAGCACCGAAGAAACCCTCCGAAATACGCTTCTCATAAGGATACCCTACTCTTACGCCAAATGCGCTATCAGAGCTTCGAAAAGTGGGGTGTTTCAAGTATGGCACATGCCTTACCCCTGCTACTCGAGATAGCACTCACGCTGTTCTTCCTCGGCGTATTGGATCTTCTATGGAGTTTGAACACGCTAGTCGCTAGCATCGTCACTGTCCAAGTCGGGATCGGGCTTTTGGCCATCTTCGCTACTACAATCTTACCAACCATCTCGCTTGTATGGAATACAAGAATACCGTGTGCCTACAAGTCGCCACAGGCATGGTTATTCTACAGGTTTTCAGACTGGTTCATCCCCTTATCCTCTCGTGTCTTTACCCTTCCCTTCAAGTGGAGTTCAGATTCAAGCTCGACCTTCAATCGACTGTTCCGCGGCCTCACGGATTGGTTCGAAAGTGATACCTCCCACCCTTCGTATGTCACCCGAGACATCAATTACACTCTCGTCGAATCTGCCATGGACTGGATGAACAAATCATTCGGTGCCTCTCGCGAGATTTCATTACACATTTACCACTGCCTCGCCGAATATAACCATTTCCAAGGCTCGTATCTCCCTCGCTCGCTCCGGAAGCTATCGGATTTCAGAAGATATCAGTTATTGACACGATATCATGAATGGTATTGGTGGGATGATGAGACAAGGAAGCATATGATGGAGTTGCTGTTGAGGGCCGTGATGGATCCAGAGACAAGCAGGGAGGATGTTACGGTTGCATTGGATAGGTTAGGGAGGGTTGCTGTGGCTTTGACGAGCGGTGAAGGGGATGGAGCAGAACCAGGGGCGGGGGTGGTGAGAGTGCGGACGGCTGATGAGCAACCTCATACTGCGGATGCAGATCGTATGCGGTTCAAGAACTTGGGAGAGGGTGGGCATTTTTCGCTTCTCCGTTCGTGCATTTGACTCGGCTGACTTATTGTCTTGAACAGAGCTCCTCCTCCAAGTATTTGTCACCCTCAACCAATTCGGCCTCTCTGACCGCGCAGACAGTACCCAATTTCTCGCATGTTATTCCATTCTCAACCGGTACTGGCTCCGTATTACCCAAGAATGGCCTAACAGACTAGGGTACCCAGCATGGCATCAACCTACGACGTTTTTGGCCTCCCTTAACGACTTTATTTCGAACTCACCTGAGAGGCACCGAATAGCGCGCATATCAAAATGCGTGTTATTGCTCGACTCGATTATGAGGCAACCACATATGTCGTTTGCACTTTCGAATGAAACGATCGTGGAGTTTGCGAGGATGTTAGATAGGAGGATTTTCGGGTGGGGGATTGGGCCTAGTTTGGTCAATATGGGGTATGGAGGCGGTGATAGTGCTGTCGGTTCAGAAGTGACGCCGTGGAGAGACTTGGTCGGAAGTGTCGTGAATCCGAAGACCAGCTTGGGACAAAGACGTCGTAATGAGGAGAAGGAAGACGAAGATAAGACCGTTGATGGGGTTTCGGATGTGGAAGATGGTTTGGAGCTGAATATGAATGATACGGTGGCTCCCATGGGGTCAGATGATGTTCTTCGGTCTTGCACGGGATACGTTAGTTAGCCTCGGAATCGATGATAGTTTTGACTTTGGTACATTGCCCCTTATAAGTTACGTTTTTACGAATGCTCTTGGTGATCTAGAATATGGATATATATACACCTTTCTGCAAGACAAGTGATACCGTAGTATTATCTTTTTTCACCCCATCCGTCTCCGCCATACGGCTGGCTAATCCATCCCTCATACTCCCAGTCGCCGTCTTCGTGAGAGGAACTTCTGGTGTAGGCCAAGGCACCGCTTCAGCCTTTGCCTCCCATACAAAGAAAACGTCCACATCATTACCATCGGTCGAAACGAGGTAGCGGCAAGGTCAATCATATTGACGTTTCCCCCGTCATCTGAGGGAGGGAAACATGAGTTTTTACATTGCGATGTTACGACGGAGATCCTTTCGAGATATCCGAAGATCACTTCGTTATGTCGCCCGGACTTAAAACGACTAAGGGGAGGGAGGAAACAGAGGAGGGGATTGACAAAAAACTTGCCATTCATTATTATGCACGGTGGAAGTTTGTTTCGGATTTGATACCTGGACCTCGAGAGGAAGGCGAGGATGCCAGAGTGCTTTCGGTGTTGACAGCGGGAAAGGGGACAAACGTTCAAGAATACTCGACGAGCGGGGATTGGGGGATGAAGGAGAAGTTTTCGTCGGTTGCAATCGCAAGAGTGGGCGGACTTTCATGATTTGATGCTTGAGGTTCGTCTAATATATCAGTGAGACCGTTGTTGTTCACCCCATTCATGTTATTTTCAGGATTTCTCATCCCGGTATCCTTCAATATGCTTCGTTCATGCACACCCGGGATGGGTTAGAACACCTCTCATGGCCAACCATGACTCATTCCTCATACGAGCATCTGCGAGCTTTATCTTTCGCATACTCGGTCCGTGGATGGTTTCAAGAGAAGAGTGTGGTGACTTCATGCTAAAAGGGATGTTGAGCACGGCTAACGACCCAAATAAAGCGTGGAGAGTGAACGGATACGGGAAGATCTTGGGGCTAAACGATATTATGGAACTCAAGAGCAAAGAAAGTTGCTATGAGAACATACCGTCGAGGAGATGGACAGTGCGCTCGGAAGAATATGAAGAATTTGAAAGGCATTCCACAATGAGTTCTCGGGTACATCCATAAAGGGTATTGTTGGTCATTATACGATCTGCCAAAGACTAGTTCAATACCTAATTCAGGGCAATTGGACTGTCTTCTGAAGCTGCTTTAGGCTCGGTCGCCTCGTTTAGCTCATTTCTGGGGAGAGGAAGGCTGAAGAGATTGCTGAACGGCGGGTGTGTGTTATTCGTGGAAGGCTCTTCAATGGGAACCTTGTAAATTTCGTCCTCAACCTGAATGTTTCAATCAGCAAATGAACGATGTCAGATTCTAATCAGGCTTACTTGAAAGAATACAATATCGACAAAGAAACGGTCGTTGCGTTTTGGGCACATGATGGCTATTTAAGCGTTAGGTGGAGATGGTAAGCCTCGTAATTTTGCCCCTTAGGCAGTACAATTACGGCACTGAGTAAGGCCTCGAGCTGCCTCGAGGGGGGCTTGGGTCATGCGCTACCCCCGGTGTTTTTCCTTTCTCTTCAAATGCTGCATCATGCACAGTCAGCGCTGCACGGCCCCGAATCTTCTTCGATACAAACCACTACCATCCAATCCTGCTCAAAATTGGGGCCTGGCTTGACTCGATCGAACGCCAAGTGAATACGAGGTTCTACAGAAAAAATGTCAAGACGAGTTAAGAGAGTGAGAGAAGAAGGGCCTTTTGGAGTCAACATCGATGGTTTGGGTAAGTACCTTCCAATATCCCGTCTAGGTAGCAGCTAATGAGCGTACCAATAGGACCAGTAACCAAGAAAAACCGCTCCAAAGCTGCTGAGGGGAACACTGGGAAGCCCAATCTTTTGCCTCTCGACGTGCTATATATTGTATGTCCTGAATAGCTCCCTTTCTCTTCGTTCGCTTCACACATCATCCCTCCAGATCTTCAGTCTGCTCCCGCCAAGATCACTCCTCGCTCTTACTTACTTGAACCGTATATTTCGATCGATATTGTTGTCTTCAGAAACAACGTTCATCTGGACTCGCGTCCGCAAGTCGTACGAGGCCCCCGATCCATGGGAAGAGATGAGCGAGGTGCAGTGGGTTAGGCTGTTGTTTGGGGACGCAAACTGCTCGGTATGTGCGATTCATGGTTGATTATCAATCTCCATATTCGGATTTCACGGCGCTTACCCATGCCCCCAGCTTTGTAGGGTCAAAAGCGTACGAAAGATTGACTTCAGCTTGATGACTAGGGTGTGTTTGGCATGTGTGAAAGCAAAGTAAGTTTCCGTCATCCTGTTTGCGTAGCTCTCGGTAGTAAAGATGATCTGTATTTCTAGTGGAATCAGTAAAGTCCAACTCAAACGAGCTTACCCGGACGAACACAGCCTCCTTGTGGACCTGGTTCACCCTACGAGTAGTAAGTCTGAACCACTTGCACCCTCATTTTTCGCTCTCGTTGTCGAACGGCTACTGACACAGGTCTGATACAACAGTTAGCCAAAGGGCAAGCTATTATCGTCAACGGGAGATTGACCGTGTGCTCGAGCGAGTCAGGAAGTGTGCTGATGAAGAAGAACTGGAGGCATATGTGAAGGAACGGAAAGCATATTTAGAGAGACTTGTCGCCGTACGTTTTTTCCACTTGCACGGAGTACTATTTGATCAAGCATCACTGTCAGCATGCGAATCTATGCTACGAATGGATTGCCGACGAACCTAACAGAAAGACAAAAGAGGTTCACCTCGCGATAGACGAGAGGTTTGGAGCGTATGTATCACCTCGAGTGACTGTCTCAAGCCGTTTGTTGACCTTCAATATCAGGATAAAGGCACGACTCAGAGAAATGAATTTTGTGGATCAGGACATCGAGGTCATCAGGGATGATGTGGAGGTCGCAAAAGGTCGACCGTTAACTGAACGCAGTACGTACTTCTTTTCAATTTTTCGAATCCTCTCGGCTTACCGACTCTTCAGTGTGGGCTCAACTCAAACCACGACTCGCCGGAGTCGTGTTTGACTCTCGCGTTCGACGACTGTTATCCGATCTGTGCAGCCCGCTGAGTTCTACCGCTTATTCTCATGTGATAAACTCCCCTTCCGGCCAAACACAACCCCCTGCCTTTCTGATAACCCGTTGCGACTTGATTGCACAACATTACCTCTCATATAAACAGTCACTCCCCCTCCTCGAGTGGCGCAAAAATATGTGCCCATCTGTGGAAGCCGTGTGGTGCTTACCGTCGATGAGAAAAATAATTGCCTTACCGGATGGAGTCGACGTCACGTCGGAGACGATTCAAAACCCCCCTTCGATGAACAAAGTTAACATCTTTGCTCAAGAACTCAGACGGGGCATTCAGGACCTCGAATATGGACTCGGTCACGTCTATAGCTTTATGGGACGTCCACAGAAGGAAGCTTTCAAGAACTGGATGGATCCGGATGCCAAAATCCGGGTTCCTGAATCCGATTGGAGGGACATCCTGCAGGATTTGGCAACCGTGCAAGGAAGATGCAAGGTTTGCCAACGAGTCTTCAGCTCGGCGTTGATAGTGATCCGCCATTCAACGGGACCGTGTTTCTTGAGGTCAGATGTATTGCCCAGGGATCTCGAGTTCTATAGCCTGGCGGACCATACGAGATCATTGGACATGTTTTGTTCACGCTCGGCTGCTGGGCTCGTTTGGGCTACTTTGGGTGCGGAGAGAATGTATGATGCCAAAGCGAGCGAGATGGATGAGGTGGGGAGGTGGTATCGGTGCTTGAGGTGTTCTCCGAGAGTAGACGGAGGAGAGAAGATACACCAGGGACATGAAGGTTTCGTTGGGACGTGGAGGGAATGTGTGAGTTTCCTTCCTGTTCTTTTCTTTTGAGTTACTCGGTCCCGACACTCGATGACCACGTAGATCACTCACGCCTTTCAAGAGCTCATCCTTACTAGAGGCGACTCAAAGCACGAGGTCATTCCAATAGATCAGGGACGCGATAACAAGGTATCCCAAATGCTCTTACGAGTCAGGGTATACTGTGAGAGTTGAATTCGCCGCTGACACTAACTGATTCATATAGGTTACCCCTTACTCCCAGGGGTATCCGTTGTTCCCTATTTCGGACCTCACTCTGAACCACGAGTATATGGACCAAAGACGCGATAACCCGTTATTCCAGATCCTCACACAAGAGGAGGTACAAGGAATGAACCTGAAGAACGAGCGTGAGTGTTGGTCGTGCGCGCATTGTACCATCAATGCCGAACGACTCTGGACAAGGCAGGTCATGGTAAAGCATTTGAGAGATGAGTGAGTAGTTCGTCTCTCCTTTAGCCTAAAATCGCCTCACTAAAGCTTTCAACGCAGGCACCAAATCCAGGATCCGCGAGTCCCACAGGACTTCTTCTATGCTGCCTCGGATGAAGCGTGACTAGCTCACGCGTAGAAAAGACGGGCGAAGATCCATGCTGCGTTTACGCCCTCCCAGCATTAGTCACGGCATCTAGTATCGTGATGGTAAAGATGCCCTTTAACCCATGAGTCCCTACGAGCAATCATGACGATTCAAAGCTAATGAGTAACCGAAACATTAACTCATATACATGTATAACTACCAAAACCTCGATTTTTATGTCTTTTTACGTGCAGGAAGCAAAGGAACCACTAGCGAGTGTTAGATTAGCTTTGAGTTGGTACATTTAGAGAGGATGATTACTTGTGACCACGACTAAAACACCCTCCGTGACCCGGTCAACAGAGGTGAAAAATTACACTAAAGATCTGAAGATCCCGGCCTGTTTTCCAATGACACCGCCGGTGTTGCGTCTGTCGACGAGGGAATGAAGTCAACAGTTGCAGCTCCCGTCGTGAAGGAGGAGCTGTGGTTTCAACGTATACTGATGAGAAAAGAGAAGGGAATGAATCACCCCGAGCTCAACGATGACCGAGACTCTCGGGGAGGATGCACAAGGAAAGTGTGGCGACACTGTCGTGAGAGAGGGTCTGTCATACTGTTTGACAGGAGATAGAGTGATTAGAACAATGCTTCGAGATCAAAACCATAACCTTGGACTTAATCGAGCCGCGAAATCGTCGAGTCAGACTCATAGGTGGAAGGTGAAGAGAGAATTAAGTGAGCGTGAAAGTGAAATAGAGGATCCGGTCATGGCTTCAGGCTATGGAGACTCGTTAAGAGTGGGTGGTCTCAGTGATATGCGTATAGGGTAAGTTTTTGTATTAAGCGGCGCGGTGATCCTTTTAGCTAACCTTTTAGCTAACGGGCTATTGCGGTATGATCCGGATAAACAAACGACAGGACTGTCACTCAAAATACTGTTACCTCAGCACCCTCCTGACGAGTTTGAGTTTTCTCATTCCAAGCCGCGTAATAGAAGTCCATCGGAACGCGAGGTTCCGATACTTGGTGTCTACGAACAGTACCAGTCAGTGACTCTGCCTTGAGATCACCAATAGTATGCTTACTCCTCCTTCGAATGCTTTTCCACCATTTCCCTAGTCCAAAGTTCTCCAACGTTTACATCACAACGAGCGCACAACCAACCTTTACGCTTCTCCCTGAGTCCCATGCGCTCCGCATCCTCACGTCCAAGGATTTTAAATCCGGGATTGCGTAGAGATTTGTGCAGGGTATCCGGGATACCACATGAGTCTCCCTTGGACGTGTGAAGAATCTAGTTAGTAGTAGATGTTGTTGGTAAATATATGATCAGAGCTAGAGAGTATGAGATGACGACGGAACATACTCACACATTCCCTCCACATCCCAACGGACCCTTCTCCCTCACTAGTAACTACACCTCAGGGACTGATACCCCTGTCTCCTATCGTCCATCTCATCAGCCTTCACGTCGCGCATTTTACACTTTCCAAATGTCGCCTCGATGAGAGACAGAGTAGCACGTGTTTTGAATAATGAGCCGCAGGATACTCACTGTAAGACTACAATGTCGCGAGAACCGCCCTATCCCAGTGGGTAATTCGCTTTTCGGTATAATACACTGCGAACACATTTTTCAGCCCTCTCTATGTTTCGCTGGAAAAGACAGTGAGTTCTCCTATTGACTTGCAACTAATGAAATTCACATAGAACTGAGTGAAATTATCTAGTGTACAATTTCGTCTTCTGAACGGTTTTCAATACCCATGATACATGGCCGCTCGTACAGAGCCCAGCGCCGTGGACAGTGAGGAAGGTGCTCTGGAATACGCGCCACTGAGCAACTAACCTTGTCAATGTCAACGACCCGGATAGGCCCAAAACTTTTGTGCTTGTAGTACGGCATTCCGAGCTTATTTTGCTCTTCGAGCTTGACTGGACGAATTACTGTGACCACCAACGTAGTCTGCTCACCATCGGGCAGAGTTGCAGCAAACTCGAGAACCCGCACGAGTTTTCCATATGTGTTTCGTTGGTAGAGGATAACCGGAAGGTTACGGGCATTTTCGTTTCGATCCGCTGTGTAGCTAAACTTTTGAATCAGCATTCAGCAGCCGGAAATCCACCTAGACTCTCAGTTGAACCTTGCTCTCATTTTTTCTCTCGACCGCTTTCGATTTTCTCCCGCCGACTTTGGGGTCGCAATCAAGGGTGGAATTTGAAGTTTGGATTGGTCCGCTTTCGGCTAACTCGGTTGTTGGATCGCCGGATCTCCACCCTCCGTCCTACCGGCGTTAGCCCAGGCTACAAGCCTCCATGCACCAGTATCATCTTATCTTGTTAGTTTTGATTTATTGTTTCTGCACTCCTCATTGCCAAATCAGTGGTTGATATCTCAGGCATCTCACTGACACTGGGCACAAGAGCCCACTCACTTTCCTTCTCACTTTCCTTCACATGTCACAAAGGTCTTTGTGCCCTCATATACGGCCATTTCCCCGCCAAAAAAAAATAGTGCCCAATACAAAGAGTACAAGGAAAGTGAAAGGAAGTGAGTAGGCAAGTGAGTCGGTATCACTTTCCCGGAAAGTGAGTGGGCTCTTGCACCCGGTGTGATCCTCCATCTCCCAAGCGGGTGCCAAGGAATGCTGCGTCATTAACGATGTCAATGATCACAGTCAATCGCTTACAGTATTTTGCGCCACTCACATCCCAGCTCCCGAAACCCCGAAAATTGGTAGTCGACTGTTATGATATAGAATGGGGTGGACCTCAGCCTCACAGTCGGTACGCTCAAGAGTGAAGCGACCAATTTCATAGACTAAGGTCGTCCTTCTCAATGTCCCGTTGCATCTATATAGCCTAGAAATTTGGCTTGGCCTCGGGACCCGCGAGTGCCGTGAAACCACCCACAGTGCGTGAAGAGGACAAGTTACAACTAATCGATGACTCAATAGATGCCGAAACCCCAACCCTCTGCTCACCTCTATGTTCAGAGTCTGTCGGTTCAAGCTCAGGGCTCCCAGTCAGGCTGTTTCGGAAAATGCCGAGCCACGCGCGAACAGTCCCGTGCCCACACACGGCCCTGAACTCACTCTTGGACCCATACCACCATCACCGCCCACTACTACCTTCAAATCCTGCTCAACAATCAATCAAAGCCCAGCTTGCTTCGAGTTGACCGTCAAGTGGATGGATTTTTCTGCGAGATTGAAGGCATTAAGACAACTCAAGGGACTGAGGGAAGGAGGAAACACGGGGAAGCTGAGTCATCTACCGGCCATGCCTCTGGACGTGCTATATACCGTATGTCTTTCTCAGTTTCCTTCCCTTTCATTCGCTTCACACTTTGTCTGCTCAGATCTTTAGCTGCCTCCCACCGAGGTCACTCCTTGCTCTCACCCGCGTCAATCGTGTTCCGATCGACACTCTTATCTCCCCAAACAGTGTCCGTATGGAGGCGAGTTCGTAAATCGTGCAAGGCCCCACACCCTTGGGAAGAGAAGAGCGAGGTACAATGGGTTCGACTACTGTTCGGGGATACAAACTGCTCGGTATGTTCATCTTGTACTTTGCTCGCTATATAATGCCTTTCTTGATACTGACGTCTGTTGCCAGTTTTGTGGGGCCAAGAGCGTGCGTAGGGTCGAGTTTATCCTGATGATTAGGATCTGCTTTGCATGTGTGAAAGCAAAGTACGTTTGACAGTGGTTTTGATCTTGTGGCTCACAAGTTGAACGGATTTTCGTCAGTGGAATCAGTAAAGACCAACTCAGAGAAGCATATCCAGACGAACATAAGCTTATCTTGGATCTAGTCCAGCCTACGAGGGGTCAGTACAAACTCTCACCGTCCAATTCTTACTTCTTACCTTTTACAACAGGTAGTCAAAGGTCAAGTTATTACAACCGACAGCAAATTGAGCGAGTGCTTGAACGAATCAGGAAGTGCGCTAACAAAGAAGAGTTGAAAGCTTACGTGCAAGAACGAAAAGCATATTTGGAGAGGCTCCTTGCCGTACGTCTGTCTTCTTCAACCATACCAGATAGCTTCTGATAAAGCGGTGTTTTTAGCACGCAGATTTGTGCTACGAATGGTTAGCTGAAGAATCTGAGAGAAAGGCAGAGGACGTCCGTCTCATGAAGGAAGAGAGGTTTGCCGCGTATGTGGTTTCTCTAGCAATTTTTTCGATCTATTTTCACGACCGCTATCATCAGAATCAAGTCACGACTCAGAAAGAAGGGTTTTGTAGATCGGGATATGGACGGTATCAGAGGTCATGTAGACGTTGCAAAAGATCGGCCGTTGACTGAACGTAGTGCGTACTTTTTTTGCTTCATTCTTCAGGTTCTCTCAGCTCATCATATATTCAGTATGGACGCAAATTGGACCGCGACTGACCGGAATCGTGTTCGACCTTCGTGTCAAAAGGCTTCTAACCGATATGCGCAACCCACTGGATCCCGCCGATGATCCTCTTGTCACAGGCGCCCCTTCCGGTGAAACTCAACGCCCTGCCTTTGTTGTATCTCGTTGCAACCTAATCACCCAACACTACCTCTCATACAAACGTTCACTCTCTCCGACCGCATGGCGCAGTTCTCTACTCCCGTCTGTAGAGGCTGTGTGGTGTTTACCATCAATGAGACGCATTATCGCGTTACGGGAAAAGATTCAGGTCACACCCGAGATGGTCCAGAAGAAGAGGAGCCTGAGGAGTATAAGTAACAATCCTACTGGGGCAGAGGACACATTTGCCTTTCAGCTCGAATCAGTCATGGACAGGCTTAAAGGCGGATTCTCCATGGATAACGAATGGAAAGATTTGAAACAGGATAAGGAGGAAGCCTTCTCGCACTGGATGGATCCAGAGGTTGAGATCGTTGTTCCTAGGTCCCACAATCAGCGGGAAGATCTAGCAACCGTGCAAGGGAAATGCTTGGTTTGCCAACGGGTGTTCAGTTCAGCGTTCACGTCGATACGACACTCAACAGGCCCCTGTTTTCTAAAGTCGGATACAGATGTTCCCAGGATTTTCAAATTCAGTAGGGATTATCTTCGAAGGACGGTGTTAATCTTCTGCTCACGGTCAGCCGCCGGACTTGTCTGGGCTACTTTGGGTGCGGAGAGGATGTATGACGGCAAAGTGGGCGAGATGGATGAGAGAGGGAAGTGGTATAGGTGCCTGAAGTGTACCAACGGAAGCTTTATCGGGACGTGGAGAGAGTGTGTAGGTGTCTTCTCTCTTCCTTTGTGTTTGTGCTCACGCTTCTGACACTTGACACTTTCTAATTGGGTAGATCGTTCACGCCTTTCAAGAAAACACTACTAGCAGCCCTTCAAAACACAAAGACATACAAGACCAGGGACGGGACAACCCGGTATTCCAGATCCTCTTACAAGAGGAGGTACGAGGGATGAACCTCAAGGACGAACGAGAGTGTTGGTCATGCGCGCATTGTACTGTCAACGCCGAACGACTCTGGACGAGGGAAGTTGTGGCGGAGCATTTGAGGAACGAGTGAGTAGTCTATCTCTCTTTCACCTCATACCCGCCTTGCCGAAGCCTTTCTTTCTAGGCATCGAATCCTGAAGCTGCGAGTGCCACGGGACTTCTTCTATGCAGCCTCGGACGAAGCATAACTAGTTCATGGTGGGAAGTTTAAACAGTTGGCGAGGATTGACACTGGGGTCACGCTCCAAGGATTAGTTGCCATCAGCCCTATTGTGATGGTACAAGAGCCTCTTGATGTACAAGTCCCTACGAACAATCCATGCCCGTTATCGCAATTGACGGCTGACATGTAATCGACACATGAGTCTATGTACAAGTTTAACTATCGGAAACCCTATGTCTATGAAGAATGGCAGAACTGGTAGGAAGGACGAACTAGCTTTTGGTCAACACATTGAGAAAGGCTCGCTGCCACAACCGGGATCAGCCCCACCAGCAAAAGCGCGACAAGTGTGATGAAGATCCTCGCCCAACCACAGGCAGATGAGAAATAGAGTCGAAGACTGACTGTTAAGGAGAAGGTGTTGGTTGCGGGGAACGAAGCTTTGGCAGAGAGCCAGGAATCTACACTCCTCGCCATCGAGGCGGTGGTGGGAAGATGTGATGGGCTCCTTAGGAAGATGGGAAAGAGTTGAAACTCTTGACCGTTGTCCAAGTGAGTCTATCTGACGAGAGATAGGGTGATTAGAACAAACACTTCACCAAAAAGCAAGACTTGAACTTGCCAATTAATTGCCGTGACGAGTAGCCACGGGAGTCGAGTCCAACGTTGTACTAGTTGAGTCATTGACAATTCTGGGCTCGAGCAGGTAGAGACCGAGGTGGCATCCCTCACGAACAGTTGAGTCGGGCTGGGAAGAGTCCCGTGGTAAATGCAAAGACGAAGAGAGGCCCGGGGAAGTGTATTCTTCAACATTAGTGGGTTGGAGCTGTAAATGGGGCTGCTGCCTTCCAACACGAGCCTTTTATTTATAGTTTATCAACTAACCTGAGCGGGCCAAAGAATGCATGTGTAAATCTCAAAGGACAGTCCCGGCACTGTTAGAGGAGAATAACAACCAGATCACACACACGTGCGCGACACCGTTGAGAGTCACTAGTAGTGTATCTCCCAGCTCCGAGGTCAGGATTCAGAGTGTACCATAGCCACTCTCACCAAGTGTCGAGGGCTAGGGGAGGAATGGATTGAGGTGCTGGCCCTAAAATTGACCGCTCACAGCCTAGCGCTCGGAAGCCCTGCATGTACTTTCCCGTCTGTCGTCCTCAGTTTCCGCCTTTGACACCCGCGAATCATGCATCACACATCATATCCTCCATCTCAAGGTTGGCATAATTCCTCTCCAAATGCGGAACTAGGCTTCAAGCGGCAGGGTCTCAGAGCTCAGGATTACAGGGGCAGAAAAAAAATGTCAAAAGAGGTCGAAGAAAAAAGTACTGGGACCAATCAATGACCACCGCAGGGGTCGCACCTGCAATCTCCTGATTACACATATTATCGGGGACAACCCGATATCGTAGTCAGACGCGATGCCATTTCGCCAGGCGGCCTTTGAAAGCAAAGATATGATACGTACGATAAAGTCCTGCACTCAACGAGCGAAGCCTCCTGTCCCCCCAACCATTGAGAGCGGAGAGGCTTTGCCGCCAAAACTCGAGCGAACTGGAGGTAAAAGGAAAACTTATATCGAGGAGGATATTATACATTGGCGAGAAAAAGATTCCCCTGCTATGTTGATACTGCTAAACGGGGATGGATGAATCTAAATATTCAAAGCGAGGGGGAAAAGGGTCTGAAACAATGTAGCGAGAAACGTAGTGCCATAGGGGCAAAGGAAGCCAACGAGAATGAGAGAAAAAGTGTTCAATTCGAACCGGCTCGGAAGGAAGAGCGAAGATACCGACTTCCCACTAAACGCTCATCCATGCGACAAACACATTCCCCACCCGCCCCTCCTCTTCTTCCCTTCGTAGCACAGGTGAGCAGAAATGAGTGGACCCAGTACCCAGCACAAGAACCAACACAATTCCCGACCCTCCTTTCTTCCCACCGAGGAAGAACACTGAGCATCAAATCAAATACGCCCACCTCAACGTTCCACATCTTTCCTCTCCACCCGAGCCGCCGACAAAAGCCGAAAGATGGCAGTCGTACAGCGATTTCCTGGTCCTCATCACAGGTAATTGGTGCGCTGGGGGTGCGGGAGAGAGCGTGAGGTAGAATATGGCTGGATAGAACCGGAAAGCAATATAATGATAAGTGAAAGGAGTATTCGAATTACGACGGCAAGTAGGGGAGACCGTTGATTTGAGTATGGAGGAAGGGGCTATCTGTATTGTTCCGAGTAGTGCCCAAAAAATCGCCACGAAAGGACGCTTGAACTCGGTAACGCAAGAGACTACGATGCCAGACGGAGAGGTAGATCGCGAGCTTGGAGGGTTCTTACACCGAACGTGGTGGCAACTATTTGCTTGCCGGCAGTGAAAGGACGATGGAGGCGATCCTCTTTGATGAGGTTGGTGATCTTGAAGACGCAGCTGGATCGACAGGAAAGCAAGATCATCAGAGACGTGAGCAGAGAGAAAATGAGCAGTGCGTACCATCCATCCATTAAGGCGCCCTCCAAGCCAAGGCGTCCCTTCCTTGTTCATTCCGACCATTCCAAATTGAAACGGTGCCCGTAGATCGCAAAGATCGCAAGTTGTACGCGTCATCCTAGGTCACTGGAAGACATATGATGGTGGTCTGATGAGACGAAGAGGCAGGGTGCATGCCATCGACCAACGCTAGGCATACATCCTGGCAGACATTGTTTGGCCCTTTGAACACTTGGCCGTGACTGAAAAATGACGAGCAAGATCTTTTCGATACACTTGAGAAGCGGGTGGAGACCCTGTGAAGCAGCCAGCACGAGCGTCACTGACGAGGTGAGCCAAAGGTGGGTATGGGCATTGGGGACGTATAGACCGTCCGCAGGTCAAGCTGGGGAAGATGTATAGAGTCTTCCGTCTAAAGACATTTTGACGATCTCGATGGTTTCGTGTAGTTGACGTTCACGGAGGATCTATATGTTCAAGAAAGCCAGATTGTAAAGTCAATTATCATTGATAGGAGAAGCAGAAACTTTACGCACCCTTGGTCACCCACCGAAAATTGTCACCTCTTTTCCGGGTACAAAAACGAAGTAGGTGGAGAGCGGAATAGGATGACGTTTTTATTAGCGCAAAGAGATCTAGCGCATAGAGAATTGCAGACGTACAGGATGGTGCAAACTCATCCTGAATCACTCATGATAGCGAGTCAAAGTCCAAAGCGAAGTCATGGCAGTCAGGGAAAAAGAAGGTTGTCACCTGCGTAACAAGGAGTCGGCATTCGCCGGCGGTAACATCCGTGTATGATTCAGTCTCCGACTATTCATTTTGCTGCCGCCGATTCTCTACCACCGCTGTACCTGCTGTTTATCATCTATTGGCCCATGAGCACTCGCTCGTCCTTCCGATGACCGATCCCCCGCTCCCTTGTTCATAAACCAGCATCTTCGTTCAAAGGGGAGAGAAATCGCGTTGCTAAATGCATGGCGCGATTGTTACATTGTACAGTAGCAGGACGATTCTCAGGTCAAACAAAATAATGATTCGGATGACGTGTCCAGCCGTTAACGACTTTGTGATTAGAATAACGTTGCTGATACTATCCCTTCTGGAGATCTGGTCTTGGAACTACACGTTCCGATGAATCTATTTACATAATGCGGAATGGAGTGGTGAAGTCGCAACAGGTTTGTTCCCTATACTAGCTCCTTTGCTCAGCGAGCTCACAACCAGCTTCCCTGATTTTGCATCCACTATATCTCGTGTTCTTAGGCCTCCAAATCCGACTCCCCAGTTTCCCGAGCGGATTGAGCATTGTTGTGATGTTCGCGACCTATATATCGATAACGGTTGCAAGGGAGCGCTCGTGGTCCCGAATAATGGTTGCTATGCATGTTTTTTTGTCGCGGATTGCTATCTCGAGAGACACTCGGACAATAATGAGGGCCGACGCAATTCCCTTTCCAATCATAAGTTATGCTATTCTAGCGCCTGAGCAGCTACACACTCACCATGACATACACCAGGGAATCGAAGGTGACTTCTACTAATGTTCGCGCGTTTTGATTCTCGGCGACGGTCCAGATCGGAGGTTGGCTAGACACCCCAAACACAAGTAAGACTATCGGGTACATCAAACCCGACTCCAGGCTGAGGCGTTCGATTAGGGGGCTTCTAAACATCCTTGAGGGGTGATGAAGACTCACGTTGCTGAGATAACCGTCTTGTACATTCTACGTGACTTGCTTTGGGGTGGTAGGTATTTGTTTACACGGCGAGCGATGAAAAGGATACGTCCCGCTTTGGTGTGTAAATGAGAGGTCCAACGTGAGCATGTGCCAGCAAGCTCACCAACGAGCAAAGTCAAGATGACGTTTGTAGCGCAAGTAAACAAACCGAAGGATACGAAGAAGAAGGGATAGTCGCTCATGCTAGTTACGACTGCTAAAATACCGAGTCCTAGTCAAGCGTCAATCTTGAACCTGCTCCCGAGCTGTGACTAAATGACACTCACCGAGAGATAAAAGACAGAGGAGACTGGGTCCTAGTATAACCCATCCATTGCGGTTCTATACGAGGTAGCAACGCCATAGCTAATCGAATTTTCGTTTAGTTGAACAACTACGTGCAAGGGCAGCATACTAGAACCCAGCTCACCATGATAATGTCAGTCACCCCGCTATTCCAACCCAAAGCACCATTAGCAGGCGGTTTCTTCCTACCCAAATGGATGTACTCACTTTGCGATGATGGTGGACATTGCCGCCGCAATCCTCATAGATATAAGAGAATACCTATCGTGTCAAGTCAACACCTGCGCAGGAGCGTTTCACAGAGATGTATTCAACTTACCAGTCCTGCCATGGGAAGTCATTATCACTTAGCTCCAGGTGTACCTCGTACCAAGCGGGATTCTCGTACATAGCATATTTGAGGCCAAATCCGACGGTTGCAGCGATATATATGGCGGTAATCAGGGCGCAATGAACCCAGTGACGATCCTGTTTCCGGATGAAGAGAATATACATGCATAGAGCACAGAGGACAGTGTGTACACCTGAGGAAAGATTAACAAACGTCGGCCTCAGAGCAGCATAGGGGACCTTGAAAACCATAAAGTACTAATCCAACCTAGTTGAACCATAGGCCGTTAAGACCGGAAGAAGCCAGAGATGGATTTTGGACGTACGGTGCTCAGAAGCTGTATTGGGGGATCCATGCAGCATTTAAATTCAACCTCGGGTGGGTGAGTTGGGGAGACTAAAGGTCCACTGGGGAAGGACGCGATATGTTTATCACGCTCCCACGAGTATAAATATTTTCGCAGTTTCCATCTTACCAAACTGTCGTAGTATTCAAGGTCGGCAACTCAACTAGGCTGCCGTTGGAGCGAAACTTTATCATATGTCCGTACAACATCTTTGATATACGAGGTGTCATTGCCATTTCAAGTTGCCTAATTTCCGAGAATTCACTTGCACCCGAAACCTTCTACTTGCACGGCGCACCTGGACCTTTTGATGTTGATACCATCAATGTCTTGATCTTCACGGGTACTGTCGTTGATATAAGACATTAGCCTGAGTCCGATTTCAACTCGGGAAGGGTAGCAGTGTGATAGATGAACACTTACTCACCAACGGGTTGGAAGTGAGCAGAGGAACGAGGATGTCGTTGCGTATCATAGACCACTCGGGATAAGACAGAGCAATCAAGGGGATACGTCGGCGGTGATGCAAAATTATCCCCTGAGATTCTCTTATGCATTTCTGCAGGTTCAAATCGACTCGGGCTTTACAAATATGCCCGTCAGGAAATGAGAACCTCCCAGACAAAGATGGCTGTTCGTTCTCGCAGCCTGGAGGAGATCCGAGTTTCACAGAAGATTAGATATCATGATGTCTCAAGGCAAAACGAGCGACACAGGACACGATACCCTCAAGAGCTGTGAGAATGTGCATGGCGAAGCGGTAAAGGTGGATATCTGAGCCATCAACTTGATGTGGGATGAATAATATGCTTGTATAGTACGACGAGATTGACGGGTTATAAATCATCAAGATATAGGATATGCCTAGTGAAGGCAAGCAGTGAAGATAAGGGCAGAGGTACAGGCACAGAAAGAGAATGACCACGCATGATCAACTTACTGACCGCAAACTCAACCTTGAGGGCAGGCGAGCGGGTGTACGTGGCACTGTATCAGGTTGCCTCGATTTAGGACCAGCACGACGGAAGGAACTATGAGTTCGGCAGGCGCGTTGACCGCAAGTGAGGAGCATAGTCAGAAGACCTCGGGAGTCATCAGTATAAATTTCCTTTCCAATGTTGATTGATATGATGATTTCACGTCCAGTCGTCAACATGAGTTACTGTATATTCAACCTCAACAAGCCTGTTTACTCCGAGACGTAGCTAGACACACTGACTCCTGAGATCGCGTTCACTACTTCTCTGTGCCTCGTGCCTCCAAGTCCGCCCGCACAGTGTCCTGACTAAGGCGAGCCTTATAGTGAGTTTGCCGACCTATGTCGATAGCAGTCCGAGCTTCCGGACCTGCCAGGGAGAACTCTCGATCTCGGTTGATGGTTTCTATAAAGGTTTTTTCATGAATAGCAATCTCAAGGGAAACTCAGACAATTATTAGGGCCGAGGCAATCCCCTTTCTAACAGTAAGTTACGCCATATCAGGGCCTGGACAGTTGGGCGCTCACCACCGCATACACCAAGGCATCAAAGGTGGTATCAACCAATTATGTACTCTGTCCTATTCCACGTGAGCAACGTTCGTAGAACGGACACCGGCGCATATGTTAGCAAAGCAGCGGGGTATATCAGTCCTGATGCCAGGCTGAGGTTGTAGAGATCTGTTAGAGTGCGGCTTTGACTTCGAAAGTTCAAAGTACTATGACGCCTATCATCTCAGGATGAAAAATGTATTTAGACTTCCTACTAGTAGATCATAGAAGCAAATCACCGGCAAAAAAAGTTCGTTGCAAAAAATGCTAACTTGAAGTTTCAGAGGACAAGCCCGGTACCGTTGCGATCGCCGGTAATTGATGATCAGACACTGGCAGAAAATCTCACTGATCGAAGGTCGCGGCGTTCCAAAGGTCTAAAGCGAAAGACCGAAGTTCGAGCGCCCACCGACTGGACCAGTTGAGCAAACTCATGGAAAAAGATCGAGACTCGGAGGGCCGGAAGAACTCGCCACATCTTTAGAGGGCTTTTATAGCATGTACTGGAGGTAGAGAAATGTCAAGAGAAAAATAGATTTATCGGAAAAGAGACCGTATGACCACCGCAGGTCTCCTGATTACGGTGCCTATCCATACTTAATATCGTAGTCAGACGCACGCCATTTCGCCAGGCGGCCTATCTACAACAACCCCATCGATACAATTGGTAATGAGAACAATGGCCGTTCCAAAACCCAGTGGGCTTCGAAAGTGTAAAAATCCCGGCACCGTGTCTCGAATAAGGAACCACAGCAGTAAGATATGTGTGACAAGCGACCACCACCTTGCTAACCCGGCATTCATGGGATAAATACTGGGTGTCGGTCATCTCTAAACCATCGGTAGGCATTGTGGCGTGTGGTGGGACTTGACTCAAGGTTCCCACACTGGGTGCAAAACAATATAATACATGTTGCTTTATTCAAACTTTATGTTGAAATTATCCTAAATTTTGCGTTTTTTAAAATAAATTCAACATAAAGTTTGCATAAAGCCACGCACATTATATGATTTTGCACCCAGTGCCAGGCTCGACATTTGTATACTTGACTTTCTTTTTGTCCATCAATGTCAGCTTGACAAATACCATAAAGCAGAACAGTTCACAGCCGAGCGATATGATCCCGGGGTCTAACCACGATGAGTGAGGTTTATGTTCATGATTGGGAGACTGCAGGCTTGAACCTACCAGTTCGGTTTTCTTGGTCTTTCGTAATGGTACTAAGTGGTCAATCGAGTCAGTGGTGTTTCTGAGGCTAAACGGGCCAATATATGGTGATGATATCTGGGACATGATGAACCCTATAACGGTCCTACTCCACAGCCACCTTCCCTCCAAAATCGGGGCAAAATCCTTGAGGCTCCTTAGGGCCTCTACCTTAAGTTTTCACCCTCAAGTATGCCGCTCAAGTAGTAGATCTCAAAATCAGATTCAACTTGAGTATCACCTTGACAAATATCTGAAGGAATGACTTGAGGAAATCTTGAGAATGACTTGAGCAGAAAACTTGAGATTCACTCTGTACTAATGTAGGTAGGGAACTTGAGCAAAAATTGAGTAGGGAATAAATAGCCTTGAGAGAAGAAGTCAAACTTGAGTGTACATAATGTTGAACATGTGATTACCATGTGATACACTTTATTGACGTGTTGTTTACATGTCTATTATTTATAGACTCTTTCACTATGACACTTGCACTCGTATGAAAGATCCTGTACTTACTCAGACGGACTCTGTAGTTAGTCAGTACTCACACCTTATCTCTATGGTTTATAACAAGGTTCAGCTTTGCACCCAATAGCGTTCAAAGCTGACTGAGCTTTCTCTCTAGATTACTTAGATAGAAAGTTAGTATGACTATGCCTACTTACTCACTCTGCTCTTCGAGCACTTATGCTTACTGATATGCAATATGTACCATATGCTATATTCTCACTTACCTATGTTCTATGACTCGTAGATAGACAAGGACTCTTGTATAAAAGCTGGAGACTTTGCGTCTCAAAGCTTCAGGACAATCTACTCAATTATCACCTCTAGCAAGCATCTACAAGAACACAAGAATTCTCTTATAGTCAATATGTGAGGTTTTAGTTTCATCTCACTGTGCATTTAACTATGCTGGCTCAATACATAAAGTATGGACTTGAGCAAAGAGGAAAATGGACTTGAGTGAAGGAAAATGTGGACTTGAGCAAATGATAAGGAGACTCAAGAGTATAAACATGAGTAAAGGAAAGTATAAATTTGACCAATGAATTGCCACAAAGTGGGTGCATTGACTTTTTATCCTCAGAGTCCCTTCCAACTTGGCATCCCAGAGCTTTGTATACACCTGAAGATGGAGTGCTTAGGGTTCATGAGGACAGAAGTCATTTGTTGCTGTGAGTCTCTTTTTTGTCTCGATTCTCATTTGTTTCTGAAACTTGGACAGGTGGGACGGAACATGATGAATGGTTTGGGTTAAATGAACACCTATTGATATAGTGGCAGCTCTAACACAATGTATAATTTTGAAGCACCATAATGTATAAACCAGCCCTCTCCTCCACTCTGTATCTCACTGAAATGTAGCGTAGAAAGGAAGAAATAAACAACAACGCAGGATACGCACTTGCTGCTGAGTCACCTACTGGTACATGTTCCCTCTCTGTCTGTCTGGTTCAGCTACTTACAACCTCTCCACAGTCAACAAATATGTCGTCCTGGCCAGAAACCGGCCCAACCCAAGTAAGCCCTGCACGTTGTGCAGTGCTCACATCGAACAATGGCAGCCCTCACTATGCAGTGTACTCGCCGCTCCTATGTATTCACACAACAAATACAATATATGTTTTGTTCTACCCTTTCATGTGTGTTCGCCCAACCTGACTTGAGACAAACCTTGAAGCATTGTTGAGCGCGGCTTGAGTGAGTTTGAGTCAGCTTGTTTACTCCCTCAAGGTCAACATTGAGGTACCCTTCACACATCAGTGAAACGGGAAATATATGAGAGGCATGGGGCGCATGGAGGCATGGATAATCTACCTCCTCCATGTGGCCCATACCAATTTCCGCAAAAAACGTCCATACCTCTGAGGGAGTATGGAAGGTATGGAGGTATGGACACTCAGTCCATTTGCTCAAAGCCTTATTATTGCTTTAGTAATATCTTGATCTAGGATACAACACATGGTATTTTACTTATGAACGAAGTATGAAGCGGACTTTGCGCTTGTATAAAAAACAGACTTTTTGCATCACTTATAGGATCCCATGAGAAACTGTACAGTTTCTCGGGAAATTCCGAGTGGCTTGTCAGGACACCACAGACCCATCAATCTGTTGCTGATTGCCCGGCTGCGGACACTTTTTCTTCAATCTCATGAGAAACCATCAAGCTCGATGTTTACTCTCTTCTACATATGCCCAAAGTACTGTTGAATCCGTGGACTATAATTAGATCCTGGTATATCCGAAGTCCCGGTTCATACTTCCCGCCATTGTATTATGTGGGACAATGCATTCACTATTGTTCCATTCTTCATTGTTCTATATGCTCATATGTACAATCTCTATTGTCGTCCTTATATGGTATTTACTATTGTCTCTACATGTATATAAGCTCGTAGTTCTCTACTTGAATCTACAGTGTGCTTGAGCTTCTACGTCTCGCCTCTAAACTTCTTAAACTCCTCTCTGGTAAGTAGTAGTGTAGCCATGTTGTAGTCCTCTGCGCTAGGCGTCATGCCGGCTCATCAGGTTATGGGCCCCGGTTAGCCCGACTACAATGACGAGCGCCTTGAAGGCTGCTGTCAACGACGAGCGCCCCTAGGCTGCTGTCATCGGCTAGCTAGGCTAGACCTGCATGTTGCCATCGACCTCTTAATTGAGTGTTCGATCTATGGCATTGATGTATGTCTTTCGATGACATCGGATCTAGAGGATCCAATGCTCCTCGTTGAGCATAGCGCCTTGATGGCTGCTCCCTGTGTTGATTAGACGCATGCTGATGCTGTCTTTTCTAGATCCAACACCAAACAACCTAACCTCTTACTATCATGTTCGACGTTAAGAAATTCTTCTCTGGTCGCTTTGACGGCACTGGATTCTGCCAGACCTATCATGGCAAAATGGAAGCTGTTACCAAGGCTCAAGGCCTTTACCATCATCTTATTGGTGCGGCTAAGAAGCCAATGTACCCTCTGGGGGATATCATTCCGACCATTACGGTCACTCCTTCTCCTGGTGCGGCAGCTACGCCAGCAGCTGCACCTGCAGCTGGCGAAGAACCTGATCGGGCAGAACCAACTGAAGCCCAGATCACGGCGTATAATGCTGCGCTTGAAGTGTGGGAGGAGAAAGACCTCCAACTCCTGGGTATCATTCAGTTGACCTCCACCAAGGAAGTCTTTGAACAAGTCAAGGACATGGACGCTGCCAAAGCCTGGTCTACCATAAGTCACACGTATGGTGAACCCACTCTCTCTGCCATTTATGGCGACTTCGTCAAGCTTGTGTCCTTCTGGCTCACTACCAGCCATCCTCAGGCTGGCATCGCCAAGTTCAAACTGTACATTGAACGACTTGCCGAGGTTGGAGTAGTCCTCCCTGAGTTGATCAAAGCTCTTCTTCTTATTGCTGCCATTCCTCCTGAATGGGATGCCGCTTCCTCTAAATGTCTCCATGACTATGTCAGGGATCCTGCAGATGATGATGCCCTCACCGTCCCGGACGTTCATGAAGCCATTATGGTTGAATATGAACATCAGAACCCTCAGCTTGCTAACCGCCTCTCTGCAGTCAAGCGTGCTGGCAATCGCGAGCCATCCTTTGGTCAGCAGCAGCGTCCGCCGCAGCAATGTCAGCAGCGCAGACAGCAGCAGCGTGGCCAGCAGCGTCAACAGCAGCAGCAGCAACACCCCTCTTTGAACCAGAACAACGGTAAGAAGAAGAAACAGCAGCAGCGTGGTACCCGCGGTGGTATCAACCAGCATCAGGGTCCTGGCAACGCTGGCAGTAACAACGGTGGTAACAATCGGTCGCATGGTCACTCCCATCTGGCATCCTATGCATCCATCGTAGCTTCCCCCGCTCCTACCCGTCCTTATTCCTCAATCACCGACTGCAGGAAACGCATCGCGTTGAACGTGGTCAACAACTCCTTGCGTGCTGAGATCGCCAGCGTCCCTCCTGTTTGCGCTATGGGATCACCGCCCCCAGCTCACTTCACCGGTCACTGGGACAAGTCTTGCGACAGCACTGTCCCTCAGCCAGCTGTCAAGAAGAACCCGACTGCTATGCAGTCCTTCACCGGCTTCAAACCGTCTCAGTCAGTATTTGATGATGTCCATGAAGTGCGTTCCCTTGCTGACAGACTTGGTGCTCCTAAGACGGCATGGTATCTCAAACCCTTTGAACAGATTGTCACGTCCGCCACCAATTGTTTGCTCCAGGATCATATCTCGAAGCCTGGTTCCTCGTCCAAGCGAGTTCTGGAGGACGATTCGGAAGATGAAGGAACCGGACGTCCTTCTTCTACTTCTTCTAAACGCTCTCGCAGCGTTGATCCTGATGAAGATGTAGAGATGGACTGGGGATCTGACGACAGTATGGAAGACATGACCTCTCTATTCGGTAATGATGTTGACAACAATATTGCTGAAGCTGCAGGGGTTGAGGACGTCCCAGATGATGTCTCTCTTGGATCATTCCACGATGACAGGCAAGTACCATATCTTGACCTGCTTTCCCAAGCTGATGCAAACCTACAGCGCTGCTCTCAACTAGTTGGTATCAGTAGTGTGCGCGGTAGTCGTAGTGATCTGGTGATATGGTAGGGCACGGCTAGTGTCCTCTCAAGTCACTCCTTTAAGCGAGGGCAAGGTTCGAAGGTCGAGAATCAAGGGTTAAGTGTCGAGGGTCGAAGGTCAAGTGTCGAAGGTCAAGTGTCAAAGGTCGAGGGTCAAGTGTCAAAGGTCGGGTGTTGAAGGTCAAGTGTTGAAGGTCGAGGGTTACGGTGGGCTTTCACTGGTGTATTAACCAAGTTGTTAAGCTAAGGAAAGGTTGTATGTACATTGGGCTTATATACTGGAATCTGTCTAGGTCCGGAGTCGCTCTGAGTCGTGCTGAGTCGCAGGCGTGTGAGTCGCTTGTAGTTGGACTGAGTTGTCATGGGAGTGGCTGGGAATGTCGTGTGAGTCGTTGCGGCTGTTCGTGTATTATGACTCAGGGTGGCATGTGGAGATGTCTGCTGGGCATGGTCTGGAGCTGTGGTCTGGATGCATAGCTCCACTTACTCCGCGGAGTCGTCTATAGAGATGTTTTGAATGAGTGGGAAAGGTTGGAAGGGATAGGTGAGTTGGGTAGGGAGAGGCGTCTATATGGGCACTTGTTGATGAGAATAGAGGTGAATCGTAACATCTGGCATCACTTGTACATTTTTGCAATGCTATTTCCACCCACTTTGTGGGTTGTACTCAATGTAAGGGAAAGAAAAGTGTGAACAACGCACAGGGTTGGCTCCTAGATTCTGGTGCCTCCTCTCATGTCACAAACGATATGAATGACTTCGCTGAATATGAATCACTTGATGGCCCTATTGTAAATACTGCAAATAAGGGCAACCCTATACAGATCAAGGGTAAAGGCACAGTCTTCATTAAGCATAATGTTGAAGGACATGACAGGAAACTTACTGAGCGTGTTTCGCGTCTCTATCCTGTCTATTACATACCACAATTGGATATACACTTGCTATCCATGGGAGAATTCCTTCAAGATGGTCTATCAATTCGTGGAAACGCGAAGAAATTGGCCTTCTACTCATCACAGCGACGACAGTTGCTGGTTTCCTACCCTCATATGCCTGGTCAAACCATTTATTGGGTACACTCGCGGAAAGCATCTGCTGAGGTTTTAATGACTAAGTCGGTCATTTACAACGTCGACTACGATATTGAGCACAGACGCTTTGGGCATCCATCGGATAAAGCCCTGAATAAAGCTCGGAAACATATGCAAGGTTTCCCACTTGACCTTAAGATGCCTACTAAGAAGACACCTCTGTGTCGTGGTTGTGCTGAAGGCAAGATGCATGAGAAATCGTTCCCCAACTCTACAACGAGAGCTTCTAAACCGTTTGAATGCATACATTTGGATCTGAAGTCCTACCCAGCTGAATCGTATCACCGGTACAAGTACTACATCTCTTTTCTCGATGACTGCACATCCTACGTTTGGACCTCCAAGCTCAAGACGAAAGATGAGGCAGTACCCGCTTTGAGGGACTTCCTAACTATGGTCAAGATGCAATTCAATGCTGTTGTCAAGACCTGGATGTCTGATGAAGGGGGAGAGTACAAAGGAGATAAGTTCGATGCAGTACTGAAAGAGTATGGGATCCAAAGGGATCAAAGCATACCGTATACACCACAACAAAACGGTTGTGCTGAACGATTCAACAGGACTATTCATGAGAAGTCTGAAGCTCTTTGCTTTGAAGCCTGTATGCCTCAGTCCTGGTGGGAATTCTGCCATGTGCATGCCGTCCACCTCTATAATCGCACTCCTGTGCAACGTTTGAACTGGCGAACTCCGTTCGAAATGCTTTACGGCAAAGCACCTGATGTTTCACATCTCCGAGTTATGGGTTGTGCAGCCTATGTCTTCATTCCTGAAGATCGTAGGAAGAATAAGCTCGCTCCTAGCAGTGAGTTGATGACTTTCATTGGCTACCAGGATGGGATGAAAGGCTTCCTGTTCATGCGAAGTAATAATTCCATATTCAAAGGTAGCACTGCACTGTTCGATGAGACGCTGTACAATAAGTGTCCTGATGCCAAAACTCGTGGCTTCACACCTGTCGGTAGTGAACCATTTACTTTGGGTGAAAATCCCAACATTCCTTCGGAAGATGAAGACTCTGATGACGACGGTTTTGATACTCCATTGCCGGATCTCAGACGTCGCTCTGAACCTTCTAAGAGATCAGAACCTCAGGTTGACGAACCTGCAGGTGGCCCTGCGCCAGGGGATATGCCACTCCCTCAATCTGGTCCTCCGACGCCTCCAGGCAAACCCGCTGTTCCTCTGCCTGCACCAGCAGATGGTCCACGCCGGTCTTCGAGGCAGCGGAAGGGTACAACGCAACCTGGTAACATATTTGGTGAACAGTAGAACCCAAATAGACCCTCAGATATTGTTCGTGACTTAGAGAATAAGAATACTTGGAGAAACGTCACTGGAGACAAAGAACCTTCACATCCAGTTGATCGTCCTAGCTCTTTGCAATCTAGGAAGAGCAAAGGTGGTAAAAAGGGGATTCCTGGTCCACTTCCGCCTCCGCCTGCTCCAGAACCTAGTGGAAGCACCACTGAGTTGCATGAGGAAGAAAGTGTAGTCAAA
Source organism: Marasmius tenuissimus (assembly GCA_029532415.1). Lineage (NCBI taxonomy): Eukaryota > Fungi > Basidiomycota > Agaricomycetes > Agaricales > Marasmiaceae > Marasmius > Marasmius tenuissimus. The sequence goes on from JAQOTA010000061.1 coordinate 400,368, forward strand.
AGACTGACCCAAGAAGGGGGAGTAGGATTCGTGATTTACCTGTTGAACAATGCCATTCCAGTTCACGATTCGCTTCCAACGTCCGATACTCCTGATTTCTCTAATATCAGAGAGTGGACACTCCGCGATATTCTAAAGTTGCCTGTTGAGCAACAGAAGGAATGGAAGAATGCTTGCCACGAAGAACTTGAGGCACTTCGTAAGCGCAAGGTCTTCAAACTCTGTGACTTGCCTAAAGGTCACAAAGCCATCAAAAATAGATGGGTCTTTGACGTTAAGTTGAATGGTCACAAGAAAGGGAGACTTGTTGCCAAGGGTTTCTCTCAGGTCGAAGGTGTCGACTTTGATGAGATCTTCTCACCAGTTGTTCGTTATGAGACTGTTCGTATGATGCTTGCTCTCGCAGCTCTCAAAAACCGGTACATCACCTCTGTTGATGTTAAGAACGCCTTTCTTTATGGCGATCTTGTTGAGGAGATTTACATGGAGCAACCTGAAGGCTTTAAAGTCAAGGGCCAAGAACGTAAGGTACTACGCCTGCGTCGTGCATTATATGGACTGAAGCAAGCTGCCCTTGAATGGTGGCGAACCCTTAGCTCATCCATGGAAGTTTTGGGCTTCAAACATCTAACTTCCGATGCTGGACTCTTCATCTGCAAAGATCCGAAGAGTGGTGAAGTTGTGTATGCGATCATATATGTTGACGATGCACTCTTCATGGGTCCTAACAAAGCTTTTGTTGATAAGAAGAAAGCCAAGTTCATGGCTCGATGGGAATGCCGCGATATGGGCAATGCTAGTGAGTTTCTCCGCATGAGCATTCGTCGCAAAGGCAATAAGATCATGATTGACCAGAAGGATTATCTGAAGAAAGTCCTTGAACGTTTCAGGATGCAAAATGCGAAAGGTGCTCCTACGCCCTTACCTGCTGGCTATGTGCCAACTCCCAACAATGGTCCAGTCAATCCTGCCATTCACTCCAGATTCCAGTCTGTGATTGGGTTGCTTCTGTACATTATGCTGGGCACACATCCTGATATTGCCTATGCAGTTACGAAGCTTTCCCAGTTCTCTTCTAATCCAACGAAGGAACACCTCGATAAAGCTCTGTATATCTGCCGCTATCTTGCTGGCACATCAGATTATTCACTCGTCTATGATGGTAACTCTGATGGAGGTCTTCTTGCGTTCACAGACTCGGATTGGGCTGCCAATCCTATCAAACGCTGTTCGATCACTGGCTACTTTTTTAAGTTAGCAGGCAGCATCTTCTCATGGCAATCACACGCCCAGAAGACTGTAGCTCTTTCTTCCACTGAGGCTGAGTATATGGCACTGTCGGATTGCAGTTGCCAAGCTTCCTGGATAAGATCGCTACTCTCTGAACTTGGAATCAACTTGGGTCCTATTCCAATCTGCAGAGACAATCAAGGCTCTATCTTCATTGCATCTAATCCGGTTCAAGAACGCCGAACCAAGCACATCGATATTCGATATCATTACATTTGATCGTGTGTTGAAGATGGCAAAGTCGAGTTATTCTTTATTGAAGGAGTCTATAATCCCGCAGACATGTTTACGAAGAATCTCAGACATGAGAAGTTCTTACAGTTCAGAGATCACCTTGGACTTGAATTCTATTTGTCCACTTGATTCGCTCAGATGCGCTTTTCAGCTGCACTTAGTGAGGGGGTGTGTTGAATCCGTGGACTATAATTAGATCCTGGTATATCCGAAGTCCCGGTTCATACTTCCCGCCATTGTATTATGCGGGACAATGCATTCGCTATTGTTCCATTCTTCATTGTTCTATATGCTCATATGTACAATCTCTATTGTCGTCCTTATATGGTATTTACTATTGTCTCTACATGTATATAAGCTCGTAGTTCTCTACTTGAATCTACAGTGTGCTTGAGCTTCTACGTCTCGCCTCTAAACTTCTTAAACTCCTCTCTGGTAAGTAGTAGTGTAGCCATGTTGTAGTCCTCTGCGCTAGGCGTCATGCCGGTGTTGAACATGATGGATATCATGTGATACACTGTTGACGTGTTGTTTACGCGTCACACTATTTATAGAGCTACGCCTCTAGAACACTTGCGTCCTCATGCAAGTACTACGTCTCTGTCTACGTATCTTACTACGTACATCTAGTTTCATCATATATGACACTATAGACAGTCACTATCCAATAGCATATGTAGAGCCTCCAATACATGAGGCAAACACGACTATGCTCACCAAGCATACTACCATTCATGGTAGAAGTACTTACACAGTACTAATGTCTTTTACGCCTTTAGGGCCGAATACCTACTTCTAGTAGTAGTTTCAGTTAGTGTAATACTCATTACATGTACCAGAAACTTATGTATAAAAGACTAGACGAAAGGCCTTAAGCCTTAGGACAATCTACTCGATTATAACCTCTTCTCAAGCATCTCAAGACTACAAGAACACTCTGTGTATTACCCATGTGAGGTTTACTTCGTTATACCCACTGTGCACTTTAACTATGCTGGCTCATCAGCCGGCTCATCAAGTACGTGTCTCAATGTCCACTCGAATATCCATTTGTTGACTTTGCTGATACGAATCCAAAGTAATTCTTCAGGATGTCAGTGTTTCAACATATATCAATATTGGCTCAAGGGACGACTTGAACCACAGAGAATTCACAAGTACGAAATGGTGCGCAATTGTTTTTTGCAGTTTTTTCTTTTCGAGGCTCCTGATTCGCTGACAACATGTGAGGTTTCGACAGTATCTATGCTCAATCAGCCCCAAGGTTATCGACTCAGCCGCCTTTGCATCATCAAATTGCGTTGTCGAGGTGATGGTAAGTGTGTTCCACCTTGGTTGGTCAAGTGACTGTATTTATTTCCGATAATTAGGACCTACCAGCGCAAGCACAAAGATAGGAGATGGCTGTGGTCTTGTGGGCAGATTCAATGAGGTGTAGTCTGGTGTAGTGGTATTTGCTCTATGTATAGTGTAGTTTTGTACCTGTATGTAATATGGAATAAATTCGTTCATTTCTACTTCCTAGCTGGCATTGACGTATGGGGACGCATGGAAGGATTGCACGAGCACCAGCTGCGATCATGGCTGGTACGGATGCATGGAGAGCATAGAGCCGGATTGTCCGCTCCATGCATGCCCCCCCTGCTCCATACTGGTATGGCGGAGGTATGGAACGGCATGGATCCATACCTCCATGCATTTCCCATTTCACTGATGCAGTTTGAGTTGCCTCATCTACTCCCTCAACATCGACCTTGAGCCACCTCGTTCACTCCCTTAAGTTTGACTCACTCGCTCCCTCAAGTTCGACTCAACCGCGTTGCTCAAGGTTTTCTCAGGTACAGCTGTCATCGTGTTGTAATAAGGTAAGTACGAGGTAAGGAGAAAACTCAAGTATTTTGCCCGGTTTTTGAGGAAACCTCGCCTTGATTTCCAATCGTCCCGTTTCTGAGGCAGAGAATATAATTGCACGGCACGTAGAGAACGAATTCATAGGGAGTGTTCCAACAGATCGGTATCGTCGGAAACATGGCATACCGTACAAGACCGACCCGACCCGGAATCTTAAAGTGTCAAGGCTGGAGTTCAAATTTGGACGCAACGTGATCCTGAGTACACAGCTCTGGATCTGAGTCTCTATGTTATTTGATCAAAAAGCGAGGTGCTGTTAATCTCTTGGAGGAGGGGAAGGTCGTGCCTCTCATAGGCACAAGTACACTTCTGCGCAGCTCACAGACTTCAAGTACAGCAGACGATCACAACATTGAAGGCGCCTCATCCTTAATCAACCGAATAGAGGCTTTTAGTGCTTCGCAACGAGGGCACCCAAGACAACAGCCACTTGATATGTCGACAGGAGATGAAGAGCCGAGTCAAATCATTTCAGAAACATCCCCCAAATCGATGCTAGTCTATTATCCGAGAACTTTCCAAACAGAAGGACAACAGAGCCCGCCAGCACTGAAACCTTAAAAGAAGAGCGACTACCCATCTGCCACTTTCAATTCTAGAACTAGAACTAAAAGCACCCGGTGAGACAGCTGAGGTCCCGAATCAAGTTCATTAGTCCTATTTTATTCATCGCCGTCATCGTAACAGAGTTGATAGTTTACCATGTAGCCGGTTACAATATCAGAGTGCAAATCCCGTACATTTCATCACGCTGAGAATCTCACAACCCTAATGAATCGAAACATAATCCGGTGGTGTAGGTCTCTCCAAGCCATTCCCTTCCAACGTTTCCAGTCTTCGCAGTATACGGGTTAACTGCGCCTGAATATCGGCCGTTGGTTGCTCTGTCATGCCCGCACTTGCAGATTCTAGGGGTTGGGCTCGTTGATCTCGGAGTGCCGCTGCCCGTATCTTGCGAGGGAAGGAGGATATCGAGGTAAAATTAGCTCCGTAAGGTAACGGCGTGATCATCGTCTCTTGTTTCTCTACATGGAACTTTGAGATTAACAGTGATACAGTAAGTAACGCTATGCAACTCACTTTGCTTGTTCTTACGCTTCTGGAATAGTACCAAAGCAGATAATAGACAGAGGGTCAACGCAAGCGCCCCAACGACGCTCCCAGCAATGACTGCTTTCGAAGGTCCTGGTGATGTAGAGGATAGTACTGAAGATGGAAGGATAGACGACTGAGTCGAAAGGTCTCCAGAGTCCGAGTTGTTATGTGAGTTCTGAGAACCACTGGTGTTGAAATTTCCGTTGAAGACCGAGCCATTGCCATCGTTAGTGATGTCACCACTATTCGTAACGGTGTCGAAATTGTGGGTTTCAAAACCTAGGGAGGAGGTTGAAGAGCTCCGAGTCGTTGTTTCAGTTGCACTGGTAGGATTTCGGAAATCAGAATTGAACAAAAGTGAGTAGGTTGCGTCGATCCCGGTACGATAAAGCATATGATCAGAAGCAACTCACGCGGTCGAGGCAGGGAAGATATCCATAGTTCTTCTCCGTTGGTGTCGAATGAGAGAGGTGTTTTGGTCGGGTAAGGAACAAACCACTCGAAGAAAACGTTAGTGTTATTAAGAGGGCGGTAGCAGTACCGCGAAGATAGCAACTCATCTTGGAATTCAGATCAATCTTTGAGGCACATATTTCGTAGCTACCATCTCGTCTCGTCCAGGCCTGAAACTAGTGGAGACCAAGAGGAATGGTGAGTAGTTAGGGGAAGTGAGCCAGGAGCGCAGGAAAATGACCATTATTTTTGGGAACGATGTGGTACTACCTGTCGCAGTAGACAGGCGGCTCTCGATCCGAAGTTTTTGATCAGACTCGGTCGGGTAATTCCCATTGTCGTCAGCTAGTATATGTATTGCTTTCATGAACAGTGATGGCCTATACTCGGAATACAGCACAGACAGGGAGACACCAAGATGTATTCAGTTTGGACGCAAATTGGACCACGACTGATCAAAGCTGAGTTCGACCTTCGTGCCAAAAGGCTCTTATCCGGTATGCGCAGCACACTGAATCCTGCCGTTGATGCCGTCGTCACAGGCGGCCCTTCTGGCGAAACTCAACGCCCTGCCTTTCTTGTATCCCGTTGCGAACTGATCACCCAACGCTACATCTCATACAAACGTTCACTCTCTCCGATCGCGTGGCACAGTTCTCTACTCCCGTCTGTAGAGGCCGTGTGATGTTTATCGTCGATGAGACGCATCATCGCGTTACCAGAAAAGGCCGAGGTCACACCTAAGATGATCCAGAGGAGCAGGAGCTGGACGAGTGTATTAAACAATCCTGGGGCGGAGGACACGTTTACCTATGAGCTCGAATCAGCCTTGGACCGGTTCAAACGCGGACTCAGCTCCCACGGTGAGCGGGAAGATCTAGCAAACTTACAAGGAAAATGCTTGGTTTGCCAACGGGTCTTCAGTTCAGCGTGGACGTCGATACGACACTCCACAGGCTCCTGTTTTCTGGATGCTCCTAGGATTTTTGACTCGAGTTGTGCCCGTGAGGGAATGGTGTCTGTCTTCCGCTCACGGTCAGCCATCGGACTTGTGTGGACTACTTTGGGTGTGGAGAGGATGTTTGACCCCCAAGTGGGCGAGATGGATGGGAGAGGGGAGTGGTATAGGTGCTTAAAGTGTCCCGATGGGTGCTTCATTGGGACGTGGAGTGTGTAGGTGGCTTTTCTCGTTCTTCGCCTTCAAGCTCACGTTTCTGACACTTGACACTTTCTATTCGGGTAGATCATTCATGCTTTCCAAGAAAATGCTACTGGCAGTCCCTTAAAGCACGAAGACGTACAAGACCAGATTGACAACCCGGTATTCCAGATCCTCAAGCCAGATGAGGTACGAGAGATGAACCTCAAGGACGACCGAGAGTGTTGGTCATGTGCCCGTTGTACTGTCAGCGCCGAACGACTTTGGACGAGGGAAGTTGTAGCGGAGCATTTGAGGAATAAGTGAGCGGTCTCTCTCTCATACACACCTCAAAGCCGCCTCACTGAAAGTTTTTTTTCAGGCATCGAATCCTGGAGCCGCGAGTTCCAGGGGACTTCTGTCACGCGGCTTCAGCATGATCTGGCAGGGGGCCTGACGAGGATTGACGCTCCCTAGCCACGGGTCCTATAGCAATGGTAAAAAGCGCCTCTTGGTTACACAGTTCTATTACAAACGACCCATGTCCGTTATCATGATACATAGCTAATATGTGATTGAGTAATTTGCACCCTTCCCAAGCGGCCAAAGAATTCACAGCGTGGTTTCAGGGGACAAGCCCAGTATCCACACACTGGCACTTGAAGTCACTCAGTCGAACCCGAATTTGCCCTAGCCGCCTCAAGGATTAGACAGAAGATATCACTCATCGAAAGCTGATGCGTTTCACAGGTCCCAAACGAAAGACTAAAGTTCGAGCACTCACCGACTGGACCAGCGAGAAACATCACTCGACCCGGAGCACCGGAAGAACTCGCCACATCTTTAGAGGGTTTTACAGCGTGTACCGGATGTAGAAAACTGTCAAGAGAAAAAATTGTAATAAAACCACCGGAAATGTATATGACCACCGCAGGGGTCGAACCTGCAATCTCCTGATTACAATCACTCTCCATACATGTTATCGTAGTCAGACGCGATGCCATTTCGCCAGGCGGCCTATGTACAACATACCAATCAATACCGATAGAGCTGTCAATAATGGCCGTTCCAAACCCAGCAAAGCAAAGCTCCGCCGCCGAACCTCGAGTAAACTGAGTCACAGAGAAACTAGAGCAGTAAGGGGGAGAGTGCGTGTGTGGATAAACCTAGTCAGAAAGAAGGGGTAGTATTATATTAACAACGAAACGAAGGAAGAAGAATTGACTAGATTGCCTTCGGAGGAAGTGGGTGGCGAATCCGATATCGTCAAACCATTTTCTCAAGTTCGCGATGCTTCCCATCATGAAAACATGTTCATGCCGACGACGGTTTCCGTCTATCCCATCTACACACCAACACACACATTCTTCCCCTTCCTCTACCAGCGATACCCGTAGTTCGGATCGAAAGAGCATCAAACGTAGGGCCGGGGGCAATCACGATGACAGGAGACATTATGATTGGGAGGGGGCCCCACAAGCCGAGACCAACACGAAATGCTTCTTCCGAGCACGAAGCATCGTGACTGGGCAACCAATCCAGCAAAATCAGTTCATGGAGTACGGCAGTTGGGATATATCCATGGGGTACTATAGCTGGAGGAGACCGCTGGGTCGGGGATGCACGAGCTGGAGATATGTGTTGCTCTGAAGCCCTGCCTTGGAAGGTAATCACAAAACTGCCGGGAGGGTACGCTAGCGCGAGAAGCCATGGCGCTAGGCCGAAGAGCTCGATGAAGATGGCGAACTCAAGGGGTTCTTCCTACGTCAAACGTAGTCGCACTCTCCGCTCGCAGATGGATGGTGAGAAATGGATGGTCCAGATGGCTCGAGTGTAGGAATCAAGAGGTAATCTTCGTTAATGAGGAACGTTGGCGGATTGGTCAACTAGGAGGTGCAGCTAGATAGACCATGAAAACGAGATCATCAGACAAGTGAGGAGAGACAAACTGGGAAGTACGCACAATTTGGCTGTCCATTCGAGCTGCTGAATTCCGAACAAGGCGCCCTCCAACGCACAACCCCCACTTCCTTGCCCTATCTGACAATCCCACCCTTGGCCACTGGAAGGAGAGTATGTCGTCGAACACCACCATGTATCGTCCCCGGTGTACGTCCTACGGCCACTTGAACGCTCGGCGGTGACCAAAAAGTAACCAGCAGGGTCCTTTCCATTATCATACTCGGAATACGGGTAAAACCCAGCGAAGCAGCACCGGTCCCAACAGGAGCATCACCGGATAGGCCTGCAATGAGCTTTCCTAGATGCCCGCGCGCAGTCTATTTGTGGGATGCATGCCGATGAATAATCTTTGGCGTGGAGAAATTGTGACGATTCCAACGTATTCATATGTTTGACATTATGAAAGGTTCTATGCAAATCCAAATCAGCCAAATCACTTAGTTGGGTATCAACTATAGGACGAACAGAAATTGTACGCGCCCATCGTTCACCCATCGAACGTATCAACCTCTTTCGAAGGGTACAAAAGCTGACATCGCTGGAGAGCGAAAGATGATGATAATTTCGTTAGCGAAAAGAGATCCAGGGCGACGATAATTGCAGGCGTACAGGTTATTGCAAAATTATTCCGAGTTTGCTCTTGATGGCGAGTGAAAGTCCAAAGCGAGGTCACGGCAGTCAGGAAGGAAAAGAAGTCTGTCACGGCTTGTCACCTCCGTAACAAGGAGTCGGCATTCGTCGGAGCACATCATCCACGTATAATTCAGTCTACGACTCTTTCCACCTCATCATCTTGAGCCTCGAGGTATTCAAGCTGCTCTGTTGTGAGCCATTCCACGCTTCCGTCGCTTCCCTTACAGATAAAGTTCCAAAAAACAACATTCGCCCACCAGTGCCTACAAGACAAAGGAACCCCGATCGTTCCCCCGAGCTCCTACGTAAAAATAAAAAACCCCCTTTCCCCGATTCTCGATTCTCACCCGATGATGTATCACCTAAATCGACTGACGCAAAGCCAGTCATCATGATATTCGACATCAAATCGTCATCCTGGGTCTCTCAGAGTTTATATAAACAGGACGGTCGCACCCAACAGTCCCAGCATTCCTACAACTCCCACTTCGAACCAAACCCAGTCTACCATGTCTTCCTCCAAATCTTACAAAGTCAGTCGTTCCCCCTTTCTTCAATCCTCACAATCATACTCACCGTCTCCACGCACAGGTTGGTGATCACGTCGAATACCAGGCCATCGGCGGAGGCAACGTCGAGAACTCTACCACCTCGGGTGTTATCGTCGATATCATCGATGAGAAACGGCCTGCTGGTGACACGGGCGTTCAAGTCAACGTAGGTTTCCTTCGAATCTCGTTCAAAGTAAAGAGAAGCTGATGATGTGGGTGTTATGGAGGCTTCCGAAGACGAACCCCGATTCTTGATTCGCAATGACAATGTATGTTCCCTTTTACTTCGTCATACACTCGTGCTCAACGTAAATTTTCTTGTGCAGACTCAAAAGGAAACCCCGTACAAGGCTGCTAATATTGTCGGAGTCGTTGAGAAGGCGTAAAAGTATATGTCATCGCTGATTTCTTGAAACCCTTTGTATTTTTTACCGCGCTCAATCGTAATGTACACTCAGTCTCTTCCAATCCCGAAAGGCTCCTCAGTTCGTGTTCTCACTCGCTTGCTGCTGAATCGGCTGATATCTACAACGCCGCACACCGTGTCTGGGCTGGAATCAACTTACCATCCCAAGTCTGAATTCATCCTCTCAACCCCAAAGTACGTCTAGCACGTTTCCCTCACCAGCAGCTCCCACCTCGTCTTCATTATCTCGATATTTGAAAGCTCCAGAAGGAAGCGGTACCCATTTCGAATCACGAGCTATACGTCCCTAGCTAGCCACCCAAACTAAGACACTGGTAGCCAGTCCCTGCGATGAGGTGAGGCTTCAAGGGGGTGTGGTACTTATATGATACAGAGTACAGACGTTCAGTCGGAACACTATTTCCCCCAGTAAGTAACCTTTGCTCAGCACAGAAGGTGAGAAACAAACGATCAGACTCGCGTGGAATCCAGATGATCCTAGAGAGAAATCCAGTCAAGCAACGTTGGTCAGAGTTACAAGCATATTCTGGTTGCCACAACGTGAGCTGTGTAACTCGCATCGTTAGAAGGAAAAGAAGGATATCTATACTACTTACGGATTGATTAAGAGTTCCAGGAAAGATACTCGGTGAGCTGTAGCGGCTTGCTAACTTGGTCTTGGATAACGAGCCAACTCCCGGGCTTAGGAGCTTTCTACTTATGGAGGCCTATACAAAGAGTTTACCTCCTGATTATGGACGTCGGGTTGGTTTGAGTGGAATCTGCATTCTCGGTAAATGCCGGACAGATCGCCGGCACATCACACAAAGTGTCACAAAGCCCTTAGCTTCCCTGGCTCCAAACCACCACCGTCCACGGAAGAAACCGTACTTCCGCTGAAAAGTTGGCCATACCCGACCCAGCCATCAATTAGATGGAACCTTCACCTTCTATGTAAATGACGGAGTCAGCACACTGGTAACGGAGGAACTTGAAGAGGGTGAGAAGACGAGTCCTTCCGTGCTGATAACTTTGGTTTGAGTGAGTACTGAGCACGAGTCCTTTCATGGGCTCCCGTGATTGATTATGAACCTCCCAGTGCAATCATCCAACAAGAACTTTTGTCCCTATTCCAACGAATAATGACGAAGTTCAGCCTTTTACTAAGTATGACTCTCGACGTGTACATGTTGTAAACCCCCTCTTTCCGCCTGACTCATCCCAGCTCCAACATGTTTTCGACATAGGTTTTGAGCTTCCTCCCTCCCACCAAAATTACTCCTTCCCTTCACCCGCGTGAATCCCGTGGTTCGCTCTACACCTTAACCTTTGTCTGGGTACCTGCTACCCCCCAAGCTATGGGAAGAGATGAACGAGGTATTGCCGGGGGTTACGCTCAAATTCAACATCTTCAATCTTCTATCGGAACCCAAAAGAAAGAAAAACCGTGTGAAAAGAGATTGATTGAGCGCGGGTACAAAAAGCAAGGGTACGTTCAATGACAATCTCCAGTCACGCCAGATCAAAACAACTTTATCCAAGCTCGTTCGCGTTCGCACAAAGGTGCAGGTCTCTGCGACTGCATACAGAGTCCCTCCATTTCTTACTGACTTGCTCCAACTTGGGTGGCAAGAACAGCGCAGGCTCCTACTCGGACAGGCCAGAAACTGTGCCAATGATGGGGAATTCGCCACGGAACACAGAACGTATCTGAGGAGCCTTATTGCCGCGGGTGTTTTGCTCTGATCTTCCTGAAGACCCGTCATTTTGTAACACTAGCCCTGTGGTCGTCTGCCCTCCAGCATGCAAGTTTATGTGACAAATGGATCAATGGACGGACGCCGAACCTCACAGATAAAAGGCCAATAGGTTTGCTGTGTATGTTCTTTATCTACCGGGCTTACATGTCCGCTCATCTTTTTTCCTCTCGTTCCAGTCTAAAAGGATGCGGGCTTTATGGACCCGGACAATGAGGGTATTTAGTATAGATACGACGGTCGGCCACAAACAGAGACGAGTGCGTACCTCTGCTTCATTCGTCGTCTACTTGTCTGTTTAGACCGAGGGTAAAGGCTAGCGGCCTATTACCCTTCGATGGTATTCGAGTATTCCGTCTGATATACGAGAGACCCCCGAGGTAGAACTATTGTCAGGCGTTCCTACTACGTAAAAACACCCCTTCTCCAATTGTTACTGGATGAATGATTGATGATGCATCACCTAGATCGAGTAACGCAGAGTCAAGCCCTTCAACTTCATCATGATCTCGTCGTATCGGGTCTTGCAGAGAGTATACAACGAGGATGGTCGACATTCGAAAAAACTACCTCCCAATTTTAAACTTCTCCCAGTCAAAGTTGAGTTTATAATAAGTTTATAATAAGTCAGTCGGGCCCTTGCGTTTAGTTTCCACGACTCACCTGTCAAGTACCAAGCCATCGGCGGAGGCAACGTTGAGAACTCTACCGCCCTACGTGTTGTCGATATCTATTGGCGAGAAACACTCCCGCTTGTGAATGGGGTGTTCAAGTCTATGTGACTGCCTTCGTGATTGAAGCTGGGATAACCTTTGGCTGACGACAACCCATTCACTTCAGGCTTATGGAAGATGAGCCCCGCTTCTTGGTTCGCAACAATAAAGTAAGTCCATTATACTTCATGTTGCGCGTTTCTCATCCTAATATTACCGTAGTTCCTGGCGTAGACTCAGAAAGAGACCCCGTACTACGCTACTGTACTTTCCAGACCCGCGCGGTCACGCCCGGTCAGGCCTCACGGGCAACGAGTAATGGGCACGGAAGTGTATAAATTCCACCCCGATTTCCTTATTCTACCGTCTATTTGCCCATCGAGATACTCAAATCGACTGACTCGCCCTCCACGTTCGAATTATCAGGCAATCTCTCATCATCAGCTGCATAAAAGAAATCCTTCGGGATTCTTGGCTCGCTGATGCCGTGCCTGCATATACAACAATGTCAGCCACCTAAATAAACGAAATAAAGGGTGAACTTCACTCACAGACCATCCAAATGCCTCACCATTTCCTCCTTTGTCGACAGCTCCGCAACGTTCAGAGTACAGTAAGCGCACAACCAGCATTTCCTTCTATCCTTCAAGCCAAGTTGGCTCACTTCATCGTCGCTGAGAATTCGAAAGACGGGATTATCAGTTCTCTGGTCCGCATGGGCTGTGTTCTCGGTCCTCCTTCCCTTGGATGCATTATGCCCTCCCCAATCGAAAGCGTGGATAAGCTTCAGCCAAAAAGATTCAGTGCAGATCGCTACGTGAACGAAAAAGGCTTACACATTCTCTCCACGTCCCCACGAATACTGGTTTCCCCGCATGGGTACCACTCTTATCAGCCTCCATTTCCCCATCTCCACCCTCGGGTTTACACCTCAAACACCGATACCAAGCTCCTCTTTCATCCATCTCACTCGCTTTTACAGCATTAGGCGCATTATCACCACCAGTTCCCAGTACCCCGACGCCGAACGTCTCCACAAGCAGTCCACTAGAGGTCCTCGAATAAAACAACATCCTTTCATCACAAGGCGCCCCACAGAGCCTTACATCTACTTCGAAGAGACACTCTCCGTTCGTCAAGTGTCTTGCCAAAGTAAGCGGCGAAGTACCAATCCGATTGCAAAAATGACATCGTCCTTGAATGTTAGCGGGGTCGAGATCCATCAGGACGTCTTTTTGAACTCCGAACCCTGAGTGCTGTTCCGAGTTGGACCAAACAGCGTATACATTGTCCTTTCGATGATCAGCCGAGGGGAAAAAATTATACATTGCAAGGTCCTTGACGCGATCGATGTATTGATGAATTTCGTAGGCGAATTGGTCATCTGTAGCTGCGGCTTGGACCATTTCTGGTGTAACGTCTACATCGCCGGGTAGAGCGATTATTGGTTTCATGGAGGGAAGATACCATGCAATATCGGCTGAGAGAAGGTTTCGCCATTCAGACGGTGGGATTGATCGTTTGTAGGCGAGATAACGATTGATGATGAGAGCACAGCGGGCGACTACAAAGGGGAAAACGGTGTAGGACTCTGATGCCGCCGTCCGGGTTATTCTCGAGACGGCGGAAAAGTGGTCGATCAACAGCCACTTAGCGCGGGTATTGATGAGCTTCGTTCTATGTCTTTCTAATTCTGCGATGAGAACTTGTAAGCCAGGACCCAGGAGACAACCACTTGAGCAGTAGATCTACTAAAACTCACCAGGCTCAGTCAAAGGCGTGTCGCTATCTAGATCCAAGTCATTCCCGTAATCCCAATAATCGTCGTGTGTGTAGCCCTGAGCACTTAGGCGTGCCCTGATCCTACATGTTCAAGATGTGGCAAGTAAATCCATCAAGTCTACTTTGCAAATGGAAAAGACCAGATTTACGCATCAAATCTCGCCTCCCTCGCTCGTTTAGCCTCTTCCTGCTGCCAGTCACAGTCATCGTACACCCATGTAGAACATAGGTCGGCATGCTGGACCTCATCAGCCATTCCCAATATCTGGATGATAAAAGACTCAAAACTCACAGTAACGAGTCTTTCCAAATATTGCTCTCGTTCCTTGATGTACGCCTTTAGTTCTGATCGTTTCTTGCATGCTTTCATCTTGTTGAGAACGCGATCGACTTCCGAGCGACTGTAGTACAGGTATTCGTCTGCCCCTTGGCCACCTACAATGAGAAAAGGGAAAACGAACCATCACCAATGTAGATCAACATAAAGTGTAGCAAGAGGATCATACCAGATGTAGGTTTGACAAGATCCAAAACCTTCAGGTTTTCGCCGGGATACTTACGTTTAAACCATAATCTACTGACACCGCTACGCGGTCTCAGCGGAGCGGAATAAGAGTGGACAGCGAAACGATCGTACTTGGATTTGACACACGAAAAACATATCCTCGCCATCAATATGAACTCAGTTTTCTCAACATTTACGCTGCCGCAAGACTAAGGAATCATATGTAAGCGCACGGCAATGGGCATTGGTATGTGTAGAGACGGGAAACATGGTCGTATGTACGCACCTGACAGTTAGTTCCCCCAAATAGCAACCTAGCCCACTCTACTTCTCCCATTCCTTCCCAAGGCTCGGGAGCTTGGCGTGACTTGCGAGCTTGAGTCCAGATAAATGCAGTATCGGCAGATAGGAACGTTGAACGGAAGTCACGGTTCACCCGAGTCAGAGATAACAGTGACTCCGGGGGAAGGTAACCGAAGATAGTGTAGAGAAGATCGAGTGGCATGGTAAGCAAGAGTGTATAGAATCTGGCGCGTTTTTCCTTGTGCTGCTCTGCGCCGGAGGGGTGAGTAAAAGTATACGCTATTATTCAATCAGGCTAATGAGAGGTAGTTCTCACCTGTATCATCTACATCAAATGAGCATTCACTCCTGACCCTCTTCAGGTTTCTCTTCGTCATTTGCCAATCATAGGCCTCATCGATTGAGTACACGACCACATGCTCACTCGTCGGCGCCGAGTCATTGTCCGACTCTGATTCGGACTCTGAAACCTCCTCGTATGTCATGACGGGCATACTTTTCAGTCTAGAGGATTGTCGACGAGTGGTTGTCATACCTTCGTCCATTGGCGTTTGTCTTGTTCAGTGTCTGGGGGGATGATCTATAATCAGTGACCGGCGGGGTTGTTGGTTTATATCTCATACGATGGTCGCTCTGAGTCATACTCCAGTCATATGCTACTGTATGGGCGGAAGTTGTGAGGGCAATGTAACCTCGGCTCCAGAACAAGCATTCATGATCATGATCAATTTCTCACACTTCGTACTGCCTTTTGCATAATTCTTCAGAGGTCGCACTCTGAAGACCTTTGTTTGTTTGGCTCAGAAATCTATTGGGACTCTATTGAAGCACTGAGCGCCCATCGTTGCCAGGAGCATCCAATAGAATTTCAATAGAATTCCAAGCCAAACAAACAGAAGTTTCGGAAGCTCGACCTCTGAAGAATTATGCAAAAGGCAGTACCGAGACCAGTCACTTCGCTACGCTCGTGAATTGTGCCTTGTTCTCACAGATATCAAGGATCCTACCCACAAGCAGGCACGGCGGCAGCGCTTTCTACGTGGGTCCCTGCTCACGAATAGTAGATACTACTGCTCGTCCTTACTTGAGCCGAATTTTGCATGGGCTGAGCAGGCAAATTGACCGTCCAGAATCAATGGCTGCCCTGTACGGTTGACGAACAGAAGGGATCTTTCGGCCAAACGAAAATGAGTGAGATATATGCTGTTATGTACCGAGTGGTATAAATCAGTCCATTGAGATATCCTGATTGATTGCTTCACCCTCCACACTCGAAGTAAGAGTCGATCTCTCATCCCAAGCCGAGTAAAAAAAGTCCCTCGGGACTTTTGGTTCGCTTACATGGTGCCTACGAGTAAGATAAGATCAGTCATCTCAGCGCAGCAGAACGAAAAGTGGACGTCACTCACGAGCTGCCCAAATGCGCCATCATTTCCTCTCTTGTCGACAACTCCCCGACATTCAGAGTGCAATGGGCACACGACCAACATCTCCTCTTATCCTTCAGTCCCGACTGGCTGACCTCGTCGTTGCTAAGGATTCGGAACGCGGGATTGTCTCTGCCCTGGCCCGCATGGTCTCCAATCTCCTCACGGTCGGTCACAGTGTGGATCCCGGTTCCCTCGAAGGCGTGAATGATCTACAAACAGTCTCAGTCCAATCAGTTCATAGAGGTCGTTAATGTGAAGGTAAAACTTACACATTCCCTCCACGTCCCCACAAAACCCGACTTGCTATCATTCCCCTCCAGTCCACCATTCTCGTCGCTCTCGGGCTTAGGTTCACATCTCAAACACCGATACAAAGACCCCCTGTCGTCCATCTCACTGGACCCCACCGGCTCAACATCGCCCGTCACAGTCAACACCTCCACACCCAAGGTCTCCACCAAAAGCCCAGCAGCCGTCCTTGAATGGAAAATCTCCATCCTCTCGTAATACCCCCTCCCCCTCCCTGCCAAAACCCCCGGCCTCCCCACCATCCCCTCCAACTTCAGATAACACACCCCCATCAAATGCCTAACCAACGCCATAGCCGACGTGCACACCCTTCGACAGAGAAAACACCGAGCTTGGATCGTCGCCGGATCGAGGGGAAGAAGTCTGTCATTGGTGAAAGTCGGATCTCGATAAAGAGTCGTATCGTATTCATTTCCCCTCGACAAATCGGAAGGTACCCAAGGTGCCGTTGCGTTTCCTCTCCCGCTGCTCCAGGGAAAGTAATCTTGATCGACAATGGCTTTTATACCCTGAACTGCCTCTCGGATCTCACGAGCGAATTGCTGGTGTGTGGCTGCGTCCTCGACGGTTTCTGCGGTTACTTCGACGTCGTCGGGAAGTCCAATGATCTTCTTCATGGAGGGGAGACACCATACCAGCTCGTTCGAGGGAAGGTCTGGCCAGTCGCGGAGTAGGACGGAGCGTTTGTAACTGTGATAACGATGGGTGATGAGAGCGCAACGAGATGCGACGAATGGGCTCATGGAGGTAGAGGTAGAGGTAGTAGAATGGTTATTATTCAACAATCGCCGAACGCGGAAATCAAGTACAGATTCGGAGAGTTTCTTTCTGATCCTTATCCATCCTGTCATGAGGGTTGAGAACGTCAGGCCGGACTCAGACGGTAGAACTGGACTTACCTTGCTCAGTCAATGGTGTATCCTTTGAAACGCCTGGTTCCGACTTGATCGAATCAATGTCCTCGTCCACGTATCCCATCTCCTTAAGACGGCTCTTAATGCTGCAATTGTTCAGATCCGGGTAAGTATCTGATCAACCTTAGAAAATACCACACGTACGCAGTAAACCGCTCCTCTTTTACCTGTACAGCATCATCCACCTGCCTCCAATAGTCGTTAGCCATCCATGTAGAACAGACATCGACGTGCTATATAGACACAATACAATGAGAAGACTCAAGGGCAAGAGGAGCCAACACCAGAACAATGGTCGCTAGATTCTGACCGCTCACGAACACCCTGATTGCTCATGAGCGGTCATGAGCAGTGTGAGCCTCGGGGCTGCTCACAAGTGAATATGGGACACCTCTTTTCTTGTGTGCCCTCGTGAGCACTGCGAGGCTCACAGTGCTCATAAACAAACTGGCATTCTTGAGATCACATGAACTTACCTGTTCTCGTGTCCGCACATGAGCATATCATGAAACGAAGAAAAAAAAAGCGCGGGAATATTCATTCAGTTGCACACGTTACTTGGTACATAACCTAAAATTAGTTCAAGAGGGACTACCTAAATGTGTACGCTCTAACGACTGCTGAACATACTCAACATACTAAATCCTAGGGACGATCACCTTGTTTTAGAGTTAGCTACGACGACTTCAGTTGGTATTGAATTGGTCGCCGACATTGTCCTGCTAAAGGGTGAATCGTTACTTTTGTGAGCAAGTCGTCAAAAAAGGAAGAGGTGCTAAAACATACCTCAAACATAGTAGCAGTACATATTTCTGGGGTCTAACGCAAGTGGTGAGTACCGTTGATAGCGAGCACGAGGGCCTGAGGAGGGGATGGGGATGGGGATGGGGAATATACCTGGAGAACGGCCAGGTACTTATACGTTTTGAGGGTGGTCTGTGCGCCGGCTTTCTCTTGCCCATAAATAGCAATCTCAGCTCGCCAGCTTCATCATGACGTCGATGCTCACCGATGGCGCACGGACCTTGGTCACGTTCTCGCAAGGTGCACGTCCAACGTTGACAGTATGACTACAATTGATTCCAGCCAGAACACGTCAGCTAAACAAGTCAGTTCAAAGATAATAAACGGTCTGCATACCTTTTCCTTCACTAACATCGAATTTTGTCTCTATAACCCCTTCGTAGAGTCGCCTATCCTTCCCTGTTGTGAGAGATTCTGGTAGAGCTGTCAACTTGTTATACAGTGTTATCCGACCGGGAAGAAAGCAGTAGAGGGTTTGTCTTGGGTATGTTCGGAGCACTCTGTGTGTATCCTAGAGTTGGTAGCCCATCAGCGCTCGACATTTGCAAACAAAGAGAGGCTTTAATAATATACTAGCAGTACCGCCTTGAAGGCTCCAACCTTAGCCGTGACCCAAACTAACGAAGCTCAATTGTCTGATTTCCTATGGTTTATTGAGCTTGGTTTCTCTTCAAAGTCAAGATAGAGGGATAACTCACGGGCAATAAGAATGGCGAGATTTGATTTATGGTGATTGGCAGCAACAGTGACTGAGTGATGGTGGTTGCGGTTCAAAAGTGCGAGGTGGCTGTGTCGCCCGCGTGCCCATTATATCGCTCACACAATGTCCATTTCGTCTAACGCCCAGAAGCAATTTGAGTGCCAGCCGTTGACTGAGGACTCATGAGGCTTTGACCAGACTGGCATATGCTGTACGGCGGCGTCATTTGTATAGATAGCTAGATAGTTTGTTACCCCACATTCTTTCTTAGTTCATGATTATTTATGCACGTCTACGACCCTCACAGCAGTTCCTGAGTGGTCATGAGGTGGCTGTGAGCCTCAGAGGCACTCATGAGCGCTTATAAACACAGCTGAGCCTCGCGGCCGCCCACAAGCACTCATGCACAGCCCACCTGCTCATATACCCTCATGAACGCTATGATCGCTCACGAATGATCAGAATCTACGTACACAATTTCTGGTGAAGAACTTACGGCGGTGAGTCTCTCCAAATACTTCGTTCTCTCCTCGATGTATATTTCCAGTTCTTTTTCGTCCTGGCACGCCTTCATCTTCTCCAGCACATGTTCTATCTCCGAGCAATTGTAGTAGCGGGTGTGGCTTGCTTTCCTCCCGCCTGCGTGATGTTGAAAGAGTATTAGAAACGACGTGGCCAGGGCCCGGAGAAAACGTTCGCTCGTACCATCTATAGCTATAACAAGGTCCAAGACCTTCTTGTCTCCATCCGGATAATTGTTCTTGAAATTGCGTTTGCTGATTCCGCTGAAAGTGAGTCGGGAGGTCAGATATCAACCGGCTCGAGAAGTTCAACAGACGTACTTTTGCCTGACACACGAAAGGCAGATCCTCTTCATCAACATAAACTCGATTTTGGGGATATTCCTGCTACCGCATAGCTTGAACGACCGCAGTTGAGATCCGTCGGTCATTTCGGAAGGACGAGAAGCTTCGTACCTGACAATGCGTGCCACCAAATAGCAGCCTAACCCACTCTATCTCGCCCATCTCCTCCCAAGGCTCGGGGGCTTTGCATGACTTGCGAACGCGAGTCCATATGAAGGTCGTCTCGGGGGATAAGAGCGTCGAGCGAAAGGCACGGTTGACACATGCGAGTGATAAGAGTGATTTCGGGGGTAGGTAACTGAAAATCGTGTATAGAAGGTCGAGAGGGATTGTAAGAAGCAGTTTATGGAGCTTGGACCGTTTTCTTGGGGGTTCTGTACGGAACGAGACCAGTCTGTGAGCTCTACCCTGTCAAACACAGCGACAGAGAGTACCAACCGATATCGTTCCCAATCCTAAACGACTCTTCGTCTCTGATTCTCTTCAAGTTTTTTCTCTTGGTCGTGGTGGTGGGCAACGGCAGCGAAGGATCTACTGGTGCTGACCCCAACTCGTCGTTCTTATTGTTGTTCTCATCACCGTCCGGCCCCAGTATAGAATACGAAGCTTCCTTGAGGTTCTTGAGAGGCCGACTTTTTAATCTAGAGGATTGTCGCCGGGTGTCTGTATTATCTTCGCTCGAACTCATTGCGCAACTAGTATGAGGTTGTTATTGATAGGTCTGGTGGGGAGTGCGGAGGGAGGGAAAGGGCAGTTTAAATCGTGGGGGCAACGTGTTGATTTGACTCATAGAGGGCCCTGAATGATTCCTATTGAGTGTGCAACGGGCTCGAGGCTGTACAACGTATTGAAGTTGGGCGGGCTCCAAGGGGCGTGCACCAGCCTTAGCGCCTGGTTACAACCCCCCCCCTAGGGGTCGTGAGATAATTACGAATGCCGGTGCCAGCCGTCAGCGCCCACGTCGGCATCGGTAGATTATATGAGATTCATCAATCGAGTACGCTCTACCTTGAATTCCTCCCCTCCTACCCGTACATATCGCTATCAGAGCTAGAGCCTACATTTTTGCGATACCTCTTCGCCATTGGATTGTCTTGTGTCACTGTTCTCGACCTTTCCCGCTTCAACCAGTCTGCTCGGTTCTCTTCAAACCCCGGGGTGGCTGAGGTCAAAGAGCGTGTCGATGAAGATGCCGAGCTGCCGCCATCAGCGCAGCTTATTAATCATTACTATTGTCCCACGACCCCTAGGGGGGGGGGTTGTAACCAGGCGCTAAGGCTGGTGCACGCCCCTTGGCGGGCTCGTTGGCAAGTGACATATCCCGAGACGATTCGGTGATGGGCGCGACCGTGCATCTGACATCGGCACCGAGTGGAGCTCCCGACGGACCGAGTTAAGATTTACCGGCCCTCAAGTCCTTCATTTGGTTTCCCACACCTTGACCCTTGTTCTTGTACCTTGATCTACGTCACTGCTCAATGGACCTATTTCTCTCATTACCTTGGATGTCACTCAATCCCCGAAGTTATGGATACTTATGCATGTACGGTCACGTTTTGACGGAGATCGCCAGCAGCTCGCAAAAACGGCCTTGTTTCCACGTTTTGGGACAGAAGGTTGCAAATCGGAGGAGGATTGGACTTCCCACTGCGGAGAACTTTCAAGGCGAGCTCTTCTAACTATTTTCGCCAGATGGCCTAGATGCCTGTCCCGCTTTGACTTGCTGCGGACTTCGACGATGCACATCTGAAAGTGATCTTGTCCTCACCTCGTACACGAGGCGCTGCGGAGAAGCGCAGTTGAATGAAAGTATGTACCCCAAAAGAAACTCGCTGTTCAGGTTATCGGACTGATGACGGTTTGGAAGAAGGTTCGAGTTACTACGGATTCTTTGACTTTGTTCACGAGACACGGCGGAGAAGCCTAGTAGTGGCCTTATAGCAAAGTAACTCTAATCCAATTCTCGACTATCTTTCGATCTTCAGGTCCTCTTTCGACTCGCCATTGTCTCTGAGCGAGGAATTCTCCAGTAAAAGGTATGTGATGACCCAGCTCTCACTGGGGCTCTATATTCAGGACCTCACACAGGCGACGTTTTTGATCAACCACAATGCACCCAGCTCTCCAGATATCTGAAATCCTTCGAACCATCTTTCGCTGGTGCGACAAGCGATCAAATGTTTCAAACGCCGTGGTATGCAGATCCTGGCAGAATGATGGTCTGGATCTCGTTTGGGAGGAAATCAACGATATCCAGCACATTTTCAAATTTCTTGGACCCGTTGCTGAGAACGGTTGGG
Source organism: Marasmius tenuissimus (assembly GCA_029532415.1). NCBI lineage: Eukaryota > Fungi > Basidiomycota > Agaricomycetes > Agaricales > Marasmiaceae > Marasmius > Marasmius tenuissimus. Next base: position 422,424 of record JAQOTA010000061.1, read on the forward strand.
GTGGTCCTCGGGTTAGTCACTTCCCCTCCTCGAGAATAACACGTGAATCAAAATTCTCTTTGTTTAGCGATTCTACCCTCCTTTGAATTACGAGCGATGGAACCTCTTCCGGGAACGCTACGCGTGGCGAGTTCGTAAATTGATCGATGGCGGTCGCGTGGATTCGTCTCATTACCCTCTGTTGGATACCATCGCTCGTCTTCAAGACCACAAACCAGTCTTTCCCAACCTCAAGTGGCTGGTTTGGCGCTCTGCTATTGGTAGGGACGATGGCTATGGACACCAAAGTCTCATACTCATGCATCCGAACGTGGAGAAATTCGAACTTTCTATCACCCAGACGGATGTACCGTCGGAAGTTTCGAGACAGTACATACATGCTGTGTCAGAACGGATGCCTCGATTGAAGAACTTCCACATGACAATGCCAAAATCTGCTTTTGATGGAGTTGCAGCATCGTTGGCCAGTTTGCTGAAAAACCTTCCAGAGCTGGAGTTCGTTTCCCTTCCCGCACTATCCGACCCTTCTCACCTGTTGTTGGCTCTGGCCTCTCGTCCCCGATGCATGAAGTATCTAGACTTGACTCGAGACTACAAGGATCTCGGCGCCATGCAGATGACTTCCCTCACACGGCCCAGCGTTCTTCGCGATCTCCAACACCTTTCCATCGCCGTCTCGTACCAGACCTTTTCCCACTTCATCCGCGAATGTTGCGATTCCCTCCCCCGTCTCACAAAACTCTCTGTATCGTCAACGTCCCTACACCCAGAAGCTCCTTCTGCACTGAAGGATTTGCTCGAGTCTGTAGCCGGACAACTACCCTTGATCAAGCATCTTGAGCTTGGTTTCAGCCGCGAATTCCCTCCCGATTTGGCTCCATCGGTGACAATGGCCAACATCGTTCACTTCCTACATATCGAGCCGATCTTAGCATGCACTGGTATCACCCACTTTCATATCGTTCATCCCTACCCTCTTGCTATTGAGCACAGCGAATTGGAGAGGATAGCACTCGCTTGGCCCACTTTGCGATCACTCGCCTTATCCGATGATCCAAAATATCCCGATGTGCTTCTGAACGATCCAGGATGGCCTATTCTAGATTTGGGCGCTCTTCTTCCCTTCACTCGCCACTGTATTTACATCGAAGAGCTTCATCTGTGCGTAAAACCGGTATTTGCCGGGGACGACCAAGATGTACAGCCTCTCAGATCGCTCACTCGATTATCACCCGGCGGCCAGCGGTGCGAAGGCGGATACAAAGAGATCCTCGATGTGGCCATATTCCTCAGCCAGCTGCTCCCTCCAAGGTGCAAAGTCGAGTTTGAATCGCAGTGGCTATCGGCGGAGTTGAGGAAGAAGTGGGATGAAAGTTGGAGTGAGGTGATGAAAGGACGTCTGTACATCGAGGAGCTCAACAGGAGGAAAGGGGAGTTCAAATGCTGGAGGCAGCTATCCAAGGTGGAGGGTTAGAGAATGCGATCACTGACTGAGCTCTTCGGGAGCATGAGTTATCGCAATGCCAGAATGTACACTGTAGTAGATCGATATGTCCGCTGTGTCCAATCTCACCAAATATGTACTTCCTTCTCTCCTCGATGTCTTTCTCTAGTTCCGTTTCATCCTTGCACGCTATCATCTTTTTTTTCAGTACGCGTTCTATTTCTGAGGAATTGTTATAATAGGTATCGCTCGCTTTTTTTCCCGCCTAGTTGGTGCTGGAAAGGTACACATAAGGGAAAACGGGGTCAGGGAAGAGGAACGCTCGCTCCTATCGTCTGTGGCCCTAGCAGGGTTCAAGGCTCCCTTGGCTTCATCCAGGCGATTGTTCTTCAATTGCGTTTGCCGGCAGTATGGCTTTGGGAGACTAGATCTCTATTGACCGTGTAACTCATCGCTACGAGCTCGAGACTCTACAACGTATTGAAGCTAGGCCGGCCCGTTGACAAGTAACAGATCCCGAAACATTTGCGATTCGGTGATGGGCGCGACCAACATTCGACATCGGCACCGAGTGAGGCTCCCGACGGACCGAGCCAAGCTTTACCGGCCCTCAAGTTCTTTATATTTGGTTTTCCACACCTTGTTTCTTGTTCTTGTAGGTTCAAGTGTCGCGGCCAAGTGAACCTAGTCCTTTTGGATTTTATCCCAGGCCAAAGCCCCTTCTGTGCCAGTTTACCCCGAAGTTCTAGATACACCTGCATCAAATTTGACCGGTATTGCATTAAGCTCGCGGAAATGGCTTTCATCGTATGCGTTCTGGGCCAGAGGGCTACAAATCGGAGGAAGAATGGGCTTCCCACTTCTCCACGAAACTGCGGAGAACCTTTCAAGGTGAAAGTTTTCGAGAATATCTGAAATTGGATCGCATGCTCAGACTTACTGCGGACTTCGACGGCTCACATCTCAGAGTGATTGTCCTCACTTCGAACATGAGGCGCTGCGGAGAAGCTTAGCTGAATGAACTAACAGCGTTCGGATTATCGTCCTGGTGGCGGCCTGGAGTATTAAGGTTCGAGCTCCATTATTGCTACGGATTGACTTCGTGTACGAAGTACTGCGGAGAAGCATGGTAGTTATCAAGTTAAAAAGGCGCCTGTCATCCGATTCTCGACGATCTTTCACCCTTGCAGGTCTTCTTTCATTTTCGTCTCTGAACGAGAATTCCTCCAGTTAAACGTATGTGATAGCCCGGTTCTCATACTGGAGCTTTACATTGATAACCTCAGGCGGCGTTCAATTAGCCAACATGCACCAAGCACTCCAGATATCTGAAATCCTTCGAACCATCTTTCGCTGGTGCGATAAGCCATCGAACGTCTCGGACGCCGTTGTATGCAAACCCTGGCAGAATGACGCTTTAGATCTTGTTTGGGAGGAAATTCCCGATATTCGGCATATCTTTGAGTTTCTTGGACTATTTTCCACAGAAGTACGTCAATTTGCTCTTCAGTACTGGTTTACTCACCAACGAGTACTCGTTCGCTCAGCAATTAGACCGTCCCGTGACCCATGAACACTGGGGCCTCTTCCGGAAGCGTTACGCGTGGAGAGTTCACAAGATCGTCTGTTACAATGCAGACTGGGGTCAAACTCCTCTCTTAGACACTTTCGCTCGTCTTCAGCATTTTACGCCCGCCTTTCCCAACCTCAAACAGCTTATTTGGACCGTTCGACTCGACAGTGGGGATGAATATTCACACCGAAGTGTCGTTCTTATGCATCCAAATGTGGAACAGTTCGATCTTTCCATTACCCATAGCGATGTAGCTTCGGAGACCCTGAAGCAGTATATGCGTGCTGTCTCGCAATACCTGCCTGGTTTGAAGAGGCTTTCCGTCACAGCACCGTCGGGCATGGATGAAGGACTCACAGAATCGCTGGCGACTTTGGTGGCAGACATGCCGGCCCTTGAGTCGATATCGCTTCCCGGTATATTCGATCCCTCCAGCCTGTTGAAGGCTCTTTCCTCTCATTCTCCCTCCTTGAAAACTCTCCAGTTCATGCGATACCACGAGAATAGTGGCGTTGTGCAGATGAGCCTCCTCACGCCCCCGAGTGTTCTCCGTGACCTTCAACGACTCTCCATTGCCGTTCCATACCAGACCTTAGCTCACTTTATCCGTGGAAGCTACGAATCCATCCCCGGTCTCACGAGTCTCTCTGTCTCAGCAACATCCCCACGGGCAGAAAATCCATCTGCGGTGAAGGATCTTCTCGAAGTCGTCGGCAAGGAGCTACCCACGGTGAAGGAAGTCGAACTTACATTCAATTCCGAGTTCTTCTCCAACTCCGACACCCAGCCCGAAAACCTAACGATGGCAGACGTTGTACACTTCGCCCACATCGAGCCTATCATAGCGTGCGCTGGCGTCACCCGCTTTCGAATCACTCATCCTTATCCTCTTGCCATTCATGAAATTGATTTGGAGAGAATCGCATCAGCTTGGCCCAACTTACAATCTTTGGTCCTGTCTGAGGATCCTGTATACTCGGAGGCGCTCCAGGACAATCCAGAATGGCCTCACCTTGATCTGAGAGTTCTTCTTCCCTTCAGTCGTCATTGTACATCTCTCGAAGAGCTTCGTCTCTCCGTCAGACCAGCATATGTCGGAGACGAGCAGGACATATTACCATTCCAGCACCTCACTCATTTTTCTCCGGGCGGTCAGTGGTGCAAAGGTGGGGATGAAGAGATCCTCGATGTGGCGATATTCTTGAGTCAGCTACTTCCGCCACGCTGTCAAGTCGAGTTTAAGTCACGCTGGCTTTCGGAGGAGTCGAGGAATAAGTGGGATCAAAGTTGGAACGAGGTGAAGAAGAATCGTAGGTGCGTCGAGGAGCTTGGCAGGAGGCAAGGGGATTCTAAACGCTGGAGGCAGTTACCGAAGGTGGAGGACAAAAAAGACACAATCACTAACTGATTTCTTCGAGAGTATGAAATAGCACGATGGTCAGAATGTACAATGTGTAGTATGTATATACAATTAGTGTCCAACGACTCGTCCTGAATGCCATGTAATTCTGTCTTCATCCAATCTTCAAATCAACCTGTTGAAGACTCGAGCGTCAATGCTACTAAACGTCAAGAATACCGAGAAGATCCTACCTGACAGACCGCGGACTCAATCTCATCTTTGACTATCCCGTTCAAGGCCTTCAGCAATGACGGACACATACGATGCCCACAAGCACTACATGCATCAAAATCCACTTCGTCCAAAAGTGCACCAGGTATCGGCAACGAGCACGCGTACGGAACGTCCTTATGGTGTTCGCGTCGAAGATAATGGAATATATTTTTCAGGTCAATCTTGTCGATTGTAGCGGTGGGTCGTGTACGAGGTGATTGAGCGAGAACCACTTGACAACTGTAGCGCAGGAGCAATGATGACGAGCTCCACTTCGGAGCCTTCCATCCCTTGAACATTGGGATACGGGTGTGTCACGAAGTGCTGAGTGTCTATCAGAGACGGCGAAGGCAGAGAGCGGTGGTAGCAAGCTAGGAGAGGAGCAGCGGGCTCAACTCAGGCAGAGATAAGGCAGGACTAGTCTGGTCCCAACGACAAGTTAGATCTATTGTAGAGAAGGAAAGCGAAGGAGACTGTACTACTCACCTGGTCCCAACGACAAGAGGTCAAGATGAGGGACCAGGTGAAGACTAGCTAGCTTATATACCTATCCTACAGTCAGAGCTGGAGTCGGAGTGGCTACCTATGAGTCGTGTATGAGTAAGTATGAGTCAAGGATGAATAAGGAATGAGTTGGTATGAGATAATGGGATGGCTGCGCGATGTGGGTTAAGGCTGCGTGATGGTGGGTTAAGAAAGGGAGTCGTGAGAAATAAGGATGTATAGTAAGTGACCGTGAGAAAAGGACATGTGATAATCATGTGAGTAACTGGTGGAGGGAAAAGTGGCGTCTTCATGACATTACCCCCCTTCTACGCTTCATCGTCCTCGATGACTACACCTTAGTTGTCTCGGGGTGCTGGTCCTGCTGCTGCCGGGTGTTTCTTGTGGAACTCTTTTACCTTTCGTGGTGCGTTCTTCAGGTTCGGTGCTGGTTCCCATGTGCTTTGGTGGTCTCCCTTCCACTTGACTCTATACTCCAACCGGTGCCACCTGTACTGACTGTCAAGAATTTCATCCACCTCATACTCCGGTTCGTCCTCGCCCTCGATCTCGATTGGCCCCGGGGGTTCAGGTAGTAGACCGTTAATCAGGTTGCCTTTGTAGGGATAGAGTTTGTCGACATGGAAGATGGCGTGATGTCGCCCCAGCTCTTCTGGCAAATCCAACCGATAGTCCAAACCTCCCACTTCCTGTACTATCTCGAAGGGGCCCAGGCTCTGATCGCCCAGCTTCTCGCTCGACAGCTTCAGGTTGAAGTCTGATCCGTCCAGCCAAACAAAGTCCCCAACCTTGAACTGGTGTGCCTTCTTCTTTCCTCGCTCGTATCCCTCCTTCTGGTGTCGTTTCGTCAAGTGTAGAGCTGCCCCCGCATCCCGGCGTACTTCCCGCAGAATGTTGATGCGGTTTTCGACTTCTGGGATCCCGGATCGTCGTCCCACTGGGATATTGAAAAGGGGCAGGTACCCATATAGGAGTTCGAAGGGGGATAAATGGTGAGCCGAGTGCGTGCGGGAGTTGAGTACAAATTCTGCGAGTGGAAGATGTTCGGACCAATCGTCTTGTCGGTAGTTCGTATACAACCTCAAGTACTTCTCCACCTCCTGGTTCGCTCTTTCTGTCTGTCCATTGGCCTGGGGGTGGTACCCTGAGGTGAAGCTACCCTTGATTCCTAGTCGTTTTAGTAGCGCTCTGGTGAGCTTGGCGTTAAACTGAGGGCCTCGATCGGATACGAAACGCAGGGGTAGTCCATGTAGTCGGAATATTTCTCGGTAGTAGAGGTCTGCTATCCCTTCGGCGGTGATGGTAGTGGTGCAGGGGATGGTGTGGACCTGTTTCGTAAAGAGATCAGTGCAGACCAGGATGGCATCGTAGCCGTGAGAGTCTGGCAGCTGAGTGATCAGATCGACTCCAACTTCTTCCCATGGGCCATTCGGTACTTCGAGGGGTTGTGTAACAGCGCATGGGTGTCGGTGTAGCTTTTTGCGTGCGCAGGAATCGCATCCTTCCACGTATTTCTCCACAAACGAGCGCATGGTTGGCCACCAGAAGTGAGTGTCTACCAGGTCAAGCGTGCCGTGGAGCCCAGGATGTCCTGCAGTTGGGTCGTCATGACACTGTCGCACTACCTCTCTTCGCAGCTCCTCATCTGGGGGTACATATACTCACCCTCTGTGGTATACCAGTCCGTTGTCCTCCTCCCACTCAGCTAGTCCGTTTACCAATCGCCACGGCCCATTCTTCTTCAACTGCCGGAGTCCTTCCAATACTTCCGCTTCTCTAACAGAGGCTTCCCTGATCCGATTTTCGAGTGGGTTGACCAATGCTGTGGCTGCAATTTGTACAAAGACTTCTGGTCCGAGAACCACTTGTTGGCGATTGTCCTCATTATCTGAGACCTGATGTGCTGTCATGCAAGAGAGGGGGTCGGCTAGTGTGTTGGTTTTGCCAGGGCGATGACCGAGTTGGAAGTGGAAACGGGACAGATAGAGTGCCCAGCGAGCCTGTCGACGACTTAGGTTTTGAGCGTTCTTCCAGAATTCCAAATTCGAATGGTCGGTTAGGATCTCAAATGGCTGAGGTTGTCCTTCCAGGAAGTATTGCCAGTCCTTCAGGGCGTCGATGATGGCCAACATTTCCCGGTCCCATATCTCATAATTTCTCTCCGCTGGCTGCATGGATGCTGATCGGAATGCAACTGGATGCCATAAGCCGTCCTCCAATTTCTGGGATAGTACTCCTCCTGTAGCAAATCCAGAGGCGTGGACTTCAATGCGTGTTGGCCGGTCTGGGTCCCAAAGAGTCAGGATTGGAGCAGTGGTGAAGGCTGTTCGAAGTTCGTCAAAGGCTGCTTGTTGTTGGGTTCCCCAGTCGAAGGAGACATGTTTCCGTGTGAGGTCGTTCAGTGGTCGTGCCGTTTTTGCAAAATCCTTAATGAATCGTCGGTAGAAGTTGGCGAATCCCAAAAAGCCCCGGACATCACGCAGATTTCGAGGAGTTGCCCATTCTTGTACAGCTTTGACTTTAGCTGGATCCATGCGTACTTGGCCTTCACTGATCAGGAGTCCCAGGTACTCGATTTCCTGTTGTTCAAATTGGCATTTCTCTGGTCGCAGGTAGAGGTCGTGTTTCTGGAGTCGTGACAAGACCTCTTTGACTAGAATCTGATGCTCCTCTCGCGTGCTGGTGAAGATGAGAATGTCGTCCAGGTACACGGCAACCTTTCCTAGGGCGATGAGATCGGCAAATATAGAGTTCATGAGGGATTGGAACGTAGCAGGTGAGTTAGTGAGTCCGAAGAAAATCACTCTTGGTTCGAAAAGTCCCCTATTCGTTGCGAAGGCGGCCTTCCATTCATCTCCCTCCTTAATCCGTACGTTGTTGTATCCCCATCGTACATCAAACTTTGTGAAGTACTTCGCACCTTGGAGTCTATTGACGATATCTGTGACCAGGGGGAGTGGGTAACAGTTCTTGATAGTGTACTCGTTAAGTTTCTGATAGTCCTGCACGAATCTGAGTTTCCCATCCTTCTTCTTCACAAAGAAAACAGGTGATGCAAGAGGTGATTTCGAGGGTCGGATGTAGCCTTTCCGTTGATTCTCTTCCAGGAACTTGTCCAGTTCTTGTTGTTCGTTGAGTGACATAGGGTAGACCTTTGTTTTCATGGTCTGTGGTGATCCTGGTGTGAGTTCGATAGCGTGATCCCATGGCTTGTGAGCTGGAAGTCGTTCGGATTCCTGCTCAGAGAAGACTTTAGCATATTCCCGATATGATTCTGGTACCATCTCCTCGAATGACTGTTTTGGCTTTTCCTTGTTGGTTTCTTCGGCAATCTGTTGAGAGTACGTGTACCCTGCTGCAACCCATACCTCGTCATGACAGTCCTCCAAGATTCCTTTTTTGACTAAAGATCTGCGTGCGGCCCGGTTGGCCATGATATGATAAAGTGGTGTTGCATCTTCAGGCTCCACCGGGGGTGTTTCGATAATGGATGCATGGATGGTTTCGAAGGGGTCGTCGATAGATTCAAGAATAGCGTCACTGAGTGGTGGATTACCTGTTCCTGCCCATTTCTCTTCGTCCTCCACTTCTTCTATCTCCACTCCTCGTTTTGGGACTGAAAGTTGTCCCCCTTTCCAGTTGATCTGAGGATTGGTCTTCCGAAGCCAGGGTAGTCCTAATATAACGTGCTCTCCTCCTAGATCCGTAACCAAGAAGTCCGTCCACGTCTCAGTGTCCTCCACTACCAGACCTAGACAAGCGTAGTGTGTGATGCTTCCAGCCTGGTTTAGCATTCCATCAATGTTGTGAACTCGAATCGGGTGTTGGAGAGGGAAGGTGGTGATGCGATTGGTTGCGACAAAGGATTTTCCAAGAAATAATGCGGTGGCCCCGCTATCGATCATGGCCGTTGTTTCAGTCTGACGATGCTTTCCTTTCAGTGTGACTCGTATGCGGAAGTGAGGTGAGAGAGTGTCTATTTCGCGAACGGAGGATATTGTACATGAGTGAATTGAGTCATACGAGGAGGAAGCATAGACTGAAGCTGGTGAGGGTGTCTTCGTCACGGCGAAGGCGGACACCCTACTTAAAAATCCTTTTGCATGAGTTGTTGGAGAATAGTGTTCTGTTGGGCTAGGGCTTGTTGAAGGGCAGCAATTTGGGCAACGGCATCCATGTTGGGAGTGGGAGAGGGAGTGGCAGAAATTTGGGCAGTAGGGGCCGTTGGCAGTGGTGAGTACGAAGGTGTAGTTGTCGGTTCATCCGGGAAGAGAGTGAAAGGGGTGGCTGAAATCTGTTGGCGTCGAATTCCTCCTCCGGGTGCTCTCCCTAGGTACTTATCCTGGCATACATTGGACCTGTGTCCAGGACGTGCGCAGTAGTTGCATTTATCCTGTCCATGGTTCCCATTAGCCTTGGTATGATCACTCGCCCCGCATCCGTAACACTTCCCCCGCATCGCTTTCACAAAGTCCTCCCTAGTGCGTCCATTTCCTGTGGGGATGTTGGAACGGTTCGCGCTAATAGTAGTGACAGTCGTTTCTACCTGTCTCTTAGCCGCTAATCCTTCCTCCTGCAAGGACCTCTCTGCTTTGCAAGCTCGTGTTTCTAGTTCGGTTAGATTGGCGGGTTCTCCTTGGGACAATTCCATCATCACCAATAATCGTTTAAGGTCCGCGTTCAGACCCTTGCGGTATCAGATTTGAAGATCTGCGTCTGATAGTCCTGTCTTCATTGCGGCCTCCTTGAATTCCTGACTGTAGAGAGTTGCAGTCTTGTTCCCCTGTTTAAGGTTGGTAAGGATTTCGATGGCATCCGCCTTTTCATTGGCTGCCCCGAATCGGACTTTGAAGGCTTCTTCGAACTGAGCCCATCTTCCTCCGAAAGGGAACTGATCGGCAGGGAGCTCTCCCAGGGCTACCTTGTTGGCCTGTATCAGGTAGTAGGCTGCCCAAGCTCCTGCCTTCCCTTCGCAGAAGGACAGAGCAGACTGAATTGTCTTCCGCTCGTCCAATTGATCTTTCTCCGTTGGGTGCTGGAGAACCTTCTCTTGTATAGCCCAGTTCTTGAACATGGGTAGGAATCGAGCCACATCCCAGGTTTCCCCTTTGAAGTTACTGGGTTTGGCAATGATCCTTCCCGGCTCTTTGTTGGATTGGAAGGCTTCCCTGATGGCGTCTAACTGTGCTTGGGTTTCTTTCTGGGATTTCACCATTGCCCTCAGGACTTCATCCAGCGTGGCTTGGCTCGCAGTAGTGGATGTAGACATGTTGGTGGTGTCAGATTCTGAAGTATGGGTAGATGTGGTGGATGCGGTGGGTGAAGGAGCTCTGTGTGCAGCAGCGGAAGATGGTCTGGTATTGGTCGGGGTCTGGATTACAGCGAAGGTGGCTTCTGAGGCAACAAATGCTGGGATCTCGGTACGGGCGATCGGTGTGTCAAGAGGACTAGGAGTGACGGGATTGGCAGCGGTAGGTGGACTGTCGGGTTTTTCTGATGGGCCTGCTACTGTGAGGCGTGCAAGTGAAGTTGTAAGTTCTGAAGTGGAGAGCGGTGGCGACGGAGGTGTCGGTTCTTGTTCAGGGGTTGGTACACGGGGAGCAGGGATAGGATTAAGTACTTCGTCGTCTTCGAAGGGAAAAGTCTCGGGGATTGAATTCTCTGGAGTAGCGTTTGGGCAGGGTTGGTTTTTACACTTGTACCAGCTGGTTTGTGTGGGATTTCTCTGGTTCCAGAATAAGGAAGTCTTGGGATCTACTCCGTGTGGTCGTTGATAACAGTCTCGTGCAGGAGCCGTTGTAGACTTGCAAGGACAACCTTCCTTTCGGCGAGGCTGTCAGTCAATAAAGGATCTTGACCTAATGTCACGAAGTGCTGAGCGTCTATCGGAGACGGCGAAGGCAGAGAGCGGTGGTAGCAAGCTAGGAGAGGAGCAGCGGGCTCAACTCAGGCAGAGATAAGGCAGGACTGGTCTGGTCCCAACGACAAGTTAGATCTATTGTAGAGAAGGAAAGCGAAGGAGACTGTACTACTCACCTGGTCCCAACGACAAGAGGTCAAGATGAGGGACCAGGTGAAGACTAGCTAGCTTATATACCTATCCTACAGTCAGAGCTGGAGTCGGAGTGGCTACCTATGAGTCGTGTATGAGTAAGTATGAGTCAAGGATGAATAAGGAATGAGTTGGTATGAGATAATGGGATGGCTGCGCGATGTGGGTTAAGGCTGCGCGATGGTGGGTTAAGAAAGGGAGTCGTGAGAAATAAGGATGTATAGTAAGTGACCGTGAGAAAAGGACATGTGATAATCATGTGAGTAACTGGTGGAGGGAAAAGTGGCGTCTTCATGACAGGGTGCTGATGGAATCCGATACACGTCGATGGTAGATGAGAAGCTCGGTGAGTTCTGAGGCTGAGAGGCATTCGAGTTCCGGGCAGACCTGAACTGGAGGAGGAAGAGAGTCGTAGGGCGATAATAGCACGAACTTGGCCGCTTTGACGACGATGTCGGCGGGAACGCTGTTCCTGTGCCTGTAAAGAAGAGCCAGGACGCGAAAGGCAGTGGCATTGGGTTGTCCAGGGTTTGGCTTGATGAGGTCAAGGAGAGAATTCGCGAGAGTCTCGATGAGGGACGTATTGGTCATTTCGTATTTGGCTATGGTATTGAAAACGGCTGATATACCATCGAAACTTTTGAGGACTGGAGGGGAGGTACTGGGATAGAAGAATCGAAGGAATCGACCGAATGTTGTGCTGTCTTCCGACACTGTAATGTATGAGATAGCGCCGAGACTTTCCCCTTCATCGCCTGCGGTAGCCAAAGTTTTCTTGAAGAGCGAAGAAGCTAGCACAAGAATTGGGCCGTGCACCTGGAAGAGCACGTCATCGGATGTTCGGATGCAAACCTTCTGCCCCGACATGCAGTGGTCGAAGGGAGCCTCTGCAAGTCGACCTCTAGGAGGAAGGTAGAACCGTGCGTCGGCTTTTTTCGTTTTCGCTCGGGGCATGATGGGATGCACTTTAGGAGAAATAGGATCCGCATGCTTTATATGTCCATCACGGAAGTGAGACAATTTGTATCTCCTTTCGATCGTCAAGCTACGAAAGTCTGAAGATATAATCTACGAGACTGCGGGAAAGTGAGTGAATTTGTGTGAACACAGTGATAATCGATTATTGCCAGTACTCTCAATGACTTGGGAACTTCGAGCGTGAGCTTGCACCGTGCATGAATGAAAGCATCAATTCCGTATGCGATTGTCTGAAACATCTAAAACAACAGGCCCAATTTAGACCAGTTCTCGGCTAATTCCGCTGATCCGAAACATGGGCTGAGTGTCTGGTATACCGCATACAGAGTCTGGGTGACGCTTGGAAGGCGATGACCCGATACTTATCTGCAGAACTGAAAACCGAGAAAGACATATAAATATCATTCTTTGAACGAAGGAAGATCCTATGGCAGCCCAAATACTATACAGAATGCCAAGGACCGGAAGTACTCATGAGTCTTTGCCATCCAACGAATAAGTATCATCCGCGACTTGACTGAAATTGAAGCGTAGATACTCAGGGAAGACGAATGAATCGCTTTTCCTTGCGCTCACAAATGAAAAGGCATTTTTTTGACCAATTGCGGTCAAACTGCTGTCCGTCCAAAGCTTTAGGTCACGAAGACGAGGAGAAATCATAGCACATACTAATGGTCACCTTTGCGCTTCCTCTCCAACTCCTTTACTTCCTGTCCAAACAACGAAAGGAACGCGTCCCGAAGGAACCTATCCTGACTCGCTCCATCTTTACAGGTACCGATCATCCTCCTCATCTTATTCTTCAGTTGATACAACCTCACACTTGTCTCCATTCCCACCTTCACGCCATCCGTCTCAATATCGATGTCTTCATCAAAATCCTTCCCAATGCCCTCGCATCCGGCTTGAAACCACGTCGGTAATCCGAATTCTCTAGCAATGACGATGAGATCAAAGTCACTGAGTGAATCAGGAGGTTCTCTCCGGCCGAGGATGTCAATGGCGAGCTCTTTAACGGGAAGGAAGTTCCAGAGGGTGGATAACTTGACGACGGAGAGCCATGAGTGAACGCTGAGAGACTCGTAGGGAACAGCTGGACAGCTGCAAAAATCGTAAGTCTCATATACCGATGCGCGGGTGATGGGGATTGAACGCACAATCGCGGGTACAACACGTCTAAAAACCGTCGGAAGTCTTCCTTATCGACTCCCTCCAGCACGACCGGGTTTAACTCTGAGTCACCCGTTGAGGCTGTAGCAAGCTCTTCGATATCCCCGAGACTGTGGCGAAACATTACGGTCCTGTGAGGGGCTGGCTTTGAGAAGATCTCTCTCAATGGGCTTGGAAGGTACGGATTGTGGGTGAACTGATGGCGGGGGACTCTGAAAAGTTCATCTTCGACCTGTGAGAGATATCAAAGTCATAAGAATTTCAGGATATCGCCCAACGGAGCGCTGACTTGCCTGGAACACCACCAGCTCCCAGAAGTGACTCGAGTTCCTTCTAATGATTGGCATAATGTACAAGAGATGATGGATGAGAGGAAGCAGTTAATCAAGGACTGGTAAAGAAAGCAGGAATCCTGCGGTGGCCACAAGTGTGCGCCTGACTGGTGGGAGGGAAAGTCTCGTTCGACCGTCAGCAATTTAGATGGTGCTACGTATTAGTATCTGCTATCCATCATGAACTCGTTTCATGTAGAGCTATGCCAAAGCAAATTTAACCAATTTCGATAGGTTTTATCATTCCCCGGGAATTAATCCATTCAAAATTTCACGAGTAATTGGAAACGAAACAAGCAATTACGCCCGAGAAAGGTATATTGATTTGGAGTCAAGATAAGGTCGTCTCGAACGCATCGAGGAATTAGCATTAGTGATACTCAACTACTGCTAGACCTTTCTTGACGAGGCCTTGCAATGGCTATAGCGAGCATTCCCCGAGGCTAGCTGACCTAGGAAAGGGCAGTACTCAACTTGATGCCGGAAATAGATAAGCACGGAGATTCGGAGATTCGGCGGAAGTTCGACGGAAAATCGATAAAAGATGACGTCGACCATCAAAGGCTTCAGGTCGCAGTGAGGATAGCAGTTGGAGCTTACCAGTCGTGTGAAAGGTGAGATAGGAGTAGACTGGAGAGAATGTCTACTTGATCTTCATCCCAACCTGGTGCCTGACCTTGACTCCCAGTCGTGTCAGCACACCGACGAAAAACCGGAGACAAACGATTTTTCTCAAAACTACTTATCCCACCCAATCAACGTGCAAAACTCCTTCTATAACGGACAAGCCGTCGAACTAAACGAAATATTTCCAAAATATGGTCCCGTATGATCTTTAGCGCCCGCAGTGTCCAATTTGAGAATCTTCCTAAAAACCTCGTTCCCAGACGAACACCCATCGCTCTCGTTCTCCTGTCCTTCACACTCTACGATATCGGTAGCCTGACCCTCCTTGTTGACGGCGTTGATATGTACTTCGCCTGAGGGGTGCTGGTAACCGAAAAGACGAGGTGGAACTCGGGGAATCGGGTCCTTCTGGTTGGTGATGCGGGTGAAGGTGGGGGCCAACTGTGGGTGCATGTACGGTTGATGGGTTGGTCGGGGAGCACGATGAAACGGAAGCACGTACGGTTTCATCCACGAAATCAGCAAACTCTTCGTTCCCGATCCTTGGTGCTCCGAAAACGGTCGTCGTGACCTCGATCGAGCTGTCCAACTCCTGCCTGAGCAGTAACGCATCTAATGTAGCGATCGCACCACCTACAGATGAAATATTCAGGCGTTAGTGCGACTGTCGTGATTCGTTGAGGGAGGTCGAGACCTACCAAGAGAATGGCCCATTACGTGAACTTTCTTGACCTTGAATTCCGTCAAACCCCGTTGGACGGCTGCGACGACTTCGTCTGCGGTTCGTTCGAATGTCTTTTGGAAGCCGTCGTGAACTTCGATAGATTTCCCTTTGGCAGAGGTAAAGCGTTTGGTGTTGATATCTCTGAGGAGGAGTTGGGCGTCGTTGAGGATAGAAAGACTGGAAAAAAAACCGTCAGTCGATGGAGGATCCAGTGAGTGGAAAGAGGAAGAGCTGACGTCTTTCGCGAGTCGGTTCCTTGATGTGCAACAACAATGCTTTCAGTAGTTGGGTCGTGAGCGACGAAATCTATCGATATCTGAGTGTATGTACGTCTTCCACAGTATCCCTACTCACAACCAGGTATGAGGCCATCGTCTGATAAGTAATCTCAATCAGCACGCGTCAAACAGCGATCATCTCATAGAGGAACATACCTCCACCCGCCTGAATAACCTTGACACCTTTCCCAACCTCCTCACAAGGTCCTCCACATTCCCATTTTGAAACGACACGACTTGAGCAATACGAAACGCGAGTGAATTGAGCAGCGCGTAAGAACGAGGACTCGAGATCTTCGACCGTAATTGATGTAGTTGGGGAGTCTTCTCTATCCAAAATTGCGAAGATAGGTGCGGAAAGTGTGAGGGGTACAAGAACAGCGAGATAAAGCACGATTCGGAAGAGCATGATGACTGGTTCTGTGTGAAGTATGGGATTTCGTTAGATTTGGCTCAGCCAAATGTCGTCGGGAAAGAAGGAGCTGAAGGAAAGACAAAAAATGAATGAAAGTCCGAACCGTGTCCACCAGGGCGGCAGGGAAGGAAAGGCTGGCCTTGCAAAGGCTCGTCCTTTTTATCCACGGACCACCCTGAGACGACGAGTAGCATCAATTCTATCTCTAAGCGAAGGGCGATGCGCACCGGTCGGGGGAAAAATTTCTGCACTTGGCCCGAGCGTGGGAGTCCTCGGCATTGGCCGCTATCTGAGCCGAGCTTCCCCAGCCCGAAGTAACTTCACCCTTCTTCGGCTTCGACTCAACCAAGTATTTCATGGCCTGTGTCAAGCCTTCCCTCTGCTATCAACCCATCAATCTGAGCATGAACTTCTCGAATCGAAGAATCTTCGGCCGGTCTTTCTCGCTGAAAGAAGACAGGACCGACGAACAAGATGAGCCTGATTCATCTGCTTCGAATGAGATTCGGGCCTACAAGTAAGTACCATATGTTCATGGTCGTTTGTCTCCTAGGCATGCTCAGGTGTCTCATCGTCCAAGCCCAATTCAATCCACACTTTGAAAACACATAAAAATCGCGCAAGATTCAATACATAAATGGTCCAAGGCAGAATGGATTTCCCTTTTGAATTATCGATGAGATCGACGAGATCGACGCGACCGAGAGGTACAAAACATTTCGGGCTCGCAATCCTCCCAGCTGAACTAACTTTCGGATTTGACACTTAGTGCCTCTTGCGAATTTAGACCCCCAAGCCTGCCGCCACTTTCAGTCTCAGAGTGCTTTCTCTAGAACCCCTTCGGCCAACTTGAGCGGAAATTTCATGTTGTCCGCTTGCGAGTCTAGTACAGGTATAGCATCGATCATACTGTACTTACCTCACGCCGCCCAATATGCGCCTGACTCCACTTGGTTAATTTTAGAACGTGTACACGCCAGTGCGAATGAACTAGTGACGTATGGCAACATGTCGACTGCCTTATGTTGCTGTACCTATAACTTGGTCCTGTGTTATGCCCGTCAAAGCTCTTTTTCTACGCTCATCTTTCATCCATAATGCCGCCTAAAGGAAAGAAGAAACAGAGAGATCACGAGGAAGATGCCTTCCCGGTACGTGTAACAGTTTTTCGGTACATTCTACGCTCTGACTAGATGTCTGCCAGCACCCCACAAGGCGAGAGGTCAGGCAGTCTTGGGAGAAATTGACGAGTACTATTGGGACATATGACGACGAGATGGTCAACGGATGGAAGGAGGAGATTGACACATTGCTTGTATTCGTATGTCTTCCATTGCTACCCCTGTTTGTTCTCAACTTACGCGTTCCTATCATTCCCCAGGCTGGATTATTCTCCGCGGTGGTCACAGCTTTCACAGTCGAATCCTTCAAATCTCTGTCCGAAGATCCTTCAGAGACCACAGTCACTCTCCTGCGCCAAATCTCTCAACAAATTGCCGCCAGTGCCAACGGTACTGGCACAACACCAGAACAGCCATCCTCCGAGTTCGAGCCATCGGCATCAGACATCCGAATCAACACATTCTGGATTGTCAGTCTCATCCTCAGCCTCACCTGCAGTCTTTTCGGGCTTCTCTGTAAACAGTGGTTCCGCCATCACCAACGAGCCATACCGACTCGTTCGAGGCGTGAAGCATTCACCTTACGATGGGTTCGCAACGAGAGCTTGAAAAGATGGCACGTCCCGTCTATCGTAGCGATGCTCCCCCTTCTAATCGAACTCGCACTTTTGTTGTTCTTCGCGGGACTGCTGGAGCTCGTTTGGATGAGACACGTTATTCCATTTGCCTTTGGGTTCGTGGTGGTCGGAGTGGCAGCTGCGGTGTTCGGAGCGACGAGTGTTCTTCCTGCACTGACTGTTTTGAGAGCGTCGTGGATCTCCAAACACGGCGTTGGCGGGCAGGGAAATCAGCCTGAGGATATCATCGCGAATCTTCCTCCCGTAGACTTCCCTTGTCCGTATAAATCACCTCAGGCGTGGTTTGTTCTGAAGGCTATCCAGACTGTGATGCGGCTTCCATTGCTCAGCAAACGAAGAATGGCTCTCGAGACAGAGCAATGGTCGTTCGTTGACCTTCTGACCTTGCGCAAGTACGACAGGTATCAAATCGGGAACCTCAATGCGCCACGGGTGTACAAGCTATTGGCACTTCGATGGATGGTTAGGCTGTACGGTGATTCGCCGTCGGTCGGGGACTATCTCAGGAATGCGTTCGGGGAGATGCGAAACTCGATGGTCATATCGAGTGTCTTCGACGACTGGAAGGTGTTGACTTGGGGTGGCTCGACAAAGGAGGAGGATGTGCTGGCGAGGTTGGATGAGATTCTAGCTGAAGGTGATATGGAGGCTAAAGGTGAACTTGACGGTGATGGAGGGAATGATGCTGAGCAGCACGCACCACCGCAGAAGCTGACTCTGCAGCTCCTCTATTATCATCTCCTATGGACCTCGTCCCACTCTAGTCTCACGTTTGAAGGGAAACGTAAGGTTACCGAAAGGCTCTACGATATGGACTTCCCGAGGAAAGTGGGGACACCATTTCTCCCCCCGTTTCCAAAAGTCTCGCAGCTGTGGAGAGAGCCACCAAAATCGAAGAAACGGAACACAGGCTTGAGATTCCTGGAGTTTTACCGCCGAGGATGGGAGATCGCGAAGAGTCTCGAGTCGGGAGATAGAGACACGAGCTCACGGAGGACGTTGGTTGAAGCACTTGCAGACCACCTGTTGGACGAATCGCCCTTGGCCCTCCAGACACCCTCGGCCCTTGCGATGTCGGACGTTGGTCTCGATTTCTTATCCTTCATCAACGAGGAAATCATTTCGGGACGGAAAGACGAAGACGAGGAATGGCAGAAAACTGGTGTCCTGTCGAAGTGGACGGAGGCGTTGCAGCGTGTACGTGCGTTCAGGGATCTCGAGGAGGGGTACTTTAGGCAGATCCCCTTGAGCGTGGTGCCCGTGGCTGAAGACGAGAGGGTGGAGGACTTGTTCGACGACAGTACCGTGGAGAATGTCGGAGGTTCTGGGGCGGAGAACAAGGTGTAGAAACTATAGACATATGGCTTTGGAATGACGATACACATTACAAGGCATTTGCATAATCTCTCACCATCACCATCGGGATATCAGCCGACTTGGCAGCTGTAGAGATTCATTACTTGGCTTCATTTTCTTCCCTTATCGGTCGCGGGCTCCAGCCTCCCGAGCCTAAAGTAATGTTCACGGCTCATATGGGTTGGCAATCCCGCGCAAACCACAACCCATCTAACTCCACCTGGTCAGTTGGTTCCTACGAATACGGGTACCTGACGTACGAACGGAGACCCATCGGCATCGAATAGCAACCCATGCACTTCATTGGTCCGATTTGCCAAGGCTCACGTTGGGTCAGGATGGCGAATGCGCAGCAAGCGTGTAACCTTTGTTGCGTACATAAGCTTTTGAGGTCTTACTACCATCTTCGTCCTTTCTTCGGTACACCAACCCTCTGAGCTTACCTCAGTCGACATTTGCTCAGGCCATAAATATGCAAGAGGATAAGCGGGGGAACTCGACTTTTGACAACGAAAACCTTCTGGTAAGTAGATGTCACCTTCCACCTTGCAATATGCTGACAGTGGGAGGTCTGGTGCAGCGAATGAACCCGGTCGTAATGCATTCTTCGGAGAAACCAACGAATACTACTGGGATGTGGCACAAAGACGAGATCCAGATAGTCCAGATGAACGTATGGAAGGAACAAATCAAGACTCTGCTTATATTCGTACGTCCAGCGAGCTTAGTGCCTCAGAGTCTCCCTCTTCCCGATTGTATCTTTACCTTATCCCCAGGCGGGATTGCTCTCTGCGGTGGTAACGGCCTTCATACTAGAATCGTCCAGATACCTACGAGGAAATTCTGTCAGGACGCGAGTCATCCTTCTCGAAGAAATCTCCCGACAGCTCGTAGGGGAAGTCAAGCCCGTTGAACACGCTTCAGCATCACCATCTAACATCCGGATCGATGCCCTTTGGATGCTCAGTCTCCTTTTGAGTCTCGCTACCTGCGCACTTGGGCTACGATGTAGACGATCGATTCAGCAATATCGTTCTCGACGTCACAATCCGGCCAACGGGATGTTCTCTCCGGAATCAGGACGTGCTCCAATTTCCTATATCCTCGACATGCTTGCTCGCCTCCTCACCCTGGCGCTCCTGTTCTTTTTTGCGGGGCTGGCAGAGTTTGGGTGGAGGATAGTTGTTCCGGCAGCGTTTGGGTGATTGGCTATGTTCTGAGCAAGGAACTGCTGGCGGCGGTGGATATCCGGGAGACCAAGAATAATATCTTATTGAGCTGAACAGTAATTTGGGCGATGATGAACGTCAGTGTGAGGCATTTCGTGGCAACTTGAGGTTATCGAAACTTAGAGGGAGCTCAGCTCGGGGTCGATAACGCTCGATAGGAATACCTGAAGAGTAACGACGGTACTGGTGGCGTTGAACCTCAGAGGATGATCCGAGTCACCTGGACCAGACGATTTTGCAATAGAGACTGGATTTTAAGGAATTGCGATTTTCTATCTATTTGATTCTTGTACCAAACCTTGAACCACGTCGATTGTAAACGACGTTTCAGGCGGCATTTTGGCTCATTTATGATCGTGTCGTCAGTGGCGATAGACGTGTTGGCAGCGTGCCTCAGTCTCATGAGTCGATCGTCTGCCGTTGAAGGGGCCGACCCTGCAAGCTGAAGCGCTGACGCCGAGCTCCCCAAGGCCAAGCAACGATCACGAAGACGTTTCGGCAGTTTCAGCATCCTCCGCCCGCCTGATCGCGATCCATGTCAAACTATTCAACAGCTTCATTTCATTGACGAATAATTGAGAGACGCAATAAGTCACTGAAGGTATCAAAGAACAAAGTACAGGTTGGGTAACGGGTTTAAGTGACTGTAGCCTTTCATGAATGTATCGCAGCGAACCAACACGGATTCAGTACTAGTACAGTAGCCACACCGATCGTAGAAACGTGCCTGCTAAGGGTAATAAAAAGGGGTGAGCGAGCAGATACAGGGAATGGTAAGTATATCCGTGAAAGGAGTGCAGCAAACGGGGGAACGGGTGGCATCATCGATAGTCGTGAATGAAGAAGAGGGTTGAACAAAATTTGATAGGAGATATGAGACGAGCAGCCAATAAATACGAGGATGGGGGGAATTAGACGAAGAGAAGAGCAGCGACGACGACGGCGAAGGTTGCCTGCCAAGGTCGGCTAATACCCAGGGGGACAGCACCATTGTCATTGTTGGCCCCGGAAGCGGTGGTATTGGTGTTTCCACTGGTGTTGGCGCTGTTGCTGGCCGTTGGGTTGGTATTTCCGGCACCAGTAAGGGTACCAGTGCCCCTGGGGGTAGTGACGACGGTATTGCTAGCGGTATTAGCGGCGGTATTGGAAGTGGTGGTTCGTGAGGTAGTCTCTTCCTCCTCGGAAGTGGAGGTCCTCGTCAACGAGCCACCGCCAGGGCCACTGCTACCACCAGTAGGAGTCGAAGAGTTACCAGAGGAGGTGCCTCCACCGCCAAGGTAGGATGGGGGAGGCTTCGCTGCGGAGGCATCGACAAGTTTTCCGACACCCCAAGGGATCTTCGCGCCGTCGGGTTGAGTAGATTCAGGAGGTGGGGTGGACTTTCCATCCTTGTCCGCGATGGTGAAACGCGTGGCCCACGTCAGAGGTTGTCCAGGAGCGGAGTATTGGAAGAAGTAGACGGCAGAGTACGGATCGACCTGTAGATTAGCAGACATTTATGATGAGCATGCACACAGAAATGGATGATAGCCAGCAACGCACCTCAGGACATGCGAACTCGAGTCTCCCATCCTTGTTACCATCTAAGTTTTCTCCGACGGCTAGGTATCAAATATCGAGGCGAAGGGAAGGAGTAAAGGAGAAGAAAAGAGAATCCTATCAGCGAGAGACCGAGCAGAGATAATGGATAAGCTCACTGGTGAGATGAATCATGTGCTGGTTATCACCAGTCATCAACTGAATCGACATGCCAGTCCACTTCCCATCCTTGTCGCCATCCCATGAAGTACGGCAAGTAGATCCTTGGTTGAAAACAGATCCTGGCCCAGGTTCCGTGGGGGTAGCTTGGGCATTGACAGAGAGAGCAAGCCCAGAGAGAAGAAGAGCGAAAGATGCTGCAGCAACCATTTTTTCCCTAAGAGATCTAGTGGTGATGGTAGGGAAGTAAACGGTCGAGCCGAAGGTATTTTTAGCGAGCGACACAAACTTTATAGATTCAAGATTAGTCGAAGGGAGCGGTGCGAAGAAATCGGCCAAATAAACGAGCGACTAGTGCAAAATGAACGACAGAGGCTGCTGATCCCAAAATTGACGTGGGGGTTAAAGGAAAAAAGGCTTCAGGGGAGAGCACAAGACATACATAACGCCCAGCGAGGCCCAGCGTGTGATAGTGTGTGACTTGTGACCATCAAATCTGGAATTTGAATTCAGGAACGCACATATGGGTCAATCAACCCTGAATCTACTTGCCCGAGCGCTGGTGATGGTTCCTCCATGTAGCAAACTCTGTTCTCGAATTAACGGGAGAGGTACCCATCGCTACCATTGCTGTGGTATGTGACATGAACTGTGGCAAAAGACAGGTGAAGGTTTCCTTTTCGCATCGCGAACGGCGACATCCCAAACGCGGTTTTACCTTGGGTCTCGTTCAACAGCGGCCTTGGCCAATCGGCAGGAGGACGCTTGGCGCCCGGTAAAGGAAGTTGGGTAGGGTCTGGTAGGGTTGTTCCGGAGAAACAGGCAGGACCGAGTGATTGACTACGGCGCGACTGAACAGAACTCAAGTCCTTCGCTTCTGTTTGGAGCTTCCCATTCGACGGCATACATAGCCTACCCTCTCGGGAATTGGCGCGGAAGTCACACTGGCAACCAGAGACGGAGACGGAGGTAATGATCCCTTTTCCCCACATTTTTTGCGGCACATGTGGTACTGGCGGCGATGATAGGCCGTTTTCGATAGGATATTGAATTTGATCGGAAAAACTAGAATCTACGAAGCCCGAGAGAAAGAATGTGTAAAGTCAGACCCGACAACCTGTGGGGGAATAGATTCAGAACTCTCACCGATCTGTCTAAGCAGGTGGCATGTGGTATGTATGAAACTTCATGACACGAAACCGATTGACGATGATATCTGTTTTCGAGTATCATCGACGACACAATGCTGTAACCTGTCAACACCTGAACTCGGAATTGATTGCAGGAGTAACATGTAGATTGAAACTCGGAGGCGTTGGATGCTACGCCCGAAGCGCTCGAACCGTAGGAACCCCATGAATCGGGCTAGATGAACGTGTTAGTACTACAAACAGCGTTGGTGGCAACGGAAGATGAGCAGCAGACCTGATTCTGGGATATGTGCGCTCAAGCCCGGGAGAAACTAGCCATGCAGAGCTATACGTCCCCGCTCAATGATCACCAAGTAAATGGAAAAAATGAAATCAGCCACCCGACGCCAGGCATCTCGTTTTTCCAGCCCGAGGCTCCAGTCCTGATTGAATATGTCATGCGAGATTATTGGAAACGCTCTGCTCTTTGAATGCATTTCGCAGTATGGAAGAGCGCGTGAGATCCTTTCACGCTGCCGTCTTTTGCTCAGACCCGAGAAGTCCAGTAGTCGAACACAATAGTTCTCAAGTACATTGCGCGAGGTCGGCTGCACGGAGTATGCTATAGGACCGGCTTGATGGGTTTTAAGTAACGATTTTTGTAGAGGATCACGGAGCCTACGTACCTCTTAACGATCGCACACACAACGGTTGAATTTAGATGCGAACTCTCGGACATCTATGCGGCCGGGCACGCGAAGCCGTTATGTATCGGATTTAACAACTGGACTGAGAAGGAAGGCGTGCAAGATGGACGGTGCCATGGGCGACTGAACAAAGGTGGTGGTACAGGTCCAAGTTCAAAACAATCGGACGATATCTGGAATTGCTGATTCAGCATAACCTAAAATGGAAGGTGAGCCACGTTTATCATTTCGTCAGTGCAAGGTCCGCTTTTGATTTTTAGACCATCACCACCACCTGCAACGACCACAGGAATGACTATGGTCAAGGAGATGATGAAACACGAACCGTCAGAATCGAATTCATCTTCTCCTTCAAGTCTATTCATGCCAGGCTTTAACCTCCTGGACTTGATACGGACCGGAGCGTTATCTAAGCTCTAACGTAGGGCTTTCATTCGCCAATCAGTTGGACCAAAGTCATAAGGAATTGGGCTAACAGCACAATCCTCACGCGTTGAAGATCGCGCATCTCTCAGAGTGGAACAAAAGGTTCATCCCAACCTCGAAAATCCGCCTTTATCGCCGGTGACAGGTGCGTCCCGTTCCTAATAGTATAAATGAAGATCGATTGACCAAAGGATCGTTGCCCTTGTTTAGGCATCGCTATCGATGGCAAGGCTCTCGGTAGCAAGCCTTTGACCTTCCTTATTCGCCGAAACAGGTTGCTCGCTCATGGGCCGTTCCGCAGCCTCATGGATGTGGCATTGGGCCTATAGCACGCGCCTAACGGCCAAAGGCCGTCGTGGTTTTGGGTATAAAACACGATGTCGTCTCTTTAACCTCGCCCTTTTACTCGAGGATGAAGAAACGCCACATCTTCTATCTCCAATCGTTTCTTCCTTTTTGCTTTCGGATTTTCTCGTCAATCTCCGTGCATTCGGGACCCATGCGTCTTCCGTCTTTGTGGGTGTCCCAATCCGCTTTCGTCCTAGTGTCTATCTTTCTACTGGCACGTTTGGTTGCACTCTTTTCGAGCTCTGTAAGTTCAAGTTATGTTGTACCTATCAGTCTACTCACACCACTGTTAGTCCGGTCGAATAAAGAACACGCGCCATAAAAGGGCAAGCTCGAGGAGGGGTGATAGACTGCAGGATACAAGGTGTGTCCACTCTTCGGATTCCGAATTCATCTCCTAATTCGTTGCCTGAGCTCAGATCAAGCTTGGGGCAACGATCCACTGTTTCATGTTTGTACCCACTCGCCCCTATTGAGAAGACACCTACCTTCAGTGATCGAAGTCACGTATTCTCGAAGCACACTTGTAGTGGGTGTAAAGCAACTCGGCACTTTACCCTCGAGCAATCAATTCGATCCCGTTCTCGTCAAGCGTCATCAAGAGGGCTCATTGTGCACAAACCGGTACATACGTTCCCGGCAAGGTCACTCTGGTGGTTGCGAAAGGCTCCGCTATCAGTGGCTTCGTCAACTCGGTTTCCAGGCCGCCCTTCTAGTAGCTCCAATTTCTTTTCGATCCCTCCTCCCCCAAAGCCAACCCAAAACGCGAAAACCAAGGAAGCATTCCCTGCTCATCAGGCCGCCAAAGCGTTGAGAATTGTGGCCGAGCGTATGGAGAGTATTGGCAATGGAGTGGCTCCAGTATTACCAGGAGGATTTGAAGGCGCTCACGCAAAGGAGGACGCCGGCGATGTGAGGAGAGTTATCGGTGGTAGAGCGGCGAATGGAGGAATCGCCGAACGTGAGGGAGATTTGACGCAGTAGTACGGCAAATTTTGACCGCGCTTCCTTAACGAGGACTGGCACGACCCACGACCACTGTTACCCCCTTGGCTCGTATATCATATGGAATAGGATGGAGATTATTCGAGTCAAACTCGTTCTGATAGTCCCATGGGTGGCTATATGACTCTGATTTCTGGTTTGAAGTTCAACTTCGGAATGTCTCTCCACGGTGCGTCGCGATTCGCGACGTGTAAGAACGCGGTCAGGGTTTTTTTAGCTCACGATTGATGAATCAAAGTCCGTTGCCCAAGCCTGCTGTTGTCAGAAAGAATATGTCAAAATTCAACGTATAGATAGCTACAAGATCCGATATTTGCGACTACATAGTAAGTTCTACACAAGAGGTAAGTACCCAAGAGCGACTGCCTGTTTACAATTTCACCGACATCTTCGAGAGGCACCATCAGAGAAGGACTAGAAAAAAATAAATAAAAAAGAGCTCACCTCGAAATCGTCGTTGACCAGATATCTCGTATTGAGGGTCTTTCCCAGGTGGGTTGGATCGTATGTTATGCCTTTCCTCCTAGATCCGACCAAGAGTTTCAAGTAGGACAGGGGGCTCTTATCGAATTGGCATTCCAATGATAGACGACTGCTGCCTCGATTCTCCGGCCTAACGAATCCGTCGTTCTCGGCCTGGCAATCTCGATCCTCTCGAATACAGATGCCGAGGAACCCGGTGATCCGACGATACTCTTCGTGACTAGAGAAGTAAAGCTGGCCTGCACAGAGGTTGAGTTGGGTGACCATCAGCGGGGACGGAGGAATGGTATTCGCGCGTAATGGAATGGGGTAGAGCTGTAGGTCGTCCGTGGGCTTCATGAACTGGGTGAGGCGAGGTGTGTAGATGTGAAGTGTGACGTTCTTGCTCTGACGGATTTTCGGGAGGAGCTCGTTGACCTCGTGTGGGCTGAAAATCACCAGAGATTGTGAGCGACGACTGGAGACTACCCAGTTGAGGGGACGAAGGTAGTCCCCAACTTGAACGTTTGCGGTAGACTTGATAGTGGTGAGGAAGTCCTGAGTAGCAAGCAGGGATGATAATCCTGGTACGGGATCCCATTTCCCCAAATTCCCAGCTCCAGCACCGTCTCGGAGCGGAACAAAAGCACCATCGACCGGCATATATCTTGAGATCTTGCCAGACACGACGAACGTCTCCACTTCGGGGTGAAGGGAATGATTGGCTGGTTCAGCTTTAGGGGGTCTTTGAATCTGGGGTTCCCTCTCGATCTCGTGACTGACTTCTCTTTCCTGCTCTTCCTCGACGCGAGGGTCTCCGAGGGACGTTACCCCAAGAGTTTCACATCGTCTCCAGATATCCGGAATTGCTTGAGCCCTCTTTGTCAGATCCCCGTGCTCCGCCTCTGGTGATACAATCCCGTACATCTCCTCCAAGGTACGTGCTTCGGGCTGCAGCCAGCTTTTCTTGATGACGGTCGAAGCACGAGAGGGGTCCTTAAACCGGCTCAGCTGTTGCCAACCTTCGTCGCGAGACTTAAAATCAACACCTTGCTGGACCCAGTGAGGAATGTGATGCTTGATCTCTGCGCACGTCTCTAGCATAGCCCAACGAACGACGTCACGACTATCAACCTCTTCACCGGAAATCTTATGTGCATGCTTTCGTATGGCGATGTCGATCTCTGGAGGCGCCATAAACATGACCGACTGGCCACGACCCAGTTTTCGCATGCGCATACAACCTGAAGGCTGAGTAAGAACACGTAGCCCCACCAGATATACAGCTCAGTACTCACCCTGCGCCAATCGATCCTTCGTAACCTTCGGTCCAAGCGTAACACAAGCCTTCCAGTGCGTAGGAAGCTTCAAGTCGGTTCCACGAGTATGAGCATCGTCAAGATAGACCAAGCACTCATCCATGTGGCCGTGGAAAGGTGATAAGGAGAGCGATTCTGTTGTCCCATCTCGAGTCATGACCTCCAGCTCATCCCTTTCGTTGAAGAATACTGCAGCCGATGCATCCGGTCGCCGGGAAAGCCAATACCACGCGACTTCTGCATTAGACATCTCGATTATCTGAGCACCAACGTCCAGAAGTACTCGAATATCCGAACCAAGATGGTCGACAATGCCCCGACCGGAGAGTGCTTGATGAGAGGGTGCCAAGTATCGATCGTTCTCAGGAGCCAAGAGGAGGTTTAACATTCTGGCGTTGGTATCCAACCGTTCTGGGGTATCAGCCTGGATTATGGAAGTGGGTAGTAGGTAGCGGTTGTCGTTCGTTCCGCTGAAGCCGGTTGTGACGTTTCTCTTCTTGTAGGCGATGTCCCATCCTGTAGTGGCCAGCTTTTCGGGGAACTCCTTTGCCGCTTTTGGGAAGACGACCCTCGAGAGGTAGAAGTTGATAGTGGCGGTATTCATTCGGAAATGAGGAAACAAGACTCGTTCTCTTTGCTCAGCGTCCGTCAGGTTGACCCCACTGAGGTCGCGTAGTCCCTCGGGTATATCGCCAGCGGTGCGAACCCACTCCTCGTATTCGAGTCTAGGATTGTCGAGTTTGAGAAGAAGGTTGAAGCATGTGTCGATGTTGGCGGAGGAGAGCCCCCCGTAGAGGTAACTTAGGCAGGTGAGAAGGATGGCAACGTCTGGGTGACCAAACTCGGCTCGTAAAGATGGAACGTCCTTTGCTCGGTAAGGCACGGCTAATAGGGATCGAGACAGATCCAAGCCAAAGTCCACTCTCCACCTTCGTGCCTGGAAAATGTAGAGAAGGATGCCTTGTCCCAATAACCCTCTCAGGAGGAGGAGAGTCTTCCACAGTGTCCCGCCTCCACAATGCCTATTCAGTGTTGCCTTCTCTTTCACCGACAGCTGCTCTCCGATAATGAATTGCCGCAAGACTTGGCAGGTATCGTCGGTGAACCTCTCGAGATAGCAGGTTGAGAGTTCCCCGCCCATCACCATCTCTACGACCCGATTAATCAACTCCTTTCCAGCATCGGATTGGAGGATACGAATGTGAGGAAATCCATTTTCGAAGGTGACCACATCAACTCCAGAAGGGGACGAACGTCGAATATCGTACGCGCTCTTGACAACAAGAGAAAGAATCTGCTGTACAGTGGACCATCGATCGGATCCGTGCTCCAGGATCTGTTGGTGGCCTACCGTGTAGATGAGCTGATATCGGGTATGCATGATCTCGTCGCTCTCGTCCAGAACATCGCGGGTGACGGAATCCAGCCAATGCTGGGCTTGAATAAGCTGCGAAGCGGTTCTATCCCCCTCCACCAGTTTGTTGACGGCCATGAGTTTGAACGACAACATGTGCTCGGGCTGAGCAACAAGGATTGCGCCGGATCGTCTGGCATCTTCATAGAGCTGTCGCATCTGTTGTATTGCTGATTCTCCAACATCGACATCACGAGAGAATGGGAGAAATAAGATCTGCCGGTTGGTGAGACCTCCCAGGCGCTGGAGGAGCAAGGAGAACATCTGGCGAGCGAGAGACTTCAAAACAACGACTCTCATCAGCTGGGTACCATTTGCGAGCGTGGTACCCAAAAAAGGCACAATAACGGACGATTTCCCCTCCCCCATGTTCAACTGCAAGACAATATTGCCTGGCGAAGACGGTGATATCATCTCTTGTGCGACAGCAAGCTGAACTTCGCGAACGAGAAAGTCACTATCCGCCTGATCAAGACCAGCATCAACACAGTATACAAAAGCAACGGAAACAACGATGCTTACCTGTATCAACAGCCAGTCACAGTCATCAACTTCGTGCACCGATGCATGAACGTTGAATTCCTTGTTGAGGTCGTCGAAATTTCTCTGTTGAAGGTAACGGAGCATTCGATGGGCCTTCTGAGATAGTAGCAGAGAACGAGCTAGCTTCTTAATAGTCCTAAGCCATGCCTCCGGAGGCCTGGAAGCATTCGACGAGGCAATGGTTTCTAAAATGGGGCGGAGCTTGAGGCAAGGCCAAAGCCCTGCTCTCGCCATCACCTCCTCGCCGACGTTGCTCGTTAAAGATGAGCTTTGAAGGAATTTCTGAATTTTATGGAGCGAACCTCGTAGATGATTATCACATGTCTTCTGGTTCTCGCAAAACAGATGGGTGTCAGATCCGTCGTAGTGAACCTCCTCCACCTCTCGGTAGTTCTTCAAGGCATCGAGGCTTCGATCAACATCACTAGCATAGTTGCATCGCACTGGATCATTGCTGCAACCAAGCTCGCCAATGAGGGTGTCAATGCTGGCAAGATCAGCTACAGATTTTGTCCGAAAGCCTGGAACAAAGGTTGGAGGAAGGACTCGGGCGGGAAGATCACTCAGGCTTGGTGGGGGTCGACGCATAATTTCTTCAAGCGCAATGAACGAGGGAGGCCGGGCGCCACAATGGTAGGAGGGAGTGAAGGAATAGGCCACCTCCTCTGGAGGAACAACCCTTGACTTGGGCTGGCCACGGATGCGGTTCAATAGCGACTGAACGTCGTCGAGGTGGAGCTTCAGCTCATAGTTCTGATACCAAAGAGAGAATAACGACTTCACATCGTTGATGAAATCGGCAGACTTGACGATGGTGAAGTACGGGAGCGCTCGTGAATTGACGTCTGGAGAAGGCCACTGACGCATAACAAAGTCGACTATCCGCTTGACTTCATCCTCTTTGCGCTCGTCGTAGTGCTCCTTGCGCCGCCGAAAGAGAGAAGAATCCGTCTCGCCCGTACGCCGGGGGACGTCCCCATAGCCCTCAAACTGGAACTCCCTCGCAGCTCTACTGGCCACTTGGCGCAGACGAGAGGGGTCAGGCTTGAAACCCTCGGAGATCTGATACGACCCCCATACCGGCGGACTGTGTATGAGCTGGAGAAATTCCTCTCGACGAGTTGCAAAAGCGATAAGGGTTGGGATGAGATGTTGCACTTTGGAACAACCTGTGTAGCTGTAACCCAACATACACAATATGAATGCCACTTGGTAAGGACTTGTGGTGTGGGCTCGAAGAACGTCAAACAGATCGATCCAGGTATCCGATAGTGGGTAACTGATCAGATATTGGACGTAAAGCGATGTATTCCCTTGGTTTGTTCGCCCACCAACCTTGCCGTTCGAGAGGCAACTAAGGTTTGACAGTAAGTTGTTGGTTGTGGAGAGATTCGATGGCCAATGGCTGATGAGGTTCGAAGTCGAGTATACCAGACTTTCACTGACCACATTCGGGACATCTCTAGATCGATAGTCACAGTCGTTTGGTTGATCTTTGTGAAACTCGTGTGGGTAGTACCACATACTGCGAAATGCAGCACGATTGACCAAGATCGAGCTCGGCCCTTCTTCCAGTGTTCGAACGACTTTCTTGTCACCGTGTGCATCGGAAAACACCCCAAGACGAACTGAAAACTCCAGAATACCCTGGCATTCAGTGAAAAAGCTGTTATGTTGAGCAAGGGCAGGCAGAGCGTTCCACTTCACGGTCTGCATAACTTTGAGATGGGATGGATAGTACTCTCGTTTCGGGGTAATGTTGGCTAGCTTGTGAAGGAGGTCTTGCGACTCGTCATCAAGGCTGATGAAGGATTTGCAAGCAGCGGAGCGAAGCTCTTTGAGTGCCTCTTCAGCCCCTGTGCGCCCGGTAAGACGGTCTGGAAGGATGTAGGATGTGAGTGCTGTGAGATATATCTTGTACAACCTCGCATGGAGTGAAGATGAGGTTCCAACTAGACGGCCGAGGGATTCATCTATCCCGTATCTGAAGTACTGGACGCGGCGGTCGGAAGTGGCAGCAGGATTGATGGATACAAGGGTATGAAGACCGTTCATTTGGAAGGAGATCTCGCCTATGGGTATTAAGACTTCACGCCTCGTATCACAAACCAAATCTCGTAGGACGAGTCGGTTTCGGAGCCCGACCATGATCCCGGGTGATTGATTACTGTCAACCACCATATTTGGTAACGTGAGGCAAACCAGTTCTCCTTGTGAGTTCAACTGGAAGTCAAGACGATAGCGAGGAAGCTCGATGAGGGTTTTGTCCGGGTGATAGGTGACGATGATGAACCCGTTCTGCTCCAAGCAACTGAGCCGGGAAGCAATCATTCGGGAGGTGCTGCTACGGACGTCCACGAGCCTGATTTCGTTGACTGACATCTGTCTTCGACTAAAGTGAATGAGCCAATTTGACGGGGATGGGGTCCAGATGTCGGTGAAAGGCCGCAGCTCAATGATACCATCGTCGAGCGACAACCAATGTGTGAAGTCTTCCACCATAGGTCGAGGCAAATCGCTCTCAAACAATGTGTGTGGAATCAATTGGTAACGTCTGTGCGTCTGAACGGACCTCGCTCGGATTATCAGGTTCCCAGAAGTGGAGAGAGAGAAAAAGATCTGCACGAAATCCAACGTTAAGTGTATGCTACTTGTTGATCAAAAAGACAAGGACTCACCTGATACCCATTAACAGGATCTTTGGATGCAAAGTCGGCGCTTGGGTCAGAGTTTCCGGGAGGAACCACACTGAATATTGTCTGAATGAGTAGAT
Source organism: Marasmius tenuissimus (assembly GCA_029532415.1). Lineage (NCBI taxonomy): Eukaryota > Fungi > Basidiomycota > Agaricomycetes > Agaricales > Marasmiaceae > Marasmius > Marasmius tenuissimus. Next base: position 454,305 of record JAQOTA010000061.1, read on the forward strand.
TAGTAACCACGAAATAGGATTACTGAAGTACGACGAACCTTTCCAAAGATACGGGAATAGGTGGGGTGCGATGCATAGGTTGTAGGAAGCCGACTGAGGGGCTTTCCATCAACCAGGAGTTGGCTCTCGAGAATGTTGAAAAATATCCGTTGGCCGTATTCGGACGTTGTATGCAACCATCGATCATTCCAGCACTTCCAAGAAGACCCCGGATGATAGGTAGGCCAATACTGGGTGACGGCATCATGCAAGAAATCGCGACAGCGAGTGACAAGGAAATCTTCGGCCCGATGGCCAAAGCGATGATCATGAACGATTATCCTGCTCGCGGGATCCCTCATACCTCCAGCCAAATCAGATTTCGGGGGAATATTATCACGAAAAACCATTCCGGCTTCCAGGAGAATGTTGAGCGAAGTGGACCGGGACAACTCCGGATCAACATCGAAGGTACTGCGTACCACAGCTGCCATTTCCCAGAGTCGAAGCTGAATCGCTGGAGACTCCTCCCCAGTGGTAGCCTGGAGTCTGTGTTCAATCTCTTTCATCCAGCTGTGTGCGATGTTCCGGGACTTCTCAAGAAGGGCGAGGGCTTTGTGGACAACACTGGGGTTGGAACACCAGTTCAGAACACGATGTAAGAGTAGAAGGATAATCCTCATGGCAGCCACCTCAGACCAGTTGGCCTGAATACTGGTCTGCAGTGTCTCAAGTTCTTCGAGCAAGTGGACATGGAAAACGTCGTCCTGCAATACTTCATGCCACTCCCAGCGCCGCCCGTCCGCTGATAGCGGACCCATCTGCAGTGTCGTCTGATTTAATAGTATCTCTACAGCTTCCTCCGAGAAGCTAAGGGTCCGAGCACGCAGTTCTCTGAGTATGTTGAGCCACTGAATACGCCCACCTGCTCGAAGGGTTCCAAATGCGATATACTCCTGTAGGCCAAGCTCACGATGGCAGTCGGACTGGAGTGCGTTGACCTGATTCGACGTGTGTAAGGTCCCGTCGACCGTGTATTGGAGGTTATGGTAGCGACCGCGAGGTATCTGGAATGTGCAATCTGTACGTATGGTGCACCCACGGAACGGCTCAGATATCCAGATGCGGTCGCTCATGTCGAACAAAGTGAGGCGCAAGGCGTTCGGGAGGCATACCCTTTCAACAGAAGCTATGGATACCTTGACACCACTGTAGTGAGACTTCATCCACGACTTGGTGATGGAAGCAAGGGTTAGTCGTCGGAACCCAGAGTTGTCGCGGAATGAAGCGAGGCCAGGGTAGTCGGATAGAAGGGCCTCGGGTGCGGAAGTGGATTTTTTTCGAGAGGAAGGCGGTGAGCACGTGTCGTGTAAGAAGAAGTATGTGAATTGACGCCACAATCCAAAGACCGAAGGACAGGCTATCTCGAAGACGGTCGCTTTGGCTTGACTCGTGTCAGAAGGAAGGGGCCATTCGTGAACACCGATGGACATTGATTTGTATAGATTCTCTAGCTTGCACTTGCCACATTTCTTCTTATGATGAGTGTTCTGACCCGAATGGGAATTGAACCGATACAGGTGTTCCTTAGACGCGGCCGTCTGGACACGCTCTCTGTACAATCTTTGTTCATCCTCGAGTTCTCGTTTCTTCTTGTCGCGATCCTTGGTGGCTTTTACTTCAATCCGACTCTTGAGATCAATCAAGGCCGAGTGATCATTGAAGTAGCGAACAGCAAATGAATGCTGGGTAATCTTGTCCGAAAATATGGAGGGAAGAGAGCAATCTGCCTTTGCGAGTCTTTCGCGTAAGTAACAGATGGCCTGTTCCAGGCGCCTTATCGATTGCCGTTGGCGTAAGAGAAGAGGTTCGAAGACACCTTCGTGAACTTCGGGCGAGTACTCTCCGAGTAGTGGATGTTTCCGGACGGCGAGTTTATCGAGGCTAGAGAATGAAGGGTATGAGAGACTTGACAATAAAAATTGGCTGGGTGGAATACGTACCCAACCCAGAGCTCGAGCAACGTCAAGAACATGATTGATTTCTGTTCCGGGTGTCCCTTGTACAACCGAGTGGCACCAGTGGAGTACTGTTCTATCCACTTACATACCAAAGCACAAGCACCCTCTGACGCCGGACGGTTTGCAATCCAGTCATCAATCCCTGCCTCCACTGCCCGCTCAAAGTCAAAGAGAGCTAGCACACCCAACGTCCGTATCTGTTCGCCCAGACGTTCGGCACTGTATCCATCCAACTCTATGATCCTAACGCCTTCGTTTGGCTTGAAGATGGAGGCAGATCCCTGAGTATATTGATTGTCGAGAGCAGCTTGTATGTAATCTCTGCTGTTGTGAAGGGAGAGCCTCGTGTCGGCGGGGATATCTAAGCTCGATGGATCCCATCCTGCCAACCCGTCCGAGGCATGGGCCTTCTGGACATCAGCCCAGCGTTGCTCCAACAACCCCTGCGCGAGATCGATGACCTCAAGCGCTTGAGATTGAAGGAACGTTGGTGCCGACTCGCGGATCTTATAGACACGACGTGCAAGTTTCTTGTACATAGCAGCGAGAGTGTCGCTATTCATATCAGCGGTGACCGCTTCTCGAAGGACTCTGGACATCAGGAAGGCGAGGAAAGACTTGTACGCCCCGGCATGATCCTTGAGAGTAGATTGGAGAGCGACTCGGATAACGAGCCACATAGGAGAGCGACGCCACGGAAGGAGAGTTTTGTCCCAAAGGACATCGTCGGCAATTCGTTTCGTGATACGATCCACGTCCTCGGAATGACCGTACCCTCGAAGAATGCCAGTGAGAAGTTCTGAGATGAATCGAGGACTGGGGGTGTTTCTGATTTCTTCGACCTTGGAGCCCGCCTTCTTGGTCGTCGGCATGGCAGCATCGATGACATCCGCGTGCATCTGGGCGAGGAAACTGGATATAGCGGAGATGAAGTCGGGGTCGTTGGCCGTTTCGGAGGGAATAGCGATTGCGGGACCAGGATAAGAACAGACGAGTTTTCCGGCAGTGCTCATGACCGTCTCGTTGGGTGGTGAGACTTCGAACGATTCAAACACTGTGCGATCCTCGTACTTTCGAATAATGAGGCCGGCATTCTGCTCTCGAACAAGGAGTGCAGTTACATCTTCAGACGTGGACCGGGTTAGTTTTGGGCTAAAAGTTACAAAAGCTGGTCCACACACCTCCGATTGACATGTTGCGCAAAACCAGACTTAGGTTCTCCAGGGTGAAGGAGTGTTTGTGTCGGTAGAGCGTGCGTAAATTTGCCAGCATCTTGACGACCGGATCCCACAACAGGGTTTCATCGAGTCTAAGCTTCGTTCGATAGTCCCGTGCTGCGGTAAGAACGGACGTACACAGGTAGTGCTCGTTCTCGTGAGTAAAATCGCTCGATTCTGGAAGCTTTGGGGGAAAGAATATGTGGTTTATGAGATAGGTGAGATTGTTGTTCATGGTGGAAAAGCGAGCAGAGTAAGCTGAAAGAGAGATGCACGCAAGGGGGGAAGATGGGTGTGCAACAACAAGTCAGCGTAGTCAGCAACACCTTTTTGACTGAACCTTACCTTTGTGCACGAGGCGCAGTAGACTGAATACCGTCACGAATCACGATCGACGAAGCAGCACCTATCGTCAAAATGACTCCATGTAGGGCCTCGTGGTAAGCTTATTGTGGTTGGATCGCGACATGACAGGTTGCCATATACAGAAAGAGAACCCCATCCACCTTCCAAGCATGGCAAGTGTCAAGTGAAAAGGGGTACAAGGGCCGCCTAATTCGATAGATAGCTGTAGGGAGATTACCGGGCGCTTCACAGCATCATTACCTTAATCGCCAAGAAGGTTCGATATAGTTCCCATGGCGGCCAAAGCAACCGCCGGGGAACTCTGGGGAACTCTAATAAAATTTGAAACAAGACGTTAGCATCATTCGGGGGGGGGAAATCTGGTGAAGTTCACTTGACGCCATACAAGAGAGCCAAAGAAGATATCGACAGGATACCTTTTCCCAACCCACAACTGATTCCTACAAAACATGAGTGGACTAGATTCGAGAAGGTATGTGAGTGCTACTCGTGTCATAGAGGGGCGTGCCCCACATAACCCTGGAGGCCATTTGTTTCCGAAAAGAGCTTCGATGGTGGGCAGCACGCAACCGTTTCCCGATCTAGGGCGGTGATACAGTACCTGGGCACGGACCTTACTTGTCACTAGACGTACGATCAGGGCCGCGGCAATAAATTCAGTGTCAAAGTTCCAACGCCTGGAAGATCGTCAATTGGATCGGAGGTTGAGACACAGGGTGCTACCGATTACCGGCATCTGTAGCCGTAACTTCCATCCATCCACGTCTGGGTGTACAAAATACAACCTCAAGTCAGATATAGTCCTCAGAGAGCATTGAGTAACGTACCAGAGGGGAGCGTACTGGAACGGACAGATCGTTGTCGTTATGAGTCCCGAATACACAGGTGCGAACGCTCAATCAGATATTGAAGACTGCGATCCGAAAGTCTATCCCAGGTGTAATGAAGACTGCGGCGCCGCGAGATCCACCGACGTAGGGCATCGTGGAAAGCCTTTCGTGATCCCACCAGCAAACATCTGGAATGCCGACGTTGTTGATAACCCTACTTGGAAGGAGTTTCGAAGAATAGTAAACTTACTTACCTTATCCGGCAGGTAGCAAAGAACGGGTTTCGACAGTCAACAGCATCATTCATACTGATCTGTCCGATTGCTCCATATAAGGGTCAAAACGAGCGTTCTAAATGTATTGCGAGGTGAAACGAGTTGATATTGAGGCACAGGTAACTGCGAATAGAGGTTACACGGAGGGGGTGAAACTGACAGAAAGGGAGTGTGACGCTGGAGACCTGGAGCGGAAAGGTGAATTAGGAGAGTTCGTGTATGGTTTGATAGACTACGGAGAAGGGAAACGTCGGCAGCGATAATCAAAGACGTAACAACCCACGCCGCCACAGAACGTGGGTGACAGATAAAAGATACGGCTCTAATCATCCGGTAACGCATCATATGTTACCCGAGAGCAGACGTGGGTATACTGACGGTGGATATGAGGTCTATAAACGTGTAGGTTGAGCCAGATAGGCCCGAAAGCTAAAAAGACCATAGGTGAGAGGAACGAATTTGATTGAAAAAAGAAAATTGATACATAACATACCAGTAGGCTAACGAAAAAAAGTTCGAGTCGGCCCAGCTACATCGCCTACAATTTCCATTCTACTTTCTTGAGATGATTCCCAACGATCCAGAGTATTCGGCTGGAAAAACGGATGTCAGCTCGCCGAGGCTTAAGACTGGAAAGTAGTATGATCATCAAACGCAGACGTACCAGCTTTAGCCTAACATACACATCATCGTTGACAGTGAGAAGTCCCATGGTCCAGCATTGCCGTTTATGTGCAGGGCTTGACGGCTTCGAGGTGAGCTAAACCTGCAAACGGAAACGCTGGTTACACAGTCGTGTTTGAAAGGCATGGGTAAGCGCACCATTGGCGTGGCCATCACCATGATCGCGATCCCAGAGAGCGGTCGTACAGCGAATAGCAGAGGCAGGGCAGTCGGTGCAGTGCCCTTGGTCGTCACTCGTTACCAAAAGAACATCGTCATAGCGTAGAAACGAGCGGATTTGTTGATCTCATGAGACCCAGAGAGCCAAGATGAACGACAAGTTGTACAATCGACTTGAATTCGTAGACGAGGGGTTGGCCCAGGCTATCTTCTCTTTCTACACATCGTAAATTAGCATCGACAGAACCAAGAAGATAAGAATTACGTGCCAGCTATCTGCTGTCTCGTTCAACTACTTTTCTTTTTTACCGTCAGATTCACGCCGCTCGAAAGGTATTCTGGACTGTCTAAGCCTTTGATAAGCCCTGGTACGCATTAGCTGCTCCTGTTCATCGTTGAACTTGTTCTTCGTTGCTCGAGTTGGCTGGATTAGAAGTCGTAGTGACGACTCAGATACGAGCCCAGTCAATCTGAACCCTGGACGTAAGATCCGTCTGTTAGCGAGCGAATCGTGGTCTCAATGAGGATCGGCGCACCATGTTCAGCAGAAATCAATATGCCGTGGGCTTTGTGTTCTCAAAACTCCTTCTTTACTTCCTATTGTAACGCCATCCTTTGATCACGAAGACTTGACGCCTAATACATGAAATAGTGCCTGAAAGTGACGAAACCAAGAGCTTTCAACGCAGAGCAAGCATATCCTTCAAGGTTGCGACTGAGAGCCTGATCTTGCATTCAGAGCGTCAGTACCTCGCTAACCCGCCAGAGTTGTAGACAGAACGGACCCTAAAGCTAGAACTCATGATTCATCTTGATTCTTGTACATCTGTCAAGAGCACGAAAAAATCCTTGGTCTGAGTTAGGTTTAGCCTTGAAAACGGGTGATAGGAGATACTTGCCCGAGTAATCGGGCTACGAAGTTTAGAAAGTCGACTGGAACGAAAGAGGGGAGAGATGATGGTGGTTCGAAAGACAGTTCGGTCGGAGATTGTATCTCTCAACCTAACCCCAAAATCCGATTGTGTCGGCAATTCTCGGCAATTTTCTTCTTGATTAGCTCTACGTTTGTTTTTGCCTTTCTGCAATACCTCGCGGTAGACCACAAATTGATTACGCTCGGAGTAAGGCTTTCAAGTTGGAGAATACGAACTCAACTCTCGGATGGGCGAACCCCCTCCCATCTCCGCCTGCGGAAAGTCTACATAGATACACGGCCTTCAGCCTTCAGCTCACCAACGACACACCCTGTGTGCAGAAGCCTCGTGCCCCAAACGAGGTCTAACATGTTAATCCGTTCACAAGGAGACTGGAGGGCTCTTGGCTCTGAAGTGGAGATTTGGAACGGTAAAGAAGCGAATGGAGGGACGCTCAGATGCGAAAGAGAGACGGAGGTTTTGAGATCAAGACAACGTAGTCGACTGTCAATATGATAGCTCTTGAACTTGAGTTGCTCCATGGGATATTATGATAGATCTTTTGCTTGGACTTTGCCCTCGCTGTTCAAAATTTGAAAGCCGCTTGGTAGTTTCATTTTGTATTCATTCAAAGTACGGAGGAATTACGAGTACAACGATCAGTACTACTTCTGGTGCTTTCGTGAGATATGCTTCCATCCACCCTCGCCGTTTTGTCGGTTAATCTCCTCAATGTAACGACGACCCATCTTCACCCTATCCCAATTATCACTGAAATCGCTGTCATTCAACGCACACCTATTCGGTAAGATGCGACTCAGAAAGAGCGCTACTCGAATGATTGCCTCGTCGCTTTCTTCGAGCCAGTCGAAGATTCCGGTCTGTAGGACAGCAAGGCGTCGGAAAGGGATGATCTTTCCTTCGAGATTGCTCTTCTCCGGAGATCCGATCGTGTCAACGCTAGGAGCCAATCGCAAGCGGACATCCTCGAGACCGGGACAGTGCCGACTTAGATGGAGGAGTGCTGTGAGGTGAAGATGTGGCCAGTCGAGGTGGTCCGATATTGTCGAGTTCTGATGTGGGTAGGGACACAGGCTCAATGAACGTAGGGATGGCCACGCCCGCGCTATTTTCACTAGATCATCCTCACAAAGGGCAAGGGGGAGGGTGTGAGTTAGATTGAAATGAGTAATGCCGGTACAAGCAAGTATGGGTTGCAGATGAGCGAAATGAACTGCATCCCCTTTGCTTCGGTTAGAAAAAATGGGGTGCGCGGGGACTCGATGCTCGGGGTGAGAATCCACCTCAATTCGCTGTATAGTAGGAAATTTTTCGGAGACGACTTCCAGCAAATCTTTCACCAGCGAGGGACTTTCTTCCTGAGGTGACGTTACTGTAAGCTGGGAGAGGTGTGGGGAGATGTCCGTGCTGCCGCGAAGAAAATGCGTGAATGTCTGGTATGAAACGTAGATGGAGAGCTCTTTGAGCTCACGGAACGCGTTAAGGGATGGTAGGGGATCCATGAGGGTGATCCTGGCGTTAGGGTCCCGGATAAACGCGAGAGCTCTTAGGTTCTGAGCGTTCCCCGAAGAAAATGGGTCAGAGAGTCGCCTCAAGAACGTCGAGGCGCTTGATATGGACGGGAGAGATAGGGATTCTAGCTGAGGAAGCTGTGGTATCAAGCTTGCTAGGGATTCCTCGAGCGCATCGTGGTGCCCCTGCGCTGCCTCCACACGGAGCGTTTTGACGCCAGAAATGGAATCTAAAACGGCCCACATATACTGCTGTAGACTTTCTGCAGACACCGGCCCGTCGATGGAAAGCTCGAACGTTTCAACACTCGGCGCCATGAAAATGACACTGCGGTCAGTGTACCCATCGGTTGCGTCAATTTCAGCACTCCAAACTAGCCACTTGAGGTTAGGAAATACTGGCCTCGAGCGTCGGAGACGAGAAATCGTGTCGAGAAGTGAGTATTGAGAGGAGTTTAGCTGTCGACAGACGAGCTTGTGAACTCGCCATGCGTAATGGTCTTGAAATCGAGCCCAGCGCTGACGGGACATAGGAGGGCCCAAACGGTACTGATGCTAAGGCCAACAATACAAGTCAGAGGTTGTCAGACGACTCGGCCGCTTAGCAGATAGTAAACGACATACATCAAACCCTCCTTCCTCACGAACAGCAAGCCCTAGGGACCAGACGACGCTCCTGATACTCGGGATCTCTGCCCAAACCATGTTCAGAGCATCATCTTCCCAGCACCGACAGACTGCAGCGTTTGCGACATTTGATGGTCTGTCACACCAACGAAATATGTTTCGAAGAATTTCAGAGATCTCGAGTGCCTTATGTGGTGGTCGAGGAGGTCCTGTCTGAGGCGTCTGAGGCTCACTGCGGGGACCCCAACCCCAAGAATCATTATCGGAGTGACTCCGGCTTGCGGGGCTGAAAGGAGGGGGAATAGGATGAGCTAGTATTGCAAGTGACATCCTAGCTCGATAGATATCAATAGGGAAGCAATGGAACGTGAACGAGCGCACCTCTGATGTACCAGTAGATTCAACAAAATAGAAGGGAAGGGAGGCGACGACTGATTAGCGCATTCGGGCCATTATATGACCAGTACCAACTACTCCACGGGGCCTCATGTACGAAATCGGCCCACGATCTGAGATCATAGTCGAGCAAAGCTCATCATTTTTCCCATTCCCACATGCCAAGCGTCTTTTCGCCGAGTGTCATCGGGTCACTGGAGAGTCATCGTAATGAACCTAGTTGGAAGGAGCTTCAAGGGAACATTGATCGTACTTGCTTCATCGGGAAGGAGGGTGCGGGCGTCGGGTTTGACGGTATACGTCAACCTTTGTAGGATGTGGGAACAGGTGTACAGTCTGATCTCCCGCAAAGCAAACGTCCCTGGTGAGGGTGATCGTGTAGAACAACGTGGAAGGCTTCTATAGTTCGCCAGCAGGAATCTAAAGTACCGATAATAACTCTTGAAAGGCTTTGAACTTGAAAGAGACTTGCCTTATTCGGAATGAAGACTGCTGGCACCGGGTTTGACAGTCGATGGCCAACAGCAACAGTGACCATTAAAACGTCGACCGGCGGCCACAGCACTGAGCATGAGGGGAATAAAGGCGCCGATATATCCGCTCTTGCCCCATACGGGGTCAAAGCAAGCTACCGGCGCTGCGGCGATGCAAGAGAATGTTCGATGACGCTGATATTTTATTCACAGCTCATGGTTTCATTGAAGGAAGAAAGGTACGACGCCGGAGAGCTGAAGCTGAGGTTAGGTACGGTGGTAATAGAAGGATAGAGGTGGGCCTATGAGTTGATAGATGGCGGAGAGGGGTGAGGTCCAGGTGAGGCTGCGGTCAAGTTCAGCGAGTCCTTGTACCCTCACTGTAAGGCAAACCAGACATATTGATGGGCGTATATGCAAAACTTTGTACAGGTACAGGCTGAGCCCTAAAGCTGAGAAGATCATGGTTGATCAGAAACGTATTGGATCCGGGAAACAGGAAAGAAAACGAGTCCACGCCAGTCAAGGAGGGTATGAACGGACACAAAGAAACTCTGTCGCCTCTTCTTCGCCTTTCGGTTGGCCCAGCCATGTTCTCTGTGCCTGCAGCTCCCCGAAACAAGAATGATCGTATATCCAAATGTCAGAGATAGTGTGGGCCTGATCGTTACGGAGAGAACACGGTCATAATACGGAGGCGTAAACCAGAGTCGAGACGAATGATGTGTTTGACTGGATAACGACTCTCACAGGTCGATCCTGTGGTGTAGAACATGTACACATTCTAGGTGCCCAATACTCTTTCTCTCGTTCCTGGTATAGTGTTATCCATAGATTGCGAAGATTCTTCAACACTTGACGTGTGAACGGTGCTCCAAAGTGACGAATTCCAGAGGCCTCAACGCGAAGCAAGCGTGATTTTCCGTGCCGCGATCGCGTCCTGTACCTCGAGCGTCAGTAGTTTGAAACTCCCAGAGCTAAAAGACACAGACGCACCCAAAAGATAACTTAAAGGATAGCCTCACATCCCGATCCCTCTACACGTTTCCCAACTTCTAACGTTATCTGGGTACATCCCAGCGGACGAAAAGAACCTATGAGTCAAGTCCTCTTCGGAACGAGGAATAGAAAATAATTACTCAAAAACGAGCTTTGAAGCCAGTAACAATTCGGGTTGTCGACCAGAAAGCGAGAGGACAGAGATGATGGTACAAAAGATGGTTCAGTCGGAGAATGAATTTCTAACCTAACCCCAGTTTGGTGATGTCGGCATTTCATCGCTTCAATAGAGTTCGGACGTCAAAGTGGACTATATCCCTTTCGAACTGCTACTTCACACGAATAGTTTGAATAGTGTTTCTAGACCCCAAATCTAGTTCCTTTTATGAGCGCATTTTTCGTTACATATTCTTGAACCTTTACGAAATCGTGCAGGGTTGGGGCTTGCCGTTAAGGAAATGTCCGGTGTTGGGCGTTGGGGCTCTCAGGATCGTCCGGCATTGGCTTTTGGTGTCCACCACGGACCGGCCTCTGTCTCCAAAAGTTTTGTGGTTGATCTGGCCTACGCTGTCGTACAGGTACGTGCATGTCTCCTCTGTGATGCCTTTTCTAGGCATCAGGCATCAGCTCATCTCATGTTATCAATATCCTCAGCGGGTGTGAGTTATCTGACGCGCTATTTGAACACAGGAGTCCGGACCCGTGCGCGTGGTGTCCAGATTCTTCACAGGCACTTTGAGCTAGCCGAGCTACCGGCAGCTCGGGATCACCGGCAACTCCCGGGATATTGAGGGTTCTAATCCAAGAACTGCTATTCTCTACTACGCTTCTCTTCTCTCTCTTCATCCCGGTAGAGACTCTGAGCCCAATAACATGTTGCTCAAACAAAATCTGAGGGCCACTCTGCTATCTCTGAAGACTGGCCCCCCCTGTAATTTACTTCACGCCCAGGCAATTTCTAAGTAATGCCGGATTGCGGCATTCACTAAATTTAGCCGGCAATGCTTCCGCCTCCCTTGGTATAATTTCAATGTGCCTCACAAACTGGACGACACACCCAGAATAATGAAAAGAGCAAAGTCATTCAACTAACCTCGAATATTAAACTTGTGGAAACCATTAAGATTACTGGTGAGAGAGAGAACCGACCTCCCAACGCCCAACGTCAATAGCCGGACAACCAAGATTAACACCGGATAACCGGGGCACAAATGTCGCACGATTTTGCGATGAATTATGTGCTCATATCCTTTCTCCTTTCCCTCCTCCGCTCACGGAAGATCTGGATACGCAGCTCGTCCAACAAACCCGCCCTCTGCGTAGAAACTCCATTTTTGGAGCCTACACCCGACCTCGCCATCAAAGTCCGCAACCTCACGAGTCCCAACATTGAACATGCTTAAAGAATCCGAAGGGTCTTTAACTCTGTAAGTACAACCAGGCCGAAGACGCCGTGATCGATTGAAGGCAAACTCAACATGGTCATCTTGGGTAAGACCAAGCAGGCTGGTGTAGGTATATCTAGATGAGGCTACTGTATACATAAATTGACAGAAATATATGTACTAAACTGTGGTCTCGACGGTGCACGAGACTAAGGACTCCCTCGATTGCTCCAAAGCTCGAGGAGGGGTGATAGGCTACAGGATTCAAGGTGTGTCCGCTCCGATTCGTATTCGAAATTCATTGACGGAGCCCAGATCAAAAATTTTGAAGTAACGACCCGCTGTCTTGTCTTTCTACCCAATTGCCCCTACTGGGAAGACACCTACCTTCAGTGATTCAAGCCACATATTCCCAAAGCACGCTCGTGGTGGGTGTTAAGCAACTCGGCACTTTACCCTTGAGCGTTCAATTTGATCCCGTCTCGTCGAGCGTCATCAGGAGGACTCATTGTGCCAGTACATTTGTTCACGGCAAGGTCACTTTGGTAGTTTCGGGTTGTGAAAGGTTCCAATATCATTGGCTTCGTCAACTCGGTCTCCGAGCTACCCTCCGAGTATCTCCAACTTCTTTTCAGTCCCTCCTCCCCCAAAGCCAACCCAAAACCCGAAATTCGAGGGAGCATTCCCTGCTCATCAAGCCGCCAAAGCGTTGAGAGTTGTGGCCGAGCGTATGAAGAGTACTGGCAATGGAGTGACACCGGTATTACTAGGAGGATTTGACACCACCAATGCATAGGAGGACGCTGGTGTGAAGAGAGTTCTTGATGTTGAAGCGGCGAACGAAGAAATCGCCGAACGTGAGGGAGAAACGTGATGCGGTGGTATTGCAACTTTTGACTGCCCTTTCATTCACGAGGACTGGCGGGAACCACGACCACTGGTATCCCTTTGGCTCGTATGTTCATGGAATCGAATAGAGATTGTTCGAGCTAAACTCGTTCTGATAGCCTGATGGGAGGCTATATGGCTCCCAATTATATCGATTTGAAGTTCAACTTCTGAATCCCTCTGCCGCACGGCACGTCGAGATTCGCGACATGTGGGAACGCCGTCAACAATCAATAAATGAAAGTCAGTTGCCCAAGCCCGCTGTCGTCAGAGAGAATATGTCAAATTTCAACGTATAGATAGCTACAAGATCCGAAATTTGTGATTGATAAGTTTTACAGAAGGAATAAGTATCCAAGAGCGACTGGCTGTTTACAATTTCACCGACATCTTTGTGAGGTGCCATCAGAGATGAACTAAAAAAAGATAACGAAGAGCTTACCTCAAAAATCGTCGTTTACCAGATATCTCGTATTGAGGGTCTTTCCCAGGTGGGTTGGATCGTATGTTATGCCTTTCCTCCTAGATCCGACCAAGAGTTTCAAGTAGGACAGAGGGCTCTTATCGAATTGGCATTCCAATGATAGACGACTGCTGCCTCGATTCTCCGGCCTAACGAATCCGTCGTTCTCAGCCTGGCAATCTCGATCCTCTCGAGTACAGATGCCGAGGAACCCGGTGATCCGACGATACTCTTCGTGATTAGAGAAGTAAAGCTGGCCTGCACAGAGGTTGAGTTGGGTGACCATCAGCGGGGACGGAGGAATGGTATTCACGCGTAATGGAATGGGGTAGAGCTGCAGGTCGTCCGTGGGCTTCATGAACTGGGTGAGGCGAGGTGTGTAGATGTGAAGTGTGACGTTCTTGCTCTGACGGATTTTCGGGAGGAGCTCGTTGACCTCGTGTGGGCTAAAAATCACCAGAGATCGTGTATGACGGCTGGAGACTACCCAGTTGAGTGGACGAAGATAGTCCCCAACTTGAATGTTTGCAGTGGACTCGATAGTGGTGAGGAAGTCCTTAGTAGCAAGGAGAGGTGCTAACTTCGGTACGGGATCCCATGTCCTCAAATCTCCCGCTCCGGCGCCATCTCGAAGCGGAACAAAAGCACGGTCAAACGCTAGATATCGTGAAATCTCTCCAGACATGACGAACGTCTCCACATCGGGATGAACGGTATGATTGGCTGGTTCAGCTTTAGGGGGTCTCTGTATCTCGGGCTCCCTCTCGATCTCGTGACTGACTTCTCTTTCCTGCTCTTCCTCGACGCGAGGGTCTCCGAGGGACGTTATCCCAAGAGTCTCGCATCGGTTCCAGATATCTGGAATCTCTTGAGCCCTCTTCGTCAGATTCTGATGCTCTGCCGACTCTGGCGATGAAATTCCGTACATCTCCTCCAAGGTGCGTGCTTCGGGCTGCAGCCAGCTTTTCCTGACGATGGCTGAAGCGCGAGAGGGGTCCTCAATTCCGGCTATCTCTTGCCAACCTTCGTCGCGAGACTTGAAATCAACACCTTGCTGAACCCAGTGAGGAATGTGATGCTTGATCTCTGCACACGTCTCTAGCATAGCCCAACGAACGACGTCACGACTATCAACCTCTTCACCGGAAGTCTTATGTGCATGCTTTCGTATAGCGATGTCGATCTCTGGAGGAGCCATAAACATGACCGACTGCCCACGGCCAAGTTTTCGCATGCGCATGCAGCCTGAAGATTGAGTCAAATCACGTACCCCACCGAATATACAACTCCCTACTCACCTTGAGCCAATCGGTCCTTCGTAACCTTCGGTCCAAGCGTAACGCAAGCCTTCCAATGTGTAGGAAGTTTCAAGTCGGTTCCCCGAGTATGAGCATCGTCAAGATAGATCAAACACTCATCCAAGTGGCCGTGGAAAGGTGATAAGGAGAGCGATTCTGTTGTCCCATCTCGAGTCATGACCTCCAACTCATCCCTCTCGTTGAAGAATACTGCAGCCGATGCATCCGGTCGCTGTAAAAGCCAATACGACACAACTTCTGCATTGGTCATCTCGATTATCTGGGCACCAACGTCGAGAAGCACTCGAATATCCAAACCTCGAAGATTGTCGACAATTCTCTGACCGGAGAGGGCTTGATGAGAGGGTGCCAAGTATCGATTATTCTCTGGAGCCAAGAGTAAGTTCAACATCCTGGCGTTGGTATCCGAACGTTCTGGGGTGTCGAGCTGGATGATCGAAGTGGGTAGTAGGTAGCGGTTGTCGTTTGTTCCACTGAAGCCGGTTGTGACGTTTCTCTTCTTGTGGGCAATGTCCCATCCCGTGGTGGCAAGCTTTTCGGGGAACTCCTTCGCTGCTTTTGGAAAGACAACCCTCGAGAGGTAGAAGTTGATAGTGGCGGTATTCATTCGGAAATGAGGAAACAAGACTCGTTCTCTTTGCTCAGCGTCCGTCAGGTTAACCCCACTGAGGTCGCGTAGTCCCTCGGGTATATTACCAGCGTTGCGAACCCACTCTCCGTATTCGAGTCTAGGATTATCCGATTTGAGAAGGATGTCGAAGCACGTGTCGATGTTGGTGGGGGAGAGCCCCCCGTAGAGGTAGCTCAAACAAGTAAGAAGGATGGCAACATCCGGATGACCAAACTCGGCTCGTAAAGATGGAACGTCCTTTGCTCGGTAAGGCACGGCTAATAGGGATCGAGACAGATCCAAGCCATAGTCCACTCTCCACCTTCGCTCCTGGAGAATGTAGAGAAGGATACGTTGTCCTAATAACCCCCTCAGGAGGAGGAGAGTCTTCCACAGCGTCCCATCTCCGCGATGCTGATCCAGTGCGGTCTTCTCCTCCACTGTCAGTTGCTCTCCGATAATGAATCGCTGCAATACTTGACGGGTGGAGTCGGTGAACCTCTCGAGATAGCAGGTTGAGAGCTCCCCGCTCATCACCATCTCTACGACCTGAGTGATCAACCTCTCTCCAGCATCGGATTGGAGGATACGAATATGAGGAAATTCATTTCCAGAAGTGACCACATTAACTCCAGAAGGGGACGAACGTCGAATATTGTATGCGCTTTTGACAACGAGGGAAAGAATCTGCTGTATAGTGGACCATCGATCGGATCCATGTTCCAAAATTTGTTGTTGTCCTACTGTATAGATGCGCTGATATCGGGTGTGCAGGATCTCGTCGCTCTCGTCCAGGACGTCGCGGGTGACGGTGTTGAGCCACTGCTGAGTCTGGACCAGAAGCGAAGCACTCCTCTCCTGCTCAATGAGTTGATCAACAGCCATGAGTTTCAATGAGAGTATATGCTCAGGTTGGGTAACAAGGATAGCACCGGTCTGTATGGCATGCTCGTAAAGCTGTCGCATCTGCTGCACCTTTGAATCATCAACATTGACATCACGCGAGAAAGGAAGGAAGAGAATCTGGCGGTTTGTGAGGCCTCCAAGACGCTGTACAAGCAAGGAGAACATTTGGCGAGCAAGAGACTTCAAGACTACGACTCTCATCAGCTGGTGACCGTTCGCGAGCGCAGTACCCAGAAAGGGCACGATAACGGACGATTTTCCCTCTCCCATGTTGAGTTGCAAGACAATATTCTTTTCAGATGTGATCATCTCATGCGCGACAGAAAGTTGAACTTTGCGTGCAAGAAAGTCACTGTCTGCCTAAGTAGAAACCTCGTGAATACAATATTCGAAGCACGGCGTAACGAAAAGACTCACCTGTATCAACAGCCAGTCGCAATCATCGGTTTTGAGAACTGACGCATCAACACTCAGTTCCTTATTGAGGTCATCAAAGTTCTCGAGTAGATAGCACCGGAGCATTCGTTGTGCCCTTTGAGCCAGTAGCAGTGAGCGAGTCAAGTCCCTTATGACTTGCATCCATTGCCCCGTGGGCTTGAAGATGTTTGATGAGGCCAGACTCTCGAGAAGTGGACGGAGATAGAGGCACGGCCAAAGGCCAGCTCTTTCCATCACCTGACTGCCAGCGCCATTCCCTTGAGCAAAGCCACCAAGATGATTTCGTATGGCTTGTAGGGAGCTGGCCAAGTGATCGTCACACGCTTCGTGGTATTGATCTAAGGTGGTGAGGCCAGAACGATTGGAGTATTGGAGGGCTTTGAAACTCTGGCGAATCTCTGCAGCATAACTGAGGCGTACTAGGTCATTCCCATTCTCAAGCTCGGCAATTAAACCATCCAGCTGAAAGAGATCGCTCATAGCTTCTGTCCTTGTTGAAGTCGGATTGAAGGGGGGCACAAATTCATAAAGACGGCGGATGATGGGAGCTGGTTGTTGCATGATGTTCTGAAAAGAGACCGAGGAGGGAGGGCGTGTACTAGGATAGAGTGATGGGGTGAATGAATAGGCTTTCTCCTCTGGAGGAATTGTAATAAATCCATGATGACCACGAATGACGTCCAATGCGCACTGAACGTCAAGCAGATGAAGCTTCAGCTCATGGTTATGGAACCAGTGAGTGAACATCAACTTTGCTTTGTCAATGAAATCAGCAGAATTCACAATGCTGAGGCCGTACACCTGCGATAGATTAGGTTCGGGAGTGGGCCACTGACACAAAACGGCATCAGCTACTCTCTGAACTTCGCCAGCCCTGTGATCATCGTAGCGTTCCTTGCGGCGCGAGTAAAGAGCCGAGTCGGACTCATTCCAGTGTCTGGATATGCCCCACTCGTCTTCAAACCGAAATGCCTGTGCACAACTATTCGCAGTTTCTTGCAAACAATGTGAGTCAGGCTCAAACCCCTCGAAGAGTTGATATGACTTCCACGCCGGGGGATTATGCCGTGAGTTGGAGAACTTTTCCCGACAGGTCGCGAAAGATAGAAGAGTAGGGATGAGACGTTGCACCTCTGCAGAATGGCCATGAGCATACAACAGCGTACACAGTATGAACGTGACTTGGGAAGGATTTGTGGCGTCATCTCGAAGAGTATCAAACAAGCTGAGCCAGTTATCAGATAGGGAAGAATTGATCAGAAACCGGGTGTACAGCATCATGTTACTCCGATGCGTTAGACCGCCGATCTCGCCACGCGCGAGTTCCTCGAGGTCCGACAACAATGCTTTGGTTGTATCAAGCTTTGAGGGCCAGGATGTTATCAGTTTAGAGGTCGAAAAGGTAATGCTCTCGCCCAATGAATCAGGGAGATCCCGAGACTGATAGGCAGTATCACTGACTCGCTTTGAGTTTTCGTGAAACTCGTGAAGATAATACCACCTGCTACGACCCGCAGCCCGATCTACTAGTGTAGCAGCAGAGCCAAGGTCCAGGGTGCGGATGGATTCGTCCTTCCGACCATGAGCATCGGAAAATACCCGAAGTTGAACAGCAAAGTCCAGAATGCTTTGGCAGGCAAAGTAGAGGTCATTGTGCTGAGCGAGGGTAGGCAGTGCTGACCACCTGACGGTTTGCATGGCCCGTAGATGAGGGGGGTAATACTCTCGCTGAGGTGTGATGCCAGCTATTGTATGAAGTAGGTTGTGTGATTTCTCATCAAGGCTGATGAATGACTTGCAGGCAGACGAATGAAGCTCCTTGAGAGCTTCTTCAATTCCCATGCGCCCGGTAAGGGGGTCCGGAAGGAGGAAGGACGTGAGTGCTGTGAGGTATATCTTGTATAACCTCGCATGAAGAGAAGGCGAGGTTCCGACCAGGCGACCAAGGGTCTCATCAAGTGAATACCTAAAGTACTGGACACGACGGTCAGGTCCGGTGGCAATGGGTCTGATTGAGACACGGGTATGACAGCCGCTGGGACTGGGGAAGATCTGTCCGATGGGTATCAAGAGCTCGCGCCTTGTATGACACGCCATTCCTCGTAGGACAAGTCGAGTTTGTAGTCCGATCATGATCCCCGCCGATTGGTTGCTGTCGACGATCATGTGAGGTAACGTGAGGCATTCCAGTTCTCCCTGTGAGTTCAACTGAAAGCGAAGACGGTAACGAGGAAGCTCTACGTGTGTTTCTCCCGGGATCGAGGAATGTGTGATGATAATGAACCCCGGGTCCTGCTCTAGGCAAGCGAGGCGAGATGCAACCATCCAAGCTGTTGTACTACGGACATCAACGAGCCTGACACCATCAGTCAACGGGTTCTTCCACAACTGACGCTGAACGAAATCTATTCGCCACTTTGCTGAAGAAGGGGTCCAGATGTCGGTGCACGGACGAAGTTCAATGACGCCAGTCTGTAATGAAAGCCAATGTGTGAAGTCCTCCACCATGATTATGGGTAGATCCCCTTCAAGTAGGATGTGCGGGATCAATTGGAACTTTTCATGTGTTTTGTCAGCCTTTGCTTGAATCACCAGCGTGTCAGGGGAAGAGAGAGCAAAGAAAATCTTAAGGGGAGACCACTGAATATGCGTGATAAATTGACTCGAGAAGTTGACATACCTGATAACCGTTAAAAAAGTCCTTCGTTGCAAATTCGGCGCTTGGTTCAGAGTTTCCAGGCGGAAAAACATTGAAGATAGTCTACAGGAAGGTTTTATCAGCAACGAGGCTGTGGGCACGCTTTGGAAGAACAAACCTTTCCGAAGATACGAGAGTAGATAGGGTGCGATACATACGTCGAAGGAAGACGATTTAAAGGTTTTCCATCGACCAAGAGCTGGCTCTCAAGGACACTGAAAAATATTTGCTGGCCGTCGGCGGAGATGGAGTGTAGCCACTGTTCATTTGGGGAGGCGCAACGACGCCAAGAAGTTTCGGAGCGGTAGGTGGGCCAAGACTGACTGACGGCATCATGCAAGAGATCGCTATTTTGGGCGAGAGTCTCGGCAAGAAGCTCTTCAAGGGCATGACTGCAGTGATGGTCATGCACGATGATCCAACTTGTGGGGTCCTTCAATGCACGAGTCAGGTCACACTTTGCAGGTATGTTGTTCCTGAAAACCATGCCTGCTTCCAACAGAATACGGCGAGGGGCTGACTGCAGATGTCTCGGTGCAATATTGAACGTACTCCGAGTAGCTGCTGCCATCTCCCACAGCCGGAGTTGGATGGCTGGAGATTCATCTCCGCTTGCGTTCTGGAGCTTTCGCTCAAAGTCTTTCATCCATTGGAACGTAGCATCTCGGGATTTTCCAAGAAGGACCAGAGCTCTCTGGATGACATCGGAATTGCGGCACCAACCTAAAACACGATGTGTGAGAAGAATAATGATCCTCATTGCACCAACTTCGGACCAGTTCGCTTGAATACTCGTTTGCAAAACCTCGAGCTCGGCAAGCAAGTCCAAGTGGAAGGCGTCGTCATACAGAAAATTGTGCCACTCCCAACGTCCTTCTTCAGATAGGGGGCCCATCTGCAGTGTTGCCTGGCGAACGAGCATCTCAACGGCTTCCTCCGAGAAAGTGAGCGTGCGAGCTCGCAACTCTCTCAGAATATTTGGCCACTGAATTCGGCCTCCCGCTCGAAGAGTCCCAAATGCAATGTATTCGTGCAAACCAAGGTCCTGGTGGCAATCTGATTGGGAGGCATTGACCTGGTTGGAAGTGTGTGATGTGGCGTCGATCGAAAACTGGAGGTTACGGTAGCGGCCGGCAGGTAGTTGGTATGTGCATTCGCCACGGATGGTACATCCTCGGAAAGGATCGGATACCCACACTTTGTCCATAGAATCGAACAAAGCGAGGCGCAAGGCGTTCCGGCGGCACACGTCGTCTCGAGTGGAGGGTATTCGGACGTCACTGTAGTGTGACTTGGCCCAGAACTTCGTCGAAGAAGCAAAGGTTAATCGACGGAATCTGGTGGCATCCCGGAAGGAGAGAAGGGCAGGATAAGCGGAGAGAATGACCTCGCTCTTGGGAGATGCTAGCCCGTTCCTGGAAGAAGGAGGACAGCAAATGTCGCGCAGAAGAAAATATGTGAACTGACGCCATAAGCCAAAGATAGACGGGCATGAGATCTCGAAAACTGTCGCTTTTGCCTCGTTTGTGTCGTTAGGGAGGGGCCATTCATGGACACCGATATTCATCGAAGAGCTTTCCCGATCTAATGCGCATTTACGACAATAACGATCATGGGTCTCTTGGCCCCGCCACCGGTTGAACCACATGTCGTGGCTGAGAGATGCTGCCTTGCTGACGAGCTCCTCGTAGCGCCTGTTCTCGGCTCTGAGATCTTCAATCTTCTGCTCGCGATCCCTGTTAGCCTCTTCTTCGATTCGGACTTTCAGGGACTTGAGGGAAGGGTGTTGCTCGAAGAAACGGACGGCAAAGGAGTTGGAAGAGATTGTGGCGGAAAAAATGGAAGGGACGCCGGAATCAATGCCTTCGTAGCGTTGGCGCAAATAATTGAAGGCCTGTCTGAGGCGCATTCTTGAGAGCGTTGACGACAGGAGTAAGTCCTCAAAAACGCGTTCCTGAATCTCTGGAGGGTATTCGAGAAGTAGTGGGTGTTCCCGAGCAGCGAGTTTGTCGAGCCTGTAAACAACGGTCAGTGAGACGGCTAATAGATGTCTACAACTAAATCACATACCCTACCCAGAGCTCCAGCAGCGTTAAGAACATTGTCGACTTGAGCTGTGGATGGCCTTTGTACAATTGACCAGCCCCAGTTGAGTATTCTTCCATCCATCCCGATATCAAAGTGCAAGCGCTCTCTAGTTCGGAATCCTGGCGACCTGAAACCCAATCGTCTATCCCAGTTTCCACTGCACGCTCGAAATCGAGGAGAGCCAACATTCCCAGCTTTTCGATCTGCCTCTTGATATCACCGGCATTGTACTCATCCAGCACCTTCAACCTTTCCTCCTCGTTCGGCTCAAAAGTGGAAGCAGATCGCCGGGCGTGGGTACCATTGAGCACGTCATCAATGTACGCTCCGCTCTTGCGAAGAGAGAGCTTCGTGTCTCCGGGAATATCCAAGCTCGACGGGTCCCATCCTTCGAGCCCATCCGAAGCATAGGCCTTCTGCACCTCTTCCCAGCGTTCCCTCAACAACCCTTGCGTTCGGTCAACAACCGCAAGTACTTCGGATTGGACAAACTCTGGGGCCGTCTCGCGGATTTTGTATAGGCGACGTGCGAGCTTCTTGGACATGGTCGCCAGAATATCACTATCCAAATGGCCCTTGTGGGCGTCTTCAAGGATTCTAGACATGAGGAACGCAAGAAAGGGTTTATAGGACCCGATCGTGTCATTCAGAGTGGTTTGGAGAGCGACTCGAATGACGAGCCACATGGGTGAACGGCGCCAAGGTAAGAGAGTATCATCCCATAAAACGTCATCGGCGATTCGTTTGGTGATACGTTCGACATCCTCGGGATAACCGATGCCTCGAAGGATACCTGTGAGGAGCTCGGTGATGAACCGTGGACTAGGCGTATCTCTGGTTTCCTCAACTTCGGAACCTGCTTTCTTGGTCGTTGGCATCGCGGCTTCAATGACCTTCGAGTGCATCTGCACCAAGAAATCCGCCACGGCGGCGATGAATTCGGTACTGGTAGCTGAGGGAGAGGGCACGGCGATGGCAGGTCCAGGATAGGAAGAAACGAGTTTTCCGGTGGTGCTCATGACTTTTTCGTTCGGCGCCGAGACCTCAAACGATTCGAAAACGGTACGGTCTTGATGCTTTCGAACAATGACGCCGGCGTTCTGAGATCGGATGAGAAGAGCAGTTACGTCTGGGACATAGGTTAGCCTCGACTACGCAAGACGAAGACTCGCACACGCACCTCCGTCGTTCATGTTGGCAAAACAATTGACCAAGTTGTCCTCAGTAAGAGAGCCCTCGTGCTTGTAGAGCGTGCAAAGGTTGTCGAGCATCTTTACAACGGGGTCCCACAAGAGCCTCTCATCTGGAGCAAGGTACTCTCTATAACCTTGCGCGGCGCTGAAAACGGCCTCACAAATGTGGTGCTCGTTGTTGGGGGTGAAGTCATCCGATTGTGGCAGTTTCGGGGGGAAGAAAATGTGGTGTATCAAGTATCTGAGGTTCTCTCCCATCGTTAGAAGTAAAAAAAAAAGGATCTGTAGGTTGTAAAACACAGGTCGTAGCTAGGGTAAGAATGAGGGAAAAGAGGATGGGTTCGACAGTAGTCCTCCGTAGACGCGAACCCCTTTGAAACCTGGCTGAACCTTAACTAGAAACACGTGGCGCCGCAGTCACCATCGATAAGCGGTGCTTTCTCGTAGAATCAATAGGTGTAGGACATCGTGGAAGGGCTTTTGCGAATCTTGCAGCGAACGCCTGAAATGCCGACATCGTTAATGACCCCAGTTGGAAGGAGCTTCAAGAGAACAACGATCGTACTTACTTTATCGAGAAGGAGGGTGCTGACGCCGGGTTCGACGGTATACATCAACCTGTATAGGATGGAAACAGATGTATACTCCGATCTCCCTCAAAAGCAAAGACATATCCCGATCGTGTAGAACATCGTGGAAAGGCTCCTATGGTCCGCCGGAAAACATACATAGTATCGATGGAGTGAATAACTCTTGATGGGCCCCGAACTCTAAAAAGACTTGCCTTATCCGGAGCAACGTGTTTGACACTTGGTAGCCAACAGCAACATGACAATTGAAACGTTGACCGGCGGCCACAGCACTGAGCATGAGGAGGGGAAAGGCGTTGACATATCCGTTCTTGCTCCATATTGGGGTCAAAGCGAGCGTTACCGGTGCTACGATAGAACAAGAGAACGTGCAACGACGCTGATATTAAGGCACAGCTCATGGGGTTACAGGCGTGTGATTGATAGAAGAAAGCGCAACGCCGGGGAGCTGGGGCCGAGGTGGAGTACGGTGGTAATATAAAGATAGAAGCGGGTCTATGAATCGATAGACTGCGGAGAAGGGTGAGGCCCAGGCGAGGCCGCGGTCAAGTCTAACGAGGGTTGTACTCTCACTGAAGGCAAACCAGAAACGTTGATCATATATACAGAGCTTTGTAACTGTACAGGCCGAGCCCTAAAGCAGAGAAAATCATGGTCGATGAGAAACGTATTGGATCTGGGAAGAAAAAAAACACGCGCACCTTATTCAAGTAGGCTATAAACGTACACAGTCCAACGCCATCACCTCTTCGCCTTTCGATCGGCACAGCCATGTTCTTTGCACCTTCCATTCTGGTTGCCCAAAACAAGGACGATCATACAGCCAAACGTCAGAGATAGGGTGGTCCTGCCCGTAACGGAAAGGACACGGTCATAACGCGGAGACGCAAACCAGATCTGCAACGAGTGATGTGTTGGACTGGACAATGACTCGGATAGGTCGATTCTGTGGCGTGGAACGGGTCTGCATTGTAGGCGTAGAACGTGAGCATCTCGGGGAAACGTATATAGATAATGACATACTCAGGTGAACTACGCGTTCGTATAGAAGTATGTGGGCCTTTATACCGAGAACATCTAGAAAAGTGCACGGTGTAAGCTGAAATCCAGACAGAAAACGAACGCACCGGGTTCAGGTAGGCCAAGAACCAACACGGTGTTGGATGGATGCGTATTTCCTCTCCTTATTCGCCTCCCAATCCACCCAGCCAGGCCCTCTGACCAGTTCCATTCCGCTGAAACGAAGTATTCGACCGAAAAGATATACATCAATTTCTCAAGGGTCAATATCGTGAGGTAGCTCAATCATCAAGAACGCACCATTTTCAGCGGAGCATATGCATTATCATAGACAACGAGCGGTCCTGTTTTGATCCCACGTCGTCGTCTACCCGGCGAGCTAAACCTGGGGCGTCGTGTTTCGAGAAAGTTGACCAGCGCACCATCAGCCTGGGGGTATATACGTCGGCCGTTCATGAACTTTGGGGTTTCCCCGTTGCTTTCGTAGTTCTCGGAGGATGCAGTTGAGCGTAATCTCACCAAGAAAGCGGGATCTGAAGCTAGGTAATCGCGGTCAGACTGATTACGTGGGGAATGGCAAAGCAGAGTGGCTGGGGTATTGGCCTCGATTTCAATTCATACTAGAGGGAGGGCGTAGTGATAGTAAAGTGGTGGTCCAGGTATGAGTGTGCATGTTAACCAGACTAAGAGGTACAATCGAGCTGTAGCTGTAGTCAATATGCACGCGTCTTTAGGCCATGATCTGGTTCTATTGTTGCGAAATATTAGTATGATCAGGTTGAAATTGAGGATGGACATTACACACCAACGGAAGCGGCACCTCTTTTGCTGCTATCCCTCTCCTTCAATTGTATCATCCCAGGAATCCCCCCGCTCATCCTGCTCGAAAGTCATTTTGAGTTTTTTGGCCTCAGCACGCGGTCATCGTGGGTCCTAATGTTTGCGCCTCGCTGGAATAAAACTCGTAGTGATGGTCGACATGCAAGCCTAGTTGATTTGAACGCAAACCTGAGGGTAAAATCCGTTGTTTAGCGAGATAATGAGACACCCATGGACCTGACGAGAACAGACACACCACTTTCAGCCGAGAGCACCATCATACGAGGTCTATGTCCTGCTCAAGACTCCTTCTCTCGTTTCTGAGATAGCGTTATCTCTAGATCGCGAAGATTCAACACTTGGCGCGTGAACGATACTCCAAATCAAGACCCCTCGACGCGAAGCAAGCGTGTTTTTCCAGGCCAACAGGGTACTCCTGTGCCGCAAGTGTCAGCAATTTGTTATACTCCCAGAGCGAAAAGACAAGAACGCACCCAAAAGATAACCAAAACGACAGCGCCTACATCCTTTTCCCTCTACACGTTTCCTAACGTTATCCGGGCACATCTAGGCGCAAAAAGAACCTGTGAGGAGTTCGTCCTTCAAAACAATATCAATGGAGAGTAATCACTCAAGGAGACAGGTTTTGAAGCCAAGTAATGGTTTGGATCGTCGACCAGAAGCCGAGAGGGCAGAGATGATGGTGGTACAAAAAATGGTTCAGTCGGAGATTGAATGTCCCGACCTAACTCCACAACTCGGTGATGTCGGCATTTCAGACTGGCTCATCGCAACGACCCAAAGTTCCTAGGAGTATTCGGACGTCAAAGTGATAAAATTCAAGTAGACTACTCTGGATATCATGAAAGACCCAGATCAAGCCCCTTCCTCTGTTCCCTTCCTCTGTTCCCTCCTCCGCCCACGGAAGATCTGGATACGCAGCTCTCAGCTCGTCTAACGAACATGTCCTCTGCGCACGCAGAAACCTCCAATCTTTCGAGTCTACACTCCAACCTCGCCAGCAACGTCGGCAGCCTCACGAGTTTCAACATGCTGAGTTCTCCACAAAGAATCCAGAGGGTCTTCAACTCCGGAAGTAGAAGCAGGCCGAGAACACCGTGATCGATCGAAGCAAACTCAACGTAGTCATCTTGGGTAAGACCAAGCGGGCTGGTGTAGGTATATCTAGACGAGGCTGCTCAATTAAAGCCTCGACAGTACATGAGACCAAAGAATCCCTTGATCTCTCCAACCATCGATAGAGAGACGTTTCGGTAACCCGACCAATGGTTATAACTTATGTGTGGCAACCGTGAGTAGGATGGAACTGTAAGGTCAAAGCGGGGAAGTAGGGCAGTTTCGTTGGTGGCCTTACCGTAGAGTAAGGGAATACGAAGATTGAACAAGGAAGGCGTGTTCTGGAATATGGCAAGGAGACGTTCGTAATAATTCCAAAGGTATATGGGACTCGTTACGTCGTGAAGTTTGACCTCCAACGAGAGAGAGACAAGACTCGGGCAGTGGTGTGGCCCCAAATGCTCCATAAAACTGAACGGTCCTCCGAATGCACTGACCACCAGATTCGCGATCTTCCAATGATAGCACTGGGCTAAGAAATTACAGAAAAAATGGGAGCTGATTCCAGATGGTGGATCTACGTCGTAGGAGTCGATGAGCCAAATGCTCAACGGGAGCTCTCGGGATCTTTCCAGTTGATTTGCCAGTCCTTCAAGCGCATGCCTCTCCGCGCCTCTGTTGATATTGTCGAATTTGGCGACGTCTACCCAAATGAATGTCCAAAGCCGTGATTCGCGCGTCACTAGGTCGTTCCAATGGGTGCATACTCGAATGAGATTGTGTACGCGACCGTTTGCCTTCACATGATTCTCGAATATGTTGAGGAGTATTTCGTTTGGGAGGCGATTCATTGGCCCCAATTGCCTCAGATCTGATGAGAGTAGAGTTTAGTCACTCTTATTGGTTGGGGTTATTGATAGAGTTTACCGGACCTTTGTGTAAGACGGTGAGGGATTTGAAGCTTTCGTGGTTGTTGTGGTAGAGAGACAAGCTGAGTGTTCGAGCGTCTGGCGTGTTGGTTTATAATACTCCGACTCAGACTCCGAAACAACGAAGGCCCCCATGACGGTCGAGACTTTTGGCCGAAGATTGACCTGCTACGCGACCTGAGCTTGAACTTCGACCGCGACGACGCCAACCTCGTTCGGACTTTGAAGGGGAACTAAAGATATGTAAGCAACCTTTTCTTCGATTCTTTCAGCAAGAACAGAGCTTTCGGGTCTGTTACAGCTACCGTTTTTACCATCAATCCCCCCCCCCCCCCCCTACAACATCGAACGGAGAGTCCTCCAAGCTGCTCATTTCTCACGATTCTCGTTCAGAACGTAACTCTTAGACATGAAGCTTCATTCAATCGACGAAATCGTACAATTTGGGTTCATAATCTCCTTAGGGCCTCTCCGACCAACTCCCAGCCCCCCGACTCGTACAACACTCCACCATCTTCCCCGTATCGACGTCGTTTCCAGGAGGTCCCGAGTTGGGCCAACACTGTTTGAACAGCTCGTTGAAATACGCTGCGTGGTTAACGGCGGCGCAGCAGTCTTTGGTAACTTGGTAGTTGGTTCCACCAGAACCGTCTTTGTTGTTGGTGCAGGTCATTACGCCACCTTTGGAGCAAGCAGGGGGGGTTAGCGTGATGCACGAATTTAGAGTAGGAGGTACGTACCACCGAGAACGGAGGATGCGAGAATAGCTGGTGTAAGGATGACAAGAGAGAGACGCATGACAGAAAGATCCTTGGTGTGTCGATATTGACTTCTAGAGCTTTGATTGACCTCTTTTTATACCCTCAGGATGTCGCATCAGAGACTGAAGTGGAGATCCATATCAGACTGGGCGGGCGTTCCGTCTTCTCGTGTTTTGAACGCTCGTGGAGTCGATATTGTATGTAGTTGATTCATTTCTTGCAAAGCGAATTTGTTGGTTTACATTCCTGTGCGTGTGCTCCACCAGGATATGATAAGCCATCTAAGCCGCCGAGACTTTCAGTAGGCTCGAGACCAAAGTCCACAAATGCATCACTACCAAAGGGACTTTTTAGTGGAGGCCAATTTCAATTTTAATGACGATAGACCTAACGTACTTAGGTGCTCAAGTTATTCGATGAGCCTCTGGTCATCGAAGGCCGTGAAGACTGATTTTGGAGCTCGTGTTTCATAACCCAGTGCAGTCTTCCAAGCTGGACGAGCGCTGTGAAAGAGCGTACCGAGAAGAAGCGAGAGACTTGAGTAAGTCGTAACTCCCAGCTAACAAGACCTGGAACGCTGGTAACCTAATCTGAGCCTGAACATGAGGGCGTAATGTTCTGGTTATTCTGGATACAGTTGCTTTCGGTCAAGCATGAATTTGGCACGTACCAAACACTCCAAACCAATGATCAACGTGAAATATCACGAGGGAGGAAACCAACATAGTTACCAGTCGTGACTTTCTTAGTGGTATTAATCAATGTATCCTAAGACGCGTCCAGGCGCCCTTAGCCTTGTCTTAATTTCTTATTCCGTTGGAGCCCACACACAGGAAAATAAACAGACCAGAACGTTTCACAACGAATTAATCGCCTGGATACAATACGGGCTCCATGAGCGCAGTGCGCCCAGCTCGCATATAGCAGAGGGTACTCCTCTCCACTGCGGGATCCGATATCCTGATCCTGAAGGTATAAAAGGAGGAGCAACTGAGGTTTTAGAGTCAATATCAAAACCTACTCTCAGTGAACTCACACCAACAATATGCGTTTCTCCATTGCTGTCCTCACACCAGCCTTACTCGCATCCTCCGTTCTCGGTGGTACGTACCTTCTTTGAATCTCTGCAGTCTACTTCATCACCCTAATCCACTGCCTGTTCCAAAGGTGGCGTAATGACTTGTACAAACAACAAAGACGGTTCCGGCGGAACCAACTACCAAGTCACCAAAGACTGCTGTGCCGCCGTTAACCACGCTGCATTTTTCAATGAACTGTTCAAACAGTGTTGGCCCAACTCGGGACCTCCTGGAAACGACGTCGATACGGGGAAGATGGTCGAGTGTTGTACGAGTAGGGGAGCGGGGAGCTGGTTGGAGAGGCCTTGATTTGGAGGAGAAGTGTACAATTTAGTTGTTGAATGAAGTATGCATTGAAATTTAATGTTATCTTGACCGCTTTGGATCAGAGTCGGGAGAACTTATAAAAGTGTGATGTTGGCCGAGTTTGGTAAGTACTGACCTATTTCACTCAATTCGTTTGGTCACAGGTCACAGGTCCAAAAATTGACGAATATTTTTCGTGTGGTCACTAGGTCACAGGGGGTCCATCCGAATTGTCCCAGCCTGTGACACTTCTGGAGTCGCCAAATTTGGCGTTCTGGGCACCTATATACGAAAATTTTTCTCCGTGTCACACGCCACGGAGGTCCCATACGAATTCCAAAATTCGTATGAAACGGTCACTGGTCACAAGCCATACGAATTGAGTAAAATAGGTCAGTAATAGTGCTGTGATTGGTGCCAAAGGGGTGCTGAAGAGAAGGTAAAATATATAAGCATTGTTATTATGCTGATGAATTCGTCTGAGTTGTCGTGGTTGGATTTCGATCACCCGCGAGTGTCGGCCTGGGGGATTGAGAGTTCAAGCATTCAAAGGTCCAAAGATTCAACGTCGTTCGAGCTTCAAGCTCCAGAGATCGTCTAGTCGGTCCAAAAGCTGCATCGTCACGTTGGACATCGGGGACTCGGATTGTGCACCCCCGAAAGCAGGAGTGTCAGCCTTGTGTCTCACCATGACGACCACAGAAGTTTCAATTCCTGTCCATTGGCCAGTGCACTTGAATGTCCCTTTATCGATGGTTAGACCGAACGAAGGAGTCTCTAGTCTCATGCATCGTCATCGTCGGCATGGGTGATCACGCATCGCTAATGCTTCCGGGGGGTTCTTTGGTTTGACCAAAGCTGGCTGAGGTAAGTGTGCCTTCGGCGGGATACTAGTTGATCAGTGAGTAACTCGTACTTCCAGGATTGGAGATTCTCCGAGTTCATTGTACGGGTTTGACGAAGTTCGACGTCGTACGGAAGCCATTACTGGTAGCGAGGTCGGGTTGTGGGTTCGAGAAGGAGGTTTTGAAGCGAAGGATGTTTTCGGTGGATGGGATGAGGATCGTGGGAGGAAAATCGCTTTAAGGAAGATGGAAAGTTGGTACATGGAGAAATCTGCGACTCGGATTGACACACAGGATTGGGATCTCTAATAATTTTGGGGAGTGATTGGAGCAAAGAGGATCGACCGTAATAGAGCTGGAATTGTTGATCGGCTACGCGATACGATCTGAATCTGCTTCGAAGCTCTGTTCACCCTCAGTCTTGATGATAGAGATTGCGCGGAGCAGTACCCTTCGTCATGGGGCGTGCTGAAGAGGCGCCACGGGTTACGATCCTGATTTAGGACCACATTTAATTGGAGAGAATATTTTGAGCTGCTACGAGGAAGTCCGCCGTGTAGGTTTCAGAGAAACAGCCTGATCTCGGGGACAATAAAGCAGAGCTTATTCTGAATACCATTGTCCGTATAGTTCTAAAGAGATTCTAGCCAGGCTGAGTACGTTTACTCGCAGTTGTTTCCTTTTTGCCTCGGGGTTTTCGATTCATTGCTAGTCCAAAAACTGTAGACGCTTAATCGAAAGGAGATTGTTTATCATAAAATTCAGTCAGGGCTGGTTTGGACGGAGGTTTCTGTTCGCCGAGATGAATGCCTGAGCAGAGACCAGGAAGCTCATGTTCTCGCATTACTCTCGCCACTGCCAGTGAGAAGGGTCGTGCGGAAATGCCAACACGGATATCCGGGATAATCCGGCTTTCAGGTTGGCTTATTTAATCTCCGACTGAAGCATCATTCAACCACCATCCCATCACCTCTGCCCTCTCCCATGCATTCCAGGGTCGTAAAGACACCCAGATTCTCCCGAAGTCACACCAGCACTCATGACATGAGGAGTTCACGCATTCCCCTCACAAAAAGATACACCCTCTCTGAACCTGGCGATCAGGTCATTCTTTCGAACCGCGAGATACGTTTCCGGGTGACCAAGACAGCGCAGAACGGCTACCTTGCGATTGAGGTGGCCGAGGACGGGACTGTTAGCGTACTTCAGGAGGAAGAAAGCAGCGATTGGCATGCGCCAACGAGGCGCAACCAAAGCCGAGCCCGCAACAGCAAAGGCTGCGGTAATGGCGCGATCCCTCTCCGTTGTTCCATATCCAACAATACAGTTACATTCGTCTTCCGCAACACGTATAGCGAGATACCTCCACCATACGTTACCATCAGGATGGCCCAGGATCAGAGCATCACCTCCATGCCACCGAATGACAAACAAGGGGAGGAGGAAGAGACGGAGGAAGAGACGGAGATGGAGATAGAGCAACCAGACGACCCGCGCACTCTAATTATCAAAGAGTGGTCTGACTTTAGTCCTTCTTACCCAGCTATCATCAAGCGTGTGGTGGACAACGGCCGGTTGAACCTGCAGGTGAGTTTTTACAACCTTCTACAACTTTCACGAATGATACTGAGCGTAGTACAGTCAGGCTATCTGGATATTCTTTGCGATGATGAATCACATCGAGCCTGGGCACAGATTGTGACCAAGGAATGTGTAAACTTCCTTCGCGACTTCCGGGATACCTCTATGGTCCCGACACTTCATCACGTTGACAACGAGGCGGTGGTCGACATGTGCGTCGTAATCACATCCTACCCAGGAGATCCAATGACGGGCATCCTGCGTTACGTTAACAAGGATATACCTCTCAAGCTGGCCTCTGAACTCCTTAAACATATGGTGACCCTTGCCAGACGGGGCAAGCTTTGGATCGCTCTGGATCCTGATGACGTGTTTTTCGACATACAGTCACCAGGAGTAAAGCTCTTCACCGTACGAGCTGTCGACAACAGATCCGGACTTCGCAGTATTTTGCATGTTGCTGGTCGCCTTCTGGAGTCGTTTTCCCCTCGCGCGGGTGGTGCTGGGTCCATTCTGAAGGAGCTTGCCGGTAAGCTTCTTGGGAACCCCATTGCACAGAAAGGGAGCACGATGTCGGACAGGTCGTTGTCCCCGGATGTGATATCAGCCCTCCAAGAAG
Organism: Marasmius tenuissimus; assembly: GCA_029532415.1. NCBI lineage: Eukaryota > Fungi > Basidiomycota > Agaricomycetes > Agaricales > Marasmiaceae > Marasmius > Marasmius tenuissimus. The sequence continues at coordinate 486,391 of JAQOTA010000061.1, forward strand.
CCCTTGAACATATACCGACAGAACAGGGGTTACGTCTAAGTAGGACGCATCGTGGTTCCTGATCCTTGTGCTCGTACCTTAGTATCACGGAAATGTGTTTATATCTCTGCATACTCCAATGTGTTACTTTGCTAAATGGTATGTCATGTATAGTGTATTATCCATTTTGGGTTATAGGTCTGTCTTCACAGGAGTGGGACCTTAAGAAAAACCAGTTCCCAATTCAAGGTAGACGATCTCAACTGATTCCTGCCTTTACGACTCACTTCCTCGGTCAATCGACTTTAATTGTCTCCTCCCAGGCGAAATGTCACTTATGCTTATTCTCTATACTTCTAGAATCTAGATGTACTCGGTCGTTCATAAACGTTCGGAGAAACAAGGATGACGATACTAAGCTCGCAGTTCGCTTGGTTGTGAAAGACCTGAGATGTTGCCGCATCAACACTACATATTATACGGGCAATTTCTACCACCGACATCGAGGAATTATGAGGTAAATATCTGAGCTCGTTGACTCCGTTTGACCGCAGAGTATTGAGCCCACTCCCAGTTCAAGGAGCCATAGGTCGGTTAAGTCAAGCAGGGCCTCACCCATATAGTACAGACTTTGAGCAAGATAGCGTGCGAAAAGGGAAGTCTCGAGGTACGCTACTTACCGATTTCTGAGAAGGAGTGGCCGTTTCTAACGAATCTGTTACTCAAATTAGCACATACTCAAATTGAAATTTGACTGTTCTACGGATGTCGGACGGAGTCACTAACCACGCGAAGACTCCGCAATCACAACTTCCACTGAAAATCATAGACGCGCTTGTTTGTTGGCAGACATTCAAAAGGATCAATATCTCTACACTTTGTGAAACGATAGTTATTTTCGTCGCTCCGTGCTCTGCATCCAGAGGACTAGCGTTCTAACCGTCGCTGCTTCTCAGGTATATCTGTTGTTGACCCGAATTCATCGATCCAGGTTTCTGACTACTTTCGCATTTTCTCAAGCATAGCAACAGATAAGCCCGCTCGGCTCTATCCGATGGTTCTCCGGTACCTAAGTGATGTTCAAGCACCATGCGCCTTCACTTTGCGTCTTCCCCCGTTATTACCGCATCTACCCCCAGTCCCTACCCTGCTTCCGATCCCAGATGCACACCTCCAGGTCCTCCATTCGCTCAGAGGTGACTGACGTCGGACCAGCTTTCTGTCACCTACATTCCTTGGCCCGTTTCCCCGCTCCATATCGAATCAGACGTCTCATGACTTCATTTAAGCGGCTTCTATCCATAATCCATTGGTTATCACCTACTAATTCACGGTAGACCTAATCAGCACTATCGGGCTTGACTCTCTGTCGTCATCAGCCTGCTGCTTTTCCTACCCATATCACACTTCCATCTAGCGTGTTCTTTCCATCACGCTATGCCCGAATATGAACTTGTTGAAGTTGTCTTACTTCCGCTGTGCGCCGCCCTTCTCGGAAGCGACACAGGGTGCAAATTTGGGGTTCTCCTTGATCCGTCCATACCACGCATGCGGTACTTTATAGGTTCTGAGTTGTTTCTTAGTTCCCTCTAGGGAACCGGTCGATGGCAGGAAACGAATAAATCTAATGATACCAATCCAATGTTCGCCCGCTGGACTCCAACCGCCACTATTTTTGGATTCATTTTATTGGGTAATGGTTGCGTCTTCTCTTCCGAGACTATGCTCACGTCTGTTTCTTTTAGAATTCCGCCGAGTGTGCTTTGACCGCCCCGAGGGCTGTGATGACAGAAACCCCGGTATTTGTGTACGGGCCTGTGTTTCTTCTCACTTGCTATGTATGGCAGGCGAGCTTATACTTCCTTCCATCTGGGGCAGCTCAATGGCAGCTGGCAACGTCACGATTGCGAGAAGCTTCCCACGATGCCCTACAAAGTTCCATTCAGGAGCTAAACGCCGGTTTCTCTGTCGTTCACATGCGCCTCGTGTTTGAAGGTAAGGTTCAGTCAAAACGGCGATGTTGACTGGACTAATCGGCTTCTGTGCGCCCACCTCCCCCTCTTGTGTGCCTCGCTCTTCAGCTCGACTCCTCATCTCACTATGAAACACAACCTCACCTATCTCATAAACCACATATTCTTCCCTCCAAAGCTGCCCGAATCGAATGATTTCACCCACGAGAACGAGCATGATATGTGCCGGTCGGTTCTCATGGCTGCACAGGCATATCGAACACAACTTCCCCCAGAGGAACAGCCCTTATGGATGCCCATTATTCAGATGCTCATCACTTTATGCACAGTTTACAAGCATGAAGGGTCCTTCGAGAAGGAGAACTTAGCGTCCTGTTTGAGGAACATGGAAGACAGAGGCGCGTTTCTTTATCTTTCTTGTTCGGAACAAGAGCTTATGTTCAACAGATGTGATGGCTCTACTTATCCGAAAACAAAATGCAGGTCTCATCATCCGAAAGCATGAAGATCGAACCGTCTTCGAAATGTTTGAGGTCTCTCCGCCAAACGAAGTGGTCATGGGTACTGCCGGAAAACTCATCTGTTCTTATCCTGGACCCGCGATCGCTATTCCCTCCGAAACGGCCAACGACCCCGACTTCATCTCCGCTATATCCAGCTTCCTTGCTCAAATGCACGTGGATGTCATTGATGCTGCCATGCCGACGACCGAGAAGGCAGGCTCCAAGGTCGAAGATGTCATGAAGACGCCACTTTTCCCTCCACCATTTACTCACATGATTATCACATGTTCTTTTCTCACGGTCACTTACTATACATCCTTATTTCTCACGATTTCCTTTCTTAACCCACCATCGTGCAGCCTTAACCCACATCGCGCAGCCATCCCATTATCTCATATCGACTCATTCCTTATTCATCCTTGACTCATACTTACTCATACACGACTCATAGGTAGCCACTCCGACTCCAGCTCTGACCGTAGGATAGGTATATAAGCTAGCTAGTCTTCACCTGGTCCCTCATCTTGACCTCTTGTCGTTGGGACCAGGTGAGTAGTACAGTCTCCTTTGCTTTCCTTCTCTACAATAGATCTAACTTGTCGTTGGGACCAGTTTTCTGCCTTATCTCTGTCTGAGTCGAGCCTGCTGCTCCTCTCCAAGCCTGCTACCACCGCTCTCTGCCTCTGCCGTCTCCGTTAGACGCTCAGCACTTCGTGACAGAAGAAATCAGGGACACCCCCAGTCCTCGATTCATCTCAGAGCTTCTCACTGGCATTCTTCGAGGATACGGTCGTCCTGAGGATGTGGATCGTATCACGAAACGAGTTGCCGACGATGTCCTTTGGGACAAAACATTTCTTCCTTGGCGTCGCTCTCCCATGTGGCTCGTTATCCGAGTCGCTCTCCAAACTACGCTCAAGGATCATGCTGGGGTGTACAAGTCTTTCCTTGCCTTCTTGATGTCTGCAATCCTTCGAGAAGCCGTTGCCGCTAATATGGATAGCGATACCCTCGCTGCCATGTACAAGAAGCTTGCACGTAGTGTTTTCAAGATCCACAAGACGGCACCTGCGTTTCTCCAGTCTGAGGCGCTTGAGGTTGTAAACCTTGCGCAAGGGCTATTGCAGAAGCGTTGGAACGAGGTTCAGAAAGCCCACGCTTCGGATGGTTTAGCAGGATGGGACCCATCGAGCTTGGATATCCCTCAAGACACGAAACTCTCCCTCCATAATAGCAGAGAATACATTCGGAGGGAATGCATCCGCACCGCCCTCAATAACCGACATGACCAACGATCTGGCTCTGCCTTTGAGCCGAATGATCACCCCAGGCTGAAAGAGTTGGATGGTTATAGCGCCAGGAGTCTTGGGAAACAGATAAGGAAGTTGGGCGTGCTTGCTCTCTTTGACTTTGAGCAGGCGGTAGAGACGGGAATTGACGACTTGTTTTCGAACCGTGATGTGCCAGGGACGGAGCATGCTTGTGCATTGATATGGGAGTGGATGGAACGATACTCGGTAGATGCTACCCGGTTATACAAGGGACATCCAGAACAGAATTCCATCATGTTTTTGACGTTGTTGGAGCTCTGGGTTGGGTGTGTATTTCTATTTAACTATCTTCTACCCTCAGCTTTCTCATGGAGTCGATCTTCCATAGCCTCGATAAACTCGCCGTTTGGCATGATCCACTACTTCGAGAGTACTCGCCGGAAGTTCAGGAAAGCATCTTTGAGCCGCTACTTCTCCGTTGCCACCAGTCAATAAAGCGCTTGGAACAGGCTATTGGCTACTTACGCGCCAGACACGCTGACGCAAATCACACTCTTCCTTCCATATTCTCGTCCACTATATCCTTGCGTTCATTTGCCGTCCGCTACTTCGAAAAACACCCAGCCTTACAAATTCTCAAAGCCGAAATTGAGGTAAAAGCCCTCAAGGACCGCGAAGAGAAAAAGCGTGAGCTTGACACACAAATGGTGCTCTACCATAAACGGCTCAGCGAGGCCGAATCTTTCGACCACTTCTACCAGTACAATGCACGTAAACGCCGCGACACTCACCGTGGGAATGAGTGTCTGAGATGCCTGAGGGTCAGTCTGTGTAACGCCATGACCATTTGTGTGCACGAATGGCCCCTTCCTTCTAACACAATTGAAGCAGAAGCGACAGTCTTTGAAATAGCTTGTCCCACAATTTTTGGAATATGGCGTTAATCCACCTACTTCTTTCTATGCGACAAATGCTCAGTCTCCTCCTCCCAGGGTGAACCCCAATCTCCCGCCGCCGAGGCCGACCTATTTGACTATTCTGGTCTGGCACCATTCCGGAACCATTCTGTGCTCCGACGGTTGACCCTCGCGTCTACCACTAAACCGTGGGTAAAGTCACATTACAACGGCGTCAAGGTATCGTCAGCTACTGTCAACAGGGTTTGTCTTCCAAACGCCTTGCATCTAGCTCTTTTCAATGCAACTGAACGAATCTGGATATCTGATCCGTTTCGGGCATGCACGATAGGTGCATTCTGCACCTACCAGCTACCTCAAGGTCGTTACTACAATCTCCAATTCACGATCAATAGTACACACCACACGCCTAATGAGGTCATTGCCTCACAATCGGATTGTCACCGTGATCTCAGCTTGCACGAGTATATTGCGTTCGGCACTCTTCGAGCAGGAGGCCGTATTCAATGGCTGAACATCCTGAGGGAGCTACGAGCTCGAACGCTCACCTTCTCAGATGAAGCTGTGGAGATGCTTGTTTCTCAGACTGCGTTGCAGATGGGCCCGTTGTCTGGAGATGGTCATTGGGCGTGGCACGAGCCTCTCGAAGACAACGCGTTTCACACACGGTTGATTGAAGAACTTGAAGCTCTCCGAACCAGTATCCAAGCCAACTGGTCCGAAGTTGGAGCGATGAGAATTGTAATTCTCCTCATTCATTGCGTTTTGCGGTGGAGCTCTAATTCTGATGTCACCGGAAGAGCCCTTACTCTACTTGAGAACTCCCGAAGCGTTACATTCGGTTGGATGAAAGAGCTTGAGAAAAAGCTCCAGAGTGCAACGGAGGATGAATCTTCAGGAGTTCAACTACGGCTATGGGAGATGGCAGCAGCGGTTCGGAGTACGTTCGATATCACTCCTCGCCTGCTCCAGTCGGCCCCTTGCAATATTTTGCTGGAAGCTGGTATGATCCTGAGGGATAACATCCCAGGAAAGTCCGACCTGGCTCATGCTTTGGAAGAGCCCACAAGTCAGGTCATCATACAAGACCATCAATTCAGCCATGCTGTTGAACCAATCCTTGCCATTCTCCTTGCTTGTGACAACAACCATTTGCACCATGCTGCTGTTCAGTATTGGCCTATGTACCGATTTGTTTCTCCTTGGAGACATTCGACGTTCCCAAACAATCGATGGCTATACCTAACATCGTCAACCGGCCACCTCGTATTTTTTGATGTCCTCGAGAGCCAGCTCTTGGTTGATGGAAAGCCGCTGAGTCGGCTCCCTTCGTCATACGTCTCACACCCCACTTACGTTCGTATCTTCGGAAAGGTTTGTCCCGAAACACATCAATGACTCTAATTACTGATATAACCTCCCAACAGACTATTTTCAATGTCATTCCGCCCGGAAATTCTGAACCGAGCGCTGACTTTGCAACAAAAGATTCTGTCAATGGCTATCAAGTACGCAAACTTTTCAAACCGAAATATTACGCACACTAATAGTCTCTCCATAGATCTTTTTCACTCTCCCTTCCCCCGACAACCTGGTGATTCAGGCAAAGTCTGTCGAAACCCAACAACAGTTCCAGCTGATTCCGCACACCCTGTTTGAGGGTGATCTACCCACCACGATGGTAGAGAATTTTACACATTGGCTTTCATTACAGGACAGCATTATAGAGCTTCGCCCCAGTACCAATATATGGGTCCCTTCTCGGACGAACTGGCAAATAGACATTGGCCAACGTCAAATGTGGAAGAACCCACCAACTGGCGGGGTCAGGCTTGTTGATGTCCGTAGTAAAACAGCTCGGATGATTGCCTCCCGGCTCAGTTGCTTGGAGCAGATTGATTTCATCATTGTCACATATTCCTCTACTGCCGGTGAAACACTGGTCGAGCTTCCTCGCTACCGCCTTGACTTCCAGCTGAACTCACAAGGAAAACTGGTTTGCCTCACGTTACCAAATATGGTTGTCGACAGCAATCAATCGGCCGGGATCATGATTGGATTGCGAAATCGACTTGTCTTACGCGATCTGGTATGCAATACGAGGCGCGAACTCTTGATACCCATCGGCGAGATCTCCTTCCAAACGAACGGTCATCATACCCAAGTGTCCATCAATCCTGTTGCCACTTTCGACCGCCGTGTCCAGTATTTCAGATACGGGATAGACGAACCGCTCGGCCGTCTAGTCGGAACCTCACCTTCACTACACACGAGGTTGTATAAAATATACCTCATGGCACTCACATCCTACCTCCTTCCAGACCGTCTTACTGAGCGCACCGGGACGGAGGAGACACTCAGAGAGCTCCGCTCTGCCGCCTGCAAGTCCTTCATCAGCCTTGATGACGAGTCGCAAGACCTCCTTAACAAGATAGCCAATATCACTCCGAAGCGAGAGTACTACCCATCCCACCTTAAAGTCATGCAGACCGTGAAGTGGATCACTCTGCCTACCCTCGCTCAACATGACAGTTTTCTCAATGAATGTCGGGGTATTCTGGGGGGCGCGAGAAAATGCAGGCTGAGGTGAAGGCCATGGCCTGCACCCGCCTTCACCTGGCCTGCAGTACACGTCGTCCAACCTGCTGTCAACAGCTCCCTCGTATACAGAGATTGAAATATGGTATCATACCTCTACTAAGGCTATCTTTCTATTGGTTAACCAATATAAACTTCTCGTTTGAATGAAACCCCCCATGTCTCTGCCTTATTCTCACCTTCCCACGATCCAGTCTCGAGGCGAATCTTCATTTTCGTGCTTGTGAATGTGAATGTAAGATTAAAGAAGGTACTAATGCGTGATATTAGGTCTCGCTTAGTACTCCTAGACGGAAACAACGAGCCTATCGGGTCATATGTCCAACCTATTCTCGCATAAAATGTAAGTGACGCCCATGTAAATTTTATTTCCACCCGCCCGTTCAAGTTTAAGATCGAGGAAGTTGGCTATGGTGCGAGCGTTCGAGCTGCATGACTAATATTGAACTGCATTTGACTAGATCCCACCATCTGGTTGCCTCCAATTCCCTGAATCTGGCCTTCATTTGGCCTGTTCCTGGCCTTCACTCCCGGGTAACAACCTTCACCTGGCCTTCATTTTTGTAATCTGGCCTTCAATCCGGCCTTCGCTTGGGCAAATCTGGCCTTCACTTGGCCTTCACTTAGCCTTCATCTGGCCTTCACCTTTGTGAATCCAGCCTGCACTCGTCCTTCACCTTCAAGCATCCAACCTTCACCTGGCCTGCAGTGCACAGCCACATGGCCTGCACTTCTGCACTTCCAACCATCACTTGGCCTTTGTAAACCCAAATCTGACCTGCACCTGGCCATAGCTGTCTTTGTCATACAACCTCCATATTTCTATTTTTTAGTTAAAGCACCGTTGATCGAGGTGTACATACAACAGGTGTACCGAGTGAGAGGCAACCGAAACCTCTCAGAATCAGCTCTCTAGCGGACCGTTTTGGCTACAGGCTTGGCCCTTGGTCGGGTAGATGCCTTTTTGGCATCAATCTTGATGTGATCAGCCCTCTCTGTCTCTTCCTTCTTCTTCCAGGCAAGAGTGTACGTGTCACTCTTGTAATTTTCCCCGACCTTGAACACATTATTAGTAGCATGTCTAGAAATAGCCACGAGCCATTGAAATACCTCATCATTTTCCCATACATGGTATGTCCTTCCATTATCATCGGGGAAGTATGCGTAGGGATCCCAGTTGCGCTGATGGATTCCGACATCGAGTCCCCATTGTTGCTGTCCCGCGGAACTAAGGTTGAATTTCGGAGCAAACATTCGATCTTCTAGTAAGGCAAGTGACTGGTAGTCAACATCGTCAACGAGTGGAAGGTCCTGACCATCTTGCGTCTTTCCCGTGTAGTCTACAAAACGTTTCCAAGCACAATTTTGAATGAAATTGGTGCGATTTTTCCCTCGCTTCGGGCAACCGGAAAGCGACGCAAACTCTTCTTCATCTCGAGAGGCAATATAACGAAGTAGTGCCTCCTGAAGTGGGCCATCAGTGACCCATGTGTGTTTTTCTAGCTCCTTGACTCCCGGGACCATGTTGTAGACGAAATTCTTGATTTGTGATCTTAATGTCACGGGTAAACCACCTGTCAGGGGGACAACAGTTCGTTTGTTGTCGTTTCGATATTGAATGGTGGGAAATTGCAACGGGCTCTGCCTATCTGGATGATGAATCAAAGTGTAAAGATCATTGATATGTGGCTCGAGTCGGCGCCGGATATCAGTCGTGAACCTTGCTGAGTTCAATGGAGTCTCCTCCTCTTCCCGTTCAATATTCTTGAGGTTGACCTCCCGAGTAGTCATCCAAATGCCAAGCTGGAGTCAAGCTCTTAGTCTCAATGTCTAGGGCTCAAGATGGAGGAATCTTTACCCGAGTCTCCCGCCTGTCCTTGACAGAATTTGACAGAGTGTCACGCATATGCTTCACCTGTACTTTTCCATAACTTCCTGGCTTGTGTCTTGCACCATCTTCAGGGCAATTGCCTCGCCAAAACTTGACTAGATACTTGGAGTTCTGGGTAACTGGCTCACTGAGAGGCTCGATCAGCTGGACCGGGTAGTAATATATACCATCCTTGGCAAGGACAGTACTTCCTCGACTGCGGCTCAATTAGTAGAATGCCGCTGAATAATTGTGTGAGATCTAGCTTACATTAAGCGGCCTATAAGAGCATTGAGAGGTTGAACTTCATCTGTATCAATTGGGCTTTAGCTGAAGTTAGTCGATGCGAAAGTCGGAGAATGATGCCCAAGACCCACCACTCAGAATAGTAGCGATTTTTCCAGTTACCCCAGAAACCCGGAGTCCCAATGCACATGTAGCATTTGAATGTCTCCCGAATGGCGGCTTCACCACCTAACTGGCATGCAACGTGATGCCAGGTATTGCAGAGCTCGCATTGGACCGTCTGTTGTTTGATATGTTGACGATCTCCATCTTTGGTCTCTCCACAACGACACTGGAATGGGACAAGGGAGCTTTGGGTTGATGACGAGGGTGGAGGATCCATGGAGAGAAATGAAGTGGCATTGCTACCACAAGATAGACTCCTTGTACTTGAGGGTGGTTTATCTACCCATAGCTCTCGTTCAGTAGCCCATCATTGTACTAATTCATCCTGAATGAGAATACGTACCTTGAAGTCCACATTTGTTGGGCTCAGCTTCGTATTCTTTTGACGGGTTGAAGCGAATTTTGAGCCGGGAGATAGCATCTTTCGATAACCATAACTGGCTGTCTGGTGGTACTTCGGAGTATCCCGGTTTAGTAAACCGAGGAGACTCGTTCCGTGCTTCAGATTGCGAAATATTGAGGTCAATTCCAGTATGGTCCATCAACAGTCGGATTTGATGATTCCAAACCCAATCCTGTGCCGTAGACCCTCCCTTCAGGGTGTAGAATACCGACGCAGTAACGTACCCATTCAGAATTCTCTGAGGATCAACACCGGTGAGAAGCTGGCCAACACCTCCTTTCCCTTCACGAACACTGAAACCACCATTGGCCATACCATTGTAGCTGAACACAGCATTCATCCGAGTGGGGGTGTTGGTTGTCGCTGTAAACCTCCCAATGTAGTGTACCTGATTGTAGAACGAGCCACCGATCAGCTCGTAAACCACTCCGGCGGACTTCGCATCTTCTTCGTTCCCGAACGGATAAACATGCCGGGGAAAGTTCCATTTTGCCTTATCGAATGGTTGGTTGATGGAAACAATTAGGGTTTGGGGAAGAGAAAGGACGAGCTGAGAGTGAACAGCTTCTCCATGACGATGACGGGTGCCTTCAGTTGCTCTCCAACATGGAATTGGCGACCCAGAATTATCAGTTATCGAGACCTGTGCCTGAAGATACCTATCAAATCGACCTCCAGCAGAAATGTGATCATTAGGCTGAAGGTCAACAACTGGGCTTTCCCGCCTAATGTCTCCAACTCGGTAGTGCCCAATGGCATGATCGGAATCCAAGGATTGTAGGCCCGCATCCCCAGTACAAAATGAGACATCAAGAGATCGAATTGAGAAGTGGCGCTGAAGAGTAATCTGAGAGGGCGGAAGGGGTGCGGACCTTACCCCAGTGTGCTCGCAGATCGGATACCATGAAAGACAATCGGAGAGCCAGCATACGTCGTTCTCGAAAGCATTCATCTTTCGGCTTCGGGTGAGGCTACTCGGATACCCATTTTTGTGAGTTACAAGTGCCGTTCGGAGCTGGATCTTTGATGAAGTCAGGTCGTCCTTGATGGTCGCAATATCTGTGTTCTCAAGAAGCGACAATCGTCGCAAGTTGAGTGCTGCAAATACGCTCCGGAAGGGCATTTCCCAGTCATCTTCAATCTCAATCACCTCTTCTATGGCTGTCCAGTTTCGGACTAAAGTCCAAAACAGCAACTCAAGCGAAGTATCCAGCCAACAAGAGTTGTCACCCCACTCGTATCCAATCAACCGGCTCAATGATGACAGTATAGTCAGCCGCTCTCGATGACTGCCCTGCAAACCTTCCATAATATAACTTCGAATGATTGCATTCACATCCTTTCGTGTGACTGATATTGTGCGAGTTGGAAGTGGTGTATCATGAAATTTGGTGTGAGGTTCAGGGAGGTTGGGGTGGGTTCGAAGCTGGTAGTTAAGCCGGTTCTGCTTCACCTCAGATGATTTGATTGTCTGGGAAGGGGAGGGAATGGATACTCCGTGCCATTCAGAATCGTCGGAGTCGCTTTCGGTAGTGGGGTCGTGTGAGTCTTGAACATCAGAAATACCACACCATTCGGGGTCTGAACTAATGTTGATAGAAGACGAGTCGGATGGTGAGGAAGACGGAACAAATTGGGGGCAATACGGTCCCTTCGGTTTTCCTTTGTATTGGGCCTCTGCCTTCTTGGTCATACCAAGCAATTTCTTTTTGGTGTTGCTTGGGCGGGCATCTTCTAAAGGTAAACATCGTTTCTCACGTTTCTTCTTGATTCCATGCCGAGTACGAGTGAGCTTGGTGCGATGGTGAATGGCCTGCATCTTTTGCCGACATTTCAAGTGTCCCACTCCATAGAATGGTTTAATCCCCACTATATTCAATAGTATGAAATCAGAAAGATACATTCTTGAACAAGAATGAGCACTCACTCTCAACATGAGCCGCACGGGTAGCAAACTCCTTCTGGATCAGGTATAGTTTACAAAAGCCATCAAGCATTTCATGGTCCTTCCTGTGCTTCGAATACATTGCAGCATGGGCCGACTCCTGTGCATTCGTAGAGTCAGACAACTGAGCACGGATATCATCCTCTGTGTTGAGGACGATCATCTGTACGATATCTGGATGCTCCCACCACTCCATCCACCCCTTTGCCTTCGGAAATTCCTTCTTGATTGTCAACGATACACCTAGGTATTCTTCAGTAGCCTTTGTTTTGAGCAACGATTTGCTGAGACGTGCAAAGTCTTTCTGGCGGTCCTGAATCACGGCCCCAGTCTTACTATCACAGTTGATGGCCACGATCTTTGCTACCCTCGTGGCTGAGCTCCGAAAGTGTTGATGGCACCCTCTAAAACATTTGTCGGAGTCAGCCCAGAGTTCTTTCCTAGTCCGAGTATCTGCCGAGTCTTCCAGATAAAACCGGACGAAGGCCTCACAATAGCCGTTTCGTAACGCCTGGCTATAGTCTGCAACCTAGAAGCAATGAGGTTGATTAGCAGTCAGACATGTTTTTTGTGGAGCTAACTCGTGCAAATTAGGTCTTCGTCAATAACCTTCTGATTGCGAAGTCCTTTCACAGTTCGGATTGACCGAAAATAGGTGAGAAAGTGGTACTCGTAATGGGTTTCAGTCTCGCCATTAGCATATGAGCAGAGTACTGGGATCCAACACATCAACGTCTGGCAGAACACAGATGTTGTCATGAGGCAAGATTCTCGATTCTTGAACCACTTCTGTGCGGCATCAGTGACAAGTCCTGTGAATCCTACTTTATTTCTCGATGCCTTTACCGCCTCCTTGGCCATAAACTCGGATTGCGCAGATAGAACGAGGATCCCGTTGGTGGGAATGGGAGAGGTGAGGATGAAGTTTGGGAATTCACGTTGAAACTCGACAAAACGCTGAAGGAAGTCATCGCCAGAGGCCGGTGGCTTAGTACAATGTTTTTGGATCTCGTAGCGTGCCACTTCCTCCGTTGCGAACTGATTGCTAATGTCGAGAAGGGATTTGCCAGATACAGTGTTGCCTGAACGAAGGGCAGCAGGACGAGCTGTGGGATTGGCTTGTAGCATGGCCTTGAGCTCAAATGTCCCCCGTTTCGAAAGATGGAGGGTCTGAGGGATATGTGGGTGGTTATGTTCGAGGCCGTTACAGTACCAAAATCCATAGGCTGATTGTATGATAATAGCCTTGTTTGCACACGCACGATGAATAAGCTTTCGACTCGGATGGGGATTATCGGGATCATCACAACCGCAAGGAGTCCCTTCCTGTTGTTTTGCGAGAGCTCTTCGTGATTTGGCCCGAGTGATGCGGCTGCAGTCCCGGTTTGCACACTCCAGAAACCCCATACACCTCCGTGTCGAGCGGCGACCCATACCTGGGTTTTGCGAATCTACACTCGCATTTTTTCGCTGTGATCCACTCTCGGTGAGTGTCGACCAGTCCACTGCAAGGTTTTCAAGCTGCCCGTACTCCTCGTGTGTCAGAAAGACATAAAAATGACCTTGAGGGAAGCGATTCCAGACAGCACCGAGCTGAACAGCAGTTAACATAGGTGCAGGACCAAGTGTGCAGTAATACGGTGCGGACTGTGTGATATCGATCGACAAAAGAAGCTCTGAAAGTGCGTTGGTGGGCTGTGGATCCATCTCAGTAAGAGGGGGTTCTGAATCAGATGATGTCTGAGATTTTAGGTCGCTCTGGCGAGAAGATTTTGTCGAGCAGGAGTCTGTGGATGGTCGGATGTAGTTGATTCACGTCGTCGCCCACGGGAGGTCCTATTTGAAGTTGTTCTCCGTGTATCTGAATGTGAAGGTTCTGAGCCCCGTTTGTACTGCTTAGTTGACTTGGATTTTGCCTCCCGTTGCTTGTCCTTTCTCTTCAGACGGCGGGAATGGCCTTTAGAGGAAGAACGGGAGGGTTCAGTTGTTGAATGACGCACAGGGGATCGGGATGGGGAACGGAGCCGAACGCGTTTTCGAAATCGGAACACTGTCCGTAGAGGAGTCAGTGTTGCTACCTTAGAGGGGAGTACCTTTGAGTACTTACGGCTGAAGAATCCAGAATTGTTTTTTGAACGAATGTCAGCCAAATCGGGCTGAGCCAGAACATTTGGGAGGGTAGAGGGAGCAATTGGACGACTCTTCCCAATGTCCCTGCGCGCGGCTGCGCCATGAGTCAAGTTATAGCCGTCCAAATGAAAGAAGGAGTTAAAGGCACACTTCTAAAAGACAATCTCAGTATTGAGACGATGATGATTACCGAAGTCAGTGACCAGGCCCGCTAGCATTTTTGTAAACGGACGTCAAGTCCGCGCGTCAAGACAGAAGAGGCTAAAGAGAACGATGGTCCAATAGTCAGCAACATAAAGAATGAAACAATAGGGAAGGACCAACGTGGATAATAGCAGACTGCTTGGGGGAACGAGAGAGATAGAGAAAAAAAGAGGGAACGAAGGTTATGAAAAATTCAGGTTTGAGATCGATCGGAAAATGTTAGATCCGAACATGACTCAGGCAATCAACAACAGTGAAGGTTTGCTCTCGTTCACAAGTAGGTTTTATTTTTTTTCTAAGTAGATATACAAGTGCCCCAGAAGCAAAGTCAATGAGAGCGGTGGGTCCTAGCCGACCTATAGATTCTATGTACATACGTACGTACCGTAAACTGCGATTTACGTTGTCGAGACTCCCACAGCTAAGTGTAAGTCCGGGAGGCCAGCTCGGGTAAACATTCACAAACTTCTTTATTTTTATAGACTGTAGAGAATCGTACATTTCTGGGATCGTTTTCAGGTCGACCTCTACGAAATCGAGGCAAAACTCAAGGATGATAACCTTCACTTGGTCTACATATGTCCTTCCCCTATCCTTCACCTGACCTGTACCTGGCCTGCATATGGCCTGCACCTGACCTTCACACCGACCTTCACCACCTGGCCTGCAAATTGTTGTGGCCCGTATTCTGGAGTTCGCGGCGCAGATTCGGGTATTTTCCGATGCACACGATGACAAGAAAGTCGTCCGAGCACTGGAAGAAGGGACCAACTTGACTTTGGTTGATCGTAGTGCATCCCGCAGTATGTGGTACTATCCGCACGAATTCCACAGGGAGCGACCAAAGGACTATTTCTGGCAATCTCGGGATATCCTAAATGAGGTAAGGGAAAGTCCGGTGTATGCAGTCTCCAGCCGCATCAGACGCTGGCCATCGAAACTTTCGACAACCACGTCTCTATTTTTGGACCTGAAGAACCTCTCTGACGGAGACGTTGGTGGCCTGACTAATATGGGGATTACAATGCTATACATTCAACGTCTGATCAACTCCCCTTTATCGAAAATCTGGTTTGATTTGTACAACATTCTTCGAGCTCAAACGACAAGCTCATACCAAGTAGCGTTCATGCTGTGCTCACTGGTATATGCCCATCCAGACTCTCCAAAGGTGCATCATCTTCTCCCCACACTTATTTCCTTTGCTACCCGTCGAGCAAGATTTGCTCATCACAATCCACCGATATGGCAATCATATGACCTCTCGGAGGGTTGTGAGCCCGACTCCTTTCGTTTGGAACAGTTTGCTCGTAGTTCTGCGAGAGAGTTTCGCTTCGAGGATTACAGGCACATAAACCGGTTGCCAGGGGAAACAGACTCCTCTCTCAACACTCGTCGTAGAGAGTATTACGACGAGCGGAAGGAGTGGGAGGTCATGCGGATAGTCGACTGGGTTATGCGTCAGTGGACCTCTTCAGAACTGGATATATCACAAGACGATTTCGCGATCGTGAAGCCTGCGAATTTCATTCATGAAGTGAAGCCAGTATTCGTTCATTGGTATCGCAATGCCCAGCTCAAGGTCCACTTGGACCTCGTCCAGTTGACGTTATATGGTGTATATGGGGAACATGAGCCGGGAACTTTTCCGCCAGAAGATGGGACCTACTCATTCGCTCCTTCATCTCAGCCTGGTATCCAGCCTCCTTCGTCGATCTCGCTCCAAGACATCATGAGAAAACCTCCACCCAACATGGATCTTCCTACCTGTGTGCTTCCGCGAGCTCCTGTGCATGGTCTCACCGCTGTGGGCAGCCTAATTGGCGTCCTTCAACGAAGCAATGATCCGGCATGTGTAAGTGTGGTACGAACCACGTTACCATATACGGCATTTCCCACGTATATATAGGCTTCCCCGCACGCTTCTTGGTTCCCCCCCTCTTCCTTTCCTTTACACCATCATCTACGCTACGCTTTCCCTACTCTCTCTCTCTCTCTCTCTCCTTCTCCTTGGTTCCCTCTTGGTCTCTTCTTGTAGTCCCTCTCTTGGTCAACTAGACAAGTGCCTGTTACTCCGTGGGATCTCTTTAGTGTCCGACACCCCAGAAGTGGGTCGGCTTACACTTTTTTTTTAACACGCTCTTGTCATCTCGCTATTGTGAGTGCCCAAAAACTTTCATTCATCTCATAGAAATTGTTCTCCTCTCGCGTTGCTCCCTTATCGACACTCGCCAAAGGCGACCTTGCCTTTACCACCGGACATTGATTTTGAACTGTGTGGCTGTGCTTAAAGGCACATATAGCTGACTGTTTGGCTTTCTGACTTCTCGCTTCCCTTCTCCCTGTCAACCGTGTATTACACGGTCATCCTGTTCCCCGGGTTGAGCCTTGTTGCTCAAAGTACCCGTCCCTTGTTTTTCCTGCCCCCAGTCCCCGTGTACCCCAGTCTGTTCGTTTCTAACGACCCCCCTGTTCCCCTAGTTTCCTTCTGCAAACTGGGTTCCCGTGTTCCTACTCGCGACGACAAAGGTCGCTGGGTTAAACATACCACACAAATCTCCCGGTCTTCTCCGAACATTCCCCGTTCAACTCTATCTGTCTCCCCTCTGTCTTCCGTTTCCTCCTCGGCATCTTCGTTGCCCCAGCCACCAACTCGTGTTGAACGTTCACCTTCTCCCGAAAACGCATTCATCGGTCCTCTTCTTCCACCTTCTGCACCACCGTCTCCCACTCCTTCGACTCTTTCTTCTTCACCTCTCTCGTCTGCCAATTCATCCTTTGAGATCACTGCCATCATGTCTGCACCTGAATCTACCTCGACCTTTGGTCAACTCCCCTCCGTCTCGGCTCGTACTATGAAAATCCGACCTTTCAATAAGGTTGTCGAACGTTTCGATGCGTATCGTCGTCGAAAGAAGCTGGATGACCTAGTAGTACAGAAACTAGCATTCAACAGCATCTGGACTCACTCCGAGGTCGACACGTTCATCGATGCGGCACGTGACGATCTGCTTGAGGATACCCTCAAGTGGGAGGACTTCGTGGACCGCATCCGCGGCTGTGTCGTTGGCAAAGACTGGCCCGAGCAGACGTCGCGTGAGATTGTCACCCTCCGCCAGACAGAAGTTCCCGAAAACTCCTTCACGACCTACTACAATCAGATCTGCTCGATGAACCGTACCCTTGCCGGCACTACCTATCACTGGTCTGACGAGGAGCTTAAGCTGATTCTCCAGATTGGTTGCTGTCCCTTATTCCTCGGCTTCCTCACGGATATTGAAAAGGTGCCGCAGTCCACACCTGTAAAGGAGTGGGTACAGTCAGCAAAGGACAACGATGAACGCTATCGGAAACAGCGTCACACGCGTCTAAAGGAGATGCAGCAGGATCTCGCTATGCTCTCTCGTCCCAGCTCGGCTCCCCTGGCCCCCTCTTCTGCAGCCAACGTGCCTAAGGCACCTCGCTCATCACAATCCACTGCTTCTCAGGATCTTAGCTCCTCCCGTGCACAGGCGTCGACACAGAACCAGAACTCTTTGGCTTCTCGGGCCAAGTGTGATGGCACAAACTGCGATGGCTCTGAGCATCCTCATGTCTTGCGCCCCCTCGAAGAAGGCGAGCGGGACATTTATATGGAACACAAGGCTTGCTTCAAATGCAGGAGCTTTGGTGTTTCGTGTTGGAAGGACAAATCATCTTGCCCTGGTCCCCCAACCCTCATGATTCCCTACAAAACAATCACCCGTGAACTGGCAGACCTGGCGATGAAGGCCCATAAGGCTTCTGATGGACGACCGGTTCCCCTAGACACCATCCTCCGCTTCAATCCTCCTCAGAAGTCGGCCTCCAAGTCGGTGGCGGCTCTCTTACCTCCAATCACGGATCTATCTCAGTTCATCTCTGACGATGAGGCTGAATCGGGTTCCCCCCCTGCTCCCATGTCTGCTGTGTCTGCAGTTTTCGGCCGGCCTGTATCACACGTTGCGTCTTCTACCGACATCTTTTCCAAGTCTAAGTCAAATGCGGCTTTGAAAGCTATTTCGAGGGCAGCTTCGGCGGCACCTGATCTCCAGGGGTCTTTGTCTCTTCGTCGTCATTCTTCTGTCGAAGGATTTTCACGCTCCCGTTCGGCAGCCCCTGTCACTGCTACTCGTCAGGTATCCCAGCGTGATGCGGTTGATGCTCATGCCCCTGACTCTTCAGACGACGCTGGTGAAGAGGAGGAGGAGGAGGACAATCAACTCCAGTCTCCCTTCCGCGGCAGCAAGAAACATGAACGTGCCGTCACTGGTTCCCCTTCCCCTCACATTCAGAAGAAACCTTGCCCACCGTCGGTACGTCCTCCTCTCTCAGTGGATCACTTGTTCTGGAAAGCGGCCCTTACGGGGCCAAATGTTGAATTCCCTATTCTGCGCCGTCTCCTTGTGGATAATGGCTCACATCTTGTTTTGATTAGGCGTGATCTCGTTCAGGAACTTGGTCTCCCAGTCTTCAAACTCAAGAAACCTGAGGTGATCACGGTCGCTACCAGTTCTGCACCTTCTACCCTATGTGACTTTGTAAAGCTTAAACTCAGTGACGCGCGCGAACGTTGGACTTCCCGTACTACACATGCTGTTGTTTGTGATACTCTCTGTGCCCCTATGATTCTTGGTCTGCCTTTCCAGGTACATAACTCTCTTGTTGTAGATCCCGAGTTCCGTACGGTTGTGCATCATCCCTCTGGCTTTGATCTTCTTCACCCATCACACGTACCCTCTGTTCCACCTGTACCAGTACCTTCTACGGCTCATCGCAATTCATTATTTGACGCGGTTCGTGAGCGTCGTTTGTTTGAACAATATTGCCGTGATATTAAGTCTTCCCATGCCATCATGCTCTTGGAACTCCGCTCCATTCTATCAATGCGGATGGATGCTGGTCTCTGTCCGTCTGAAATTGTACCTCCAGTCAATGCAGTGGCTGCCATTCGCGGGCGTATGGAGTCTTTGGCCCTGTGCCAATCCTTGCAATCGCGAGCAGAAAAGTTGAAGTCCGAATTTAAAGAGGTTTTTGAACCTATTCCCCACGTTGACCTCTTGCCGAGCGACATCACTTGTAGTGTCCGGCTCAAGAAGGCTGACCAGGTGATCGCAGCCCGTTTGTATTCATCTCCGAGGAAGTTCAAAGATGCTTGGGCCACCTTGATACAGAAACACCTTGATGCTGGTCATATTCGCCTGTCTAACTCCCCATATGCGTCCCCTGCCTTTCTTATTCCGAAATCAGATCCGTCGGCATTGCCCAGGTGGGTGAACGACTATTGGCAGCTGAATGCAAATACTATCCCTGACCGTTTTCCCTTACCTCGCATTGAAAATATCCTCTCTGATTGCGTGAAAGGCAAGATTTGGGGTAAAATGGACATGACAGATTCATTTTTTCAGACTAAGCTGGATGAAGCCTCAATTCCACACTTAGCAGTTAACACCCCGTTGGGGTTGTACAAATGGACTGTGATGCCGCAGGGTTTCCGGAATGCACCATCTGTGCAGCAGCGTCGCATGACAGCTGCCCTACGTCCCTTCATTGGGAAGTTTTGCCATGTGTACCTGGACGATATTATTATCTGGTCTTCATCAGAAGATGAGCACGAACAACATGTCCGCACAATCCTGCAAGTGCTTTGGGCTGCCAGCATGTATTGTAACCCAAAGAAGTGCATGTTCTTCCAACTTGAGCTTGATTTCCTGGGCCACCACATTTCTGAGCGTGGTATTCAGGCCCAAGAATGTAAAGTGGAAGCTATTTCAGAATATCCTCGCCCTACTTCTGTAAAAGAGACCCGGCGCTTTCTTGGAATGGTCCGGTTCCTTGCCGGTTATGTCAAGAACTTGGCTGAGTATACACGTGTTTTATTTCCTCTTGTCCGGAAGGAGTTCAAGAAACGCTTTCCGCGTTGGACGGAGGAACATGAACTGGCCTTCCGGTGTATCAAAGACCTGATTCTCTCTCGTGAGGTCTTAACTACTATAGACCATGAGAACCCTGGTGACAACAAAATATTCTTGACTTGCGATGCAAGTGACTGGCGCACTGGTGCGATTCTGAGCTGGGGTCCGACTTTGGAGACAGCCCGGCCTGTGGCCTTCGACTCTTCACTCTTGAAGGGAGCGGAATTAAATTACCCTGTTCATGAAAAGGAGCTTCTTGCTATTATACGTGCCCTACGAAAATGGCGGGCGGACTGCCTTGGGGCCACTATTCATGTCATGACGGATCATCGGACACTGCAAAATTTTGCATCCCAGAAAGACTTGTCCCGTAGACAGCTGCGTTGGCAGGAGTTTCTATCCCAGTTCGATCTCATTATTGCCTACATCAAGGGTACAGATAATACCGGAGCCGATGCATTATCTCGGGTTCCAGAGAATTGTTTCCCTTCTGAGAGCCCTTTTGCAAAGGAAGGCCTCCCCCTGCCCGTGTCTGCAGTGCTGAAGATATCTGCTGATGAGGAGTTCTTGGCTTCCATTAGGGAGGGATACCAGCATGACACTTGGATATCGAAGCTGACAGATGACACCCCAGGTGTAGAAGAACGCAATGGGTTGTGGTTCTTGGGGTCCCGTTTAGTGGTTCCCCGCTTCGGTTCTCTCAGGGAGGACCTGTTCCGTATTGCTCACGACTCCGCGGGCCACTTTGGGGCTGACAAGAATTACCGAGCATTGCGGGATTCCTATCACTGGCCTGGTATGCGCCGTGAGCTTTATGAATTTTATGTTCCTTCATGTGACCCTTGCCAGCGTAATAAGGCTAGGACAAAGAATGCCCAAGGTCCCTTGCACCCACTGCCCGTTCCAGATGGCCGGTGCGAGTCGGTGGCAATAGACTTTATAGGGCCTCTCCCTGAGAGCAGCGGGTACAACTGCATTGCGTCAATGACTTGTCGCCTGAATTCCGATGTACGCATTGTCCCCTGCCGCACTGATATGTCTGCGGAGGCTTTTGCATCTATATTCTTTGATGTGTGGTATTGTGAAAATGGGCTCCCCTTGGACATTGTCTCTGACCGCGATAAATTGTTTATCTCCAAGTTTTGGCGTGCCTTGCATAAACTTGCAGGTGTTGATCTGAAGATGTCTTCTGCTTATCACCCCGAGACTGATGGTGCCTCTGAGCGCTCAAACAAAACTATTAACCAACTTCTGAGATTCCATGTTCTCCGAAACCAGTCTAATTGGTCGGAGCACCTCCCTCGCGTGCGTTTTCACATTATGAATGCGGTTGTCGCATCTACAGGCTTTTCTATGTTTGAACTGAAGACAGGTCGAACACCTCGGTTGATTCCCCCGCTTATTGCAGCCGACCTCCCTCCGGCTCTGGAGTCTACCTCCGAGGCAGCTCGGGCGGAAGAGTTCTTGCTGAAGATCAAAGACAATGAAGCTGAAGCTCGTGATAACTTGGCTAATGCAAAGATTTTGCAATCTCACTGTGCTAACAAAGGCCGTGGCCCTGCTCCCAAATTTGATGTGGGAGACAGGGTTCTTCTCACAACTTTGCATCGTCGACATGAGTATGTCAAGAAAGGCGAGCGCCGTGCCGCCCAATTTTTCCCTAGGTTTGATGGCCCGTACGAAGTTACAGCTGCCTATCCAGAGACTGACCACTATACATTGGATATGCCCAATCACCCTAATGTCTTTCCGACGTTTTATGTCGGCGAACTCAAGCGGTATCATGAGAATGACACTGCTCTGTTCCCCAGCCGGTCAGTTGATGTGCCGACACCAGTGCTGGTGGATGGTCTCAAGGAGTATGAGATTGACCGTATTTTGGACTCACGCCGGTGGGGTCGCGGTTGGCAGTTTTTGGTACGATGGGTTGGTTTCGGACCTGAACATGACAAATGGCTTTCTTATACGGCCCTGAATGATTGTAAATGCCTTGATGATTGGTTTGCTTCTGGGGGTGATGGCCCCCCTCAATCTTAGTTCATGTATTGCTTGCTTTTTATTTTTTTAGGATCGGTTCTTCGTTTCCTCAAGGTTCGGACATCAAGCTCTCCGAGGTCTTCAAGCAGTGGGGCGTGGATTGGTCTGGGTCTCGGGTCTTCCTTCACTTTCTTCCGTTTATTGCTTGGGGCCAAGGGCCTTGGGTGTGGTTTAGGTTACATTTACGGTACTTGGTTGCTTCTTGGTTGGGTGGTCTTGCTTTTGAGCGGTGGAGGATGTAAGCGTGGTACGAACCACGTTACCATATACGGCATTTCCCACGTATATATAGGCTTCCCCGCACGCTTCTCGGTTCCCCCCCTCTTCCTTTCCTTTACACCATCATCTACGCTACGCTTTCCCTACTCTCTCTCTCTCTCGCTCTCCTTCTCCTTGGTTCCCTCTTGGTCTCTTCTCGTAGTCTCTCTCTTGGTCAACTAGACGAGTGCCTGTTACTCCGTGGGATCTCTTTAGTGTCCAACACCCCAGAAGTGGGTCGGCTTACAGCATGTCGCAATTACGCTGCGGACATTAATCGAAGTTTCAATGCCCTGGATGGTTCCCGGGAAGCAGAGAAGGCTCAGTGTGATGAGTCCGACTCTGTTATACTTCCCGGGGATCTGAGGACATGCGATGGGAACTTAGCGCGCTTATTGCGTGCAGTCCAGACGTCTCTTGGGGGTTTATCTTCAAAAGATACCTTTGGTGACAAGTTGATGAGGAGTGCAGGACTTTGGCCCTGCCTCAACCTTCGCTCCATCCTAGAGACGATTGCATCATCAAACACTTTTAGACCTCCGGAACAATGGATTGGAGCCCTGAAGAATCTGGCCCGCTCTCTACTTCTATCCCAGAGGGCCCATCGAATGACGCGACTCACTCGGCTGGGGAATTTCGACGACCTCAACAGGGAACTCAATGTTGATAGATCCGTTCTCGAAGTTGACAATTGTGACTGGCTTTTGATACAAGTAAGCTCTGCGTTCTATGAGGCCATGAATATTGTGCTCACACTATTCCCGACCAAACTCAAGGCAGACAGTGATTTCCTTGTGCGCAAAGTGCAGCTTTCTGTTGCAACCGAGATGAAGTCACCATCATCATCAGAAAACGTCGTCTTACAACTGAACATGGGAGAGGGAAAATCGTCTGTCATTGTGCCTTTCCTCGGTGCTGCACTGGCAGACGGTAACCAATTGATGAGAGTCGTTGTACTAAAGTCCCTCGCTCGCCAGATGTTTTCTTTGCTTGTACAACGCCTTGGAGGTCTCACAAACCGCCAGATTCTCTTCCTCCCATTCTCTCGTGATGTCAATGTCGGCGAGTCGGAAGTGAAGCAAATGCGACAGCTTTACGAGCATGCCATACAGACCGGCGCTATCCTTGTCACACAACCAGAGCATATCTTGTCATTCAAACTCTTGGCTGTTAATCAGCTTGTTGAGCAAGAGTACACTGCCTCCCAGCTAATCCAAACCCAGCAGTGGTTGGATACCGTCACTCGCGATGTTCTGGATGAGAGTGACGAGATCTTGCACACACGATACCAGCTCATCTACACAGTGGGACACCAACAGATCCTGGAACATGGCCCAGATCGGTGGTCCACTATACAGCATCTCCTTTACCTCGTTGCCAAGTGTGCCGAGGAGGTTCAACATCGATTCCCTTCTGGAACTGATGTTGTCACCTTAAGAACGGGATTCCCCCATATTCGGATTCTTGAGTCGGACGCTGGATTGGACCTGATTTATCGAGTCGCGGGAATGGTCATGGGCGGGGAGCTCCCCACTTGCTACCTAGAGAGATTTACTGAACATACTCGTCAGGTCCTGCACCGATTCATTCTCGGAGAACAGTTGTCGGCAAAGGAGAGGACAATATTGCATCAGCATTGCACGGGTGGAACATTGTGGAAGACACTTCTCCTTTTGAGAGGGTTGTTGGGACAAGGAATCCTCCTCTATGTCCTACAGGAAAGAAGATGGAGAGTGGACTTTGGTCTGGATCCGTCCCGATCTCTGCTAGCCGTACCTTACAGAGCGAAGGATGTTCCCTCGTTGCGGGCGGAGTTTGGCCATCCTGACGTTGCCATCCTTCTTACTTGCCTTAGCTACCTCTACGGGGGGCTCTCCGCCACTGACGTTGATACATGCTTTGACCTGCTCCTCAAACTTGACAATCCCAGTCTGGAGTATGAAGAGTGGGTTCACGCCGCTCGTGATATACCTGACGGCCTACATAATCTCAGTGGAGTCAACCTGAGAGACACCAAACAGAGGACACGAGTCCTCTTTCCCCTCTTCCAACTGAATCCCGCCACCATTAACTTCTATCTCTCGAGGGTTGTCTTCCCAAAATCTGCAAAGGAGTTCCCAAAGAAATTGGGAGCTACCGGATGGGATATCGCTTGCGTGAAGAAACACGTTACTACCGGCTTTAGCGGAACAAACGACAATCGCTACCTCTTACCCAGTTCAATAACCCAGTCCGATACACCAGATCGCTTGGACACTAACGCCAGGATGCTGAGACTCCTGTTGGCTCCAGAAAACAACCGATACGTGTCACCCTCTGTTCAGGCACTCTCTGGTCGGGGAGTTGTTGACACTCTCGTAGGACTGGTTGATGGTTCAGATATCCGGGTTCTCCTCGACGTTGGAGCTCAGATCATCGAGATGTCCAATTCGGAAGTCGCGGAATATTGGCTCACACGGCGACCTGATGCTTTGGCTGCTGTGTTCTTCAACGAGAGGGATGAATTGGAGGTAATGACTCGGGATGGGTCCACTGAGTCTCTTGCTCTATCACCCTTTCATGGCCATCTTGATCACTGCTTGGTCTACCTTGACGATGCTCATACTCGAGGGACGGATCTGAAGCTTCCTACGTACTGGAAAGCTTGCGTGACGCTTGGACCAAAGGTTATGAAGGATCGGCTGGCACAAGGTGAGCAATGCAAACTATTCGGCTGAACAAAAAAAAACTGACCTTATTCAATAATCCGAATGATCTCCAGGTTGTATGCGCATGCGGAAACTAGGCCGTGGCCAGTCGGTCATGTTTATGGCTCCTTCGGACATCGATAGTGCGATACGGAAGCAGGCGATTAAGACATCTGGTGAAATGGTTGATAGTTGCGATGTTGTTCGATGGACTATGCTCGAGACATGCGCAGAGATCAAGCATCATATTCATCACTGGGTCCAGCAAGGCGTCGACTTCAAGGCTCGTGAACGGGGCTGGAATCAACTGGACCAGTGCAAGGACCTGTCTCGCGCCTCAGCCGTCATCAGGAAAAGCTGGCTACAGCCTGAAGCACGTACCCTGGAGGAGATGTACGGAGTCGTCTCATCAGAGTCAGAAGAGTACGAGAGTCTGACCAAGAGGGCTCAAGCGATTCCCGATATATGGAGGAGATGTGAAATCCTCGGAGTGACCCACCTTGGAGACCCTCGCGTTGCGGAAGAGCAAGAAAGAGAAGTCAGCCACGAAACTGAGCGAGAGCCCCAGATAAAACGGCCCGCCAAAGCTGAACCAGCCAAGCACAGTCTTGATCCTAATGTCAAGAACTTCATTGAGTCAGGCAAGATCAACACAAAGTCGAGCTTTGGAAGTGCCTTTGTTCCGCTCCGGGATGGCGCTGGCACGGCAGGTATACAAAGATGGGAACCTGCGTTTGGAATGCTTCCGAGCCTGCTTGCTACGAGGGACTTCCTTACCACCATAGAGTCTACAAGTTCACCGGTTGAGGATTACCTCCGTCCGATAAACTGGGTTTGTTCCAGTCGTCACACACGATCATTGGTGATTTTAAGCCCCTACGAGGTCAACGAGCTTCTCCCCAGCATTCGTCAAAGCGAAAACGTGAACCTTCATATCTACACACCTCGCATTACACAATTCATGAAGCCGACAGACGACTTGCAGCTCTATTCCATTCCACCACGCTCGAATCCATTTCCAACCTGGATCAAGATCCAACTCAATCTATGTGCAGGTCAACTTTACTTCTCCGATTATGACGAGTATCGTCGCGTCACCAGATTTTTAGGAATCTGTATTCAGGAGGACCGAGAGTGTCAAGCCGAGAACGATGGGTTCGTCATGCCCAAAAATCGTGGAACCAGTCGTCTTTCCTCCGGATGCCAGTTTGAGAGAAGCCCTGTATCATACCTGAAGCTTTTGGTCGGTTTCAGAAGGAAGGGTATAACATTTGATCCAACACACCTAGGGAAAACTCTGAATACCAGGTATCTCCTAGACAACAATTTCTGAGGTGAGCTCGAATTTTCTTGAATTCTAAGGATATTCTCACGGTCTTCCTCGCGATGTCCAGTCCGAAGTCTGAGCTACAAGAATTCGTTCGCTGTTATATTCCTTCTTAATTTTGTAGGCTGTAGCCACCAGTCCCAAAGTAGTCCGACCTTGTAGCTTCTTGTATGTTTGAATTGAACATTCATTCCTATCACTGTACTGGTTTCAGTCTCCGGGCTAATGTTTCGATCTCAATGCGCTTGCCATTCATCGATTCACTGAGAGCGATTAGGTCTGCATCTCTGCGTTCGACTAGGGATTGAGAACCGTGATATTCTCCCAAGGGGGCCAACTGAATATGAATATTGATTGTCATCGAAAGTCGTTAAAAAATGAGACCGAGAGTACTCACCACAAACCAGTCATTGGAAGAGCTCGTGCATCATGGTCGATGTACTGTTTTCTGCCTCTAATATCCGTGTTTAGTACTGGTCCTGAACCCGGGTCTCCAGGATGTGATACCACCTTGCGAGGTAGTTACGAGCACTGAAATGGTACAAGACAGATCCATTCGGCGAGCCCGAATCCTGATCTTTGTGATAAACTAATTGTTCATTCCGAAGCTGAGGTTAGAGGTTCAGAGTACACAAAAGTATCTTTGATAGAACGAATTCTCCCAGCTAGTAGGACCCTTATCAGGAGGCGGAGGCAAAGGCTATACTATTCCGGCCACGAAATGTAGTCTTTCGCTTATCAGTTTCTGTATGCCCCACGCACGTTCAATTACTGAACTCGGTAGACCGTCGTCCGATGGCGTACATTTATTGGCGTTTATCACGATCGGGACATGTATTCGACCCAGCACAAACGTAGTGGCGTCGGCCGACGGTAGAACGCTTTCTCCGCAGATCAATCAAAAGCGTGGATGTAATGAAGCCATGAGTATGTCTGGATCTCCGGTGTAAACAATTAGCAGCATCATGTTTTATAGGCCTAGGTAAGAGGGGGAACGGAGTTCAACGTCTCGACGATATATAGCAAAGGTAAATAACTGAACAACAATACTAATACATTGCGAAAAACGGCGATTGCGATTCATCGTCATCAGTGTCGCCACTATCTTCTTGTGAACAACCCAACCCCAGTGAAGAATAAGAAACCAAACACCGGATCCCATTCTCGTCAAGTTTCCCTAGTCTCTCGTTGAACTTGGACTTTGCAAAAAGGTTTGTTGTCAAACGGCACCAAGCCCCAAAAATGAGGTGGATCGCCATCCATGGCTTTTCAAATTCGGGGTTGGGGGAAAATGATTGGGATTTGACCTCGAGCAAAGAAACGGTTTGCTCGACGATTTGAAGGGTGAGTGGACAATCGAGATCCGTGAGGGTCAGGTGTTGCAGTTGGTGCGCATGACTGATGAGAACGGTAAAAAGATCGAGAATCCAAGTTTGCTGGTGGTGACTGGGTTCTCGGAGGCGCGCGTCGAGGGAGAAGAGTTCTGGCAGGAATGGGATGAGGTTTTTGAGGGCCGTGACCCCGTATTCGTCAATGTCGAAGTTGAGGGACAGGGATTCTAGCGTGGAGAATCTTCGGAGCGTGGATATAAATATGGAAGAGGAGTTTACGGATGTGTTGCATGACAGGGAGATTGACTCGAGAGAGGGCAGCTCGAGAGACTGGAGGAGGGCGGAGACGCTCTCGGAGTCCCTGAATGTGAGGCTGAGAGACTTGAGTGTATAGCTCGTAGCAGCCTTCGGCAACTCAACTACACGGTCGTGTAGATTATGTACGCCGCCCAGCTTCAACGTTTCGAGACTCCGGAGAGTTGGCAAAAGCGTTAGGATATCCTCGCACTGTGCTTCGAATGACCAAATATTCCTGATGTCAAGCATTCTAACCTGAGAGTGGGACAGAATCTCTATGGTGCCTGCTGACCGCAGACGTAGTTCTGTACCAAAAGTCAATCCTGTCAGGTTAGGAGCCCTTTGAAGAGCACTCCAAAGACAGTTGGGCTCAGTCGGGAGAGCAAGGCCGAGAACTAAGGATCGAAGGCGCGGCAATGCCAGAGGCTTGATTTCATTGACCTTGAGAAAGTGCTGAGGACTAAAACCGAAGAGGGACAAGGTGTGAAAGCTGGAAAGACGTAGCATCAACAAGGAAAAGGCCTTGGATGCATGTACGGTCCACCCATCATTCATATTGGTCGACGTCGATGTGTTCCCCTGTTCAAGGGAGGCGCGAAAACGTATAACGGCATCCAATCCTCGGCCGTATGCCGAGTAGGTTAGGTAGTTGTCGAGAATGGGTATTATATCCCTGTCAAGGGCATAAAGGTTGATATCAATGGCAGACCAGAGCGTCGGGAAGGATATGACGATGTTTCTCCAGCGGCTGCAGACGTGCGACAGGGTATAAGGCATTGCGACCACTTTGTTCCGCTTGAACTTGGAGACGGAGAGGTGCGATTGCGACATGCAGAGATCGAATATCGTCATCCACACCTCCACAGGGAGACGACGAGTAATGGTGATCAGATGGTACTGTTTAGCAATGTTGCCCTCCAAGCGGTCCATGCCGTTTACTGCGTTGTCTATGAATTGGGGAAGACACGGACTCTTGTTGAACGAATGTTCTGACTGTGGATCTTCCTGCGAGTTGCTGGAATAAACGACCGAAACTTCGTTTTCCGGGATAAACCCAATAGACCGATACTCGGCTTTCGGGATGGGAGGGGGCGGAGTGCGGGGAGGAGCCATCTCTGTGCTTAAGCCTTTGGGCAAGCTTGGCTGTCTGCTACTACGTGGATTGACGGAACTTTTGATGCGTAAAGGCTCTGCAAGCACGATCTTCGACATTGACACCCTAGATTGAGAGTGAGCATAAGAGAAACTAAAGGATGATTCGGTACGGTTACCCAGTGTGGGGAGCTAGGGGAAAATAGTAGCGTATATGCATTGACTTCCACTGAGAAGGATATATAGTAGGCTATCCCTACTCCGAGGCTTTAGACGCTTGATAAATGCTAGAGTCGGGGATCACAACACATTATGTTGAGAAATGAATGACTCCATCGCAAGAAACCGGACGGCGGGATATAGCTATATACGGGCATATACGCTAGGTGGGGTGTGATTATACTGCAGTATACTGGATGTTAATCCAAATACCGCTGTGTCCTTTCACCCGGTTTTTTGTGATGCTCCGAGTTTGATTTACGGTGTTCAATGTTCTGTACACCTCGATCACATATCATGGCTCAATGGGGATTATCATTCCAGCCATAGAATCTATGAATCCTATTCGTTCTTGAATCTTGGAGGCCTTTCAATAACAATCCACACGTGTATGAGCTGACAACCAAAAAATAAGGGCATCAAAGTTGCACTAAACCAACGTTGCATCCCAGGTTGATCGTGAGTGATCTCATTCATTCCATGCTCCTTTGAGTGCATATTTCAGCCTTTCTCCGAGCTCAACAGAGCTGTGAATCTCAAGAGATCTCGTCAAGATCCAGATATCGAGATAGGGGGGATCCAGACTCAGATACACGAGGATCTCGTTATCTCGTGACGAAATAACGCGATTGGATTCTAGGTCACAGCTAGCCATATTCCGAGTGGGCTGATGGGTAAGGATAGATAACGTAGAAGTATGCCAGCATATGAGTACGCCACTATCGACTGAGAACTGACAGAAGAGGCTTCAGTTCTGCCTTTTTCGGGATGTACAGGTACCAAACGTTCCCGGCCGTCCGATCTGTCGCACAATCCCCGTTAATCCCTTAGCTCGTCCAAATGGCACGCGATTGTATCCCGCGTTATTGGCAAGGGATTCGTCATATCAACTACAACCCCCCCCCCCCCCCCCATAAAAAAAACTTCAGCTCTCCATAGATAGACACTACGCCTGACCAAAGACGTAAGCAAAGGCTTTGGAAAAATGGAAATAGGACAAACATGCGACACGTCTGACCGCCGTTTACCACGAAACGTGAAAGGGAGGGCCTGGCTCCGCTTCTAAGGAGCAGCCGGTTTACCAACCAGTTCCCGTTTATAGTACTGTCTGATAACTTCACCATTCGCAGCCACAACCACGAGCAAGGGAGACAGGAGAGCAAAGGTCCGCATAACTGAATTGCATGCAGGAAAGAACAGAAGTGTTTCGTGGTCAGAGAGTCTGGACGAGGAACAGAAGCCAGAGTCAAATGAAGTCACCGTATGTAGCGAGGGGAGACACCCGAGGCTCCGATAGCTATTATATGTACGATCCCCCCTCGCGGTCGTTTTGTTTCCTTGTTGCGATACACCATCGATACAGTCATCTACCGGTCAATGATACAACATCGTAAAGATGAGACACCCCGATATTCCACCCTATTCTGAGCAATCCACAGTCTTTATATACCCTTCAATACATATTATCAGCCATCATAGTGTCGCTTTTGGTGGAGGAACGACCGGGCCATCGCAAACAGTGAAATCGGTGAATTTGATACAAAGTTTGGCGGGTGGGAATTTCCCATCAATGCGCCAAAATCTGGCGGGGAAGGAGACATACTCGATGGGACAAGTCTTCCACACCCTTGGCACACAAAAGAGGGCCAAGGTTATGTTTTATAGGCCTGATTCAGTAAATAACTCGAAGCACAAGGTCCAGGATCCCGAAATACCTTCTCCAGCCCCAAAATAGTCCCAAGAAGTCCAGTAATCATTTTTCTGAATATTTTCCTGCATCTATATCATCGCAGAAACAATGTGATACAATAAGAGATACATATTCTGGTCTCAAGTAAATATTTGAGAGTGGTATAATGAGGGCAAGGTGCAAAAAACTTGTTTGTATCATTGACTGATCTTGTATCATTGACCGGTAGATGACTGTACGCATGCTTCGCTTGTAGCCTCGGTGTTCGTTCCCTCCGTCGCATGGTTGGCGCGTGGTGTATCACGGTACTTCAGCTGGCCACCTTTCTCACGCACGGGCCACAGAGCCTAGATCAACGAAGGGCAGCTAGAGTACCCAAGAGACTCGTAGGTAAAGCCACTCCTCCCAGAGCTTTTGAAATCTTCGCCAATTTCTGCGAAGGCCACCAAAGGTCGGAGTTGGAGACCATTGGGGTCGCAGCGCGCATTCTGTTTGCAATTCCACGGGGTTTACCGACTCCCATTTGGCTTTATGATCGTTTGTTACACCGGTAAAGCACATTAGGGTTGAGTAGTACAGTAACTTGGGATACTATATAGTAAATACGATGATTTAAAGCTCATTCTTGGTGTTACTGCATACCCAGATTGAGACCACCCTCCAACATTCGATATGCGACAAGGGTTTTGCTCAGCGATGTTCCTAAGCGAAGAGAGTCAGCATATTTGACTTTAGCCCACCACCAAACCCGTGTAGACTCACTGATGATCAAATGCCTAGTCGAGAATCTCTCCATGATACTCAACAGCTTCTCGAACGTTCCGGTTACGGTTTGTTGAACATATTGAGCTGTGATACCCAGGGCGTCCGCCGTAATTGAGACGATGTCCCCTCTAGTGCGTAATCTCCAAATGCAAGCTATAAAAACGTCGCTGACGAGTCCCCATAATACACCCATGAAAGGGTTCAATCGCCTCGGTTGTCGAAGATACTGGTCTACCTCTGGATTGTCTAAGATTTGAACGCAGGACATTGCCGCCAAGAGTGATTGGTTGGCAGAATACGGGTCAGTATCGAACAATATTGAATGGAGTTGTAGGGCAGAGCAGTGTGCGAGGGTGTGAGTAACAAGGTTCATCCCGACCATTGTTGGACAATCGTGGGTTGCTGTGGCGGTCGATATTGGAGGGAGACTTTCCCTAAAGGAAGTTACGAGGTTGGAGTGCATTGCATATGCTTCGAGAGCTAAATCATCCGATGTTCCTGAAAGATGGTGAGTGTAAGCACTGGAGTGTTGAGTGAAGATCGTTGCGCGAACCATTGGCCTGCTTGATATGTGAAGTAATTTTTCTTGCTCGTTTGAAGAGTATCGACGCCTTCGCAAACATGGCAATGTCCGAAAAGTCGTGAGCGTAAGTATCATCCAGAATACGGTTGAGGAATTTGTGGACCGTCGACGAAGAGTGTAGGTCTTCTGGAAATCCGCCCTGTTGAACATCACAGGTGAGTGGTGTTCAGATATTCAGCAACTTGGACGGACACTGACCTGCTGATACCCATCCATGTCCATCGGCCAAGGTGTGTCCACCTCCATATACCCATCCCCAACCACCGAGATTAAGCTCGTTCGAGTCTCAATGGCAGCATCCCAGAAATTACAAAGCGTAAAAGCCGTCCAAAACGCATTGATTCGTTCACCCTCGACGATCGGGTCCGAGGTGGGCGGCAGCGAGAATAGTGATGTCGACGATGTGATCTGAGGTGCGAAATTGACATCGCCAATGTGTGACTGTGTTGGTATGGATGGGCGCTCTTTTGTGCTTCGAATTTTATTCAGTCGAGCTCCGATCGCTAAGGAGAAGGCTCGCGTGAGGTGGTATTGGCCTTCGAGATGGCGAGTGTGGCAGAAGAGGTATGTCGAGAGAAGAAGCTCGGCTTGTATGGTTTGTACGACAAGGGCGGGATGGTAGGCAGAGGTAATTGGCGAGTTGGTTATTTCGTCCATCGTTCGACAAAAGAGAGCCTCTGATTGAGCTTTCTCTGTAGGTGTTTGAGGGGATAGATTTGACAGACGCAGACCCATGAGGTATATTATACTCATCAGTCCTCGAAGTGGCCTGGCTGGGTTCCCGGGCGGGAGTTTCAAAGACTCACGGAGACGCGGTATGTCGAGGATGAATCCAAAGTCAGGAGCGTGAGCAAAAAAGGTGTTGATACTAAAATAGAGGGTTAGTTCTCAATTATCCTAAGTAGGTCATTCAAATTGTGACACTCACAGTAATATTGCATTGGGAGGCGTGGATTCGGGCTATGAGATTTGAATAGTGATTGGACAAATGAAGTTAGAACTGTCAGGGATGTGTAGACGCAACGTGAGTTTACCTCGTGTGATGGGAATATTTGGAAGTCGCCCCTTTGCTTGGGTCGACTCTCGGAGGAATAAGGGTTCGTTAGCTTCATTGACTTCACAAAGCTCGGCGCCTGGAGCTCTCTCAACCGCGCTTCCAATCGGTGAATGTCCCGTTCCAGCACCTGAGCCTGTGTTCGGCCGTCACCGTATTCGCAGGGTCCCTCCATCATACTGCGAATACTTTTAGTGCACGGGGTGCATTGTGGATATCCTCCGTCGCACTTCTGTAGTCCCCGTCAGTTCAATTGGCGTTCTGAGTATCAACGTTCACGAACAATTTTACGCGTCCTGGAAAGAACCATCAGGTAAGGACAGGAAACCACTTCCAGCTTCAAAGACGCACCGGCAGTTCCCGCATGCACGGGGGACTCTTGCTCGAGGTACTGGCGTGGTTGATCTATTTCTTCTTGAGGACATCGAGAGACAAAGTAATAGAGTTGACGGGACATCGACATGCCATTTCGATCGACTCTTTATATAACATCGCGTCGAGAGACGTGACGAGCAAACTCATCCCAAGTTTAGAAGCCCGAGACCTGCGAAATGGGCGACTTGGACCAGTTCAGCGCTGCTGGTTACGTATCAAGTCTGGGGTCGATTTTGAATTCATAAGCGGGTCCAATAGAGAGGATCCACCAGCGCTGACTGCGCGGCGTGACATCGACCAAGGCTACAACTGACTGAACATGATAATGACCACATGCTGGACCACCGGGTTGACTTTCCCACGTCTGAGAGCCTGCTGATCCCCGAAGCGTTCGCTCTTGCTCAGCTCACATGCAAATCTTTCAATAAACTGGGTCCTTCTCTGGATGAAGGAAGGGATATCTTCGACCCGCAATTGTCCCCGAGACCGCCAACGACGGAAATACGTCATGCCTTAGAATTCAGAGCGCGTCAGGTTTCCATGTCAAGAACAAGGGAAATGAACTCGATTATGCGCCACTCACCTGAACATGATTGTACTGATGCATCGCTATTAAAGTGGCAATGCTCTCCATCCGCGGACATAGTCGACTCCTATAGCACTGAACCTGTGTTTTCTTCGTAGAACTGGACCCAGCAAACCTGAAATGTTGGGCGAGATATAAAATTCATGGAGAGAGAGAGATGTTTTTGACCCTGCTTTAGGCGTGAAAAGACAAGACAGCCACTAGAGTAAAGCTCGAGGTTGGCAATTAAACCCCACTGAAACATATGCAAGT
The DNA here is from genome assembly GCA_029532415.1 of Marasmius tenuissimus. NCBI lineage: Eukaryota > Fungi > Basidiomycota > Agaricomycetes > Agaricales > Marasmiaceae > Marasmius > Marasmius tenuissimus. The sequence continues at coordinate 521,081 of JAQOTA010000061.1, forward strand.
TCCGATCGTCAAGTTAGCTTCGAGCTCGGACCGGTATCTCAATGCTTACGTGACTTGATGGCCACCGAACGTACTATGAGCGACGGAAGTGAGCCGTGAAAGAATTGTAGCCTGGTACCGAAGAGAGTAAGCCAGCTCACGCACCAAGTAGTTTCATTCTTCGCGACGTTTCCGTGGTCCCGCTGTTCGCCGGAGGAAGCTATCCAAACGCAACGACATCGAGATATCTGTTCCGCAGATACAAATCGACTTCGAGTTCAAGCCGATAGCACAACGTCTTCACCGCTTGTCATTCCGACAGATACAGGCGTCTGACTAACGGCCAGAGTGTAAGATTTTTGAGTAGGCGGAACAAGGCCGGTATACGATTCTCTGTAAGCAGCGAACTCCCTTCAATGACATTTGCACGACAGAGTCACTCAGGAGGACAATTCAACGGTATTTGCTATCTTCCGCCGCCTTACACTGTTGAATGATTGGCTACTCCGCCTCGACATTTCATTCAATCTGGGATGTTAAGGGCAATGAAATACCGCCGTTTGAATGGAATCTTCGTATTCAAATGATCAAAGAAGGGAGAGAAAGAACTCACCTCACTCCATAGAAATGGAAGCTACTGTAGGATCCAGAGTCCAGATCAGTCCCCAGCTCTGACTCAACGAAAATTTGCGTCTCCAAAATCAAGTAACAGCCTCGCAAACCGCGCCAGACTTTTGGAGTTAGCGCTCAAAAAGAAGAGGGACATTACTGGGCACTAGCTGTGTACTACCACAGAGATGCACCAGAATGTATTGGGTCATCATGGAGGAACGAGAAGAAAAGGCGGTGATACTAAATTCCCACAGTCTTGCCAGGCAGCAATTATTCCGTTCGCCGATTCAGTCAGCCATCGATTTTAGTCGCGCCTAGTCGCGCACCATTGACTACTCTCATATCGTGTCGTCCAGGTGTTCCATTGACCACCATAGCCCGCAGAACCAAACTTCATTGATTGTATGAGATGCTAGAGTCTTTTTGAAGACCTGGTAATAGTATTGACACTATGGAAAGCGATCATTCAATCAGGATATTACCGGAAGTTTGCCCGAAATCCTGGCTCAATCTCCGTAAAATCAAGATAAAAAATATTCATCCAAACCTATTTAAGCCCCAAAGTAGTGAATAACGACAATTGGACACCTACGAATCTGCGGAAAGAAAAGCAGTGGTGAGCGAATTTGGCGCCCGACAAAGTCGACAAAGATTGGTGGTGAGTATTTCCTTTCTGGGCAGGCACACGCGACTGACTAAATCGGCTAACGGAATGATTGAATAGCTCTTATTTGGTCCATAGACTACAGGCGCCTAGCGAGTAACGGCAACAGAATGACGAATAAGTATCGACAGATACGAATTCCCCAAAAGCATTCGATGAAGGAGGCTTGAGTTTTGGGACATAGGAAGGTACCCTTGCCAGGAGGAAAATGAAGTTTCAAGGTCAGGCACAGGTTGTACACTTATCGACTGATGACATTTCCAGGGAGGTGAAAGGTACTACTGTACAGGCTAGGATGCATCGTATACTCCAGCTATCATCCAGTGAACGGCCTAGGGCCAGGAACCTAAGTAAAATCGGAGGTTTGGGTTAGTTGTGGCGTAGTACTTAGCTATTGATAAACGTACCGTGTACGAGGTAGGAACCGGGTAGTAGATATTGACCGTAAGACCAGGATCTACATTTTTCCTTCAATAAAGACTCGTGGTATATTTTAAAGTGGAACACGGCATACCTGAGGGAGAAACATATCCCGGAATTGAAACCTTGGATGGGTTGGCACTTCCTCCGCCGGTAATACTGATCTGAGCGCAAGAGATGTACCATTGCGGAGCACCGGCGACGTGGAGACCGATTTGTTCAATTCTACGTGTGGAACGGTCAGATTAGTATTCGACAGAGACTGCGATTGACACACCGGACGAGGTACTTCAAATCGTGAAATATAAGGTATTTAGTAGGTTCGTAGTATAATCATGGGGAACCGACAGCGATCGCGCTTACCTCACCCGCGGGAACGCTTGATGGAATCGTCGTCGTCAATTGGTTTGCATTAAAGTCAGTGAACTGGAAAGGATTGAAAGTCGCTCCCCACTCGGCGATCTGTTGGACAGATGAGTAGATTGATTAGTTCACCTTTGACTACCGACATACGGATGAACTCGCGAGCATACCTTGAACCAGTTGGCACCAGACCCATCCCATGAAGCAGCCGTCGAAGGAGCCTTGCCAAGATAAATAGCAGCGGGTCCCTGACGTCCCAAAACGCCCTTAGCAAACATCATCCAGGCTTCAAATAGTAAATATACCTGGTGATAAATTGTATTATCGAGGATAAATCCAATCGTACTGCCGGCAGCAACAGAAACAGTCGCCGACGCGGGACTTGGGTTTACATTGCACCTAATATCGTTGGAGGTAACGTCTTGAACTGGGCTGTTGTTCAAGGGCTGGCGAACGGCCGCGGAGGATTGGGTGCTGCCAGCAATCAATGTAGTCCAAATATCTGCCGCCAGAGATATCGCGATGATAAGTACCCGGTCGACTCTGGGTAAACAAGGTGTCGCCTGGGAACTTACAGTGTGCAGAGGCTGATTGAGCCAACAAAACGGCGGAAGCCAGACCAGAGGCGAACTTCATTGTGGATGGCAAGCAACTTGAAGCAGAGACTCAAAGCTGGAGCAAGGGGTCCTAGCGAGCCGAGGGGCAACTGTGGAGATTTAAATACTATGAGGCGGAAAAAGTTCGTTTCTTTCGACGAACAGCTCAACTTGGGACGGGTGAACAGATCCAAGAATAGACAGCAAATCCTTATGAGCCGCTGCCGAGAAACCTAAGGATAGCCTCGAAGGACAAATCAGCATATTGAAAATCACGTTCGTGATCCGCGTGGGCATGCCTCTAGCAAACCTCGGTGAATAGTCATTCAAACGGTGGCCTTCTTGACCACACAGGATGCCGAGTATGATCCTTTGAGTTTCTGTCAAAGGAGCACGGACTTCTCCAGCTCGTAAGTGGCGGGATGGATAGAAAGGTGTTCTGAGTAATTGGCAAAGAAAGCACGATTCGGCGCCCGATCCAAAGTTGAGCTAACGTAGAGCTTAGAGGCGTTGGTTGAGATTCCAAGGCGAGCAAAAAAGCTGCAGATGTGAGCCTAACTATCACCCAACGAATGGCAAACAGAACTGGAGATTCGTAAAGATAAAAAAAAACGGAAGCATTTCTGTTACGTGGTCTGGTCAGTATGTGTGATAGACTAGAACCAGCTCATCATTGCGGCCCACCACGTCCCGATACAATCAGTAGCCAGTCCCTCACTACATTGATGTAGGTCGGTCCACAATAGAGACTACACTTGACCCAGATAACGCATGATTACTGCCCATCTCCCCAAACGAAGTACGCCATCCGGTATACCTCCTCAGTCTTCAAAGACTTGATCTCGCTACACGAACACAGGGTTTCGGGAAACAGTGGCTGTAAGTCCCCCAAAGAGACCGTGTCGGGCAAAAATATCTCCAATAGCTAAAGCCGACAATTACACCTCTTTATCAACTCCGGTACTCGCGAAACATCAAACGTTATCATGGGGTCAACGTGCAGAGTGAGTGTCGTCAACTTGTGAAGTACGAGATGTTCCATGAGCGTTTCGTGGCGCTGAAAGGTGTTCAGGGAAGGGAGATTCGGTCAAGTCAGTCGTTGAGCCGACGCGAGTAGGGTATCGAAGAAAGAATGTACGGTTTGAACCACACAGGTGGCCAATGACATTTCGTTCGCTCTAACCGTGCCACGAGAGCGATCCCGGAGCAAAATTCGATCTTCAAGTCAACAAGATTCGAATACGACGCCTCAGCGAGCTTGACGGGGAATTCGTATTCTTTGTAAGGCAATACCGGCATGTCAAGCGCAACTAAGCGGGGCGTGTCTTGCAATTGAAGTAGAAGGACGTATGTGATGAGTTCGATCATCGCGTAGAACGTTTCCTCCGTAGTTTTGTTGGTTATAACGCCCAGAGAAAGAGTCTCGAGGGCTGGGAACTTTATGGTTTGGTATGTCTGGAGGAGGAAGATAGCACCTCCATTTGCGTGGAACGACAGCCTGGCAGATTTCCAACGATAGCACTGGGACAGTAGAAGGTTGAATAGGATGGCGCTACTGGACATTAGGCGAGAGATGCCTTCGATGGCGTGCTCAGTGGAGGATGAATAGGGGGGAGGGACGTTGGGGGAATCGGAGAAACGGATATCCAGTGGAAGGTCTTTGGACCTTTTGAGCTGAGTCAGTAAGCCCGTGAGAGCGCGCCCTTTTGCGTCTTCAGACAAGGGACCATCCGAATCGTTGTACTCGCTAATGTCGATACAAATCGAAATCCAAAGCCGTGGGTCATCCGTGGTGAGATCACGCCAGAGGGTACAGACTCGCAAGAGATCTTGAACCCGCTCGCCATCCTTCACATACTGAGCAAAAATCTTCAAGAGCAGCTCATTCGGGATGCGAGCGATGGGTCCTCCGAGTTCCTTGAGATCTGAAACGACAACTGGGCAACCCAGATCAACTTGTGAATTGCGGAATGCGAATGATAACTGACCCTCAGACACTGGTTTCGTATATGAATACCCTTTACAAGATGGCATTGGGGTATTAGGAGAGTCTTTGAGGAATAATGAAGGCAGTTCCTGACAAGGAGGTGAGGACATCGTGGTCGATGGTCAAGAAGCGTCTTGTCTGAGTCGTTTTGTAAGCACGTTAGCGTGTGAAACATACTCAGCACTAGCAGCCGCACTGTTTTGCCGTGGCTTCGACAGGGCGATCCGAAGTCCCGCAATCAGTAATTTGTCCGTGTGTGCATGTTATGAGCCCATAGCCCAGCAAGTTCAGGAATATATCGCCGAGCATTCAGGGCAGTAATACAGTACGAAGAAACATATAATGTACAAACAAAAATCCGATAGCAGTAGACTTAGGCAGCCTCGGCGAATCCAACAGCATTCTTCCCAAGGTCGAAGACAGTGTAATACCTCCGCAGAAATACATCACCTGAAACTACGTCAATGAATATTTTTCGACATATCATACGATACTCACCGATTACCCAGAGACTATCGCCACCAGGCGTCTGGATATCCAAGCCGGTAAACGAAGAGATGCAAGCTCCTTGAACCTCCAGAATGTAATCCGTTGCTTTGATCGGGAAGGGCTTGCCGCCGAATTTGAAGGTGAGGTCGGGGAGAGACGCGACCTTTTCGCAATCAACAGCGTATTGTCCATTCCAGGTCTTTTTTGCACCGATTTGAGCGTTGAGAATCTCTGCCATGTCACTGGGGAGGCCGATGAGAGAAGTAGCTGGACAGGACATATCAGACGGTGAGACGATCGAGCCGGGAAGGTTGTACGTACCAGTGTCGATGGCAGCTCCGGTATTCTCCAACTCGACGCTTTCGTCACCGAACAATACCTCCTCCAACTTGACTTCCCAGGAGGCCTTACGATGAACTGGAATGTATGTGAGATCGCCTTTGAAAGCAGACTTGTTGACGCCGCCGAAAATGGCTTCTCCACCATCTGATTCTGAGCTGCCGAGACGGAAAGACACAACTGGCTCATCAAGTAGACCTTTGTTTATCATGCTGTAGAGGGGTGGCGTCATGTGAAGGACCGAGATCGTGTCGTAAGCGAGACCCAAGATTCCGTCGAACCTATGGTAAATTGTCAACGGCATTCTTATCGATCGCAAAGATAAGGCATACTTTGCGAAAGCAAAACCAAGACCGGACTCCTTGGTGACTTCCACAAAGTCTTGGCCGTTAATACTTATGTCGCCAATCCTGAGAAGGTCATTGGAGACAATGCCCTCTACGAGACTAGTCTTGAATGACGTGCCATTGGCCTTGTATGTTGATGACGCAGTCGAATCGTACTTCGAGTGAAGGAAGCAGGAGATTGATGTACATTTTGTGCTGGGAACCCAGAAATTACTTGAGCTAATGCGCAGAACTCAGTTACGGGGTAAGAGCGGTTGCGGTGTAAATTACCCTGTGTCCAATACGACTTTAAACTAGAGCTCTATGATTAAAAGTTCTTCGAATGAATTGAATTATGGAACACTGACCGACTGGGGCGGAGTTCCGATACTGATATCGGCGAAGTACTGGGCGTTCATGTAGTCTACGTGAATAGGTGAGCAGAAGCCTATTGGGCGGGGAGAGAGGAAGGACTTGCTGCTCAGAGGGACTTTGTGGCCGCCCTTCAGAGTCTCCTGTATCCAATAGAGACCATCACTCTCTCTAAAGTGGCTTTCTTGGTCGCCAGTACCCATGAGGGGAGACTGCGGAGAAGACGAACCATACTTCTCCGCAAGGTGAAGAGCCTCGAGATTAGGGTTAGGATGAGAAGGAGGAAGTTTCTCTAGTTGGAGCTTGTAAACGTCTGCGAGAACGGAAGAGATGAGGGAAAGGGATATAATAGAGAGTTTTAACATGGTGTTCGAAGGGAGAGGCCAAGCCAGAGAACCCGACTGTGCTTCACTATCGTCATGTCACGCGTATAATATCTACGACGCCCGTGTTCTTTCACGTACAGCGCGAGATGCAAGTGATGCTACTCTGGGTTCTTTTGAATAGTATTGATATCCAGAACGGGAGGGTTGACTGGATTGGGTGATAAACATGTTGTGAGTATAAATACCTTCTGTGGGATGACCTAAGGAATTTGGAGAGCCATTGTGGGATAACGAATACAGCTTCTGACAAGGAGATGTGGATATCGCGATCGATGGTCATGAGGAGTTCAAGCCAGCGCCTATGAGTACGTCATTATGTGGGAATATGCCCGGTCCGTCCCGGCACCGATTCGCCGAACTTTGGGCCTTGACTGGCAAATCTTTTTGCCTTTGCTCTTCCATCATCGTAGCTCTTGAGCAATATCGTGGGGTGGAGCACGACGTTCTTACTCGAGTCATGGTCCCAATCCTAACCCTTCATTTCGCTTTGTTTGTCTATGAATAACCTTTCTGGACCCAAATCTCTAGGCCATGATGATCTCGACGATCCTCTAAAATGTCACCAGCTTCAACAAACCCGCTCCCAACCAGATCACAGTCGGACAGATCATGCGAATTCCCTTTATCTGTCATACCGTAGACACTTAAATCCCCCTTCGTGACATGCTTTGCGTGCTCAGGAACTCATCCGAGAAATAGATAGACACATGACGAGGTCCACACGTTCCGACTGGTTCCTCCTGTTGCTCTTGGCCACTACCTCCGTCACTCCATGTGATTCGGTTCTTCTGCTGCCACCACTATAAAACGAGACCTCATGCTTGCGCAGTCGATTCACGGGCCCGATGAAGCTATTCTCCTCTCTTTTCCTCTCCGGCCTCGCAGCCTTGAGCGCTCAAGCCTTGGAATCCGTAACTCCATACACGAATCGCGTTATCTTCTCACCTCCGAGCAACTGGCCAGTTCCAAGAACCCTCTATGCTCGCTCTCTCCTCATCAAAAATGACGGTGCGGACCAGAATGTTCTCCTAACGACATGGGAGAATTATTCTCCTCAGCCTCCAACCGTGTGGTTCCCCATATACCGCTCAACGGATCTAGGTCAGACCTGGAAACCTCTTTCGAATATCACGGATACGCAGAATGGGTGGGGGCTTCGGTACCAGCCATTCTTGTTCGAGTTGCCCGAGAAGATTGGGAACTTCGCAGTACGTGTCTGTTGATCGAGGTTATGAACGAACGTTGATTCTTTTCTCGCTACCTTATTAGGCCGGAACTCTCCTCGCAGCTGGAAACTCTATTCCTGCAGACTTGAGCCAGACGAGAATTGAAGTTTATGCGAGCACGGATAAGGGTCGCTCTTGGAGGTTTGTGGTGCGTCTTCTTTTATCTTCCGCATCGAGGCCAACCTAACTTTTCGCTCTTCAGAGCCACGTCGCCTCAGGTGGACGCGCGATTCCGAACAACGGCGAAACTCCCGTTTGGGAACCATTCATGCTCGTTTACAAAGGCCAGCTAGTCATCTACTACTCAGACCAACGCGACACAGCCAATCACGGCCAGAAGCTCTCGTGAGTCGAGCACGCCTCAATTTTGCGACACGTCCATTCTGATCCCTCCTCTCATCCAGTCACCAAGTGACCTCCGACCTCGTCAATTGGGGTCCCGTCGTCACTGACTTTGCCGATTCTAATCCCAACAACCGCCCAGGAATGCACACCGTCGCGGCTCTCCCCAACGGCAAATACATGATGACATACGAATACGGCGGAGCTCCCGAAGCCGGTTTCGCTTGCTACTACCGTATCTCCGACTCGCCGCTCACATTTGCCAGTGCTCAAGGGTTCAACATTCGTGCTACAACAGGTCAACAAACGGAGAGTTCTCCTATCGTTGTGTGGACACCGTATGGAGGATCGAACGGGACCATTGTCGTATCTGCGTATAACAATGGTGGACTGTGGATTAACAAGCAACTCGGAGCGGCCGGGTCGCCCTGGACGTTTGTGAATACAGGTGCTACTGCAGGGTATTCGAGGCATTTGTCGGTCTTACCTACGGGAAGACAGATATTCATTGTGGGCGCTGGAGCATTGGGAGGAACGGCGAATAGGGTTTTGGCGAGTGTTATTGATTTACCTTGAGCGGTAACTTCTCGCTCTGAGCTCGGAATACACCTATCTGTGTTTACGTTCCCAATACCCAACCTCGCCTCTATTCTTGAGCTTTGGCACATGAGAGTTGGTCACCATCACGACGCGGGGCAAATCTCGGATTGATTGAGGCCTAGGGACTCAGGGAGTGTGTTTATCAGGTGCTCAGTAGGTCAGCCGATCCGGTGGGCCGGTATATGTCCATCGTTTAGAACGACCTGACCTCACTGTTACATGTGCTCTGGCCTATAAGAATCACATCGTACTCGAGGTGTTCGGTGCCATATATTCCCTCTTCAACAGGATGCTTACCACGCTTCTTGATGGCCTCCTTGGCGTCTTAGCCTTCTCCCTCGCAACTCAGGCGCTTGACACCGTTACTCCCTATACTGATCGCGTCATATTCGCACCTCCCAGTAATTGGCCAGTTCCTCGAACCCTCTACGCTCGTTCAGTTCTCATCGCGAACGATGGTGCTGACAAGAATGTCTTGCTCGCAACATGGGAGAACTACAGCCCAGAACCACCAATCGTGTGGTTCCCGGTGTATCGTTCAACGGATTTGGGACAAACGTGGAATCAGATCTCGAACATTACGGATACGCAGAACGGGTGGGGTTTGAGGTATCAGCCAAATCTCTTTGAGCTCCCTGTGAAGATTGGAAATTTTGCGGTGAGTCTCTTTGATTGTGAGCTGCTTTTGAGGATTTACTGACAATATCTTTGTAGGCAGGAACGATTATTGCAGCCGGAAACTCAATCCCGACAGATCTAAGTCAGACCCGAATCGACGTTTATGCTAGCACGGATAAAGGACGGACGTGGAAGTTTGTGGTGAGTTCCCTTGAGCTCGTACTCACCTATTAGCGTATCGCTGACTTCGGGATTGAAGAGCCATGTCGCTTCAGGAGGTCGAGCCGAACCAACGAACGGTTTAACTCCAATCTGGGAGCCCTTCATGTTGGTGTACAATGGCCAGCTTGTGATCTACTACTCTGATCAACGCGACCCCGCTCACGGACAGAAGCTGGTGTAAGTTTCATATCTTCATTTTTCGGATGATGAGATTCAATTCTTACTTTCTCATACTTGTAGTCATCAAGTAACCTCAGACCTCCTCAACTGGGGCTCAGTCGTTAACGATGTCGCAATGCCTACTTACGGTGACCGCCCTGGAATGCCCACCATCGCCCTGCTCCCAAACGGCAAATATATCCTTACCTATGAATATCAGGGAGCACCAGCCAACCTCGCCGCATACTACCGTATCTCTGATTCACCTCTGACTTTCCAAAACGCCATCGGCTACAACATCCGGGCTACTACTGGTGAGCAAACGAAGAGCTCGCCGGTTGTCGCTTGGACGCCATACGGAGGGAGTAATGGGACTATCGTCGTTTCAGCGAATAGCCATGAGGGGCTGTTCATCAACAAGCAGCTTGGAGCCGTAGGATCTCCTTGGACCTATGTATCAACGGGAGGAACGAGGGGGTACGCTAGGGATGTCAAGGTGTTGCCGGATAATCAGCAGATATTTCTTGTTGTCGGCGGAGCGTTGGGAGGATCGGGGAATCGGGTGTTGGCTACGGTGAAAAACTTGCCTTGAGTATTATTGAACTACTTGATACGACGTGCTGAGAATCATGTTCAGTTTGATCTGTGCGCAGCGACCTTTTGTGACTGTGGAAGTAGGCGCGTGTTGCCGATGTCGGCAAGCCCACTCAATCCGTGTCCGGCTGGCACGGACACTGAACTAAGTGAATGTGGCATCGAATTCCGGCGCCATCTGCTGACTACTAGAATAGCAATCGGTCTACCTCGGGAACCAGGCCTTCGGTGAGTTACCTTCCATCTAGCTTTTGAGAGACAGCACGAATGCAACCCTAAAATCGCATCACCACGAGGAAGCGCAATCGACCGGTAAGGTAACAATCTGGCACGTTGCTGTCATCGTGCTTTCGTCTTGACCATCACACCCTCACGACCCATGCTCAACGATTTACCTGTAGAAACAGCACTGTCGGTGCTTGCATATCTTCCTATACCGTCAATTCATGCTCTTCAGCTCGTCTCAAAGGCCATCGACCAACTCGTGAAAACGAACGAGTCAACCATCTATCGTTTCGCCGCTGTAGTTCACGATTTCATTCCGTCAAGCAACGTCGAATTGGATCAACTACAGTTGTTTGGCGTCCCAGTTGATGTTTTAAGAGGGATGGAGTTGTCATGGAGGGAATTCTGTAAGTGTTGAGTGTGTTACCTCTCCATGGACAAGCTAAGGATTCGACCATCATTGTTTAGGCCGGCGAATGTTTCGACTTGAAAAGAACTGGGAAGGATTGGGTTCATCCGAGCTTGTTTGCTTCCCATCGGCCGGAGCGCAGCCTGCATACATAAAAGTCGATGAGAATGAGGGCTTTTTGATCAACGAATCCAACACGACCAACGGGTTAGTTATCGTAGATATGGATGATAATGTTCTGTGGACACAGCCTTGGGTGCGTCCTTGTATCTTTTCTTTAGAATTGGCGCTGACTTATTATGATTGACGCTAGGACTTTTACCAGACTCGTGGTATAGAGTATTCGTCGGGATATCTGTCATTCAACACCCCCGGCTGGACAGAAATCTGGCGACTCGCATCGATACCTGATTCCTACCCTCCATCTCCCGCTGATTCGATATCGTTGCCACGCCCCAATGCTTCGCAACTGCGGAGATCGCAGATGTGCTTCGAATCGCACAGAGAGACGTACCCGAAGGGACATTTCGTGCCTCACACAGCCTTCCCATCTCATCCTGATGACAATATTGATCACATGGAGTTTCCTACCCTCTTAGTCAAGCGGGACGATGAGAAGGCGCTCTTCTACGACATCCCAACGAGAAAACTCATTCAGAAAGTCCCACTTCAGTCACAGGCCATGCAGAGTCCGTCTGGCGAAGTTACAATGCTGCCTCCTCTTGGAAGACTCTGGACTCTCAGTTTCAACGAACGTCACATCTTCATGAGCTCTTTGGATACGGGAATCGTACGCGTGCTTGAAAGGGATACTGGGAAGTGTATCTTGAACATGCGGAACGGTGATTACGGTTCCCGGTCATTTCGATGCTGGGAATATAGTTTGAACGACCCAGTGAAGATGGAGGGCGTTGCTACGCGACTCAAGGCGATCGAAATTCCACCTACTGAGGCATCCGTTGTTCCCGACTACGATCCTGCTCAGTTGACTTCAAAGGAAGGTCTGGGCAGCTTTCATTTTGGCATGTTCCCCTCTCAAAAAAACGCAGGACTGACTCGCTCAATCGACAGTGTTCTTCTCGTCCTGCGGGAAACATATTGTGTCGTGCAACTCTCGGTGGAACTCAACGAACATTCACAGTAACCAACTCATTGTGGTCAGAGACTTCGCAGAGATCCCATTGGGTAACAATACCCAACTCGCGGAGCATGCTATTCAGATTGAGCTCGAGACCCAAGTTATGGCCTTCTCGTTTGACGGAAATCGTCGAATTCTCGTAGCGAAGGTCAGGATTGTCTCTTCTCTACATACTGAACAGTCGAGCCCATTACTCATGATCGACCAAATTACAGCCAAATGGAGTATGGGTTCTCGATATATCCCCATTTCTCTCGACGAGTAGCGGAATAATGGCGATCTCTATCCCCGCTTACACCGAAACTCGAATGTCAATGCCACCCATCTCACCAAGACTGGGATTTACTTTGAATGGGAGCCATCGCGCGTTCAATGGCATCATTGGAATAGGAAGGGACAGCAAGGCAAAGGTGTCGTTCGAGGAGCCTCTATGGCAACCAGTTGTGTCTGTGGCGTCAACTTCGCTGTTTGGGATTAGCAAGTATTCTCCGTGATTTTTCAAGACAGAACTTGCACTTTCGTGTTGACAATGAGACAATGACGGACTTTGTTCAGTAAGTTGGTATGAGATACTCGGAATCGACAGTCTCATGTCTCATGTTTGGCCGGAACCGATATACCCCGCCCTAAGTGCGCCTTGTCTATTCCCCCCAATCGCCACCAGGATAGAAACCGTCCCAACTCTCGGGTCTGTCATGAGATCACTCTGCAATGACAGGACAGCCGCGCTCAAACAGCAGAATTTGCTATGAATGGTTAGTCAAGAGATCTGGACCTACTGTCGCGATTCTTGCGCTTTCACGTGTCCCCCGGCCTTCATTGATATATCGATGTGAATACTTACCTGTTTCAGGAAAGCCCATTATCACCGGCTTCTCAAGCTCAATTCTTCGACCACCTTGAGGGTGGGACTTGGTGAGCTGGTGTCCCAGTCAGTGGCTTCTCCGAGGCTTTGTCCGTTAGATATGAGGGATATTGATGGAAAACAGGTGTAGATTTGCTCTCTAAAGAGACATCACATTGCTGCGAGGCAAACCACAACCGTGGATGGGAACCATGATGGCTGATGCTTGGCTGATGCACTATGGGTAATATATCAAATGTACCATGATGCGAGTCCGTTCGCTGAGCCACTCGTAACCTAGGATAGATCTCCTATAGATAGTTATGCATTCTCGTCTAAGGATGCTGCACTATCATATGCTGGTCGTCGCCGACAACTCTAACTAGGTTGCATGACGTCGAGCGATTTGTCTTGAGAAGCCCCCAGTAAGAGGCAAACGCCAGTCGACATTTCTGTAGGCGAAACTGTATTTCTTGGAAACCCTGACCTCAAGCAGCTATCGATCTGCCGCCGAGGGAGGTTCACATCCCTTACACGCTAAAACTATACCTTTGGCTGGGAACACGCTTGGATCGGTGGCTCATGCGCCTAAGCTAGTTCATCACGGCGTTTCATCAATGTTCACAAATATCAGGTGTGGCTCAAGTATTCGGAGGTTATACTCACATGCTGAGGTGTGTATTCTCAGCTTAAGAATGTCTAGACCAGCCTGAGCCAGTAGTCATCAACCAGAATTAGCTTCCCGAGCGCTCATCCCGCGTCCGATTCCCGAATGCCTCAACGAAACGAAACGAAAAGTCGGCTCTCAGGTTGTATGTATTCACTCTTCCCTTCGCGTATAGCACAGTCTCTACGGCGTCATGGCTGCATTCATGCCGGAAAATGGCGACTATTTTCATTTCTGCACGCTAGAAAGACGCAAGAAAATAAAGAAAACTCTCAGCATCTTTCGGGTGCAGCTTCCGACTCTTAGGTTCGGATACTCATTCGCTCATATTTGATACGAATAGTCTGAAAAGGTAAGCCGGAGCCAATCACGCCTCCCGCTTTCCAGTTTGTCATTGCTCTTTTAGCCACGGGTGCTCGCTTCCCGGGCTGAAATCGAGAAACCTAAACCATAGCGATGGATGATGGATGGCTACATTGGCAGTTCGGTACAGCACTCACGGGGCTAGCCCTCATGATTTGTACAATGTCGGTGCACTCCCAGTCAAATGAACTTGCCTATAAGTTGACCGCAACTACCTCAGCAGTTACCCGCAGCCAGGAGCCTGGAGAACGCATATCCCTATGGCGCCTAGGCCAGGCGGAGACATGCTGTGTTCCTCCAGCCTCCAAGTGGCGCATCTTCTGAGTACAGCTCCAAATTGAATGATGGGCCGCAACCTTGGCAGGATGATGTAAGAAACGGAATCGTTGATTCCTGGAACTGCATCCTGATAGCAGCCTCAAACTCTATCCTGGCATTTCGGTACAGTGACGACTCTGGAGTCTGTACAAGACTCACGGGTCACTTTACACTGGAGCTCACTGGAGCTACTCAATCTCATGCGGAGAGCAACACATGGCGAGTGCCGGTGGGTTGTGTATGCCTTGAACTATTCTCGGAACGGAATGGTCGAGTATTAATCCACGCCTCGATCGCTTCCTCCGTCGTCTACAGCCCCGGTCCAAGCTCAGGCAACGCTACATTTGGAAAATTTATTCGAGCGCACACATCCCAAATGTGAACGCATAATGTTCCTTCCTCGAACGAGCTTGAAACAGCTCATATCCAATTCGCCTTCCCACGCATGAACAGACCCCTGACACCCGAATGCGATGGGGATCAGTGCACGGGCACTCGTCTCTTGTGAATCGTGACTCGCCCAAAACTATTTTAGTCCATGTTTACGCCAAACTCCGTGCTCCGCCCTAATCAAACCTTGTAAACAGCTGATGATCCCTGGTTCCTAATGCTGGGTTCGACTAAAGGAATAGCCAATAGATATAAAGCTGCGCCATGGGGAATGAAACGTCGGGATCCCGATTTTTTACTTTTCAATAAGCCTGTTACCACTACTATCCCCACACCTCTCCGACCCTCAAAGCTCAACACGAACGAGACGCGATGCCTGGCAGCGGACAGCTCGTTGACCCGGTCGAGGATTTCCGGTTGTAGTAAGTCAGCTTCGTGCCTTCTCCTGGCCCAGGGTTAACGTGGTTGCCGTTTGTAGCTTCATAACCAATGTGAGCTTTCTCATCGATGAGAACATTACTGCGTCAATGCTCAGCCCGCTTGTAGTGTGTCGGGTTTGGCGGCTTCACGGTGCTTATATGGGACCATATTGATACATTTGCGACGGAGGTGAGTTGAGAGTTTCGGCTTTTATGCTTGAATATGTGAGAATGTGGGTGGGAACTGGGAGGAGGACAGCGCTTGACCTCTTGACGTCGTTCGATGCTCATGATTATTTCTTCCCTAGGTCGAATATATATGGTTGGGCCCGAAGGGACCTAGTGAGTGCCGGCTTTCGCGGAGGAATTCCGTTACTGTGAGATATCTGACATATCTTCCCGTCTAGTTACATACCTGTTCCTATTGGTTAGTTCGAGAATATTGTCACGACAGTGGCAGTGTCTGGTTTCTGGACTGACAGCCTTCAATTAGAATCGATATTTGACGCCTCTGGGTTTCATAGTCAATTTATTCGGTGAATCTCCAATTCTTTGGAATCTCGCTTTCCGCATGACTGATCAATGGTATTTCCCCTGTGCATGTAGCCTATCTATCCCCTGTCTGGGACACCGAGGTGAGTGACCTCTTTTAGTCGTTATAAACATACGCTGATGCTTGGTCCTCCGCAAATAGACGTTCGTATCACATTGTTAATCCCCCGCCTAACTATGATTAAGTCTGGTTCAGGTGTCGCCACTTTATCCGGTATGAAGGCTCTATGACTTTGATCGGGATCGATACGGTGGGACTTATGATGCTCCTACGGTAAGTACTTCAGTTCCTCTATACACAAGACTGTGAGCCAATTTCCTCGTGGCTTCATTTATCTAGAATTTACGCGCTGTACAAAGATCAAGTCAAGATTCTGATCGGCGTCGCAGCACTCCTGTCTGTACAATTTGGGATTAACGCGTGGTTGTTGACGAAGGGAATACGTGAGTCATCTTGGTCTACTGCAGTGGGGTCGGACACGAAGGCTTTGAGACTGATACTGTCCCTGTTCATCTCTAGCGGTTGCACATACGAATCGAGATATTCACGGTAAGCGTGATTCTACAGCTGTTCCCCCGGCTGCTTTGCAATAGAAAGTGTGCTTATGCGCCAAGATAGCCTGCACAATGATATTTGACGCAAAAAACACGTTTGAAAGCGTCTTAGCATCCTCGACAGCTTGGCTACCGCTCGTATACGACACGGTCGTGTTTGGACTCACGTTTTATCGGACATACCCGAATGTTCGGGGACAGAGTCGGTCAAAAATTGCAAAGAGGCTGCTGGAGGATGGCTTATTGTATTATTCGTAAGTATTGCTCGTTGCCAGGGTTGTGCTTTTTTCTGATCAGAGGATAATCGCACATAGGGTGATATTCTCTGTAACACTGGTGTTGACGTTGATGATCATATTCGCGCCGGACGGGTTGAAGAATGTTGCTGCTCAGTGAGTTTCTGCAACCTCTATAATGTTCGTCGTTGTGGCTGACCCTTCGGGCTCCAGACTTGAATTGCTGTACGTTGTCTTTCTTTCACAAGCCTTCGATTAAAGGACCACGATACTCAAATCTTGAGTCATTTTTTTCTACAGCATCACTGTACGTCTTTTCCTAATCCACACCCGTTGAAACCCTATGCTGATCATAAATCTACTTTTAGGTTACGATGATGTCTCGGATAACACTCAACCTAAAGAAGTTCTCCCGTACCGAAGAGAACTACCGCTACGGCACTAGCGGAGCGACGATGACTTGGCCTGCCTCCATAGCCAGCAAGATGATACCGCAGTTTTTGAAGCCAAACAAAAAGACTGATGGAAGATACGATACGTTTGGCTTTGGCGGGACAACAACCACATCCACATTTGGAAGGTGGGGTGTACCGGATACTGGGCCCACTGGTACGACGGTGGATAATACAGATACGATGGAATTGACAACCCTAGGAAACGGAAAGGTTCATTTTGATGAAGAAGACGATTACGACGATAGAACGAAGATGAACGGGGATCGAGATACCCCGGGTGCAGGGTTCAACACATCTAGGGTATAGAGCTTTGCCGTAATCATGGTTGTGCTATATATTTTTCTCAGGTATTTGACCATTCTAACGGTCAGCGTAAGGGTGGCCTGAGCGCACATTACTTGGTTATCCCGCGAGGTATATATCAGACCCAGGGTTTTAGAGTGTTATAGTGGCCGTATGAGAGTGTTGCTCCGCTGCATGGGATCATTCTTATAAGTACGCGACGCGTCTCTCTCACGTGATGAGAAAATACTTTTCTACGTTAACGTCAACCTACACCAACTTCCATGTTCCAGGTTCGTTCGACGTCGGTGAAAGTCACAGTTCTTCCACCGTGCTACAAACACGAAGATCGGGCGCAACGACGTATTTCGGTATGTCGAAGGAAGCGTGAATAACAAATACCTCAGTAATACGAGATGTTGCGAGCGAGATGTGGATCGGATCATGGTAACTTTCTATGGTCATTGTTTACCTTCATCGAACCGAAACTTTTTGCATACCTCATTAAGCCAAGGAAACATGAATTTAGGGAATTTCTCAAAGGCCCAGACCGTGGAAGTAATCTTAAGTTGATCAGAAGAGGTGGATATGGTGGTTCAGATATCGCTAATGACTACTGATCCATTTCGAAAAGACGTGCATATGAGATTCAATGTTATAAGGACGTATTATACCGCTACAAATTTTTAACACGGTGACCGGAAGTTGACGGTGGTCACATTGGAACAAAGGACAGAGATAACAAGCGAGCTAGGCCCCAAAAACTAGTCTTGGGAATCGGGATCGAAAGAGTCAGAGGTGTATCGCCCCGAACGGTGAATTGACATCGTAAGTAGTAGTAAGTACGTACGAGTGAAAATAAAAGTCAGTAAACCATGAAGATAGCTACAGTAGAATAAAGAAGGGTATGCAAGTCCCACGGTCATCAGCAAAGCTACACAAGTATTAGGTGGCTTTTAAGGTCTTGCGAGTATTACTAATTTACAGCCGAATACGCACAATACCTAGTTCACCCTGCAAGCTACACGCAATACGAGCACAACGTCCGTAAGACATACTACTAGCGAGTCACAGGCCAGTCGGTTCCTCAAGCTAAAGAACTTATACAACTTGTACAACAATAATATGTAGACTATCCAATGCCATACATTATTATATCTAGCCTGAGTGATTCAAGTCAAACTTGGCATCTGAAAAGAAATACATGGCAGCTCGATTTATGTAGTGTGAGAATGTTTGGAACTGCACAGTTTCTCGGCAACTTCCGAGTGGCTTTCACGCCCTAGTTACGCGGTCCGATGGGCGGACCTTTTTGTTCATCCTTAGTCCTATGCCCTTCCCGTTCCCCCCCTGCTCTCAAATTTAATATCTGTGTCGCGTCAAATTTGTAGGTCTATGGGTTTCTAGCATTAGTCGCGAGGTACGTGGACTCCATGTCCTCTCCATAAGCCCACTTACTGAAACTACTGTCTTCACTCCACACAGGGCTTTTCCAGCAGTTGAAGCAACCACAGTCAATCTATTTGCCGCCATTCAATCAACGATAACCTCTCTCTCTCCAGGTTATAACCTCTGCTCAAGGCTGCCGGGTAGTCCTCAAAGTACGTATTTCAATTTACGTCGCGCTTTCAACTTGCTTCTGACCTACTTGCAGCATTGAAACACGTTGGCAAACTTCGAAGGTAACCTTTGCAAGCTACCCTCAACGACATCATTGTATGTGCTCATTGACGTCTCAGTTCATGTTTTAATACCCTCCACAGCTCAAATCCTCACTTGTGCCCTCCACTTGTTCGCTACCAATTAGGTGTGTCCGCTGCCCTTTCTTGGTGTGTGCTTTTTCTAACCCGCCTCCGTTAGCTATCTTCAGCACGCAAAGTAAAAAGATGAGCTCAGAGAATAGAGGGATAGTTGTGCTGGTGTATGGTCCGTTAGATGTATCGTAATAGTAGACCTGTCTCTTTGTAACGTATATAGCCCCAATGACAGATATTATTTGTCCTTTTCCTTGCGTATTGAATGATATTGTGTCTGTATTGTGTGCGCCTCAAGTGGTATTATGAGCTGTATTTTGGTGCATTACCCGCTCGAACCCTTCGGTCTTGTGCAAGATAGATGGTCTTAAATGGTATTGTATAATATTTAGGATACATTATACAATACCTACTAGTATGATATTACAAATGGGTATTATCGTATTCTACAATACCCATAATACCGATGTAGGTTTGCTGATGGTCGCCTGATATACATGTACACAAGGGTGATATTACATCAATACAATCAACCCACCCCGCACTCATACCCCACCCCCCCTCGTTCGCTCCACAACCCTCCCACCTCCTCTGGCACTCACAAACCCTCTCATACCACCCCCCATACTCCCTCTCCACATGCCTCAACATGCCTCACACACCCTCACCAAGGTTAAACCTCTTCGATGAGGCTTTATTCGTCAGACGTACTTGTGCTAGTGAATACATAGGAGAGGTTGATGAAGAAATTGTGCAGGTGGGGAGGGGGGATGTGCCGGTGGATGTCCCAGGAGGAGGGGAATCTGTTTTGACGGCGGTAGGGGCGGGTGGGGAGGGATTAGATCTTGTCTCGTAGGGGGAGGGTTCTTGTTCGTGTCAGGTGGGTCAACGTTCATCTCACCACCCCTACCATTTTGTATCATATTCATATCCATTCCCGCCACCTCCTAGGCTCCTACGACCTAGACCACAAAGTCCCATAATCCAACCCATCCCCTTCCTCCGACTTGACACTATCACTCGCCCTCAACTCACCCTCAGAATCTCCTGCAACTCGTCGTCATCAAAATTGCTAAGGGCGATAACTGCACTTTTCTTCCTCGGGTGCCTCCTCATCCTCTTTGTTGTCGTCGGAGTTGGATCCATAGAATGCTGTCGTACTTGTTGAGCCTTTATTAGGCGCGAGTAACGATACGCATTGGCAGAATTGTCATTATTCGGCAAAATCCGAGTCTTCCATGTACGGTTTGCCGACCGGCCCTGTTGTCTTGAACTCAAACCACAATGACTGCGCTGACATCCACCCCAAAAAACTTTGCCGTCCCACAACGGAATAATCTCACTGTGGGTCTATTGTCTTCTTTTTAGGCACATGTTATCCTCCCTGACGCTTTGACGAACCCTTCAAAACCACCGATCACTCTCTTTAAAGCCTTTTCGTCTCTCAGATCTCGCGAAAGACTGTAGACGAGACTTATCATTCATTTCGGAGGTAGCACTGATGAGTGACCCCTCGTTCCACCACCACAATCACCCACGAGACTTCATAGTAGAGTCGCCTAAGAACGTGTTTATTCCCTCTAATTCAACCTGGGTATGTCCCTTATCTGTACTGAACTACTCATATTATTCTCCGATGCTTATCGCCCTCTGAACTGCTTTCATACCGTTGAGTCACTCAACTTTCTCTCCTTCCCCCGTACCTTCCCGGTTGATCTCTGTATTTGAAGTCATCTAATTATGTGCCATTGGTGTATCTATAGTACCGCGCGTCCCCTTCCATCTTCTCCTCAACTACTCCTCTAGTCACTCTGAGGATTCGCACAGTTTGACTATGAACCTTTCCCGGCCAGCATCGCAGGACGCGTTTGTATAAAGCACGTGCTGGGAAAGTAGCCGCTGAGTTTTGAATATATTTTTTTCGGTCTGAGCATGAACGCCGACGCCGAGATCCGTTTCCAGCAACAAACCTTGCTCATCCTCATTCTGGTTCGCAGCTCCCTTCGATCTCTGCCAACTTTCTCCGATAAGGCCTTATGGAACTCAGAATCCGGTGATCCAGAGTTCCGAGCTATCTACTTAAGTGC
This sequence comes from Marasmius tenuissimus, assembly GCA_029532415.1. Taxonomy (NCBI): domain Eukaryota; kingdom Fungi; phylum Basidiomycota; class Agaricomycetes; order Agaricales; family Marasmiaceae; genus Marasmius; species Marasmius tenuissimus. Next base: position 542,069 of record JAQOTA010000061.1, read on the forward strand.
TGCGTATGATGCACACAAAAGCTGATTCGTAGAAACCCCACTTGAAGTGAGCTTTTCAATTTTACCTATCAGGAATGAGCATTGGATCTCTGAAGTCCACTCTCGTCGAAATACTGGCCAGTATCTCACTGGGAGACGAGCTTCCGAGAAATACAGTGACTCGTAGCTTGTATGGCTCTGTCGCTCTAGTCCGTTACAGGGAGCTACCTGTAGTCTCCTGGCATTGGAGATCTCAAGTGGACGTGCCAGCCCAACACAAGCTCAGGTGGTCGCTCCGGTGTAATTACCTGAAATGATCCACCGCATTATCGATCAAGGTCACGAGCACGAGCCGATAGGTTGATCAATCCTCATGAATCACGATGGTCATGGGTGGATTGGCGCCAGGAAGGACTATTTTTTGTTTGGTCATGGGAGCGACGGTTCGATCTTTTCACTACGCCAATGGGACGATTCAGCATACCCTTGCTAGTTGCGTCTGTAAGACTTTGACCCTCTTTGTCTCATACTCTATGGTGGTGTGTGGTTAATTGACATCGCCTGTGTTTGCCCGGGTGTCATTTCTAGTTGCGTTTACAATATTTGACCGATCCTGTTCAATGCTGATCCGCTGAGAAAACTATCTGGCAGGCTCTTGTCATGTGGGGTTGATGAAGGTAGCTGCTGACTCTGAACAAGCGCTGAAACAACTCACATATACAGCCAATGTCCGACTGCCGTCTTTGTTTCCCCCCCTCTCACTCCGCCATGAGCTCACGGTTTTTTCACCGTGCTACAAATACAAGATTTGGGAACAATACCGTACTTCAACATGTCGGAGGCGATGTCAATCACAACTACTTTAATTATTCGAGCTCTTGCGAGAAGGAGGAGGATCAAATCATGGTGTGTTTTCGTTGTTATTCACCTTCAGATTACACGAAGCTGAGACAATACCTTGTTGAGCCGAGGCAAAACGATTTCAGGGAATTCTTCAAGGGCGACATAAATCTTCAGGAGCTAACTTGGTCAGAGGAGACGGAGGCAATTATTCGGGTACCTCCGAGGGACAACCGTCCGTACCAAAGAGACGTGGAAACAAAAGTCAAGGTCATAAAGAAATTTCATACTGCGACGATTTTTCAGCACGGTGACCAGAAGTTCACGGTGGTCACATTCGAGCCAAAAGACAAGAGAAACAAGGAAATCATACGCCTCGTGAGTGTGAGGTGAATCTCAAGGCTGGGTATGGGATTGAAACGTCCGATAGCTCTGGCAGGCATACTATAAGGCGTACGCTGGCTACAAGTAAGGTAGAAACATGACTTCGAGCAAAAAGCTACTCACAGTTGAGTGTTAGATCACCGCGGCTCATTCAGATGCTAGGTTTGATAAAATCAGAAATACCGACCTTTATACTACACGAAGGTTTTCACAGTTCTTTCAGTCCCTCACGATCAAGAACTGATCGAAACATACGCAGAGTTAGCGAACGGACTGGAGTTGCACGATCGGTATCTCGGAAACAGTATTGTATCGAACTACCTCGGCTACACTCAAGTACGTACACCCGGACTTCGCATCTAGGCTATGCTGAAAGTGCTTCCAGGGATCTGCAATTGAAAGACTCCGCGTTGATAATACTCTACCGATCGAGGCGAGCTGACTTGTCTTCACATAGGTGTAGCGAAAATAATATTATGACAGATTTCAATTTCTCGGATGCACTGGAATCTCAATCTCAGAACCAGGTCTTGGCAATACGACGCCTCCACCTCGCGACCGCTCGGAGGGGCCGTTAACTACACGATAACCTCACTTCAACTGCCAGGCCCCAACTTCGAGCTCAACGCTAAAGAGATAATTACCTGCTTTGAGCAGACCTTCGGTGACTGTTTATATTTGCACGCTTTGTCCGGAGTGACGTGGGCAGACCTGTCAAGCTACGTGCAAAACAGCTTGTTGACTTTTGGGACTGTGGTCAACTACTGGGGGGGTGGGACCTTTGCTCACCTTTCATCTATTCCGTCTCCCAAGTGGTCTTTCGAGGATTACAGCCACGGGATGAAAGCGAGCTATTCCACGAAAGGTGCACCCAGCATTCAGATACCCGTGCTTATGCTGATTGATTTAGGCCCTTCACGCGTCGACTGGTTGCTCCATGGAGCCCACTCTGCTAGATTGAGGATACACTTCTCTCTCTGCTTTACACCACATGAACGAATTCGACTATCAATGGCCTATCTTTGCCAGTCGCACCTCATTGCTGCCAGCAATGGTATCTCACCTTGTCCAGAAACAGGTAAGTGTGTCCGCCATATTTGAACGCTCTCTAACCATCAAAACTCTTAAGTTCTCATTGATCGCGTCAATTTCTCCCTTAATGGCGACTTTTTGTATGACCCGACAATAGGTCCGACACCCGCCTATCTCTTTGTTCCGCGTTTCTGGGTTAATAGTATCAATGGGATGTTTTGTACGTACCTTCCCCCTCCTGAGGCATTATTTTATTGGGCATCCGACCCAAACGGAAGCAATGTGATTCCAGAGAAAGATTGGGAGAGATATAAGATCCCAAGGCTTAAAGTTCGCCCGTACGTTGGATCCAGTTGGGCCACCACCGACCATGATTTTGTTCGACACCATTTACACAGAAAGGGATACGAAGAGGATGGAGCCCGATACGCCCGAGACCATGGGTATCCTGAGCTTATTCTCGGTAGGTACCCTCTAAATTCAATCTCCCTGTGTAGCCCCGGCATTCATTCAGACGGAACCTTTAGGTGACCCTCACGATGCGAGTCAGATTCAGGAGTTGTCGGAAAGGATGGATCAAGTGAATCTTTCCCCTCTACAACCTCAGTTCTTCTCGCCGTCAACATCCTCGTTTGATACGCCTCTTGCCTTTCAAACGAGTGATATTCCGCCATTCCAGACGGCATGGAGTACCGCGGAGGGATTCAACCCGCGGAAGCGAAGTGAGGTGGAGCATTCGAGCGGCCCAGGTCCAGCAAAGAGAACAAGGGTCGCCCCCTTGGAGCTATCGGCTCATTTTACTCGAAGATCAGAAGAATATCACTCATTTACACGACCCAGCTCGAGATCGTTCGGTAAAACGACTTTCGCAGGTGTAGCACAACAACCGAAGTTCGGCGGACTCGATTCCCATGGTGGTGGCAGAATCCGGGAATGGGATCACAGGCAGTTCGAATTTGAGATGCCTAGCGGTAATGGATGGAATGAGAACGGTTATAGTACCGTAATTGGTGGGAACGATGGTCAGAGTTGTGATTCACAGTGGAGTTTCGGTTTTTTGGGTTGACCTTCCGGTTTCGACAACTAATACACGATAACATATCTGTAAGAGCCGGTTCTCTCGTTGCCCCAAGGCAGCAGTACACAAGACAGCGCGTTTATATTCGACTGCTATGTACGATGCACGTAGGGGCGGTGGTAAGAGAAAAGCTAAAGAGGAATTACAAATACGCTCGGTCTTATATCTGCGGACCGTGGGATATTGATCTAACTACGGAAGTTGCCGTTACATCCTCCCCCACCAGAACGAGCGTACGCGAGAAACGGAAGCATAGAGAAAAATTTGGTAAGCATAATGGCATAGGGTTGCATAGAACACCTATGTGTTGAGTGTACTCTTGGCGATAGCTTGCGAAGCACTAGGTGTGAACTTTGGTGAAGCTCGTAATTGACTTTCTGGACCTCTGGATACCCGCTCATGACCTGGTGTCTAGCCTTTCTGTGGGGCTGTTGTCGACGAGTCATTTAGTCCTTACTTCCCGATTCCTGGCACTCCAATCCTCAGTCGCATTGACTGTTGGTGCGGATTGTATCTTTTTGAAGGGTGACTGGATTAAATCTCTGTTGTTTACCACTTCAGCCAAGGATTCTGTCGAAAGCGCATCATCATTATGCTGGACTCTGGGTAGCCGATAGGTCAATGTGCTCGAATATTTTTCACCAGTGTCGCTGGAAGTGCCTATGAGGCTTCTGTTCGTATTTTTGGGAACCACTGTGTTGTGAACTCGATTGTTGTCGAACAACTTGTTCTTGGGCTCGATAGATTTGGGAATGTGGCGCGAAGTACAGGCAACGGTTCGCTCCTTCCCCCTCTCAATAGCTGACACGGCTGACTCAATATTCATATGCTTGGGCTCAGTGACAGCGACAAAACCTCCATTGGGGTACTCAGTTATTGAGCGGAAATACTCTGTGAAGTTGAGTCGGAGTATGCTACCATACTCATCAGGCTCGGAGTCTCTGGAGTCGCAAGTTTCGTAATCCAAGTCCAAAGAAGACTCCGACCAAGCGCCTGCAAAGCGCTCACTAGGGTCTGCTAGTGTCTAAAACTCATTGCTACAATAGGACGAGTTAGAATTAAAATAACTCGGTATGACCGACTTTTTATTAAACAAGTTCAATTATACATGAAACTACTCCCTAGCCTCTATGTGGCCAGGACTACTGTAATTACACAGCTTTGGTATATTTAAACTTGTAATTAAACTACAAAATCAAACTATACCTTTGAACTACAACAGTTGAGCCCACTGCAATCATACGTACGTTGTAAGTTTAAACTGACCTAATGAACCAACCTGTTGAATGTATGCACAGGAGAGGGTTCAAGTCACTTACCGAGTGCCTCAAGCCTTGAATCTAGGGATTGAATGGAACAGGAACACGTACCCGGCCTGAATGCATACCTTTGGTAGAGGCAGGAATTTGAATAGGTCACTGGCAAAGCAACGGGGCATTAGATGTCGCAGATAGTACAGCAAGGACCGGCCACATACCTGAGTACTCGAAGCCATATTCTATAGGTATTAGGCTCTCCTATAGAGTGTACCCCTTACCTCCATACTCCCAGTCAAGTAGCGCTAAAGAACGGTTGAGCGTGGCCAGAGGTTTGCTGCAGTTCACGAGTCATTGGTAATATAAAAAGTATAAGACATTGATCTCCTAACCTGGAGCATCTACATCAGTGCGGAAGTCACTGAAATGAGACTAAAAACCTACTGCGCCATTTTTTTCAAAGAACAACCAGGACAATCTTCAAAGTTCAGAGCAGCGCGCGAGGATGAGTAGGATGCATTGTGAGGATTTTGCGTCGCCAGAACTGGAGATGAAGACCAGGTACTGTTTTCTTTAGCTATGAGCCATAGCATGTACGAGATGTGTTGCAAAAGCGTCGGACTCTGCTACGCGTCGTGGGCATGGTGGTGGTACGAGGGTGAGCTGGCAAAATTTGCTTATGTTTGCGTTCCCGGAGTCTTGGCCTACCAAAATTTCGGACTTTTGGGCGCCTTCTTTCCATTTATTTTGATCAAGCGCCCAAATCTCCATGAAATTCGCGAGATATCCCCCGGATGAGCAAACAGAAACAAACTTTGCCAGCTCACCCCCATACCACCACCACACACGTCAGAATACGCGCTTCCATCAACAACCTGAACGACTTACGAATGCCAGCACTATTGTGGATGCCTGGCAATCCGTTCCGATAGTAAGTACCTGCTGTGTGTCACTCAACTTTCAACTTTCCTATCTATGCTGGCATTTTCTAACTAAAGTATTCTTTGTTCAGTCGCAGGAGAAAAGCAATTGTCTTCGCGGATTGTTGAGGAGAGTGCGTGAGACTATAGCAGGGGAATTTTGAAAAGCACTACAAAGGTCCGTGTACCCCTCCCTGGTTTCATCCCACTTACTGGACCACCTCATTCAGGCCGGGTACATGTTCCTATTCCGTTCAATCCCTAGATTCAAGGCTTGAGGCACTTGGTAAGTGACTTGAACCCTCTCCCGTGCATACATTCAACAGGTTGGTTCATTAGGTCAGTTTAAACTTACAACGTACGTATGATTGCAGTGGGCTCAACTGTTGTAGTTCAAAGGTATAGTTTGATTTTGTAGTTTAATTACAAGTTTAAATATACCAAAGCTATGTAATTACAGTAGTCCTGGCCACATAGAGGCTAGGGAGTAGTTTAATGTATAATTGAACTTGTTTAATAAAAAGTCGGTCATACCGAGTTATTTTAATTCTAACTCGTCCCACTTTTCCTCATTGCTGACGACACTAGACCCGTCCTCAATCATAAGGCCAACCCTTTCATCTTGTTCCTCGTCACTCGTGTACTGAGACCCAAAGTATGAGCCAGGTGAGTGCGCTGGACTGAGTGAATTGGCCTCTGGTGTTGAATTGTCATGGGAGATGGGCTGATCAGACACCTCAACAATGTGGTAGAACTGCTCTTTCCCATTGTCATCTGTCGCCCTCAAGAATTTGCCGTTGTAGGATCTGTCATGCGACTGAGACTTTGATCCAGTTACTCGAGGAGGATTTGATTGGTAGGTACGTCTTTTGTTATCCCTACGGTCAGACTTGGACTCGAATCGTTTGTTGTCATCCCGATCTCTGGGCTGAGGTCTAGCCCTATTATTGTGACAACGCTGCTCAACCGTGGTAGAGTGTTTCTCGTATTGTTCAAATGGCTCTGGTGAGTTTACTTGATTATTGCTCAAAGATACATGATTTCTGGGCTCTCTGGACTGAGAGGGAGACAGACTGCGCGATGAAGAGCGGGACCGTGACCGGAAATAATTCAAACGAGAACGTTCCAAGCGACGCCGTGCCTCTAGGTAATATTCTCGAGCTTTCTCACTCTGTTCCAATGAGATAGCGGCTTCCATGATTTCAGGAAGCGATGAAGACTCGGCTGTGATTTTATGAACTCTCGCAAGATCATCGGTCATACTCGGGGGCATTAATAGCAGCAGGCGCTTGCGGAAATTGTATGCATCAGGGGTGTAGGCAGGCACTTGGCATATCTCTTCAAGGTATCGAACAGACCTTCTACTCCACGAGATTTAGAGTAGGTAATCGGGTCGTACCTTTCAGCCACTCTAGTGAGCGAAGCCTCATGAATAAAGCGACGAAATAGCGCAGCAACGACCTGCATGAACGACCAACGTCCTCCATTTGGGTCGTTGCGGTCAGACTCATCTGGTACTCGTTCAACAACATCAGCGAGAAAGTGCCGAGCTGCACCCTTCACAAACGCGAATAGTGTATTTGTTCTAAGAAGATCGATGGAGGTGAGCACTAGGGCATTTTTTGACTCACTCCAACGCAACTCATTACCACAGAGACCAGCGGTATTCATCCAACGAACTAGTACCCGGAACCATCCATCAAATAAGGTGAGATCATCTTCACCGCGATAGATTCCGGGCTTGGGCAGGGACTGGAGCAGGGTTTTCTGAACAGACAAATTGTTTGTCACTGGCTCGCAATACAACTGAGTGACTATCAGGTCCTCGAATATTTTGAATGCTGATGTCAACATTTCGGCTTCGGAAAGAGGGGTCGGATCATACGCCCATTTCTTTTTGCTTGTTAGAGTAGGATCTACGGAGGTATACCGGATTCCCACTCGATTTTGGTCACCGGTATCCTCTCTCAGATTTAACCTCAAAGATATTGTTTCCATTATCGCTAGGATCTCCAGGGTTACTCGGAGGATTGCCATCACCTGGGAATCCTCCCGCGCCGCCCCGAGGACCATGTTTACGATTACTGAGGCTCCTGTCATGCCAACTTGAATCGCGACTAGGGTCATTACCGGATTCTCCGGGGCCTCGAGCATTACCGCCACCAGAGGATTTGGTCTTGGGTCTCCGAATCTCAGCAGGATCCGTCTCCGAGTAGGGTTCGGGATAAATGGCTCGAAGCTTTACAAGTTCAGCGTCCTTTAACGAATAAATGGGCTGAGTAATCTCAGGACGGCTGCGGTGATAAATTATATTTTGCTCAACGTCAATGCAGATATCTTGCAGTCATCAATCAACGTTGTGCTATGCTCTGCAAGGTCAAATTCTCGTAGCGTCTGTAGCACATAGCGTCGGCGAAGCTCACTATGATAGCTACGGACCCTCTCTTCAACTCGTTGTGACATGCGCGAAGATACCGATGGAAGGGTTCGTCTCATATTCCGGTCTGGTTCAGATCATCCATCCATTCGTGATACTGGTTGGCTCCGAGAGGGTACCTGTGAGATTGAGTCCTCAGGACCGACCTCTTCATCGGGGCTCGATGGTTTGATAGTGCCTACACGTAGAGTACTCATTGGCAGCTTGCCTCTACGAACAGCAGCACAATCTGTCTCGTCTTGAATAGGTTGAGAGCTCGCTACTGGGGTTTCACTATCGAACAGACTGTTGCTGGACGACGGCGTCGAAAAGATAGGCTCATTCGTGTGCAAAACATTCAAATTTCTAGCCGTCTCAGACGACGCAGACTCAGAAGGGTTTGGAACTCGATTGTTACGGGAGCTAGAGATAGTAGGACTCGATGTATTGCGCGAAGTATTCGGTACAGATGTGCTACTACCAATGGTCGCAGCATGATTGATGGGTCTCGGAATACCACTAGGCGTCCTCATCTGTGTTGCTGACGATGTCTGGGTATTGGCGCGAACATTTTGGATAGTGGTAGTCGCCATGGGTAAGGCAATATGATGAGTAGCGGGTGATGGTGAGAATTGGTGATAGGGTAATTCCTCGGAAGTCTTCTGAACTTGCTGTGAGGTTTTGCGCGTGTGTTTGGAATACGTGATGGGCGAAATCAATATCGGGGGGGTGATAGAAGGATTTGTTGATAAGGAGAAATTTTTTTCTGGATGTTGTGGAGCGAAGAGAGAAGGGAGCAGAGGCAGAAAGGATAGCAGAGGAAAGACTGTTGTGTAAAAAATATGTAAGAGCCGGTTCTCTCGTTGCCCCAAGGCAGCAGTACACAAGACAGCGCGTTTATATTCGACTGCTATGTACGATGCACGTAGGGGCGGCGGTAAGAGAAAAGCTAAAGAGGAATTACAAATACGCTCGGTCTTATATCTGCGGACCGTGGGATATTGATCTAACTACGGAAGTTGCCGTTACAATATCTTTTCCTCCCCTTCTTAGTTATTCCTTGTGTAATTTGTATTATGTCCTGGTATACCATCAGCGTGCTCACTTTAGACAATCTCTCGAGCTCAATCGAAGTCGCCGTGAGTGGCTACACTGACCAACCGTACCGGAGCCTGATTTGCCGTGCATGGTGTGTACTTCGAGTCCCTATTGATGCTGGTCGAAGCTCAAGGCCATTTTGTATACAGCTACTAAGCTCTCGCGCCCCAGAGTTGGTCGGTGTTCTTGAGGTGAGAAAACTAGAGGCGCGTTAAAAGTCCCCGCGGCGCGTATCAAAAACCTCACGTGCTAGGAAAACTGGGTCTAATCAATTCTAAATTTTCCTGCCTGGGGACTGGGACGTGGAATCCTTCCTCTTCCCTCCGAGTCTCAGATCTCGACTAGTCTAACCACACAGGCCTATCTATGGGAGTTTATCACGAAGTTACGTTGCTTACCTCTGCTATGTTTATAGGTTCTTTTCCTCGTTCAAGCCGATGCGTCGTTAGTAGGCTTCACCTCAAATTCCAATCTGCTCTATGTCGAAGGATGCACCGGTCTTTGTGCGCTTCAAAAACAGGGCGATCCGTCAGGGCACTGGAGCTACATCGAGCACCGCCTATCAAATCCTGTGCTCTTTGAAGCCAAACATCAAAAGAATCCTGATTCCAGCGGCGGTCTACCATTGAGATCTGCTAGGGCCTTGGGTCCAACTTTCATCGAGAGTCTTATTTCGTCTGAAGAGATAGCAATCACCCCAGAGAGATCCGAGATGGGGTACTTGTAACTTGTCGCTATCCCGGGGTCCTTCTCCTCCCCCTCAATCTCGTCGATGTTTCGAAGAATTTTTTAACCAATAATCATTAACAACCCACTCGGGCCTGTTGATACAAAACCCGGACATGTCTGCACTCGACGCCTCGAGACTGTTCTATCAAAATTCTAATCGATTGGTACATACGACTTCAAACCCGCTCGTAGAATTTCTGACACTTCTTGGGCAGGGTACAGAGAACAGATAGCAAGACCCACGACGCTCGAAGAGGGGGTAGTCCTCATTTTGAGCTGGGACAGCTCTATTTCCAATGGACGAAATCACTTTGGCTTTGGCCTTGATATAGACCACCTTCATCCCAAGTTAGGATCAGATTGGTCGACCGTGATCTTCGACAAAATATTCGAGTTCCTCAGATTCCGTTCTGCTATGTGGAGGGTCTCCAAGCGTAGAGATCTCTAGCGCTGAACAAGGAGAAGGTCAACAATCGTTAGCCCACCGAAAGAGATACGATAGAACTCTGCGAAGTTTTCCGCTTTCTCAGTTACGTCTCCCAGCCTCAAGCTTCCGACTCTATCGTGCTCTTCAAGTTGACTGACAATCAGTACTCGATCTCGCTTCTACATTGAGTCACCCTCCTCCATTCGCTCGGTAAGGGCATTTTGGATGTATACACCCTTCCTCGAGGTCTGTGATTCGAATGCCCTCTTACCCGTCGCTGAATTGCTGGTATGATGTATCTGAGCTCAGCGAACAAGGTGCCCATCGTACGTACGCACGGTCCAAGAAATTGAGGCACTAGCTGAGAGTCGATTATTCCGCAAGTCGCCTTGAAATTTGAATACGGGTAAGAGTGAGCAATCGCGGCACTTCGTTGGGGTTGTCCTGTCGGTAAAATTCCACATTAAAGTACAGGGAGCCCGAACTCTCATCCTCACCCTCTCCTGCTGTTCCCATTTGTACGGTGCACTCTCGAATTCGTAGAATCAAACTGAGTTGGTCCACTGCGACACGATAGGGCCTGGCTCTGCGGAAGTTGATTTTAGGGAACCGGGGGGGGGGGGGGGGGGGTAGAGACAGAGGCGCATCACCTCGGAACGTTGAATTGACATCGTAAGTACCAAGTACGAGTAAAAGTAAGACAAGAAGAAGCTACAGTAAAATAAAATAAATACCACGAAAAGGGGTATGTAGTCGACTAATATACACACAGGCCCGACTCAACGGTAACAATACACCAAGAAAACCAAGAAAACCCCCCCACCCCCACTCACCCACCCCCCCTCAACCCCTCCACAACCCTCCCAACCTCCTCCTCCGGCATCTCACACACCCTCCCATACCACTCCCCATGCTCCCTCTCCACATGCCTCAACATCCCCCACACGCTCTCCCCCCTATCAAACTTTTTCCACAAGACCCGGTTCAGAGGGTGGCCGTCGGCGCATTTCCGACAGTACAGTCGGTTTTTTTTACCCGGGTGGTAGAAGATGGTGAGGAAGGAAGTGTGTAGGTGTGCGGGGGGGATGTGGTGGAGGTCCCAGGAGGAAGGGGTGTCTGGTTTGATGATAGTGCGAGGGGAGGGGTTCGGGAGAGGATTGTGAGTCTCGGGGTCAGGGGGTTCGGGAGGGTTCGTGCTCAGTTCGGGTTGCATCGCCTCGTCCTCGTTGGTATCGGGGAGGTCAACGTCCATCTCTCCACTACCTTCGTCTCTCCTTACGTCCACATCCATCCCTACTTCCTCCTCCTCCTCCTCCGATCTAGACCGATCCCTCGAAGTCCCAGTCCCATAATCCAACGGCGTGCCTTCTCCTTCCTCTGATTTGACACTAACCCTCACCCTCGGAACCTCCTGCACCTCTCCGTCGTCGTCGTCCGAATCGCTGAGAACGATGACCTCCCTCTTCATCGGTGGTTCCTCATCCTCATCCTCTTGGTCAGATTCGAGAAAGGTAAGATCGATAACACCCTTATCGTTCGAGGTAGAAAGAGAACCAGAACTCGAGGTTTCTTGTTTGACTTTCGACGGAGGTGGAGGTGGGGGTACCGAAGCAGGCTTAATTGAACCCGTAGACAAGGAAGAGGAAGAGACCGCACGATTCAAAGAGGAAGAAGAGGACGCACGGCCAGCAGGAGGCTCTCGTTTCGATTTCCCCGCCGCCGCCGGTCTTGGAGTTGGAGTGGCTTTCATCGTCATGACTCCGCTCCTCACCAGCGACTGTTTAGGTTTCTCCTGAACCTCGTCAACGGGTGCAGGTTCAGATCCGGGTGTCGGAGTGAAGAGTCGATCCAGCGGAGGGCCTTTCGTTGCTGTGGTAGACGACGGTACCTGCTGCCTCGCGTTGGATGAAGAGTTGGACGGGGGTACCTTCGTCTTCAGTGGCGGAGTGAACAGCCTATCCAGTGCCGGCGCTGGCGTGGTAGACGATGATGACGGTAGCTGTCGTACGCGTGTCGGTTTCGACGATGCCCCCTGGGCCTGCTGTCTCGCTGATCCCTGTTTCGTCTTCGGTACCGGCGCCTGTTCCTCTTCCTCCTCACCACCAGCCGGGGAAAGTCTATCCAACGGTGGACCAGTGACATCCCCAGTAGCAGTGGGAGGGTCCACCCGTTTCCGCTTCGGCGGCGATGTGGAAACCGGAGGAACCGTCGCTTTCCGCTTGAGAATGGCAAACACTTCTTTGAGCCGTGGAGCGTCTGTGTTTGTTGTTGAGGAAGACGGAGCTGGGGGTGTAGGGTCAACCCGTTTACGCTTTGGTAGTGCTGGACCTGACACGGTAGGACTTTGAACAGGCGGCTGCTGGGTTGATAGCACCGGTGCCTCTTGTATAGGAGTCGGTAAGCGGGAAGGTGTAGGCCCGGGCTCTACTCGTTTACGCGCCGTAGACCGATGCCTCTGTACCGGAAGAACCGACACCGGAGTCGGCAACCGTGAAGAGCAAGTCGACTGGTCAGCGTCGGGATGTACAGAAGGCGGTGGAGAGGGTATCGACATTGACATCGGTTCGTCTTGCTCGCGAGGCGTAGTATCCTCCTCCCTCTTTCGTTTTCGTCGTTTCTTTCGCTGTGCTGCAAGGTCCTATTACGGGAAAACTTAGTTAGCTACGTAGAACGAAAACGAAGAAAACGAAAATATACCTCTTTCAACTCCCGAACTTCAACCTCCAGCTCTTTCACTTTCTTCTTCAACTCTCGATTCTCCTTGGTCAAAATTTCGTTCTCGGCTTTCGTGGCATCAGCGTCGATACCCGCTTCACCGTCTTGATGTTGTCGGACTTGTTGAGCCTTTGTAAGCGGACGCGGGGGTTTTATTGTGAACGACGAAGAGTTGGAGAAGGGTTTGGGGACGGAGATGGGTAGCGCTTGGGAGAGGTTGAGAGAAGTCTGGGTCTGGGGTCTAATCCTCGAGACGGCTGGTGATGACGGTTGGGAGATACTGGGGAATGAGGCTGAAGGTTGAGAGAACGTTGGAGGCGCCATTTGCGTTTGACTTTGACTTTGACTTTTCCCAGGCTTCTTCTTCGAATTAATCACGCCCTGTATCAATCCCTGCGGCGTCTCTACACACAACAGTCAACATCAATCCCAAAAATAAAGAGAGAAAGGAGAAAAAAACAACTGACTCAACATCCGAACCTTCCCCTTCCCCGACAACCACCTCCTCTTAACCCACCCAACCACCTCCTTCTCAATCCACAACACGCACCCTCCATAAACCGGATGCACAACCACCTCTTCAGCGTCTTCGTCATACCGAGTCGACGTCCATTCGTACCACCCGCTATCGTATCGGGCGAACAACCGAGCTTCGGTCTCGCCGATGTAGACGTCACCGGGGGAGCCGAGGGTATCGAGAGGTGGGGAACGAAGTGCGCGGAATTCGGTATACGAGACCATCGAGGTAGAAGCAGCCTTGTCATCGTGTGGCCTAAACGACCGAGATTGCCAGAATATATCCGAGCCTTCCAATTGCGTGAACCCAGGGCGAGGTCTTGCTTTCTTTTGTGACGACGACGACGAGGACGACGAGGGGGTTGGTGTTGGTAACGATGGCCCCATCGTAGTCGTATCGTCGTATGAATTGAGAGTAATGAATTGTGTTGTGAATGATGGTCGTAGTCCAGAAGAAAGGGAATTTCGTAACCCTAACCCTTTTCATCCGCCATTGAGTTCTGACTCCCCACACGCGGTCACGAGGGGATTAAGGGTAGGTCCACTCGCGTCTCTTTCATACCTTCGTCCAAGATGATGGGCTTTCGAGGGTGAGAGTCGGGATGTGATGAAGAACTACTTATATACGTGTCTAATTCCGTATTATGACACTAACAGCGGGAATTGAGATCGACAGGACCCACCGAACACCGGGTGTTCCGTGTTCGGGGTTGCTGTAAACCCGATTGATATGATCGAATGATGTTGGTACCTAAGTATAACACATAGACTGAGACTCATCTTATCCGGGGGTATTCAACTCACAAAGACCCAAAGTTTATGCGCTTCAATATTCAAACTTCGAATTCAGAGTGAGTCCATAGCATAAGAAGTAGTGATGTGCGGGCTCGGGCTTGAGCCCTGGTGAGCCCAAGCCGAGCCTGGGGCTTGAAAAGCCTAGCCCAGCCCTGTTAGAGGGCTTTGGGAGGCTTAGGGCTCGGGCTCAACATTTTGTAAGCCCAAGCCCCAGGCTCAAGCCCTCTCCCATCGTCCACCAGCAGGAATCAAGATATACTTCGCACATTATAGGCCCCTAAACATTGTTAGTCCCCGCGTCAACACAACACTAGATGGTATTAATAGTAAGTGATTCATTTGATTTTCACAGCTGAAATTGAGTTCCCTTTGGCTACCAGTTGTGGAAGACGGTCGACTGCACCTCTCTAGATCAACATGCTTGACGGGCAATGGTGAGAAGGCACTCTCGGACAAGTACTACACTGCTTGGGATGCCTTATGTTCCTTACAGCGACAATTTACGAGGTTGTTATAAGCCCGGGCTCAGGCCTAAGCCCCAGGGCTTTGACGTCCGGCTTGGGCTCAAGGCTCAAGCTCAGATTTTGATGAGCCTAAGCCCTCAAAGCCGAGCCCAAGCCCGAGGCTTTGAGCCCAGCCCGAGGCTTTGAGCCCAGCCTGAGCCCGCGCATCACTAATAAGAAGGATTGTCAAGTTGGATGATCAGCGAGGATATCCGATTTGGCTAGAGAGAGAGAGAAAAAAAGAAACGCACGACCCGCTCAGAGTATGGTATGGCGATGGTCGTCTTTGCTGGCAGTCGAGGTAACAGATAGAGAGCCTAACTGGGGGTTCGGAAAAGGGAGGACATGCGTAGTCCGCATCTAGTACAAATGATCAATGAGGGCCTCGATGACCGCTTTAAAGTCCGTGAAAGGCCAAAAATTTCGAATCGGCTCGAGGTAGAATAGGTGTGAGGGTGCTCGAATGTGAAGAGTTTTTTTTCGGTTGAAAAAATGATCTCTCGGTAACGTGAGACTTTTGGCTGTATCTCGATGGGGAGAGAAACAAAAATCCCCAACTCTGGCGACACTGATCGGATGGTACCTTACCTATGCATAGCCTGCCCCCCCTCTCTGCATTTCATTGTCAAAGTCTAGAGAGAATTTTAAAAAAAACACCTACTTGCACACAATTCAGAGGGTGTCCAAAGCGAACGGGAGGTTTTCTGCTTTCTCGGATAGGAACCGACAAACGCACGCTGGCTCGAAAAACTCCCCCCCCTCATGCACATGTCATGAGAGCTTCCGAGTTCTACAAAGCCCTGCATGTATCGGAAGAATCGGTTCTCAAGAAACTCTCGGCTACTTTCCCAGCACGTGAATTGGTCGACGCGTCTCGTCTTACCTGCACGCAAAAAACTTCTGTATTTGGATTCGAGACTAAAAACTAATTTTGCAGCTGGAGCTTGTTCCTTTCTGTGAGTAATGACGTCTAGTCGGGTCTAATCGAAATCGCTTGTCTTTACCTTCTAGTGTTTTTCTTGTTACCTAACCCAAAGATCGACACAGTGTCGGTCCTGACGTAAATACGAATCCCCCTTATTTGATACATCTTGGATCCTAACCGCATGAAAGTGATAGGGAATCGCCCCTGTTGATAGTTCGGGCAAAAGAAAAGGGATAAAGACTCTGATACTTCGTTGAATCCACGACCTGTGGTCGAGGAACAAATGGTGCTTGACCTTGTCGACTTGAAACTCGCGCTACCATCTGACATATTGAGAGTATCAAAAACCCTGCTGGCTTGCCATCCTTGGGTACGCTTGTTCAGTAGGCCTGCGTAGGGATGTACTTGGATTTTTTATGCGGATTTTGCGTTCCAGACGCTAATGCAAATGACGCGCAGCTAAAATTTAAATTTATAATCTTCGGCGGTCGTCGGCAGCAGAAGTCACTGTCGAAGTATGCTATTTCTCGTGTCGTTCAACTTACCGAATAGCACGGGTCGAGCCCCTACGTATGTTAGGCGCTTGCCTTGTACGGAAGACATTTTCGGTTGGTAGATTAGGTGTATCGGTGAAGGCTGCCTCAGCAACTTGAACTGGTTGCTCAGATCCAGAGTCCCTGGGGCCTGAAGGGTCGCCTCAATACAAAGTCAACAGTTGTTGTCGTAGTCGTAGCGTCCATCGACCCCGCTTTGAAGGTCAAAACATTCGAGAGACTTTTTCTTTGTCTTAACTAGTTTTTGAAACCCTCAATGATTTAGGTGGGCGTCACGGAAGGCCTGGACAGGCAACCCAAACGAGGGTGCCATAGAAGCAATCACCAATCATGAAGGATGAGAATAAGATGTGGTTGTATTTCGGAGAACTTTTTCAGTTTACCTTTTTTTTGAAGTGATTCTCCTATCATCAGTCTCAACCTCACGCTTCTTAGGGGATCCACAAGCCAAGTATCGGGGTGTACTCTTGCTCTCTCAGATTTCAAAAGATCAGCACAGCACTGCTTGCCACCACAAAACACAGCTGGGGCAAAAACCTATTTTGTTGTGGAATTCAATTCAATGTCAACTATTTCCAGCCTGAACATGTGTTGAACTGTGAGGCATCAAATGTTTTTGGCACATATCCAAGCAAAAATAATATCCACACCCAGCTGTGTAACTACCGAGCCATTCGAAATGATCTTACTTGCAACCTGAAGGGAAAGAAGCCTGATAATTGCCTTTTGACCACATATGGCCGACATGTTGTCAACGTTATTTCCATCAATTGGTAACAAGGGTTGTGGATGAATAGGACCGTTACAACGGTTGTGAAGGTCCAAATGATGGTTACAGGAGAAGTTCAATGGACAACAGTGAGGCATATCATAGTAGAAGTAGGCCGAATAGAGTTATTACTCAAAAATGGGATGCCTAATCTTGTGATAATCATTGCCTCATTTGCTTTGACAACTCACAGTCTGATTGTGGTTATCCTCCAAGCTGAGAGTTATTTCTATATGGGGATTGACAATGGAGTGGTGGATGATCAGGTGATGACACTGGAGATGCTACTTCTAGTGTTTGGGTGAGATTTGCTTCATAATGAGAAACGTATAGGCTCATTTGGGGCTTTATGCTTCTAAATATCAATTTTAACAGAGCTCTCCTTGTTTGTGAGTCTAAATTGCTCTTGTTTGCCATCTTCATCAGTTGATTCCTTGTGCCAGTGCAAGACTCCAGGCACTGAAGCAGGACACAGCCATATTGCAGATTAATTCTCTGGCATCATATTGTTAGTAACTCATTAGATATTGTGTGAATGGAGCATAAGTGCCTCCTTGCATCCAGTATCATGTGCATACTGTACCATTTCAAGATGTTTGTCATGTCACACATCACAGCCATTTTCAAAAACCCCACCAAAAATTCAGATAAAACATGAGAAAGTTACTGACCTATTTCATTCAATTTATATGGGGTCCTGGTGTGACCAAATCATTTGCTGGGGGGGGAATTTCTTTGGTGTTCATATCAAGCTACCAAGCCATCAGCCACTGGGGGGGAATGACTGGGGAGAATGATGGTTGCTCAGGCTATAGCCAGTAGAAATTGGCAGATAATATCTCATTTGGGCTAAAAACTGCTGGACAGTGGCAATGCAACTTCTCACCTTTTTGGGGCCTACTGGAAATTTGTCACATCCCAGAACAATTCATATAAACCCCCTGTGGTTACAGAGGTTTATTTGACATGTAAAGCCCACCTGCTCAGACACTCAGTTCTCTTTGATACTGTCATTTGTATAGCTTGCTTGCAATGTGCAGAATGGCTGAATTCTGCTGATGATGTGATGTATCTTGATTGGCATTGGCTGTTGTGTAATCTATCTTTCTGTAGTAACATGTACTTCAGACTTGCTTTGGACCTCTAGTTACCCCATTTTTTGCCTTGCATTGGTTTGTGGAAAATTTGGTTGAAATTTGGTACTGGGGCAGTAGCTCTTGGGTAGCTCTACACATGGAATCAGTACTAAACCTTAAATCCATGAGAGACAGATCTGATTTCTTAGGTCAATGCTCCTATGTATACACACCTCATCTCAGCTGAGGATACAAATCAAGGGTTGGACAACTCAGTGACCAACTCAAGGTTCTGATGATGTTGGTCATAAGACAAACTTTATCTTTTCCTAGGTCTGATTGATTGATTCCAATTGCAAGAGATGTTGACAAGCCCTGCTGGGTTAGGGATCTCTAGGGAAACAAAGAATATGCCATGCTCAAACCACATGCCTCACTTGGTCTTTGCTATCTTGCTCTTTGTATGAGTTATGTGAGTACCAAACTTGGATGCTGCAAACTTCAGCTAACATGCATTACATTGCTGGCAATGATTTCCTGGGCTGCTCAATCCAGATATCTGGTCTGGCATCAATCATCAGGCTTCTTTCTCTTTAGGTTGCAGAGAAGATCATTTCATGTTGCTTGGCAGCTAGGTGATGGCAGGCTGTGCTGATATTTGAAGTTTGGGCTGGACAAGAGGACACCCAAATAATTGGCCTGTAGATTACTTACAAGACACAGGGTTCAAAGTAACTGAATGTAAGTACTTCAATCAAAGGTAGGCTGATAAAGCTTTTTGGAATTGCAATCACATTCTATCCTCATGCTTTATAATTGGTGTTGGCTTCTATGGTAACCTCATTGTGTTGTACATCCAAGAATCTGTGATGGTGTTGTGTAAAATGATCTTGTGTTATTGATAAAAATGGGAAGTAGCCCATGAGAACTCACAAATATTGGGCACCACAATCTTTCATCATGCATGGACATTGAAAACTGCACAGGTATACTAACTGGCATGCAGGTACTTATAGGGAGGCCCTTTGAGTAATAGACACATCACAATCACTCCTCACAATAGTAGCCCAGCCCATCTGCTCCTCAACAATCAAATGAAGTGCCCTGACAGCATTTTATTGGATCCTTATTCTGTGAACCACTTTCCTGATGATGCATGCTTTGTGATCACCTCAGAGATTGAACTGCGGAGCACAGTATGTCCACAATTCATCTACAGCTCGTCACTGGCCTGAACAGTACATGATCTAGATTGGATCAGCACTTTATGGTACACAATAATCTTTGCCTTGTTTTGATGCTACTTTGTTTACTAAATCTTGCCCAGGACTTTACACTATACTCTATGTGCTATGCATGTACATTTTGTTCACACGGAAACGGGATCGCCATTGGGCTCATTGTGCTCTAATCACCATCATATACATTGTAGCCACCATTGTGTTTGGCCTTAGATATGCAATTTATTCGACCAGAAGTCAGGCTGCACTCTTACAGTTTGCAGCCCTGAAGGAACACCGCCTACTATCCCTGGATCTGGGAGATGAATGGACACTATTAAAGTGAGTCAAATCTATCTTTCTGTACCAAATTCTACATCAATGTTGAATCTCTATGTCAGAGAGCCACTCTTATGGATGGAGCCTGTAGTAGGGGTACTAACAATCATAGCAAAGTGAGTGCACCTATTTGAAGGGGAAGAGACCAACAGCTCAAAGATTTGGGGCTTGGAACAGTGGAATGACTGATGTTCTCATGGTGTGCAAAGGCAATGATGGATACCTTGTATATGATTTTACTTAACTGAAGTCCCACTAGCTATGGCGCTGTTACCTTACGTGGAACCGTAATATCTGGGTTATATTGATACCCCTTTTATTGTGCATTGCAAATATTGGTAGACAACATTCATTTCAAGCTCATGAGCATGATTTTGACTAACAATCATATTCCTCTGCTCACCTAGTGATCTTATTTTTTGGGCCATTCTTCCAGGGTATTAGTCAGGAGAGTAGTGGCTTCACAATCTTTGCTCTCTTTACTTTTGGTAGTAACCTCTTTTTAACTTCACTAATTGGTGAGTGTGCGTGATTCCCCTTCTGCTGATAACCTCACCAATGAACAAACCACAGCGGGGCGCATTCTTATCATCTCTTGCCGTGTCATTCAATGCCTACCAGCCCAAAGCAAGGCACGCAGAATGTATAGAACCATTATCTCAGCAACGTGAGTTCCCGTAGTTTCTTGACTCAGTCAAACATTCATCTCTAGCTCATCTCTGGAACCTCAGTCTGGAGTCAGGGTTGTTATACCCCACTGTTCTGATCATTTATGCAATGATCAACATGCTATGTGACTCCACCTCAATTGAAGCAAGGCTGATAAGTGATGTCACCTTTGATTCATTGGTGAGTGTAATGGTGAGTGCAATGCTCAAGGTCCCCAGGACAATATTCAACCTACAATTGAGAAGGGGATTGCTTCAGTCCTAATCATTGTGCGAGTGTCCCTTGGGATTGCCATCCATGATGAAAAGACATTTATTGAAACCATCAATCAAGGGCATGAATCATCTCCACCTAGGTCAGAGGTTTGAGCCATCATTGACATATGTTGGGAGCTGCACAGGATTGCTCAGTCTGCTCTAGAAGCTGGGGAGTCAGGTGTGGAGGTGCATGTTACGAATCCACCTATTGTTTTCCCTTTCCTTGGTCCCCAGGTACTTTTTCCTCATGTTTTTCTCTTTATTTCCCATGGTTACATGCTCTCACCATCGCATTCTGGCCCCCATATCATTACCTGGTACTACCTGGTGTTCCACATTGTTTCCAGATATTTTCCCAGCATACCATATGGTTTCCACTATGACCCTGTTTCCACATGTATCCCTTGATTCTTATCATTTGTTCTTTCAGTTTTCCTCTTTTACCTTTGCTCCCATGATATCTCTACAGCTTGGTTCTGTCATATATAATCATGGACACTTCTAGATAGTCCCCCAGTCTGACAACTTCGTCTAATAGTGCTTGTTTCCAGCATGTACTATCATACACTTGCCCTACTCAAATCTATCTTCTCTCCTTCGCACTCTTGACCCTGTTGGTGGCCTGAGGGGTTTTCCTAGTCACTGGCCTCGTTCTTGACAGTGCAAGATCAAGAAAGGAGATTGATGCAAAATCAGAAAATGTGGTGTGCTGGGCAAACAGATTGAAAGAGGCCTGTTTCTTGGTGTAGACAAACTTTGTATCTGAAGTAAAGGTACTGTAATGGAAAGAAAGTGACTGTGGTCTTCCTCACCCTGTGCAAAACATTACTGCATCCACATTTTCTGCAATCCTTTCTACTCAAGCTCATTATAATAGGCGGCACCAACTAGTGTACAAGATATTTGAAGGGAAAGCTGAAAGGGATCAGAAGCCTCCCCCACAAGTATATAATGACATTTTTTGTCCAGGAACCCCTTCTAAAGAGGCTATGGAAATGTTATTGAACTGGGAGCTATGATTTGCAGCTGAAGAGGTTGATTTAAATTATTGACATTCACTCTAGCTCAATGGCTTGAGGGTACTAAGGTAGGGTACAAGTTAAGAAGAGAGGTTAGGTGTCAACATTAGTGATGATCTGGTTGGGGACCATATCTGTGGCCATAATCTTAACTAGGATTTTCAGCAATTTTGTGGGTCTAGGACTGGGAAATCTGCCTTTACAGGCTTATAAGTTGAAACGACATAGTGTTATGGTAATAAGGAGTGGAACCTTGGCCCTCTCTGTGCACTCATACCACAGAAACATTACTTGAGGAAGTTTCATAAGTAGGAGATCTTCAGCAGCAATAGTCATAGCAATGTAAATATTCATATTGCAGGCCCTCTGGCAAAGCAACTGAGTACCAAGGTATTGGCTGAATGGAAAGATCAGTTTCCTGGTGGTAAGTAGCTTCATTAAGATGATACAAAGATCCACCAACGTACTGCAGATATAGTGCACCCAGAAATCTCTCAAAATCAACTTTTGTGAGTTGCTATGCCTCACTTTAGAGATATCTCACTGTTCACTTTGGACTTTCTCATTTTTCACAAAACCTGTTTCTTTTTCTGCTCACTTTCAGTTGGTACTTTGCTTCAAGCTTGAGCGCAATCTTCCTCCCCCCTCAATTGGCTTATTACCTAGAGGCATCAGAAGAAAACCCTACTTGAGAGCCCAATGAGGGGCCGAGTCCCATAAACATTGAGAGAGAAGGGGAGGAAAGATATTCTAGCTCTGGGGGAAACCTCATCCACTTACACTAGTTAATGTACTAGTGTAGTAGTATTATATGAGTGTCCAAATGGGAAAATATTTTTTCCCCCCCCAGGCTGATTTCCTGTTCCCCCATAGTATATGGCCTTGTGAATCATTACCAGGGGGTGGGGGGGGGGGATATTTTTGCGCATGGGGGGTACAACCTGGTTCTGTGGGGGATTTCCAACATCTCTGCTTAGGTGCCTACCTGTTTCCCACATGTTTCTCACACCTTCAGATGCATCCCACAGGTCAGGCTTAGTTTTTTAAGCTAAGCTAAGTATCAGGATATCCTTTAATACATAAAAGGACTGTGACAGCTAAGTAGCTAACATTTCTGAGTGTCTTTGACTCTTCTACAGCAATATCATTGAAGACAGGGTTTCAATCAGTGGCATGGTTAAAAGGACAGCAGGTGATTACTTGATTGTATGAATAGCTATGCTAGTACAATACATACAATGTTGCCAAAGGAAGGAATGGTGGTAGACAGTGAGCAGTTGTATGTACAGTATGTATGAGATCCAGGCTAGCGAGCGACAACCACATGAAGGTATCACTATTGACTAAAATGACTGGATGGTGTTGAAGCTAGTACTTCATGCAACCACACCACAGTTGTAGCTTAGTATTTCTTACTTACTCAATTTGGTTCTGTCTTATGTAAGGCTGCTCACAGCCACAGAAGTTTTCTCTTTACTATCGCAACTGAGGTGAGTCCTATCTTATTCTATGTTTTTGATATCTTGCTTACATCTGGTACAGACATCTCTATCCTAACAGGTACTTACTACAATAGAGTTGTCTACTCTTGCAACTGAGACATTTCTATCCTAACAGATGGTAGTTAAAGAGCATAGTGTTGGTGCAAGATCATTAACCAAGAAATACATGTCATCTGGAATCTAACATCTGAGATGTAGCCTTTGTAAGGATCATGGATGATTGTTCAATTGTTTGTAGCAACCAGGGGCAAAGAGGTGTGCTTGGATACAGAAGCCATGGAATGAAACATTGCTAATACCTCGATGTCTTCCTGCTTGGTGTCAGTGTTGTTGTATTTTGGAGGGTTGTGCACATGGTCTGGACTGTGGATTTTGGAGCCACCACCCAAGCTGTCTTCTGAGCTGGTGCTGATGTAGGTGAGTACGGAATCCGAGACGGGAGGCAACGTCCCGGAGTTGGAGATGAATCGGAAATGAAGTGTCAGAATGGAATGTATGGGATGAGTCATGATAGAATGGAAAGCAGAATGTCAGAATGCAGAGCCTATGGACTACTCGGAAATGAACGGTGTATATGTATCTCCGATCCGTAAGTACCGGGGACATGACGTCGGAATCCAAAGTCATGTTTCGTAAAGGATCGTGAAGGAAAGAGAACATAAAGTAGATTCTGAGGCTCGGAATCTCTGGAAGGTGA
The DNA here is from genome assembly GCA_029532415.1 of Marasmius tenuissimus. Taxonomy (NCBI): domain Eukaryota; kingdom Fungi; phylum Basidiomycota; class Agaricomycetes; order Agaricales; family Marasmiaceae; genus Marasmius; species Marasmius tenuissimus. The sequence goes on from JAQOTA010000061.1 coordinate 565,784, forward strand.
ATAGAAGCCTTTCAAAACCCCAGAACCAGCATGGATGTTACAGGCAGCAACAAGAGTAGTAAAAGTACTAGTATTGCATGTAGATACAGAGCTACTTATATACTATACAGAGGTGGCTGTAGCTACCATAACGGGAGTGACTAGGAATAGCATAGATCATAGTGAAATGATTGAAGCATAGATGTGGCCCAATACAACGGTCCATATATCCAGGAGTCCGGATTCAACACCAACCCCAAGCCCAAATTCATCCTCCACCTCCACCTCAACATCAACATCTTCAGCTTTTATGGCAAAACGTTCACAAAAGACCAACCTCCTCACTTCAGGTCTACCGTCATATACACCCCGATGTAGTTCTTCACAACTTTGGCTGAAGACACCGGTACCACCTAAACCGGCAGTTCGTACGGTGTCTTTGGCGAAAGCCTACGAAGCGAAAGTCAAGTCAAGACATGAATAGATTGTTCACACTTTTTCGAACTAGGTATGAGGATGATGGAAAAGAAAAGAAGAAGAGAGTGTTTGAGATTTGGGAAGACGAAGAAGTGCCAGTACCGAAGACAAAGAAGGCATCGGCATCGGGACGGGCCACACCCACATCTGATGGAATAGCTCCAGCTCTGAGATCAATGAGACCACCAGACCAGTCTGCATAAGTGTGACAGCCGTCATCCACCACCACAGTGGCAGCGCCATCACGAGTCAAAGTAAAAGGCTCACTGTTGGACAGGCCGTTTGCTCCATCACCCAAACCTAACCCCAATGAAGACAAAATCCTGGTTCATCAGAAGCGGGGAATGCAGATGAAGTTGAACACAGCCACATCATTGTTGTCTACAAAGCCTTTAGTGATGAGTCGAGTCATGATGTCGATGAAAGCTACCCAAAAACACAGCCTTCATCTTCAGCTGCAGGTGTACATCAACCTCCCCTTCCTTGATTTCAGCAACCACAAGCAACCCCAGAAAAAGGCTATCATCTTTAGTGGCTCAGACAATTATGTCAGTGAAGCTCAGCAGATACTGAGGGTGAATGTGAGTGTTGAAGCTTTATCTGTCAGATGTGCTTGTGCACATGCACAGCATATCAGATGGGATTGAGTAGGGTTCAGTTTTTGCCCCCAGCCTTGGCTGGATGTTAGAAGAGTTTGGAGAGTACAAAGTGGGCGTGGGGTGAGCGTGGGGGTGTTGGAGGTCCCAGGGGAATGGAATTTTGGGTTTGACAATGATAAAAGGAGGAGGAAGGGGATGATTCATACTCGTCTTGTGAGGGGGAGGGTGATTGTTTGGTTCAGGTCAGGTTGGGTCGCATTTTTATCTTCATTGAACTCAGGAGGAGAGGAGGATGGGATGGACACTACCCTCCCTGATATGGACAACAAGTTCACATCCATTTTGACCTCCTTCGACCTAGACCTCACCATCAGTGCAACACCACCCCCTCCACCCCCTTTCTCTAACTCAACATAAAGTCTCGTGGAGGAGGTTTAATATTGAGGACCGCATTTTTTGGGATGTTGAGGGAGCATGGGGAGTGATTTGAGATGGTTTATGAGATGGGGAAGGAGGAGATTGGGAGGGGTTGGGGGGAGGGGCGAATGAACAAACAAATGAGCCTCTTCTTTAATGTCTTTTCCTGGATTCAGCATTCTCGTGGCTGGGGTTTGTGTTGTATCGTTACCTCCCTCTTTACTTCCCTCCCCTTTGTGTTGTGTATGTCAGTCGTCAGCATTCAACCCCAGTGAAAACCGTGTCTGAACTGATGTGCGTGGTTATGATTTGCGTCAACAATCAACAATAGTACTTTGATTCACTCTACTGTAGCTGTTTTGTGATTCACTCACTCTTACTTGTACTTACAATGTCGATTCAATCACACCTCTGACTCTACCTCTCCTGACTCCCCAAAATTGACTTTTGGAGAGCAAAACTATTGGCACAGAGTGCTCAATGCACCTCCCGTCCCCTGGTGGATCCCCTCTGCATTTAAAGTTTACGAGGGGTGGCTCATACAGTGGGGAAACATCTTGTTAAACATGTGGTTACCATGTGATACACTTTATTGACATGCTGTTTACGTGTCTATTATTTATAGACTCTTTCACTATGACACTTGCACTCATATGAAAGATCCTGTACTTACTCAGATGGACTCTAGTTAGTCAGTACTCACACCTTATCTCTATGGTTTATAACAAGGTTCAGCTTTGCACCCAATAGCGCTCAAAGCTGACTGAGCTTTCTCTCTAGATTACTTAGATAGAAAGCTAGTATGACTATGCCTACTTACTCACTCTGCTCTTTGAGCACTTATGCTTACTGATATGCAATATGTACCATATGCTATATTCTCACTTAGCTATGTTCTATGACTTGTAGATAGACAAGGACTCTTGTATAAAAGCTGGAGACTTTGTGTCTCAAAGCTTTAGGACAATCTCCTCGATTATCACCTCTAGCAAGCATCTACAAGAACACAAGGATTCTCTTATAGTCAATATGTGAGGTTTTAGTTTCATCTCACTGTGCATTTAACTATGCTGGCTCAATATGTCTCATGCATCTTGTGAAATAGAGCAGATCAGAATCTGAGTTCAAGCGTACCAATAATACCATTAACTCAACAGGGCCTATCTAAAGTAGTGTTCCACATGTACGTTACTGTATGCTAGTGGTATGTCAATTTCACATTTTGATGTGCAAGGTATGCTAATTGATGGTTTAGCACAGCCACCCACTCTGTGTGAATGTAGACAGTCTCTTACCACCTTGGGATACTTCTCCTCCTCTTTGTTAATAGACAATCAAGCTCACTAATAGCTACTATAGCTCTTGAGATGTCACTTAGTTGCAGGCTTTGACAACAGTCAGCCCTCAGGAGGTACCAAAGTTTTACGGGTCTTCAATACCTCAGGGATAATGGGTGCACAAAAATTGCCCGACTGATTATCTCGACTGTCAATGGGCGTCGACACACACAAAACGAACCTCTCCATCGTTAAGAATTACCATCTGGCCCAATAGAGCAAAATTAACTCATAGACACCTCTCACAAACCTCATTCTCAAGAACCAGATTATTTTCCCACAGCGGGCACCTCTCTTCAACATGCCTTTCAGGGTGGCTCATGTAAATGTAAGGCTGAGATAATTTGGAATACATGACTTGAAATGACTTCTGACTCTACTTGATAGGTACTTTGAGCCTCCCGAGCTGGTGAGAAGCTAAATCTATCGGAAAGATTTGTTGATCAATGTCTCATGCAACGTGTGATCATAGCGAGCACAACCTCAGCGTCAGTTTGCAGCCATGAGTAATTAATGGTGAGCCTAGAACCTAAGAGACGATGCATGAGCGTGTAACTCCTCAGCAGACCATCAACATGGTGGTAAACAACTCTATAAATACCTAAGAGACAACGCATGAGCATGTAACTAATTGGTATCGTAAGTAGACTAAAGAATAGTGATGATAAAAACAGGTGTACCTCCTCAGCAGACCATCAACATGGTGGTAAACAGCTGAGGAGAACGGATGAGGAGATGCAAGTGTAAACTAATGAATCACATGTGCAATACAGACGACCTAACCCTAACACACCCCCACAGACGTATCGTATGCAATAAAGAATGAAAAAAGAGAGAGTATGTAGACAAGAAATGAAATGAAACTAGTACTTGGGGTAATTGATTTTATTTGAGACCATCGTCAATGACTTCTTCGAAACGGGATTGTGAATGTCCTTGTGGAGGAAGTGATACGAGACCAAGAGCTGAGACGTGTTTGAGATGAAGGTGAATGGGAAGAGGTTTCATGAAGATGTCAGCAACCATCTCTTCTGTTGGGATCCAGGATACCGATATTTCCTTGGAAGTCGTGTGATTCTGGACAAAGTGGTATTTGGTATCAATGTGCTTCAAATTTGCTGAAGTGACCGGCGACGACAACATGAAAACTGAGCCTTGGTTATCTGAGAGAACAGGGAATGTAGAAGGAATGTCATAGTTCATCAAAGTCGCAAACGACTTGACCCATAATACCTCTCAAACACAATGAGCCAACGCCATGTATTCTGCTTCTGTCGAAGACAGTGCTACAGCTTTTTGTTTCAATGCAGACCACGAGATGAGGCCACCAAACATAAAAACTGCATATCCCGAGATACTCTGTCAGTCTTTCACGTCTGAGGCCCAGTCGGCATCCGTAAACGCCACATCATCAATTGGTTGCGCAGTGAGTACTTTGTCACCTCCACGCTCACCCCCATATTCAAGGGCATAGTCCATTGTCCCAGCTAAGTAGCGTAGAACTGACTTTGCAGCCAACAGATGGGTCCTTGTAGGCTTGAAATTGAGTTGGCTGAGGGACATGACCACATATGAGATGTCGGGACGGGTGCGGATTGCAAGGAACAGCAAGGATCCAATCAGAGCTTGGTAGATGGTGCGGAATTGATTGTTGTCAGCGGGTGCATCTGGTAATGCTCCCTGTGGCGCAGGAGGAAGATCAGTCAATATTCCAGTATGGCAACCTCGGATTGGCCACTCGTAGTACCTGCTGGACTCTGCTGTGCTTCCGTCATTGTATGATATCATTCCCCTTTGCCCAGTCTTACTCACGTAGCTCCATAACCCTTTACCTCTGTGATCATACTTACTCCTACATACATCATGCACAGTTGGACCTACATCATGCGTAGTATATTCTTTCCTGTTCTCTCATATTCTCTACCTACTTCTGTAAAGTATATAAACTACCTACAAAATCCCATACTACCTCAGTGGTTTGTTAACCCACTGAGGTCTTCTACATTTCTCTTACCTTGCCCCACTCCGAGCTCTTTCTCTGCGCCGTATTGCGACTAGATTGGAGATCTTGCATTGTAAGGTGTGACGAAGCTGCAACCAAACCGATGCACTCAGGGACCGAGGTGTTAAGACTTAAACAGCGACTCCTAATGCACAACACAACACGGGACGTGGAGATTGAGGGAGCAAAATGACTGCTCAGGAATTAGAACACCAACGTAGATCCTTGTGTTAAGTATCTAGAATTTAATACACACTATTGTAATGTCAAAACTCGAGGCAGGAATCTCAGACTTAGTCTCAGAACCACACAAGTGTTTGAAACAGAATTGAGACTCTTTATTATTATATAAGGAGTCAATGCTATCTACGAGAACAATGAGGGACTCAAAAAATAACAGGATTGAAGGGAACAAAGAATTGTGCACAAAAAGTGCAAGGGAACAGCTATAGGGAAGGGAGAGATAAAGAGGGACAGCTAAGGCTGTCCAGAACTTGGGAAAATATAGGGAAAGAGAGCAGGGACAAAAGACAACACGGGAGGGGCGCAAAATATCTAGACTGAGGATTTCAGGCGAAATCCTCAGTCCTTTTATCACCAGAAAATATGTACCAAGATTCTGATAGATCATGAGTGATTACAGTGTTGGTGAGGGTATACGAGCAAGTGGTTTGATTGTGAGTGCTTATGAGCAGTTGTGAGGCTCAGGGTGGTTAATGAGCATTCATGAGCACCTCTGATGCTCATAGCCACCTCATGCATGCTCAGGAACCGTCATGATTTTTGTGAAGGCTCATGATCCGCTCAGATGAGTCTTACATGCCCTTTGTCAACGGGTATAACACTCGGCGCTTGATTTCTCTCCAGGCGTTAGACAAAATGGACATCTCAAGCTATATCATGGCCGCATGGGATGCACAGCCATTTCATCTCATGCTCAAATCACAACCACCATCTCTATCTTTTTGTTGCCCTCAACATCGTCAACAGATTCTCAACAACCAAGTTGGAATATTCTCAATCTCTTTTTTCTACAATCATGTTCAAGTCAGGATTATGATAGGCCACCAAAGAACAGATTATTAAGCAGGAACGGCTCACAATCTCGGTATGTCATTGAGACTTTTTTTCTGTGCTCATTGCTTAGTGAGCTTGTTATCTTTAGCCTCAACGAGTGTGCCCCAGAGAGGTCGCTTTCCCCCCTCAGATCATCACTACCCATCTGATTACGGTCAGTCATCGAGCCTACCATGAATATGTGAACATGAACACACAACATGGCACAAGGAACTGTGAGCTAACGAAGGAAAGAACTCACTATCTTGGCTTTAAGAGGCCGTAAGGATTTGGCAATAACACAGGAGAAAAGTACGCACATTTTTACTCTCCTCTGACCATTTGTCTGACCTTGTCCTGCCAGGACCCAACTGCTGGACGTGCACTTCAGAGAACGTGATCAAGTTTGAAGGTCCCTGCACAAACCGACGTCATGATGAAGCCGGCGGGCTGAAATTACTTGTTTTGGGCAAGAGAGAGACTGGCGCACAGACCATCCTCAGGAATATAAATACCTCGCAATCCCCCCCATGAATTTCATCCCCACCTCCATCCCCGACCCTTCTCACTACCTTTACACTACCTACTGCTGTCAGTGGCTCCTTGAAGGCACATTGTTATTGAAGGTATGTTAAAGTCGCCCCCCGTCCTGATAATGTTGTTGACAATGGATATGATCTAGTAGCGCCCGTATTACTCCCGTAGTCTACCTTCGTACCGACATAACAGCGGTTTTAGCGATCTGGCGAGGCTTTTTGACGAGGACGCAGGGCATGAACCAGTCAATGGACGCGTATTCCGATTGTTGTCCATAACGTATATAATATGTATTCTGGTAATCCAGTTCCATGTACTTGTGTTATTTGCTGTGGAATGATTATATTATTTATTTATTTTTTCAATCTTTCCCGATGTGCTCATGCGCAATCATGAAACCAGCAAAGATCGTGATTGCTCATTAAGTCTGGCTTGCTCATGAGCACTGTGAGCCTGACAGTGCTCATGAGTACACATGAAAAAAAAGGTGTCCCATATTCACTTGTGAGCAGCCCTGAGACTCACAGTGCTCATGACTGCTCACAAGCGATTTGGGCGTTCGTGAGCGGTCAGAAACTAACGAAATTTGTTCTGGTGATACGTTCACACTATCTATTACACAGAGATCTTGTACCTACGGTCCGGACATGGATAATAGATTTCTTGGAAAGGAAATTTGAACAGCTTTTCTGCAGCAGCATGACACAAGAGAACATACCGTTTAGGACTATTGGGTCTTGAAGCCCTTAGATAAAGAATTAAATACTGCGGCGGGAGCAAGCTGTGCTTTGGTGGATACTGTGAGAGAACAGGTAATGGGACTTGAGAATAAATTATTGAATAAGTGCGGAGCTGCGGTATTCATTGGTTTTGAAGCCCAGTGCCTGAAATTACCATGGGCGTCAGCCAGATCCACCCAGCCCGTTGATAACTTGGAAGTTCATGCGTCAGGGTATGGTCGATTTTCGACTCATGACATAGGGGTAGTTGGGCCTTCAAAGCAGATGTGAGGTTGTACTTCTCCAATAGCTCCTGCATGTATGGACGTTGGTGTAGCCATGCACATTGGGTAGTCCAATCTCGGATAATGGATATACTGAGATATAGTTTTGGTTCACCTAGGTCTGTAATGACAAAATCCATGCTGAGTTTGAGTAACAACCATCGATATAATGGTTCTGATTTTGTGCTGCACAGACTGTCGTCCACATGGATTGTGATCTCGAGGTCCAATGTATCATCGATTGGAGGTACACCATCAGGAGGAGATGGCCAAGAACATCTGAATACAGCACTGTCCAAAGGACATCTGCTAAACCCCAGTTGTTGGAGAGCGCCCCATAGGCATTTGTACCACTCCGCACCTGCCTGTTTCAACCCATACATTGTAGGATATAACAGATAGTTCTGTCAGCAAGTGGGTAACCGGGGATTTGTTTGCAGTAGACCTTCTCCGACAAAGGAGCGTTCAGGAAAGCCATCTTGAAGTCAAAGACAAACAAGTGGCGGTCTTCCTTGACAGCCCGAGCTATGATCATCTGAATACTGGATAACCTCACAACAGGTGCAGAGATGTCACAATAGTTCCCTGGTTGTTGGCTGTAGCCTTGAGCCACCAAGCAAGCCTTGTACTTCACAATGTTTCCATGCTCATCATGTTTGAAAGCATAGACCCACTTGAGACCAACAGGGTGAGAACCATTGGGTTTCATGACTTCCCAGAATACTTCCTTCCTCTCCAGACTCGCCAATTCCTCTGCTTCCACTTCCTTCCATAGATCCACATCGGGTCTCGCATATGCCTCTCGCTGGCTACTCGGTGGCACCTTGAGATCGAAAACTCGACGGTGATTGTCCTGTAATGCTGCAAAGGTGTACTCAGTGTCAACCCTTGAGTGTTCCATAACAATATGCGATTCTTCATCATGCGATATGATTTGTGTTGAATCCGGACTACCAGATATATAGACCGTTGTATTGGGCCACATCTATGTTTCAATCTTTTACTATGATCTATGCTATTCCTAGTCACTCCCGTTATAGTAGCTACAGCCACCTCTGTATAGTATATAAGTAGCTCTGTATCTATATGCAATACCAGTACTTTTACTACTCTCATTGCTACCTCTAAGCCTATCTCCAGGTGAGCTAGTCTGTCCCATGCTGCCACTGCGTGGGCAGGACCTCTGCCTCAACAGGTTATGGGCTCCAGTGCCCTATTGATGTGCCCTGCAATGGTAGCTCTCTAGGATGTGCACCTTTATTGTGTGCTGCCTACGATGATACGCTATTGTGGTTGTTGCACTCGATAACCATTGTGACTGCTTAATCGCTGTTGTGATGGACAGACCGTTAACACCGGTTCTGGACCTGTGAAGTCGACATCTTTATCGATGTTTGACGATGGCGGACTGCATCCTCAACAACGATCAATGGCTATTGCCATTGACCGTGCAGTGATTTCTTTTATCATTGCCTATGATGATGAACCTATGCTGATCGTTGTTTTATTACTCCAGATTGCTATGGCTCCTGTTATGTCTACCCTTATCCCCACCGTTGAGGTCTTCAGCAGTGTTAACTGGTGCAAGTGGTCCAAGGGTCTTGGTACCTATGCCACGATTAACGAGTTCTACAACCACTACACCAACGACGATTCTGAACCTGATGAACCCGAGAAACCTACCGAACTGACTCAACCGAAAGCAACTACTCGCACTGTCACTGTTGCTGCTACAACTACAACTGAAGCAACTACATGTACGGAGACAGTCTCTCCTACTGACGCTCAGATGCAGCAGTATGCGAAGGACCTGGAGCAGTATGCTAACGCTTTGGAGAGGTATGAGAAGGATCTTATCAGGTATGAAAAGGATAATCGATGTTGGAAGAAGTATGAATTCAAGGCCATGGGTGCATTATGTGCCACCACCACCATTGTCGTGCAGAATATTATCGAGGATGATGATACGGCTTGGAACACTTGGGAGAAGATCAAGGCTCGTTATGGCCAGCAGACTTCTGTCTCTGTTTGGGCTGACTTCAAGTCGGTCATGGAATTTCGTTTGTCCGGTGGTAACCCCGTTCCCGAGATTGCCAGACTTGAACTCCTATTCAGCCAACTCACTGAAGCGCAGATCGAACTCCCTACTCTTGTCAGAGCCATGCTCCTCCTCTCTATCATTCCACAGTCATGGGCCAACGCTCGTGAATTTGCTACCAATGGTAACTCGCCAGCTGAACTTACTTTCAAAGTGGCTCGTGATGCCGTCATTAACCACTATGAATCCCAGAAACCCGCTCCTCTCACGTCGCGCATCTCTTCTGTCAAGAAGAAGGACAGGGACCTGAAGTTTAACCAGCAGTCCAATCCTCCTTCGTTGTTGTCTAATAATAACAACCAGTCTAATAACGACAATGACCAGAAGAAGAAGAACAACCGACGTGGCAGGAAGAAGAAGGGTGATTCTCAGGACAGCAAGGGTGACTCCTCTCACAAGGGTCATTCTCATATCGCTTCCCTCACTCATTTGTCCATCTCCTCACCCCCCATCGTTCCTGAAACTCCATCTGTCGTACATCCCGCGGACCGATCCTGGGATCCACTCCACATGCAGTGTTTCTCCAGTGCTACTTCCGGTGGTACTGTTTTTGAGAATGCTCAGGCTGCTCACAGTCTTGCCAATCGTCTTGGTGTTCCCAAGTATGCCCACGTCCTTGAACCTATGGAACAGGGATATGCGGCTGCTTCCTCTTCCTCCCTCAAGCATTGTATTGATGGTCCCTTCTCTCCTGCTCCACCTGCAAAGTGTGCTAAGAGCGTTGAGAAGGTTTACAACCTCTATGATTTTTTCTATGAGGACTCCAACTCTGAACGTGAGGATTGTATTGCATTGAACACTGTTAATGATTCTTTGCATACGAAGATTGCGAGTGGAAGTGCCATGGACGTTGACAGTGAGATCGCAGATGCCACTGGTTTTTCCAACGATGTTGAGTACAATTCAGTCTCCATCAGATCTGAGGAATCTGACAATGACAGGCAAGTGCCTTATCTCAGTCTTTCTTCTAACACTGATACGAACCTACAGTGCACCGCTTTATTAGCCGCTTCTAAACGTAGTAGTTTGGATATCGTGTCCCGTATGAGATTTGCGCAATATATTGGTGATCACTTTGCCACATGTGCGAATTGTAAGGGAAAGAAGGTGACTGGAAGCTCACAAGAGTGGATCGTCGATTCAGGTGCTTCATTGCACTTTACTTATGATCTCGAAGATTTTGCCGAGTATGAGCCCATGAACAATGGACCACAGCTAAATACTGCACAGAAGGACAACCCTATCCAAATCAAGGGAAAAGGGACTGTGTTCATCTCTCATTCTGTTGAAGGATCTGACGGTCATATGGAGGAACACATTACGCAACTCTATCCTGTCTATTATGTTCCACTTCTGTCAATTCGACTTCTCTCGCTTGGAGAATTCTTGCAAGGTGGTCTGCAAGTATGCGGATTGTCTAGCAAATTGGCTTTTTATCAAAAGAGTCGACACCAGTCATTGGTATCTTACCCACTCACATCTGGTCAAACCATTTTTTGGGTTAGCTCGCAGAAAGCCTCTGCTCGTAGCTCAATGGCCAAGTCAACAATGGATAAAGTTGACTACAAGGTTCTACACAGACGTTTCGGACATTGTTCAGACAAGGCTCTGGATAAAGCTCAGAAGCATACAAAGAACTTCCTGGAATTCAACCAAAAACCGAAGAAAACCCGGTTATGCCGAGGATGTGCAGAAGGAAAGATGCACTCCAGATTGTTCCCTGACTCCACTACCCGTGCCTCGAAACCCTTTGAGAAAATCCACTCCAACCTTAAACAATTCCCCACTGAGTCGTACCACAAATACAAATAGTATATGTCATTTGTCGACGACTGTACTTCACATGGCTGGACAATGCTCATGCAACACAAATCTGATTCTATCAAGATGCTCCGTGACTTTATCACTATGGTGAAGGTGCAGTTCGGTGTTGATATTAAGGAATGGATGTCCAATGGAGGGGGAGAGTACAAATTGCATGTCTTCGATGATGTACTAAAGGAGCATGGTATTAAAATTCTGACCAGCATTCCATATATGCCGGAACAGAATGGTCGTGCAGAACGGTTCAATTGGACTATTGTCGAGAAAGCTCTTCGCTTTGATGCTTGTCTTCCACCTTCTTGGTGGGAATTCTGTGTGTTGCACACTGTAGCACTTCACAATCGGACGCCATCCCAGCATTTACGTTGGTTGACCCCACATGAGAAGTTGCATGGCAGTGCACCGGATGTTTCGGATCTTCAAGTATTCGGATGTGCAGTGTATGCGTTTATTCCGGAAAAGCATCGAGTTAACAAGTTATCTCCGCGTTTGGAACTGATGACCTTCATTGTTTTTCAGGAAGGCATGAAAGGATATGTCTTCATGAAAATGTCCAATAATGCTATCTTCAAAAGCGCTACTGCTCTGTTTGATGAAAACTTGTTCCTGAAGTGTTCTGATAAGAAACCTCATGGCTTTACCCCGGTGGGTGAAATCCCTGAAATACCGCTGGTATTGGGTGAAAATCCCAACTTCTCTTTGGATAGTGATGATGATTCGTCTGATGATGATCTTTATCCTCCCAAGAACCTTCCAAAGCGATCGGAATCTCTGCATGACAATGATGGAGATGGTTCTGTACCTCAGGGTGAACATCAACATCCTGATCCTGATCCTCTGTTCCAGCCTCCCAGGCCACCTACACCAGTGGGTGGACAAGAGCAGACTCCGCCACCAAGGCGTTCAGGCAGGAAACAAACAGGTACTAAGCAACCTGATAACGTATTTGGTGAACAACGAGACCCAAATAATCCCTCACACATTGTGCGTGATATGGAGAAAAATTCTACATGGAGAGATGCCACGGGTGATAGAGAACCTATCACAAATCCACTACTCACCTGTTCAGATGTGGTTTTGATGATAAGGGAATAACTGATGTGAATGCAGAGAGCAGAGGAGATGTTGTCAAAGGACAGAAGACGTTCTTTAGTCTGAGGTTTATGCCTCAGACGATCTAGCTTATATACATGGATTCTATAGGACCCCAGACACTATCTAAGACCTATGATACCTAAGCTGACTGATGCACTCGTCAGGATGAGTCTACTATGAGTCGTGATGGTGCAATCAAGGTGTAAGTATGAGTCGAGTGAGTCGTAAGAGTCAACTCGAGTGGTTGAGCTGTCCACACAGCACATGACTCGCCGTAGTCATGGTGTGGCAGATCTAGACCTATGCGTATCCCCTTTAGTTACAGATCTATCTAGATGAGTCCAGACCGAATCTATAGAACAAGAGATCAGATGTCTACTGATAAGATGTTGGATTTGTATCGAATGATATGATAACCACATGGCACAGATAAGATATAGGGAGATTAGATGTAGAGAGAGAAAATCTGTGACAGAACCCATGGATCCACCTACTACTTGTAGGAGAGGCAGACCTAGAAAGGTTCCTGGGACTAATCGTGCCAGTCTGTCTACCGTGTGTAACTCCAGGGGGAGTCAGCCCGATAGCTTAGTGCAACAATTATCCCAGGAAGGGGGAGTAGGTTTCATGATTTATCTGTTAAACCGGGCAGTTCCTGTTCATGACAACCTCACCGATATGTCTAATGTTCGAGAGTGGACTCTCCATGACATACTGAAGCTGCCAGCTGAGCAGCAGAGAGATTGGAAGGCTGATTGCCACGATGAACTAGAGGCTCTTTGCAAGTGCAAGGTCTTCGAATTGGTTGACCTACCTAAAGGTCGCAAAGCTGTTAAGAATAGATGGGTGTTTGATGTTAAGTCAGATGGTCGAAAGAAAGCTCGACTTGTTGCCAAGGGTTTCTCTCAGGTCAAAGGTGTTGACTTTGATGAGATCTTCTCACCAGTTGTGCAGTTTGAAACTGTACAGATGATGCTCGCATTAGCAGCTCTCAAAAACTGGCACATTCAGGCATTGGATGTGAAGAACACTTTCCTCAATAGCAAACTTAAAGAAGAGATCTATATGGATCAACCTGAAGGTTTCAGGGTTAAGGGTCAGGAAGGCAAAGTCTATCGCCTTCGCCGTGCATTATATGGACTAAAGCAAGCCGCTCTTGAGTGGTGGCATACTCTCAATTTGTCCATGGAAGTAATGGGCTTCAAACACCTGACTTCTGATGCAGGTCTCTTCATCTGTAAAGATCGTGAGACTGGTGAAGAATGTATTTGTTACGAATCCACCTACTGTTTTCCCTTCCCTTGGTCCCCAGGTACTTATTCCTCATGTTTTTCTCTTTATTTCCCATGGTTACATGTTCTCACCATCGCATTCTGGCCCCCATATCATTACCTGGTACTACCTGGTGTTCCACATTGTTCCCAGATATTTTCCCAGCACACCATATGGTTTCCATCATGACAATGTTTCCACATGTATCCCTTGATTCTTATCACTTGTTCTTTCAGTTTTCCTGTTTTACCTTTGTTCCCATGATATTTCTACAGCTTGGCTCTGTCATATATAATCATGGACACTTCTAGATAGTTCCCCAGTCTGACAACTTTGTCTCATAGTGCTTGTTTCCAGCATGTACTATCATACACTTGCCCTACTCAAATCTATCTTCTCTCGTTCACACTCTTGACCCTGTTGGTGGCCTGAGGGGTTTCCCTAGTCATTGGCCTCATTCTTGACAGTATTGCCTTGATTTATGTTGACGATGCATTATTCCTTGGACCCAACAAAGCCTTTGTGCCAATAAGAAGAAAGCTGAGTTTATGGCTCGTTTGGAATGCCGTGATTTGGGAGAAGCAAAGGAGTTCTTGCACATGCGTATCCAACGCAAAGGCCGTAAAATCCTTCTTGATCAGACCAACTATTTGAAGAAGGTCTTGAAGCGATTTGGCATGCAGAATACAAAAGCAGCGGATACTCCTCTTCCCGCCAGCTATATTCTACAACCCAACAAAGGTCCTGTTGATCCTGAATGTCGCGCTCAATATCAATCAGTGATTGGATCGCTTCTGTATATCATGCTTGGCACTCGTCCAGATATTGCCTATGCTGTTACAAAGCTTTCTCAATTCTCTGCTAATCCATCAGAGGATCACCTGAAGAAGGTGCTTTATATTTGCCGCTATCTTGCAGGAACTCCAGACTATTTATTGGTCTATGATGGAGCCTCTGACAGAGGTTTACTAGCATTCACTGATTCTGATTGGGCTGCTGATCCTATCAAGTGTCGGTCGATCACAGGCTATTTCTTCAAGTTGGCAGGTGGCATCTTCTGTTGGCAATCATGCGCCCAGAAGACTGTTGCACTTTCATCCACTGATGCTGAATACATGGTGCTATCCGACTGTAGTCGTCAGGCTGTGTGGATTCAACAGTTACTCTCTGAACTTGGGATTGATATGACTCCTGTACCCATATGTGGAGACAATCAAAGGCTCAATTTTCATTGCCTCTAACCCAGTTCAAGAACATCACACCAAACACATTGATATTTGCTATCATTACATTTGTGAATGTGTTTCAGACCGCAAGGTCAATCTTTTCTTTATTGACGGTGCCTACAATCCTGCAGACATGTTTACCAAGAATTTCGGTCATGTCAAGTTCTCCGCTTTTAGAGAACATCTTGGACTTGAATTTTATTTGTCCGAATAGACGCTTCGTGCTCTACTTGTGCCACACTTAGCGAGGGGGAGTGTTGAACCGGACTACTGGATATATGGACCGCTGTATCAGGCCGCATCTATGTTTCAATCTTTTACTATGATCTATGCTATTCCTAGTCACTCCCATTATAGTAGCTACAGCCACCTCTGTATAGTATATAAGTAGCTCTGTATCTACATGCAATACCAGTACTTTTACTACTCTCGTTGCTGCCTCTAAGCCTATCTCCAGGTGAGCTAGTCTGTCCCATGCTGCCACTGCGTGGGCAGGACCTCTGCCTCAATAATTTGTTCTGCAGTAGGTTTGGAGGAGATGAAGTTATCAACCATCGCCATGCATGAGAGTAAGGCCTGAGCTGGCTGGGATACAGAGGTGTGGTTGTCTGCCTCAGATCTGCAGCGTCTAAGCTCCTTTAGCCATTCATCACATTTACGAATACCTTCTTGCCATTCCTTTCTGCATTCAGTGAGTTCACAGGTCCTTCTTGGTCTAGATTGGTACTCTGTGTATTCAGTCTTGTGTGTTGGTTTAGGACGTGGCTGGAGATTTGAAGGATGATCTGAGAGTATGATGGGCACGTCATCCTCTGACTGAGGCATTGGTTGAGGAGTATTTGTAGGAGATGGAGGGTGCTGAACATCAGATTCAACCGGGGTGTGGTAGTCATTGGGAATACCTCCAAGATAACCTGGGACATTTCCATCGAAGACCACATCTCGGGAAAATTGGTAACGTCCTCATAAATCACAAACTCTCCAACCTTTACGACCCTGCTCATATCCCACAAAGATTGCTTCATAGCATCGAGAACTCCCCTTCTGCTGTAGCTCTGGTGGTATCAGTACCCAGCATCGGCATCCAAACACCCGGATTAATGAGTAGTCGGGCTTCTTCCCATGAACCAGCTCGTAGGGTGTGGTTCCTTCTGGTAATGATGTCAAGGGGGTCGGAAGCGGACATAGGCTGCAGTATGTATTGCATCTTCCCAAAACGACAAGGGAAGGTTTGCCCATGATAGGAGGACAGACATGTCGTCTTCGAGGATTCAAAGAAACCGTTCAGCACTCCCATTTTGAGGATGGGCATATGCAGCTGTGAGTTGAATCTGTATGCCCTTCTCACCATACCATTGGAGGAGCTTGCCTTCAGCCTGTTCCCCAGATCCATCACATCATACATTCTTTGTTTTCAACTCCAAGAAGTTTTCCCAATGGTTGATGACAGTCCGGATCACATCAGGTTCTTGAGACTGATCTTTCATGAATACTACAGCATTCCCATTTGTGTAGTCATCAAGGAGCAGTTGGAAGTAGGAGTTTCCATGTGGTGATAGGACAGGAAATGGGCCACAGGTATCCATGTGAATGATCTCCAGCGGTTTCACAGCCCTTCCATCAGAGCAATAGAAAGGTTGTTGAGGGCATTTGCCTTCAATGCAGCTGTTGCACTTCAATCCAGCCTGAGGAGTACTGGTATTGAAGTCATCCAACCCTCCCCCGTATTTTCCCGACAGTACTTTCTGAACCACCTTCTGTCCCGCATGAACAAGGCGATCATGCAGCAGTGACAAATCTTTCGGACGTTGGACAAATGCTGGAGTCACAATTAGATCCTCATCCGGGATAGGTTGGGCAAGGTAGGATATGGATGGTGGAATGGAATCGATCTCTGAGTTGGGAGGATGTATGAATTCGCAACGTACAAAGAGTAAGCAGTGAGCAATGTTGACTCTGAATGTCCGGGGAGAGGGCCGCTTCATGTAGATTCGACCTTCTGTACTGTCATAGTACATTCTCATCCCGCACTCGAGAAATGTGCTGAACGAGAATAAGTTCACCAGGCAATCAGGTGCGTAGTGAGCATCATTCAGGACAATAATGAAGCTTTGTCCAGACACGCGTACATCATGAACACAGATCTTCATGACACCCTTTCCATGTGTCTGGAGGTTGCCACAGTTTGCAGTACCAATGGACAATACTGCCTTCTCATCGAAATTCCAGAATAACCTCCGATTGTTGAAGAGATGTTTAGAACTCCCAGAGTCCAGTATTCCTTGGTACTCTTGTAGGAGAGCTGACAGGACAACAGGTGCCTCCGCGAATAGCGTGGCAAGCCATCCCAGTGGAGTTTCCGATGGCGTGGTGAGATAACCATCAAATGATTCCTCATTGCTGAGTTCTGTTGTATCTGGTACATTCGTAGCACTAATCTCTAATTCTGCATGATCAGGAAGTGATTGTATGTTTAAAGCTGGAGTCAATGGAAAGCTGGTAGCAAGATGAGCTTGTGGGCATGGCGGTTGATTCTCGTGGTTCGGTGGACGGTCGCGGTCTTATTCTGGACGATCTCGTTCTGGTCAATGCCTTTGAGAGGTAGAGTTTGAAGTTGATGATTGTGGTTGTGAAGCAACATCACCCCCAAGCTAAGTAACCTGACAATTTCGATTTTGGGCCATCACATGCACCATGGTTTGGATTCAGCGCTGTGTCCTTCTATCCGTGTCTGCCTGGAGAACTGTCTCCACGAAATATTCCCATGACTCTCTGTTCAACGAAGGACCATACTGTCTCATTGCGTCAGATCCCATAAGCCGTAGAGGTTCCCATGTTGGTCCAAGCGGTAGCAATGTAAGGAATCTGGAGATTGATTCTGCCCAGTTGATCAGATACTGAGCACCAACAAGAATGTTGAGCTGTTTTTGCCATTCCGAAACGAATTCTGGTACCTGCTCCTGCGACTTTGGAGGGGTATAGAACAGTACCTCCTTTAGGTGTTGGCCCGCAGAGAAGTCGTGGATGCCGAAACGATCACAGAGAATGTTGATTATGTCTCGGGACGTTCTCTGTAGCCCTGTGGTGGGGTCGATATTCAGAGGTAGCATTGATGCAACATTTGATGAAAGTCGTGATATAAGGACAAATGATGCAACACCATCCCTTGTCCAGAAAACGAACCAGAGATGGTATTCATCGACGACGGTGCCATAGGAAGAGATGGCAGATAGACCAGGACCATATTTGGATTAAAGGACCACATGTTGGCAGGAGTCAGACCACAAATCCATGAGTTCAGTCCCAGTTGTTGAATCATAGCTGTAGCTGCCTCGTGCCATTATACAAAATTCTCAGGCCCTTGTAGGATCAGTATCGTAGTTGTAGAAGGTAAAGAGGGTGCAGAAGAGGAACCAAAATTCTTCAAGAAGAGAAGGAGAAGTTTGAACGTCATTCTGAGTCAAAGACTGGGGTAAGAAAGGGGGAGAAGAATTATAAGGGATGTAAGGAGGAGTATAAGTAGGTGCAGCCAACAACACCCCCAGTCCTGCGGTATTATGCAATGACGGTTGTACCACAGGGGCTGGTACATGTGCAAACGGTACTGCTGAGTTGTATGATGGCAGTGTCATGTCAGTCGTCTGCACATTGGGTTGTTGCTGCATTTGGAGTACAGTATTCTGTAGATTCGTAATATTGAGTGATAAAGTACGAAAGGCATCAACAATGTTTGCAATGTCAGAAGTGGTAGCATAGTGATTTCGAGACATGTGAGGGGGAGATTCTCGGTCTTGTTGTCTACCCTGCCTTCGGCGGTGAGACTTCAATCGCAATTCAGTATGAATGTTGTCATCCCACTCCTCATTATGGTCTGGTTCGGGCAAAGAAGCCTTCTCCTTTCCATCGTGAGGTTGAGATGGACCCGCCTCAGGAGGAACATCTTGCAAAGATATTTCCTCCTGTGCATGTTCGCCTGATGAGGAGAAAAAGATAAAGAAATGGCAGTCGCAGGTTGCAGGTGTTCCTTGTCATTTCAAGAAATCATTAAAGCAGGAAGAGTGGGAGGCATGACAGAAACATATGAAGGCATAAAGGGAGGAAATTGATTCTGTGGATTATAAGACAGTGGGTTTGAAAATGAAAGAGAAACAGAAGGTTGACTGGCCACAGGCTTTGGAACTTCCATAGAGGCCCAAGTTTCTGAGCTATGTCGTGAACGGGCTCGTTTGAGCGCCGTGCCCAGGTTTGCAAAATCTCCTCTGGAGACAGTCGGCTGACCATGGGCAATGGAAGCAAGATTCAAATACAAAGAGGATGAACGAGGAATGTTCAAAAAATGAGGTGTATGCGCATATAAAGGTGTCTGGAATTGGTTCGCACCATACAGTCTCCCACCTTGGGTAGGAGAGACTGGGGTGGAGTTGATATATGCAGGAACATTTGAAGAGCGAGGGTAAGGAATGTTTGGGGGACGAGAATTAACAGGAACATGAAATAATTGAGGAACTGAAGGATATGTTGTTACAATTCACCTCTATTCTCATCAACAAGCGCCCATATAGACGCCTCCCCCTACCCAACTCACCTATCCCTTCCCACCTTTCCCACTCATTCAAAACATTTCTATAGACGACTCCGTGGAGTAAGTGGAGCTATGCATCCAGACCACAGCTCCAGACCATGCCCAGCAGACATCTCCACATGCCACCCCGAGTCATAATACACAAACAGCTGCAACGACTCACACGACATTTGCAGCCACTCCCACAACAACTCAGTCCAACTTCAAGCGACTCACACGCCTGCGACTCAGCACGACTCAGAGCGACTCCAGACCTAGACAGATTCCAGTATATAAGCCCAATGTACATACAACCTTTCCTTAGCTTAACAACTTGGTTAATACACCAGTGAAAGCCCACCGTGACCCTCGACCTTCGACACTTGACCTTCGACACCCGACCTTCGACACTTGACCCTTGATTCTCAACCTTCGAACCTCGCCCTCGCTTAAAGGAGTGACTTGAGAGGACACTAGCCCTGCCCTACCATATCATATGTTGGTAATGTATGCCCAGAATTTCAAGACAATGGTTGCGACGGCTGATTTCCCCCGTTTGGGGGCGGCTGATTCTGTGGGATCTTTGACATCTGGACACACTCAATTCAAACAACGTGGCATAGACAAAGATATCAGCGTCTCCAGTGAAAAGATCAGGGAGATCAAGACGGAGGAATTTTGTCCCGCAGGAACCAGAAGTTCGACACGAGCGACGCACACTATCAAAATTGAAAATGAAAGTAAAAGTGAAAGTAAAATCGAAAGTCCCACGGTGTGAGCAAAAGTCCAATGGTTTAGCGGGCAAGCAGACATCTACAAATGGTCTCGGGTGCCGCGCGGCATCTCCCCAGCAAGTTTTTCTGTGCGATATGGCTCGCCTTCCTCACTGTGCTTGAGAGGTTGGCCTATGGTTCTTATGACAGCTAAATGCACCCAAAGACGGCGGAAACCTCCTCGGAGGCTGAGAAATAGCTGTAAAGGAGTGAGAACCACCTACCAGAATACTGTGAGCACAACACCGGGCGTATCACTGTGCCTGAACCTCCCAAGTTCTGGCAAGCTTCGTGGCTTGCCTGTAAGCTCAAAAACTTGTTATTGAGCTTAAATACAAGTACTACAGTGCTTTAAATATATAATACACACCTTCAAGTCCCGGGTCCACTTGTACTCACTAAGGCTCTAGGCAGGATGCCGTGGGGGCACCCGGCCCAACGGCAGACTCGGCAAGATAAAACAGAAGCGCTACAAAAAAGTTTGACTTTCGATTCCACTTGGACTTTCACTTTCACTTCTGCTTTCACTTTTGCTTTCGTTTCCCAACGTCACTTGTGTCGAAGCTCTCACAGGAACGGAGGTAAATGATTGTGTGGGGTTGAAATTGAAATAAGGGAAAGAGAAACGCGAGCCTGGCATTACAAAGGAAGGTCTGGTGACGTCAACAAAGATCTAGAAAATAAAATTGCCCATAACCTGGTGAGCCTAGAACCTAAGAGACGACATGTGAGCATGTAACTCCTCAGCAGACCATCAACATGGTGGTAAACGGCTGAGGAGAACTAGTGTTGCCAGTGGCTCGGCTCTGGCCACAGCTTGAGCGGCTCGGAGCCGGACCGGGCCATAGCCGCTCTGGTAAAACAGTTCACCAAGAGCCGTTTTATGAGAGCGGCTCAGAACCGGCTCAGAGCCGGCTCAGCCAGTTGGAGCCGCTACAATTTCTTTTTTTTTTATTCCTATCCTTAGACCATCAGAGGCTCTGAGAAATATATAGAATGTATATTAGCTCTCGTAAATCACAGAAAAATATGAATTTTAGTACAAACACAGTATTTACACCATTGGATACCCTGGCCTTGGCATGGGAAAAGCGGCCCACCAGTGGGTTGACACGTGCAGGGACAGTTGGGCTGGCAACTGGACCCACAATCACCTCCCAAAATCAATACTTTCAATGAGAATTAGCCCTATTAAAGTTTATATACTTGTTTTTCAGTGCTTATAAGTCTGTCAATAAAATATTTTTTTGAACAGCTCGAGCTGCAGCTGAACCAGTCAAAGCAGCTCAAAGAGCCGAGCCGTTCCCTGTCAACGGCTCCCGGAGCCACGGCTCAGTTTGAGCTGTGGCTCTTGAGCCGGAGCCGAGCTGCGCCAACCGTTGGCAACACTAAGGAGAACGGATGAGGAGACGCAAGTGTAAACTAATGAATCACGTGTGCGATACAGACGACCTAACCCTACCAATTAATAAGAGGTACACCACTGTAAACTACGACTATGAGCACTATGTACACTAGGTACGCCAGCGCAAATACTGGGTACGCTACTTGAAACACTAGGGTACGCTACTTTGGCATCCGGTACGCTACTGTGAGGGTCAGGTACGCTACTCGGAACACTAGGTACACTACTTTGAAACATCAGGTACACTACTCAGAGCAGTATGTACGCTACTCTGGCATTGGGTACACTACTCTGAACATCAGCCTGAGTGTTAGATATGTGAGTTCTAAGGGGGTGTATGTCAGTCGGGGCGGTCACCAATTGGATTTAGACTGGGAGAGATACATTTGTAATGCAAAATTTGAAATCCAGTGTTCATCTGTAGTTACACTTGCTGAACTCTCTACAGATGACATTCTATCTATCATCCGCAAGAACTTCAAGCAGAGTGAGTGCTTGGTGGTCAATATGAGGAATTCTCCGCCTTGGTGTTCTCGCTGCTCGAGCTGAACAACATGCTGAATGCTTGTTTCTATCGGTAGTTGAGTATAAACTTCAAAAATCTCTATAACGTACGATTCACCAGGCCTTTGAACATGACGGGGTGAAAAGGAAAGGATCAAAAAGATAGCGAAAAACCTGCGCGACAAAAATTTCAAGATCAAATCAGGTCGGGATCTAGGGGAGTCAAATTGATGTAGCCTTTCTCCCTTCTTGCCGATTGGTTTATTCTCTCATCTTCAAAAGCTCAAATCAACACCACGATACGTATTTAAGAATGAGAGTTTGATTCAGAAGTCCTCAACCCAGAGAAACAAGTCGAATATGGGCTCAATGAGTGGAGGACAAATCAGTCGGGTGATAACTCCGAATGATTTGATAGACTAAGATTCCGTGCGTCACTGAGAGGGCATGGTTGGCTCATGTTCTGACTGTACTATTGATGAGGTGTGTGTCTGGAATAAACACACTAAACTTTAAAGTCTGCGACGGTAGGCTACTAGTGCGCTACCGTATACGCCACTGGTACGCTACTGGTACGTCACTGATACGCTACGGTACGCTACATGGTACGTCAAATTAGTATGCCCCAACTCAACAGAGATGAAAGGGAATAGGCGCGACTTGCAAAGGTAGGCCACACGGAGACGCGCAGCTTCAGGGTGCGGGAGGCCGAAGGTGAACTGTAGCATTATGGCAATCTACACGGGGCACCAAGAATTTCATGGCCGCGAAACTGGATTCGGGAACTAAAAAGGTTAACCGGCCAGATAAATCACGTTTTTCCCATCCAGTAAGGGTACATCTCAACAACAGAAAAGGTTAAGGTTTCGTGATCGCCAATTTGGTGAATTCACGAAGGTGTATCTTACAGATTATGCAGGGGTAAAAATTTGATTCCCGACCGATAATTTCTTTGTGGAAACACAATGCCCGTTTATAAGGCAGTGTGCTGTCCCCTAGCGGCGCGGAACGGTACTTTAAAGGCTTGCATAACCGGTATGCGACGGGCCAGAGCCCCGCCGTAAACGGGCATTGTGTTTCCACAAAAAAAATGATCGACCGGGAATCGGAGTTGTTGCCGTTACATAGTCTGTGAGATACACCTTCATTAATTTATTGAGTTAGTAACTGCGAAACCTCAGCCTTTTCCTTCGCTGAGGTGTACCTTTACAGAAAGGGAATGTGTTGATTCACCGGGCCGGTTCCTTTGTAGTTCTCGAATCCAGTTTCACGACCGTGAACTTCTGGTTGATGCCCCGTGCTGGCACCGAGTGCTTCCTAGTGTAACCAGTCGACGTGTGAAGGGAGGAGGGTAGCAGTGAGATTCGGATTACGGCGGAATGGTCCGGGACCGGGTTCTGACACTCAGCTTTGCAGACTCGCACCGTATAAATTGTCTGGTCACCGAACAAGTATAGCAACTATTTGCAGCAAGGGTATGGTAGGTTTAAAGGAGAACGAGAATATGTTACAAAAAAATAGCAGAGTGCGTTTGTTCGTTACGTGCTCCGTGCTATATGTATTCGGGCGGTGGCTCGTACCTCGTCCTCAACCGCATTTCCTCCATGTCCCATCTAAGGCTCTCCATATCGTGATGAAGTCCAGTCACCGTTGATGGTGAAGTCGGCCGAGCGCTGTCCCCTGGGGAGACTCGAGGATTACGGACATATGCAAGTTGAGACCTCTCGAGCGTAAGGGGTACTTTCTGACCGGCGGAATTTTGTCCAGGATGATTGTCATTTCAGGTGTTTGTAGGGGATCGATTTGAGTTTGGCGAGGGTTTAGGTTTATGGGGAGGGGTGTCATGAATGGCTCAATCTGGTTATCGCCAACTGAGTGATCGGAGTCGTTACCATTCCCACCAATAATCCTAGCAATCCGCTTTTCAAGGTAGCGAGGTTGGCTGCTTTGCTTGCGGCAGTAGTGGAGTAGAACTCCAAGGAATACAAGCACAAGAGCCGCAAGGCCGCCGATAACTCCACCTATGATTGCTCCAGTATTTGTTTTCCGAGACTCGGACGTCCCGCCAGTACTATGGCCAGATAAGCCTACTAGCTTGCTTTCCAGACTAAGACATCAAGAAGAGATTAGTCCAAGGACGGAACGGAGCATCGGAGAGACTTACTTCAAGGTGAGAAGACCATACACGGCTCCCTGTGCCGGACTGATGAAGATGAATATTCAGCAAAGGATTCATCACCACGGGTACTCACCTCCCTCTGCCCGATATTATTTCCCCATCTAGTGAGTTATACGAAGTAGAGAAAGCAGAAATGTTGGAGCTATCGACGGCTTTATAACGGACTGTCTCAATTAAAAAATCTCTTGTTTCAGTGTCTTTCGTCATAGCAGCCGTAAGCATTGTCCAATCTGGCCAAACCCAATGAGTATCAGGAATGAGAAGCCCAAAAGTCCATGAACTGACGAGATTTCACGTTTCCAGCAGCATTGCTATTGAATGGGAGTCTGAACTTATTACCTACGAAATATTGCGTGCGATGAGTTCATGTGTAAAACGCAGGGAACTGGAAACTAGATGCTCACTCGACAAGACCTGGCCGGCATAGAACTTATCCTGGGCGTTGTAAATCTATTGAATACCACGTTCAGCATCCGCTTCCGAGGATTAGGGGAACGGGAAGGTAATTCAACTCACATCATCGCTAACCAACTTCATCCCGAGCAGCTTATCGGCGTACAAGTTGTACATGAGGGCCCATGAGTTGGGTGCCCCATATGTTGCGGTAAGGTGTCTGCCCGAGAAAGCCTGTGTGCTCCAGCTTTTCACCCACGATGACGCTTGGTCCTGAGGGCGCGATAAGCATTCAATCAAGGGTATCCAGAGCCTAACCGATCCCGTACCTGGTACTTTGATGCATCATCGCTTTCGCCAAGTGTATAGCTGATCTCGGCCATCGAGTGTACCCCACTGATGCCTTTGATAGCAAGATTCGTCATGTTACTCATATCGAGGCCATCGGCACTTTGGCTGGAACGGAGACTATTCAGAGTTCGATACAAGTCGATAGGAGGTTCGACGAAAACTCACGCTCCACCAGAGGGACTGAGAGCATTTGATGAGATGAGGTACTCAGCCCACTTCTGTAATGTCGGGTACTATATGGAGGAAAGCCATGCTCTGTCATCCGCCAGAGTCAGACAGGATATGTCGAAAATGACATACGTATGTATTCAGTAGACTCTGTTGGCCAGTAAAGCGCGCATGAGCCCATGTCATGATGAGCATCGCAGATGTGTCTAACTGGGGCTGAGTCGAGAAGCAGCTATACACGAGAATGGGACTTACCATCGATAGACCGTAGAGCATTGGCGTCTGGTTCTCCGGCGGCGGTGGGGTATGAGGGGCCTGTGGTCCAAAGACGTATCTAGGCAGTCCCGACAAGGCTTGATTGAATAAAGACATACCCAGATCAGGCGCCGCGTGCGATTTAGTATATCGAGATGACAATTGGTACTGAAGAAGGGGTTCCAGAAGATACTGGCACCAAGTGGGGTTGATGTAAAGGAATGTGGGGAATGCGGCGTAGAGAGTTTCAACAGGATTCACCCGACTGTCAGTCGATGCAGAGGGTAAGCAACGTGTAAAGAGAATACGTTGAGAAAGACACACATCGAGCCCCCTACATCCTTCATGAACATGAATATGCTGTTGGATGGCCCCGCCACCATTTCCACCCCAGCCAACGTTTGGCGTGTTGCAAGTGAAACCACATCATTATAGGGTGAGGAGATCTTTCGTGCATCGGCTTGGATCCTCTTATCCAATCTGGAAGCTCGGGCTTTCGCATTGTCAGCATCTGCCAGAAATGCTTGAAGCTAAGAAGGAGTTGGAGATCGAAAGTTGGACGGAAACTGTACAAAACGTACCCCTTCGTCAACGGATTTGTACTTCGTGCTCCAATACGGTGGAAGATCGGAACTGCCACTTCCACTCGTTTGTTTGATGACGGGGTTGCGAGCTAATCCGATGGCGTAGACAAAGGTTTTTGCGCCGCTCAGTGAGCCCAAGTCGTGCGAGAACGCGAATACAGGGAAGTTGCTACACAGACATGTCATAAAATGCATTGAGGTTGACGCGGAGCGCCCACATACTCGTCGATATTTCGGAACGCTGTATCTTGCGTGCTGTTGAGGGAACCATGGTCCAAGAACCAACCACGGAGACCATAATGGCCTCCGGTCTGCCAAGTCACACCGTCACCCTAATTGCAAGTTCAGAAAAGCGAACGAAACAGAGGGAACTCGAGCAATCCTTACTGGATACGTTGCATGGTAGAGCGTTGCATCCTGTGCCATATTACTGCTCTCTTGCAGCTTATTTTGTGAAGACATCTTGGCGCTGTGGGTTATAACTGGGCTTGTTGAGGTTTCCCATTGTATCGGGACGTTGTTGGCAACAGCCAGCCATTCTACCGGCTAGTGAGAATCGATCACAAGAGCAAGCACCAGTGTGCGAACCTCCACCCAAATCCGAATACACCTGAACCTGATGAGCTGCTCTGTCGCTGGAGTTGACATCCACGAAAACATAGCTGAACGGGAATGATTGAAGAACGACATTGTTGGGCTGTGATCCTGGGTTATCCTCGAGTTCTTGAGGACGAAATACGTACATTACTCACCTCAATAGGGCTCAGAAACGTGACGTTGAGCTGAACAGCGCCAGCAGTCATAACATAGACTGTGCGAGTGGGGGTAATGATAACATCGTTAAGCGTTGCTCTGTCCTTCTTCTTCCCGTCTGCTAGGGTAAACGTCAAGGTCGGGTTTGTCATCGCTGCACCAAGCCATTCATATAAGTCGCCGTCCACACGAATGAACCCAGACCATGAAAACGTCTATTGAGGAGCCATCAGGTGTTTCGAAGGTAAATTGTGAGATAGTACATACATGGTTTGAAGTCCAGAAGGTCGGCCAGTTGTTGGGCTTCAACCCTGTAGCGTCTGACCATACGTTTAGATAGGGTGATCTGTTGATGATGGGCAGCGCTGAAGGAATGAAAGACTGTGCGGTGGTCATGGATGGGAGGACCAAAATTATGATAGAGTGTTTGTGGATTTATATCGTTTCAACTCGCAAGGTAGGGGGTGAGGATGACGACGTTGAGCGATGAAATAGGTCGACACTGCACATAGGAAGAGGCTTGACCCTCGATAGGTTGCCGCTACCTGGATGAGTGGATAGAAGATGGCAATGGTTTGGGATAAATGATCTCGTGGGGCTTCCGGTCCATGTAAGTAGCACTAAGTAGGTGACTCCTGAGTCACATCAGAAGATCGGAACGGTTTTGATGATACAGCCCAAACCCACCCTGATACCTACCTTTGTGTCGGTGAAACACCCCATGGATAATCACACCTATCATTGGCGTCAAGGAAACACTTCAACATTCAACATTCAACCACGAGAGGTAACTGTGTATCTATGTGGGTCCCACGGATACTGGTATCCGCATCCATCTTCCAGGATCTCGATGACCCTCATAGCATGACCATTCCTGATATATTCACAAACATCTCCTACATTGATGACTATGGCCGTGCATATCACGGAGGTTTTGACGTTGCTCATTTGGGGGGTGACCGTGAAAGATGTCTCGGGAGTCAGGGAGGGCGACTGCCCTACTTGCTAAATTCACGAGACGAAGCGGTAAGGGAGGGAGACTTCCATCAGACTTTTTGAGGGAAAAGAGAGTAGACCTGCTGGACACAACTGAGGAAGATAGATGTCAAGGTGAACCTGCTAGGTCTTGATGATCAAAAAGATATGGCATCGTGTCGGTGTCTCCAGGTCAGACTTGAACTTTAAAACTCAGCTCGACTCCTTCAGACTGAGATTATTCCCGGAAAGGTCATACTTAAACTGTTCGGATCCTCAGCGTCATCCATATCTTATCTCACGTCTTGTGTACCATGTGTACTTACTGAAGAGTCTGGCAGCTACCTACTGATTGATGCTGGATTGAGTAAAACTAATTTGAGGAAGCTGATTGGAAGTCAACTTGATGGTGGAAACTGCAGTTATGGGAGTCGGGACTGCCACAGATAATTAGCTGAACCTTTAGGTTCTAGCCCTCAGAGAGAAAACGGTTTTTGTGCATCAAAACAATACGTACAAACAATGCAACCGGTCTGCTGCACTCCGCGGCAGCTCGTGATAAGATTGCCAAACCTTGATTAGATCCCTGAGCTCTCCCGGGCCCTCACTAGGCCTCAACGTCAACTCTCATGTCTACATATCTATCCGATGGCTTATCGTCATCAGCCTGCAAATTTCGAACATCTCCCTCAAGTTTACAAGGAACGTACACACTTACTATTGTATGAGAATGCCGGGATAGACTTCACCCTCTACAGCAATCACAGCCTAGCAAAATGCAGCGCGGCAGCAGCCAAACTGAAATAATTGGCACGATTTATACTCGTCGAGCTGGTGATCGATTTCCCAGGCCTCTATTACCTCGAAGAACTGCATCAAAAAGCTGGAGACAGGTCAGCACACGATTTCCATTCGTCGGGACTCTGGATCACTACAGCATCCGAAATCATAAATGAAGAATCCCCCTGCTGGCAAATCTCTTGCAATCCAACAGCGTCACCGTTACAGCCTCCAGGCATTGGCTATGGGGGTCCGCGATGGACAAAATTATTTTCTGATCTTGAGCGGTTATGGTTTTGTTTTCGACGGCGGCTGTATAATTTAGTTTTCGTTATGTCTCCATACTTTCGTTTTCGCTTACCCTGGTCAGTTTATGTAACAGTGCCAGCGTGAGTCCGAGAATACCGACTTGCCGAGCCTGATGTCAACCAGCTGACAGCGGCAGCACGCCATTTGGCCTCTACTATGGCCAGTTGTGCATCGGCCGTAGGCGTGTTTGTCAAGCAGTCCCAGTCAGAAGCCCTCAAAAAGATCCCCGTGATCCTGAGATATAGCAGGACACTTGAGACCAGCTGCCCTATCTAGTATGTACTTCCTTGATTTGCATGGCGTATGTGTACTGTAAGTCTGTAACTTGTAAGAGGCATTCATCCTGTTACCGTGTTGAAAGTCCCCAAAGGCACCTGAGCCTGTCTGCCGATTCTCCACAAATAACAATCTTGACCCCACCCATACATATAGGGCAAAGAACAGACTACAGAGTCCAGACTGGACTGGCTTTGTAGCAACTTTATAGTAACAAGTTATTAGTGGCTCCTCATCTTCTCTTTCTACTTGGTGCCTAGCAGTAGCCCAAAGCTACGGCGTGTGCTATGAATTATAATGGCGTGTTACTGAATCCTTGAAGCTCCGTTACGCTTCTCACCCCATCCAGACGTGCACAGTGGTTTTCAGGGCGTAGTAAATATGCCGCCGTTGAGACGCACCTGGCCCGTAAAATCACTGAGTCTGTCTGACTTCTGACATTCAAAGTCATGGAGATCATCGGGAAACTTTATTTCCAGTTGTCAGTATTTACCAGAGTCGTATCCAGTGTAGCCGCCACTTGTACGATTGTGCGACAGGAACTTGCAAGGGCTCAACAAGCCGTGTGGACAATCGGAAATTCCCGGTGCCAGTGACTTTGCCGGATGCCTACTTAGTACTGCGGGGCTTGTGCAGGGCAGTCCCCGTTACAAGCGAGAACGAGAACGAAATATTAATTCAAAAACAAGCGACCTAAGGCTGAGAGCAGGTATTTTCCGCTCCGAAATCTAAATACAGGACACTGACAACGAAAACGAAAAGCCCGACTACGAAAACCTGATTGCGTCAATCTACCAAGTTGATGATTTTGTCCAGCATGGACCCCCATAATTGGCACACGTCGAATCTTGACAGGATTTCGAAAGAGCAAAATGACTCAGATTTGTCATTTCTTGAGTTTAGCGTCCCTTGGCAGTACATAGTCACTGTGGCATGGAGATTAGGAAGGAAATTGCTCTCACTTCTTGCTCACTTCATACCTTTTCTCCATTCCTTCAGTGCTTGCATGTACATACCATTTGCTAGCCGCCGGTACTCGTTGCATTTCTGAGATTTTAGTTAGGTTAAGTTGCAGTCATACACATCAAAAGATCCCAACTTTTCCTGCTCTACGTAAGTAGTTTGTACAGGCAAAGGGTTCGTGAAGGTTCAGCTCGCGCCTCGCAGAGGCCTAATCCTTTGTCATCTATTTCTGCTGAGACATTGATGCTACAATGTACTATGTACTATACACCAATCATTTTGTTTGTGAACAGTTGAGAATGGGAGGAACACGGGGCCGGCTTGGGCACAGCTCAGGCTCAGACCCCGGCTTTGCGATGTATAGCGACCAGGGTTTTTTTTCCATGTTTCCCGATATCTTCAATGTGATCTTGGCGAACATCTAAGTCTTGAGGTGAATGAGTACCCGATAACTCACTAACTCTCACTCACTGGTTTCAATAACCTCCTCTATGAGTCTCTATGCTGACCTCATACCTACCCTTGCTTCTGGCGCCCCGAATCTAGTGAGCTCTACTCCGGACCACATCTTACTCTTCAATCAACAAGATAACAAACACGAAATCTAGATCTGTTGATGAAAATCTTGCAAGGAAACTACACGAGGTGAGCATCTTCAAATTCCGATCTCCCTCAGAAACCGGGGCCCCGGGCCCGGGGCTTTCAATTTATAAAGCCGGGCCCAAAGCCCTCATAGGCCGTACCTGCAGGCCCGGCTTGGCTCAGGCTTTTAGGGCTTGGCTTGGCCCAGCCGCCTGCCTGGGGCTTCGAGCTCGAGCCCGCACGATGGCATTATGCGCGGCGTGCCTGAGGAAAGAGAATAGACCAAGGGTTCGGGTAAGTGTCCGTTCGAGTACTTCAGAGTCCTTTGAGGTCAACACTCTTCTCGTCGTGCACTCATGGTGGTTTGGGCTCATTATAAGAAAACGGGCTAGCAGACCGTGTACGAAGAAGACTCGGAGTTTGCCGAATGATTCCCGCTACTGCTAAGTAGAGGGTTTTACCGGTCCATCAAAAACCGATTCTGCGCACCCCACTTTCAGTGAACATGACTTTTTGCCCACGGTATCACGTTCACTCTCACACAGTCACACGACTTCTGATCCAGTATTTTTGTCACGGAAGTCGCGTTTCATCGTCATTCACTGACCAGCATGGTATCCTTGGCCTGTAGGTTGTGATTCGCTAAGCTCCCCTTCTCGGATATTGCTCTCTAGCCTGGCTCAACAGTTCAGCCTCGCGCTGTGCCCCTCGCTTTGCTCTCATAGTCGACTTCCTCAATTCAAATTCATTCCACACAAACAGCTCCGAACTTAATCCAGCTCACAGCGACTCGATTCAATACAATTCAGTTCAACATTCAAATCAAATTTATTATGAGTACCTAAATCAAGGATCCAAACTCACTACGGCTTACTCTTTCCAGAACGGAACGTAAAACATTCAACTCAAAGTTCAAAGTCAGGACTCACCGGGCCCTGCAATTCGCAATTTTTGCAACTTCTACGATCCATGGCTGGCTGCGATTGGTGATGATATTGTTGAATCTGTGGACTATAATTAGATCCCGGTATATCCGAAGTCCTGGTTCATACTTCCCGCCATTGTATTATGCGGGACAATGCATTTGCTATTGTTCTATTCTTCATTGTTCATTATGCTCATATGTACAATTTCTATTGTTGTACTTATATGGTAACTCTATTGAATCTACATGTATATAAGCTCGTAGTTCTCTACCTGAATCTACAGTGTGCTTGAGCTTCTACGTCTCGCCTCTATCTCTCTAAACTCCTCTCTGGTAAGTAGTAGTGTAGCCATGTTGTAGTCCTCTGCGCTAGGCATCATGCTGGCTCATCAGATATCAATTTTAGGTCTGTAGTCCTCTGTGTCCACCTCCGAAGTTCGAGGATCTTCTCTCAGCTCATCATTTCGCTACCTACATGAGAAGTTTTCAATGCGGCCGTATCTTCGAGTCAGCCTCAGTGGTATTCAAGCATGAAGAATAAAAAATTTTGGCTTGATTATGTTGACAATCTAGCATTAGTTGGGGGGTGAGGGGGGCTCCCCCCCTTCCCACTGGGAGGAGCTGGCCAAAGGCCGAGCGACAACCAGTGGGGAGACTCAATTCAGGGCTGACTGTCCTCACCACTGTTATTGACTGTTTGGTATTTGGCTGACCTTCTTCCATGCCTATTACACCCAGTCTCAGTCCATGACTTTATCCTGGTCTGAGGACAATCTTTCCTAGATGATGGGGATCAGAACATTGAAACCCAGTGAAAACAAACATAAATTCAGGGACTTTCAGGGCCATTGTCTGATATTGCCGGGTATTAGAATGTGACGTGACCCTATTTTGAATATTCCCAGCTATTTTCCCATATTCTAGGACACAATTGTCCCCCAACAACGGCATCTTTGAGTATTCCTAGCTATCCTCTCGTATTCCAGGACAGAATTGTCTCAAGGCAACGGCATCCTTTGCACAAACAATACAAACAAGGCTCAAGGTGACCCTGGGTGGGTCTGAGGTGAGCTCGCCATTGTATTGAGCCCAAGGTACATTCACAAGATATTGTCTGATATCCTCCAGAGACCATCCCAACTTAGCTAGAATGCAATATCACGGTGCCAACAGGATGTACTTATCTTTACATTATCCTGGTAACAGTACATTCAGTCTACCATTATAGAGCATTGAGAGTAGGTTTGGTGAGTTTGATAAGAGAATACTGAGACCAGTAACAGTGGTGATCGTCGTTGTTGTCGAAACTCTGGTTGTCACTGGTGCTTGTATTCACCTATGCGTGAATATAGGTGCCGGTGAGCAGCTTTGCCGCGCGAGTCCAAAATTGTCAGATTGGACACAGCCACCTGCCAGCTCACTCTCTCTCATACCACTATGTCGCCTACTGATTTGTACTGGTCAAGTAGGTTCTTTCAATTCTCTATTCTCACTATCTTCAACACACTAACCTTGTCCCAGATACACACATAGACACCACATTCACCCTCCAAACATAAACTCAAGCAGGTCGGGTCTGAGGTCGCACAACGGCGTGCATTTTTCTGTATATATGGTGCGTATCTCCAGTCTTGAGTCTGGTGCAGGCTTCTTCTAATTATCAATTTATTTTATAGCTGGTGTGCACCGCGATGACTTCCCTTTGAAGGATAGGATTGGTGTCAGAAGGTTCCCTATTCCTGGCTTGCCACCCACTTCACGTCCAACGCAGCAACTAAATGCAACAATATCACACCAAGATACTGAGCAGTCCCTGGAATTGTTGAAAGGTACGTACATCTGTGCTGCTGCTACTGGTTCCAGTGTACTAACTGATGTCTGAATATTGCATAGTTCTTCGATGTCAGGCGCAGGAAGTGCATGCAGCAATGACACAGTCGTTTTCAGGCTCAGGTATGATGCTCTCCTTCACTTGCTTTACATTTAGATAACTCACGACGTCCCAAATAGGCTGGATCAAGACCACGACTGTCCGTAATGATATGGCGGCAACTGCAGTAGCTACTCCCCCTCCCCATTGATATTTTGTTGCTCTACTAGTATATTCTGCCTGTTCATACATGTCACTACAGTCTACCATTCACTTAGTCTAGTACCACTGTTGTATTGTATGGTAGGTAGTAATGATATTTAATTTCTGACAATATCTCAATGCGTGCAGTGGAATTTCAAGTAATATGTAGCAATACATGAGAAAAGCCCTGTTGTGGTCACCCGCTCATTTAGGACGTCCATAATAGCTGTGAATGGCTGGCAATGTGCAAAAAGGGTTCAATTTTTTACATTGCCAGCTATTGCCAGACAAATGCCAGATATTGGAGCACGACCCCGCGCTTAATGCCTGGGAATATCTGACAAATGCTGAGAATATGTGCTCATTTTCACTGGGATTGAAACCTCGCTACAAATCATAGCCGAAGCCTAGCCATGCCTATAAATTACGGTGGGCTTGTGTTATTGTCGTGGTTCACACTGTGCAGGCTGCGAGTACAAATCCGGGTCTGACATATCAGATCGGACCAAGGGTATATGAAAAATATGAGGCAACTGGGCGAAAGTTGCATCCAATTCTCCTGACGGGAACGCTGAAGACAGGCAGTAGCGGGCCCTGCCGCTTGCCGGCCCTGCTTAAATGACAATTCAGTGCTCGAATTATTGTTCCCACGGTACTTCTTTTCCAATGCGCATCGTTACCTCGTGCGTAAAGGCTCAACAAGGAAACCACGGCTTTGGAGATGATGTCACGAAGCTTAAAGCTGAAAGCGTGATTTTGGACGAGGAAATTCGAGGGCTGAAGAATAGGCTGAAAGAGTTGGAGGCTGAGGCTGGGGAGATGAAAGAGGTGCGTCTTGCATAAATTTTGGTTCCGTTTCATCTGTTTTCTATCTCTCTAATTGGCTCTCGTTCACAATAGGAGCTCGCTGCGCAGGAAAAGAACAAACGGAAACGCAAGAGGGAGGTCGCTGCGCCTCGTGAGCACAAACAAGATGAACCGCGGCCCCTTTCGATACCGTCCCCACCACCCTCTGCCGCACGGTCAGCCTCTATCTCACGTTCATCTTCGCTGTTGCTGACTTCAGCGTTGATTCCTGCTTACAGACATCACTCTACGCCAATTGTAGTTACGCCAGCACCGGTACCAGCGTCACTGTCATCGTTACTGAAGCGTAAGCGGGCAGGTCCCGAGCAACCACCAACCCCGAACACGGATTTACCCTCAACATCGACACATCCGACACATTCGGGCATGTCAGCTCCTGTTTTGTCTACTCCCACAGAGATACCTTGTCAACAGGTAGACGCGGAGGAAGCCTCTTTACGCTCGGAAGATACACGTTTACACCTTCATCAATGCTTGCCACCTCCGGTGCCGGTTCCCATACAAGAGGATCTACCATTATCAACAACATCGCTACCACCACGGTTTCGATTTACGAAGCGGAAGAAAGTGGATCCTATTCCCGAGATGCCGAATTCGGTATCCAGTCCGTCTCAACGTGTTAGTGGAGAAGATAGGAATGGTCACGACGAAAAGGATGGGGAGGAGGCCATACCAAGGACGAAGAAGAGTATATCTGGGTCTAAGGAGGAGGATGAGCAGATACCAGAGAGGAAGCTCAAGTCGCTCGGCGAAGCAGGAGTACCAGCGTCGTCGCCGAGACCATCGGCATTGACACGGTCGTCGGATTGCCTGCCACAGGATTCCATATCAGCACCGGCACCATCATCATCCTCGAGACTACCATCGCCAGCAAGGCCAGCACTCGCGCGACAGCCATTGTCTACCGCTAGTTGTGGGCAGGCTACAGACTTGAGTTCGCTCACCAACAGCGAAGAAGACGAATCGAACACCCCGATTCTGAAGAAGAAGCGAAAGTCAAAGACAAGTGCAGGGTCGAGAACTTCGAAACGTATCGAAAATCGGAGGAAGGTTACGGCATTGAGGGCTCTCACCGACAGTGAAGAGGACGACCTGGGAGTTTCAATTTTCCAGAAGATGCCAAGGTCGAAGTCAACGACTACGAAACAGCCTGCCAATGCTAGTCATACACCAACAACTGTGGGAGGAGGGGATGATACTAGGGCAAAGTTGAGGAAAAGGAGAACGACGATAAATGTTGCAAAGGATGGAGCAGCCGGGAAAGGGAAGACGAAGCCGAAGTCGTCGACTGTTGCTTCGAAGCAGCCACTGCCCTCGTCTTCCTCTGGTGCAGCAAGACCGAGCACCACTGTACCGGTATCGTCCGCTTCTCGTCGCGGGGCTACAGCAGTATCAGTGACGTCAGAGAAATCGAAGCCACACTCCCCTCGATCTCAGGTTAACCGTACGGTCTCCTCTCGTTGCTCGGTGTCAGGATCTGCCAGTAAACAACTTCCAGCGCCATCGACAACTTCTCGTCCACAAACGGAGACGAACCGTACGATCTCTTCCTCTTCTGTTAACGGTAGCGGTACGCAGAAACCCAGACCTGCCGCTATGATCAAGCCTCCGGTACCACTTCCCTTGTCGCGTAAACCTTCCGAGAGCAAGGCCAAACAGAGAACCTCCTCGTCCTCGTCTACTATGCCGACCTCTTCAAATTCAAACGACGATGATGTCATTGACCTCACGCTCCTCGAATCCGACAAGGAGGAGCAGCCGAAGGAAGGTGTCCTCATTATTACTGATGATTCGGACGACGATGGGGATCTGGAGATCTTGTGTGTAACCTTAAGGTCGGACGGAGCAGGTGTTAACGGAGTAACGCCGATGAACAACGAACCTGGGAATACAAGGCCACATTCAAGGATAGACGACGTGGGGAAGGATGCGGATACGGGGGTAGGAAGGGAAGAGGGTGAGATAACCGATGACGAGCACGACAAGAATCACCCTCCTCACAAGAGGGATAATAACGTTCACCCGGCTAATGTGACTACGACTACGAACGCTACTGCTCGCGGCCCTCCAACTCCACACGTCAAAGCAGATGCACCACCTTCCTGCAACCTCGAATACACCCCACCCACTCACCTCCACCCCGATTTGATCAAACTATTTTACCAAGCGGGTAAGGCGAAGAAACCTGGCCTCGATCCTCGCCTCATATGCCGCTCGTGTGCCCAAGCCCATCCGATGGACACAGACTCATGGAAGCAGTTTGCCGTCGGGGAGAGCGTGTTCCGAATGTTGAGGCATATCGAAAAGGAACATGAGGGGTGGTATAAGCGGGCTTGTGCGATGGGGGCGGAGAGGGTCAAGTCGATGGTTGTTTTGATGAGTTACTAGTCTTTCCACCCAGACTACCGTCAGTACGATGAGGACGGCTATGTATATGGGGGTGATCTCAATACTGGCCACGAGTTCTTTTCGTTTATACCGACTTCTTTCTTGGTTTATATTTCTTGGATCAGATTTTTTCTTGGTTTCATCACCTCTTTCTTGGGTTCTTTTCTTGCCTTTGTGTTATCAACACCGACACTCGACGACTGATCACAGTACTTACTTGCTCAGTCTACTGTAGCTTTTATTCTTATCCCTACTTATCATACCCATTCAATGTTCTAATAGGCAACTCCGACTCCCGAAATTCAACCAAAACCACAACTTGGCCCCCCACCTTATTGGTCATGGATATGATAAACTGCAGGTGATGCTCCATCGCTGTTGCCATCAAAACCAACCTCCCCACTTCTGAATTCACGTTTGGGCGCTAGTGGTCCCATCATATTCGTCTGAGTCCGAGCTCCGGTGAGCTCGATGTTGGTAGAAATGATTCCGTCGCCGTTACGTCTAGTGTTGGTTAAGAAACGGGGTATCATCCGACTCGCGGCGGTTCGACTGAGTGTTGAGCTACTTGTGGGCTCTGAGCCTTCGAGCCGAGAAAATTTCTTGAGGTTGAGGGTTATTCGGGACATCATAGTAACCTGTAGTTAGTGAGCGGCTTGGGAAGATTGACGAGATCAGAATAACAAGTACCGTAATACTAGGATCAAAATAAGCGGTGACACTGTGAGCATTGAACCACCGACGGACTTGAAAGAAAAGCTTACAGTAGTTGGAACCTTGAAGAACGAATAGCATTTCGAGTCAGTACTACAATCTTTAAGTGAGACAAAAAGAAGGGAAACCAACTGATTGGCCAGGTAGCTCGACACGTTCGGTGCGAGGGAGTTTGCCAGCGTTAAACCCAAAGCCGTCGTGAATATAACCCTATAGTTCCAAGATTGTACCACCCGCGATCACTCATTAGCATTGTCCGATCACCACTCGAAGAATAGTCAAGGAAGACGTACAGATAATACAATAACCCATCCTCAATCAACTTCCTTGCGATGTTAGATCGAGTCTCCCCCCGGATCATGGGGTAAGTCCTATAGATCGTGAGGCCAAATACGACTGTGTCGTACACGAGTTGTAACCAGACTGTTGAGGATACCAGAACGCCCTCAGCCGCTGATTTCGTGTCAAAAATAATCGTGCATGGTATCGCTATTGTGTAGCCCGTCAGTGGGAGGTATCCTATCAGTATCGAGCAGAAATACTCACTAGGATCCACGCTGCGGATGGTTGCTATCGGGTATATGAATAGTAGGTTGGAACAATTAGTTATAACGAAGGTATTTTGAGGCGAGGTGAAAGCAATACCCTTTGTGAGCAGCCACACGTGGGTTGCAGACCACAGCGCCAGAAGGAAAACAACGACGAACACGACTTTGAGTTGGTTTCTATAAAGAGCATGTATTCTGGAGGAGGGTTGTGAGCTCGGTCAGTTTCGCTGATTCGCACTATTGACTTTGATACTGTGCTCGCCGTATTGACATCATGAGTCCAGCTGTTCCGAGACCAAGCAAAGTCAGGAAACCCTCGAAATGGAAGAATTGGCGACACCTGGCGGGATGGTTGAGCTGATTGATCGTATCGTGATTGCAAAAATCGTCACGAACATCTATGCAACCCGGATTAGACCATCAGGTATACAGATCCCCACGAAGATAGTTACTCACATGTTCATCCCATGAGTCTAGGCCTGGGAAAGATACTGCCAATGTATTTTAGAATGTAACGATATTGCATGGAGATTCCGGGGGCCTACGGGATTGATGGGCGAAAAACCCCAGAGGTATTGCATAGCGGTTCTGGTATCCCAATGGTGAGTTATCCTGAAAAAGGTTACTCAGGCTATCCGACTGACCAGTAGAAACAGGAACATCACTGTCTCAGCGGCACGTCAATTACCAATGAAGAACGGAAAAAGGGAGAAGGTAGTACTGACGGGGTGTCTTCTTTCCCTGCCAGATATACTCGACCTGTAGATGAAGGCGTCAGAAGCGCTGTAGAACGCAACCACTATCCGCCTTGACTCGGTATGAAACTCACCTCCATAATAAATGTGTCGACGTGGTCCCAGAAGAGAATCGCAAACCCAACAGTGCCAACGTACTGCGCACCAAAAACCGGTTCAGTGGTCTTCCTCGTTTACAAATCGTCTCAGAAGCTCGCCATTGACCAAATGCTAGAAAGCGAGAGCTTATCAGCAACACACAAAGCAGAACATGACGAGAGACGAAGAACGTCGTAACGACAACGAGGGCAACACCTACTATGTCTCTAGGCTGTCGCTCACGCTGGGCTCCGTGGGCGCTGACATCACGTCTCGGGTTCGTCGTTACTAGGTAAAGAGATGGAGGGAGAGCTTCCGAGGCCACATAGAACCTCTGGGGCAACCTTTATATCGAGAGTCTCCATCAGCTTCGGGTGCGTTTCCTGCGTACAAAGTTTGATTTTCGGAGACAGGATAGCCCAAAAACGACGGGAACAACATGACACCAACGCTCGGTGATCGATCAAAACATATAGTCGCGCAAGATAGTCACACCATCCAGACTGATGCTTATCACTGGGCTTAGGACAAGCCCGCAGTAAGTGTGCGCGACAACCAATGTTCATGAGCTCAGTAAGTGGTGGATGTCAAGGCCTGTCAGTTCCTCGAGAGTGAGCTTAGGGGTACTAGCTCACCACTGAGTCCATATTGTGATCAATCTTTCACTTCCAACCGAGGTATTCAACACAATTCGGATACAATACTAGCTTGTTGAGGCAACTTCGGTGTCGTGCGAGCTTCACCCACAGATATGTGTCTGCAGGACTGATTTAGAGTGATCATTGACCCTGATTGTGTTCGTTGGATTTGCGCGACTTGATCTTATGTAGTTGAAGCCTGAGGAAAGACTTCGATTCGGGGAGGGTACGGTCTTTTCGTCAGGAAGAGGTCGAAAAGTATGATTTTGGATACCTGCCTCCTTCAAAAGACAAGTACTGGCCGGGCTTTTGGAAACAGCAGAAGCTTCGCGTGTCGAAATCTGGTCTGAGGCCTTACCGTCCCGGCTGCAGATACTCCATCCCGGTTACAAATAGCTCATACCAGCTGTATATGTTCCATCAGATCAAAGACTCATCTATAACACTGCTTGTACTGGTGACCTTTCGGCTTTGCCGAATCCCTATACCTTCGAACGAAAAGACTAAAATTGGGATCCTTGTGGATTCTAGCTCCCTCTTGAGAGTGCGATGAGATCTGAGATCAAAATTCGCTCGACAGAGGCATAGATATCACTCGCGTCCATTTAAAGCGGAATGAGAACGACATACCTTTGCCAACCGTTCCAGTCATGACTCATGGTGGTTCAAGCTCATCATAACAGGGCCGGCCAGCGGACCGTGAAAGAAGGACTCGGAGTTTGCCGAAAGCTGACAATTCGGCGCCTCAGTCTGAACTGCTCACGGGACATCTTTCCCGATGCGTATCGCGCTTCGTTGCCTCACTTAGGTCCCAATTCAACACGGCAAGAAGTAGCTGGGCGCATGTCTCAGAAAGGGACATTGATAACGGATCGTTATTGTCTCTTGAACGAATTATCCACAGCTAGATACAAATTATCGGCTTTCATATTCAAGTCTGACTTACTCAAAAGAGAACAACCATTCGTTGTCCTCGTTGTGTAGTTAGATAACAACAAGAAATGAGGAGACCTGTCCAAAGACACGTTGCCTCCTATTGATTTTTCGGATCGATTCTCTCACACTCCCCTCTCTGGTGTGTGTCCATACCGTGAGTGACTGTTGTTCTCAGGCTGTCGTGCATAGCCTAATCCTTATTCATCCTTTATAACTCGGGATTCGATGCTGTGGCGAGTGTGTATTTCTTCGCCGCCCTTGCAAGCTTCGGGGATCTATACCTACCAGGACAACTCCATCCCCAAACCGCTGACA
Organism: Marasmius tenuissimus; assembly: GCA_029532415.1. Classification (NCBI taxonomy): domain Eukaryota; kingdom Fungi; phylum Basidiomycota; class Agaricomycetes; order Agaricales; family Marasmiaceae; genus Marasmius; species Marasmius tenuissimus. The sequence continues at coordinate 606,755 of JAQOTA010000061.1, forward strand.
TGCGATCGGTTCCAATCCTAGACTTGAAACGCAAACGCTCGGTAGACGACGAGATCGAGAAGAAGTGGGTAGAAGAGAGGGCGGCGAGACATGTACGTCCACGTAAAGGGGAGGAGTTTGCTTTCTGGGAAAGGCCTGAAGTGATATCGACACTTCGAACTCGCGGATATATGCTCCACCCAAGCACAGAGGCCCAGGAGAGCGAAATCGATGACTCAGAAGACTTCAAGGAGAAATCTGCGCCACAGGAAGCGAGCCCCGTATCATCGGTGACTGATCATTTTCTACGAGTTTCTTTTCACCTCTGACTCTGAGCGAAGAGCCCGGATCTTCACTTCTGCTTACAACAAGGAAGAGATGACAAGTTGATACCAGTGATGCTAAAACGGATCTCTTATCGTGATTCGCCTGGTCTCAATGAGCTCCGAATCGCTAGTTATTTCGGGTCTGCAATACCACGGACAAGGGTCAACGGTTGCGTACCTGTATATGAGGTTCTCAAAGTTGAGGAGGTGAATGAACGAACCCAAGACGCTATTCAAGTAATGGTCATGCCCTACCTTCGCCCATTTGATGATCCGCAGTTCGATAGAGTGGGTGAGGTGATGGAATGTTTTAGGCAGGTAATCGAGGGACTTGAGTATCTTCACCGGCGTTTCGTTGCGCATCGGTACGTCTTTCATGGATTCTGAACTTCTAAAATTGCGCGACGGCACTCAACAGATTGTTTTTTCTCCGATAGAAACATAACCAAGCGGAGTATCATGATGGATCATTCCGGATTATACGCTTCCGACACCACCTTCCATCCCATCCACATCAGCAAAACTCTCGATCTCAAGCACGATGTGCATCCTTTATGCATTCGCACGGAGTCAAAGCTCCCTGTCCGTTACTTCATAATCGACTTTTCTCGTGCGAAGGCCTATGATCCTAGGACCTTCGATGGGCCTCCACTCGAACCGATTGGGGATACGGAGAGAGTGTTCCAACTGCCAGAGTACCGAATTGGGCTACATAAATATAACCCCTTTGCAGTAGACGTATACCGGTTGGGCTTGGTGATGAGGACACATATTGAGAGTTACCCCGACGTAAGGAGTCCCCCGATCTCCATATTGACTTATTCACCCTGATTGACAGTTATTGTAGGAATTTAGGAGACGCTTTGAGTTTCTGGAGCCTCTTCTGGATGAGATGACATCTCGATTTTCTTGGGAACGGCCTCCAATGAACGAGGTAAAGCTGGCGTTTGGTCGATTGATCGAGTCGAGATTAGTAGATCAGCTACATGCGCCTCTAAGTGGCTCGGGTCCAGAGAAGTGGAAACGTTGGATCTCAAATACGCTCTCTGGGGTAAATCCTGTGGCGAAGGTGATATTGGAGGATCCGGTGCTGAATAGGGATAGCGATGCGGGCAGAAATAAGGAGGCGTTGGACGTGTTTTATGGCCGAGCAAGGAAACGCGGTATGGACATGACGGATATCGCGGCAAGATGGAAGAAAATAGTCCAAGACAGTGATGTGGTACCGGAAAAGTATGAGTTTGACGAAGAGAACATGAGGTTCCAGTACTAGGTACGGTCGCTCCGTCAAGTTGTTTTTATTCCCACGAGACATGTACATTCAAAAGGTCCATCCTATCAAGTGCTTCTCTGCCAGAATCTTGATATCTACCCGTTTTCCAATATTCCGCAGCATGCTAACACATTCGGGACTCCGAAGGATGTCTAGGTCCACTGGATCGCCAAGCTCGAGACGGAGAACTCTCGGCATGAGCCACGATCCTGACGTAGATTTTTGAACCATCGTCAAGAACGGGAGTATCTAGTTGTACCCTGAAGTCGGGACCATATACTGATGATCTTCATCTGTAGCGTTCTCCCCTTTCCCACTCATCCAAGGCTCGTCCTCCAGCAAGCGCTCAGAAACATCCTTCAAGTCATTCCCGTAGGAAGAATACGGGTCAGTAATGACGACTCCAACCCCAATGTCCAACAACTCTAGCCCACGCACCGCTGCTCCTGAATTTGACCCAAACATAGCCTCCCAATCTACCATCGATAGACACTGGCCCTCAGCGGCTCTGAACCTAATCTTCCGAAGCTCAACTCCCGTTTGAGACAGGGAGTTCAATACCCTGCATATCGACCGTCCAGCTATCCTTGCTCTTCGATGTGGGATGCGGAACTCCAGTGAGCGAAGGGCCTGGTTTTCTATAGTTATGGAACGAAATGTGACTTCGTGGATGGCGTGATCCCGATAACCGCTGTCCGATGCTCCCAGGCCAGTAGGAGGCTCGGGGGTCGTTAAACATAGGTGTCGGGGGCGCGGGAGAAGCGTCGGTGTTGGCGTGTAGTGACCTGGTGAGCGAGTTGCTTCATTGAGGGCGTTGTAGAACGCAGATAAAGCGCCTGTATCAATTTGTAGGGAGGTGAGATTGCGTGATACTGATACGTAGCGGGGGAGCGGACTCGGGAGACTGGCGTTGCGCAATGATTCTGAGTCTAGTATCCGAGCGCCCTGAAGCTTAAGATGGGTGATACGAGCGAGTGGTAAGGCGATCACTCGTTCTGATGACACCGGAAGGATACCCTTCGGAGGACGGGTGCAACAGTAGACGGGATTTGAATGGTTTGAACATTTATACCCCTCGATGCGCCGAGATGCCGAGGTTGAGAGTGGAAGGAGCCGAAGTTTCTGATGTATGAATTCCAATCGTCACTTGTGTAACATATCTCCACGCCCAAACTCTCAAGAAGCGGCAGGTTGAGGATCAATAGGTTGAGTGTGGTGGGAATATCCGCCTTGCGGACCGTGAGGTGCACGTCCCGCCATTGAGCGAAATGCTGTATGATATTTCGTAGCCACTTGTTAGGTATGGGAAGTGGCTGGTTTTTTGCGTTCGATGCCATAGGTCTCGAGACGGAGATGGAAAGAAGGTGATTCCTCGATAGTTTTAATGTCATATCCAACAGCTCCCCTTCAAAACGACGATAATCTGCATTTATCATCCTCCTTCCTACGATTCTGAGACCATCGAGCCAGAAATCATCCGCATACTCTGGGCCCAGCTGACCGAATACAGCCATGAGCATACATCTTATGGACGCATATCCATACTTCAATGTCCTAGCTAGCACGGGTACAGTGTCAAATCCAACCGTCCCAAGTTCTATCAAATCCCTTCTTAAAACGATTCGAGACCAGATCCCCGCAAACGACAACTGGAACATGAGTGTTTTTGCCCATTGCAAGCATACCGTGGATAAAGTCCATCCGACTGACAGGCAGGAAGGCGTTCTGTCGAGTTTATCGACCCATTCCAAGATGCGAAGGGGGAGCTCGGGAGGGAATTGATGGGACTCGGTGGCTTGGAGTGGCCTGAACTCGTATTGTGTTCGAATAACGTGGTGACGGTAATGCTGTCAGGGCAAGGAATCTGGGGCATGGAAGGATGAGCTTGGATGAGAAGTGGATGTGGTGAGTATCGAGGGACTCGGAGTGAGTTTTGAGAAAGTTGGGAATAAATTGGACCCGAGTCATGCTATACATTGACAGATCAGAATTCATCGAATCAAACAGATGTGAATCAATCAGCATGCTGCGGGGCGCCCACCGTTAGGCAACGCGCTGCTGTGAATGAGATCTGTCAGGACAAGTGCTTCGGAACTGGACCAGAGCAAGATTTTTGAAGGCCGCGCAGGAAAAAATCTGTAGTTTGTTCTCGGATCAGAAGGGCGATAGAAAGTCAAAGTAGTAAACAGCATACTCAATGTCATCTTGGCACTTTGTACACTCATGGGACTGGGTGATGTATATCAAGATACTGACGCACAAGCACTGTGGTCCGTAAAACATGGGACCAAGAGAGACGAACGATCATATTGATATTGTATCTATGATCTATGGGTGTACCTCTTGTTTTCCTTGATGCAAGTCGAACCCTGAAACGTGAAGCGATTAGTAGTTTGGGATCACCGAGGTTGTAAAGAGTCACCTATTTTCTGTGCTTCAAGGCGTCGAAAAACCTGCGAGATGACTATCATCACGGAAGATGGCAAGTCACCGCCATCGGGGCCGTGGAAAAGAATCAAGCATTTTCTCATCACGTGGCAAAGTCACGTCCAACACGCTGGCACAGCTGGGCGTGAACATTATTTTTGCATGAAGATATGCCAGAAAAATATGACGCCTCACAGTTCAACACATATTTGGACTGGAAATAGTCGAAACTGAATTGAATTCCGCATATTTGGCTCAAAAATACTCACCGGAAAGGTAAGGCGTCATATTTCTGCTCCATATTCCACATCAAAATAGGTTTTTGCCCCAGCTGTGTAATGGTGCCACTCAGCCACTCAGCGAGTCTCCCACGGTTGGCACGGCGGCACTACGGCAGCTGACTTAGAAGGGTTGACACAGCTGGGGCAAAAACCTATTTCGTTGCGGAAATTGAAGCAGAAATATGACGCCTGACCTTTGTGGTGAGTATTTTTATGCCAAATATGCGGAATCCAATTCAATTCCGACTATTTCCAGCCCAAATATGTGGTGAACTGTGAGGCGTCATATTGTTCTGGCATATTTCCGTGCAGGAATGATGTTCACGCCCAGCTGTGTGGATCACGCTGGATCTCGCGGGATATGCTAAATCTGCCACTGGCAGGCTACGGTCCTTGTCCAACAGTCCAACGTCGCAACAATTCCGGCTCGTATCCCATCCTCGTATACGTTACATGTGGCCGAAATTCTCTATGTTACTATCCTGTTACTATCGAATCGACATGGAAGTTATAACGCGGTATGATAAGCGCAAGAAGGGCCAAAGGGGAACGGAAAAGACACAAAAATAAATACATAATGTCTTTACTCGTAATACATTCAAATCATGTGTACTGAGGTGGCGACTCGTACATCGTCCTCGATTGCATCTCCTCAATGTCCCGCCTGAGATACACTAATTCACGATGAAGGTGAAAAATTTCCGAGGATTCACCACGAACCAGGGTTGAGGTTGGTAAGATATCGCGGCCCGCAATGTTCCCTGGAGGAGGATTACCACGGAGATGTGCAAGGTTGGATCTCTGGGGGGGAGGAGGTGCTTGTTGAGCCCTGCGGCCCGAATCGTGCGATTGGAATTGTGACGTTATTTTTGCTTGTCCACCAGAGCTACTGTCTAGCTCACCTACACCGTCATGGCGGTTGAAAGAGATCTGGTTCTCCGATCCCGGCGAGGGATCGGCGAGAAGGAGAGCGGTACTCGACTCGGGGAGTTGACTTGCAAGGGAATTGCTGGGAAGATGACCGGAGTGGCTACCTCCACGGATGAACGGCGTAGCAAGGAGTCCTTGACGTTCTCTATATCTGTGAGGCTGCGTGGTTCTTCTACGTCGGTTGCAAAACAACACTCCAAGCAGCACAAACGCAAGAACCGCGAGGCCGCCGACAATTCCACCAATGATTGCTCCGGTATTCATTTTCCGATCACTATATCCAGATAGTCCCGGAAGTCTACTTTCCAGACTTGAATACCGGGAAGGTTTAGTGCAATGCACAAAGGGTTACCAAAAACTTACTTCATCGCGAGGAGACCATATACGGCTCCTTGTGCGGGACTAATGTAAAATTCAGTGACGAGATTGTAGGAACAAAAACAATGTAGTAGTGTTCACCTGGCTCTTCCCGATCTCACCTTCCCATCTTGCGAGTTATACGATGTAGCAAATGCGGCAGCATTGGGAAAATCGACAGCCTTTTGATGAACGCTCTTGATGAGAGCATCTCTAACTCCAGCATTGTTCGTCGTAGCTGCGGTAAGCATTGTCCATTCTAGATAGACAAATAATGACCGGCTCATCATGTTACGTGTATGTCTTGAAGCGAAATGACTGAGTCCTCACGGGATTTTACTTCGCCTCCAGCTTTACCATCGAATGGAAACCCAAATTTGTCACCTTCCACCCATCAACGTTCAACCCGAATGAGCTCACAGATTAGAGAGGCTTTGCTCACTTGAAAGTGCCAGACCGGTATAGAACTCGTCTTGGGCATGATAAATCTACGAAATAATAAAATTAGCATCAAATCTTGATGGCCAAAGAGCATAGGAACAGTCACACTTACATCGTCGCTGACTAGGTTCATCCCCAAAAGCTTGTCAGCATAGAGGTTATGGGTCAAACCCCAGGAATCCGATGCCCCGTATGTTGAGGTAAGGTGTCCGATCGAGAAAGCCTGTGTTCTCCAGCTTTCTACCCATAACGAAGCTTGATTCTAGAGGCACAAACAGCATTCAATTCCCGAGGGTACCCATTAACCAGCAAGGTCCACACCTGATACTTTGAAGCATCGTCACCCTTGCCAATTGCATTGCTGATTTCAGCCATCGAGCGAACCCCGATAATGGCTTTAATAGCAAGATTCGTCGAGTTATTCATATCCAGTCCGTCAGCGGCTTGACTGAAGTACAAGCACATTAATGATAAGCTGATCCCATTAGAGAAGTAGGCGAGATATTGGCAAACTCACGTTCCACTAGGATTGACGGCGTTCGACGAAATCAGGTACTCGGCCCACTTTTGTAATGTTGGATACTAGGATAGCGTAGGTTAGGGTCTTTCAGCAACTCGTTCGGACGAAAATGGTCGGAAATGACATACGTATATAGATAGTAACCCTCGTTGACCGCTGAATCGGGCATGAGCCCATGTCATGATGAGCATGGCAGACGTATCTGTAGCGAGCTGGGATAAGAAGTTACTTATTTATTGTGCATGAGGATGAGATTTACCGTCAATGGACCGTGTATCATTAGCGGCTAGTTCTCCTCCAGTCACAGGATATGAAGACCCTGTGATACGGAGACATGTTTAGGCAGTGGCTTGACAAAATTCGGTCAATTGACAACATACCGAGATCCGATGCGGCGTAAGAGTTGTTGTAGCGAGATGACGATTGGTACTGGAGAAGGGGTTCCAAGAGATATCGACACCAGGTCGAGTTGATATACAGAAATGCGGGGAATGAGGCATAAAGAGTCTCGACAGGATCAACCCGACTAATTGACAGTGAGAACCTTAGACAGCAGCGAGTCGATGAAAACTCACGTTGAGGATCCTACATCCTTCATGAACATGTAGATGCTGTCGGGAGACGGCCCAACCACTGTTTCCACTCCGGCAAATGTTTGTCGTGTCGCGAGCGAGACCAAATCACTATATAAGGGCGAGACCTTCAATGCCTCAGTTTGGATCCTTTCGTCTAGCTTGACAGCTCGGCTTTTCGCGTGATCAGCATCTGTCAAAAATGCTCGAAGCTAGAAGGAGTTCAGAAGTTGGAGATAAGACAGAAACTTTGAGCATACACCATCATCCACCGACTTGTACCTTGTGGTCCAGTACGGGCGAAGATCAGGGCCACTACTTCCGATCACTGGTCCAGTAATGGGATCACGAGTCAAGCCAACAGCGTAGACAATGGATTTCGTGCCAGTGACAGGGCCCAGATCGTGCGAAAACGCAAACCTCGGCCAGTTCCTGCAATAGCAGTTTAGTCAGCTCTCTACATGCTAAAATCGACTTGTATGTGTATGACGGACTCTCTGATGTTTCGAAATGTTGTATCCTTTGTGTTGTTGAGGGATCCGTGAGTCCAAAACCAACCGCGAAGAGGACGTCCTCCAGTTTGCCAGGTCACGCCATCGCCCTGTCCGCAAAATATCAGAAATGCGAGCGAAACGGAGATTTGAACGAAGCAATCCTTACTGAAATTGTAGCGTGATAGAGTACCGCATCATCCGGCATTTCATTGGACTCTCCCAGTGTACCTCTTGGGGACAATTGGGCAGTGTGGGTTATGATTGGGCTTGTCGAAGTGTCCCACTGAATCCGGTTGTCGCTCGAGGACGACAGCCATTCTAAAGGCCTATCAGAATCACGTAGCGAAAACCGGATACTATTCATCCCACCTCCAGTCAAATCCGAGTACACCTGAACGTGAGGAGCTGCCCCGTTGAGGCCGGAAGCAACATCCACAAAAACATAACTGAATGGGAATGATTGAAGAACGACATCGTCGGGCTGATATTCAAAGGATATTATCAGATTCTCGAAGACAGTAAATATGCGCACATTCCTGACCTCAATAGGACTCAGAAACGTAACATTGAACCGAACAGTGCCTGCGGTCATGACATAAACCGTACGAGTGGGGGTAATGAGAAGATCGCTGAGAGTTGCTCTGTCGTGCTTCTGTCCCTCTGTCCAGTTGAGTGGATGTCCTTTCATTGTCCCGCCGAGCCACTCGTAGACGTCGTTGTCTACGCGAATAAACCCAGCCCACCCGAGTAACTACACAAATGTCAGCAGACTGTCCAAGCCATAAATCTAAAAACGGCACATACACGATTTCCAGTCCAAAAAGTCGGGTAGCGATTGGGTTTCGAATTTTCTGAAGTAAGGTTTGCCCATGCATTGAGATATGGCGAGCGAACGATGATAGGTGCTAACGAAGGGCTAAATGCCTTTGCTGTGATTACAATTGCGAAGGCAAAAACCAGGACGAAGGCTGTTGAGAGGTGCATAGTCTGCAGAGAAAACTAGATTGCAAGAATCACAATCACGGTGAGCACACTCTTGAGGGTGACGCAAAAAGGACTAGATACCACTATGATCTGGATGAGTAGGGAAGAGGAGAAGACCCGTAACAGATGTCGAATGGGTGTGATCCCCCGGCTTTTTGGGCCTTGAAGCTTGAAGGCTGCGTAGCGTACCCGCATGATGGGTTGTATCAATGAACTGCACAGATTCGGGTCTTGGCATCATTCTAATCTTTGCGGTCGCCGGTATTATGAAAAGGACATCCGAGTTGTGATTCTACATCTGCGCACTACAGCTGCTAACGCTCGGGAGATTCGCGGTAAGTATAAATCCGGTCTGTTGACGACAAGTGCCCGGAGTGAGTCTTCTCATGAGCTCTCGCTCAACGTGAGGTTAGGAGGCTGGAGTGTTCATGATCTTGGGTTCTGTCAGTGTCACCTTGAGGAAAACTCGTTTCATTGATCACGGGCAGAGCGGGCTCCAACTGCCGAACATTCGGCAGGAAAACCAAAAGTCCATGTAGCGTAGTCAGCCAAATTTATCACCTAACACTTACCGTGTTCACTACCATCGGCAGTAGACTGTAGTACAGCCAAATAGGATGTTTCGGCCGGAATCATACTATTAGTACCCGTTGAACGGCCAAAATGTCGGGGGTAAGTACCCAGCTTGCAAAGTACACAAACCATTGAGAAAGGTTCGTAATGGCCGGAAGGATTCTGTCAAGTTGCTTGAGTAGAGAGAGTGCGAGATCCTTGTGCATGAGCTACAGAGCCACAGAAGTGCAAAGAGAAGAATCGTGGGGTCGTGAGCGGTGAGAGGCAAAGTGCAAAAGAAGAACCGGCCCGTCACTGTCAGTTTGCATTGCAGTGTCGAATTGGCAATCAGAATGATGACATTTTTTCATCACGTGAGAGTCGCGTCGCGTATGCATGTGGCAGAACACATATTTTGCAACCATACATTTCGGACATAATCAAAGAGGCCGACGAGCGGCAGCACCCACTACTGTACTCCAATGGCATCCAGCCTAGGCCCTCAATATGAATTTCTTGTTTACAAGTCAAAAAATGGTGCTTAACGTGAATACCTAGATATAAGACTCGCAACTCAGCTGAGAATGCGGAGGGATTTCGGCTGCCGGTTGTTGCTCGGCCTTCGGCCAGCTCCTCCCAGCAGCATGATGTGGGAGTGAAATCATGAAGTAGCGCTGATGACCACCGCTCAGGTATTTGCACTAGATTATGCAGATGCTGATATTGGGTGAAGGAAGGGCTGTAGAAGGGAATTAGAACTCGGGGGACTCGGCTAGAAATATGGCGGTTGGGGATGCCGCAGGGGGTATCATTGACGGCGCTCATGGTGGGTGAGCGATAACCGTGGAAGCTAAAAAGCTTTGTAGAAGTCGCAGTCGTCCCGTTAGTATGATATTCTAGTGTTATTCACTATTAATACATCATCATTAAATGTGAATTTGCATGCAGAGCTTGCACTATTTGCTTCAATCATTCAGACCCCTCTTCCTCCAAACTTCAGTGAGCTGATCAGCGTGATGATCGCCGACCTATTCAATTCCCATTCAGCACGCTGGGTCGAGAAGTTTCAAACACAGGCTAATCACTTCTTTCAACAGAAAGCAGAATTTTCGGAGCTGATTGATAGAGGTTCTCGCGGCGCGGGGCCCGGGTCAGACAGTGTTGTTGACCTTAACGACAATTCACAAGCATTGATTGATATGTAGTACTACTCAGATTGGCCTGTACCTAGTCTATCATACGAAGTGAAGCTCGGACTCGGAAGTCGGCGCGCTAGTCCGTGATATGTCACCTGAAAATCACGTGTGGGCAGCAGACTGGGCGGTGCCCTGTCAGTGCCCTTCAATTGGGGCACTGCCCTGCTGACCTTTGACAAGGGCGGTGGAATTCCACTGCCCTCCACAACACTGTCCAGAACGGTTTTATATTGGGTTTTCATACTGCCTGTGCTAATTACTTACGTAATAAACCCTCTACTGTTTTACAGTAGCGGGAACATTCTTTTTCATTTTGAAATAGCCAGTGATGTTTGAATAAGTATCTGATAGCCCTGGGCGCTCGTGGCTCGAAAACGACAAAATTGTAAGTACAAAGGCAACGAACCAGTGTCACTTGAACCAGCCCGGGACACTGGTCAAGCGAGAGCACTCGACTATCAAGAATGTGTCTACGTCTTATAGTTGACCTCGAGCATTATCAACACGACTCCGTCTTAAAAGAGAAATGGAAGTATCTGTGGTATCAAAGCATCAGTTGACATCCCTGAACGAACGCGACGCACACCACTTGAATAATGAATGCCAAACTACGAAGTCGACGCCAACTTAGACCCGATGCGTGAACTCCAGACTACTTGGTTCTTTCTCGCTTTCTCGTCGCAATCAGAGACCACCATCGGACGCAATAAGCTGTCAAATTGTCCAATCAGAGCAGCTACCCGATCTCGTCAACTCGGGAGTATGAACATGCAGTCCTCTACTGAACACGGTTTCTTGATCCCAGCATTGCTGGGATCAAGAAACCGTGACTTGAGATGTCCACCGTCCCCTCATCTGCGAAGAATTCCAAAATGTTGAATATGAGGACTTCATTCTCCTGTCCGGAGCGAGTTTGAGGTCAGTCGAAATGAGGATGATAGTAGAAACCAACGAATCAGACTAACCTTGGCCGCAGACACTTGATTCTGCTCAACGCAAAAGGCACGAGATGATTCAAGCATGACCCAATCCGTATCACTCGAGATCTGCTTCGTATCTTTAGGTAGATCTCCGTAAAAATCCTTACAATGACGAACTGGCAAGTGCAGGAATACGCATCTATCCGCCGAGTGTCGAGCGTCACAAAGTGATTCCCACATGCTGAGCTGATAGACCCCGACTGGCTAGAGATAAACGATGGATTAATATGCAATACGGAGCTCGAACGAATACTGAGACCATACTAACATCTCTTAGCATCCAAACTCACAGAACCGAACACATATAAAATTGCGCTATCCATAATCGTCGTAATATAGGTTGAACACGCATTTTCTGTTCGACTCCTTCGAGTTCACGTATTGACCCGGACTCAGCGGATGTAAGGGATGTGTCGGCTGATGCTATAGCCCATCATGGTCTCCCGGAGGTTGAAGAAAGATGGCACCCATAATTGGGTTATCCATGACATCGGGGGAAAGCGGCACCTTCTGAACCAAGCGTCGCGACGGAATCTCGTATAGGACTAATTTGTCGCTATGCAGGACCAAAAGCGCCGGATATGTCATTTGGAACGCGCGTTCTGAGTACCTATCATACGGGAGACCTGCATGGGGCACGGAATGACCCTGTGTATTTGTGAGTCTTAAAGATCGTTGAGATGTTTCTGATTGTGAGGCCTGTAGATATGGGAGCGATCCCTGTTGTTCCGGAGATGAAGGAGAGGGGTCAGGTATCGATGTCAGTCGCCAGATTCCCCTCCATTTAGATGTGTTGAAAACGAGAGATCGAGATATCGTGATTGAGACCCGACCACACAGCTGTGAACGAAGTCCTGAGGTTGGATTGCGTTCATTTGTGTCACCTCCCGAAAATACACGGCTTTAAGAACGTACCTGATGTTGTTCCCAAAGGATACCACCCTTGTCGACAGCTACGAGGCCCGAATTACTGGCGCCCACGTTCTTGACATCTTCAAAAATGGTTCTTTTTTGTCTACCTGTAAGCATGCAGGGTTTTTCCTTGCTTAAGGATAGCCGGCGAGAGCAGATAGCTCACGGCCTTCACCGTTTTCGTCAAGGTCAAGCATATACTAGCCTGTCGAGACGGTGAGGCCGGTCAAAAACGTCTATTGATAGAGGATGAAAGATGTACGTACAAGAAACCTTCCTTTCCTTTCCCGTACCTCCTAGAATATCATCCAGCTAGTCAAGGGTACGGAGTTGGTCGAGTTTGAGCTGAGCCGTGGGGATGAAATCGTAATAGAGGGAGGATCATGGAGATGTCTTGATACGAGCTTTCGAGCTTGAGAGGATGAATCGGAGTAATAAGGATGTATGAGTGGAAGGAGACCGGTTTCGTTCGATTGGCAGATTGGTGAACATGGTGGTTGGGCGCAAAAAGGCGTTGACGTGCACCGCCTCAATTTACCCCACCTCAGCGATCGGGCCCGATCGGACTCACGTTCTGAGAATTCCCCTAATAGTCTCGTATCCGCTCAAGTATGATACTGAAGACACCTTGAGTACTCCTACCAATGGCTCATTACTATAGTCTACGCCTTGAAAGGGTCCAGAGTATCGGTATCGTCATCCTCGTCACTCCTGTTTGAACCATTGTATTCTTCTTCTTCATCAAGTAGAACCTTCCCGTTCCCGATTGTTTTTGTTGTTGATTCCATAGCGTCAGTAGGATCCACCGCCGTACTGACGAGCTCGGCGTCCAGTACACCGCGTCTTCCGGAAGCTGTTGTTCTCGTTGTCGTTGCACCACATCCATACGTATCATATCCTTCCCCATTGTTTCTGCTGCTTCCTTTCAAGAACCGTGGTACCATCCTGCTCGCCACGGCCCAAGACAATGTCTGGATGTTTCCAGTTTGCTCCTCAGGGCGGGAAAATTTTTTGAGGTTGAGGGTGATCCGGGACATCATTGTCACCTAGAAGTGATAGCTCATACTGAGGATGGGAAAATTTTCCGGGCAGGAAGGTTCGCACCGTGAAGCTGTTAAGGCCCACCAAAATCATTTGAGTCTTGGCGTCAAAAATTCTCTGGTAGAGAGAAAAAGAGAGTCTTACAGCAATCCAAGCCTGAGAACAGATGGTCATCACTTGGGGTTCAGCCACGATCACTGTCGAGGAAATACCTACACTCACTGAGAGATAACCTTCTTCAACCCATCCGGCGCAAATATAATCATCAGCGTCGATGTCATCGTCACTGAGAATATCACCCTACAAGCCGCCACCAACCCAGTTCAATAAGCAAAAGTTGAGCTTCACGAGAGTGTATCATCACTTACAAATAATACAATAGACCATCTTTCAACAATTTCTTCGCAATCGCCGAATGACTCTGTCCCCGGACAGACGGGTACGTCCGATAAAACGTTAGCCAGAACACGACCGTCTCGTGTACGGGGGGCAGCCAATATATTGAGGATGCAAAGACGCTCTCGGTAGTGTTTCTTGCGTCGTATATCATTGTGCAAGCTAGATTTGGGAAGTCAGCGAATCCCCAGAGGAAATTAGGGCAATTGTCGGAGAGACTATAGAATTACCGTTCATGTTTCGATTAGTATGGGCAACCGCTGTAGGAAAACAGGAAGTATTCCAGAGAATCCAGGTTTAAGGTTACACATACGGATTCCCTTCGTTAACATCCACGTGTTTATCCCAAACTGTAGAGCCAGGAGCAACGCAACGCCCAGCACGACTTTGATTTGGTTCTTGTAAAGCGCGTAGATCCTGGATCAAAGGAGGAAACGTTAACTCCTTCCTCGGTCTGTGCTCTTGCTCATGAAAGACTTGCCGTATAAGCATCATAATTCCGACAGTATTGAGCCCAATCATCTTCAAAGCGCCCTCATAACGGATGAAATGGCGACATCTAAGTGGACTTGATTATGGTTGAATGAGTTAGGAGAGGCGGAATGCGAACGTCTGAAGATGGGAACTCGGAGGTCAGTGGTACAAATACGACGATCACAGACTGAGTTCATCTACCTCGGTGTCCCAGACAGGGGATAAATAAGCTGCACATAGAAGAAGACACAGCTATTCGAAGAGTTCCACGCGGCTGGTTGGCAACATACCAAAAAGATTGACAATAAACCCCAATGGTATTAGATATCGATTCTAGCGAGGCATTTAGTCCACAGGCAAGACGATCGAGACGGTTCTGTTGTAAGGAAGCCCGAACTAACCAGTAGGAACAAATATGCGACTGGGTGGTAGGTCAGATATCCGTCTCTCTTCAATTGATTGAGCGCTTACTTGATCCCTTGGGGCCCAGCCAAATGTATTTGACCTAAAAGCGCAGTGGTTGAGAGCATGAGGAGATGTCCTGAATCCAGATGCCCGCTCCTGCCTCCGTCGGCCCTCAACACTCCGACGAACCCGGCCACCGGGAGTGGTAATCTCCTCTCCGAACGAAAACCAAAACTATGAAATTCAACTCACTTCCGTAGCAAATGTATCAACATGATCCCAAACAAGTACTGTAAACCCAGCAAACCCGACGCACTGGGCCAACCAAATTCAAGAGTCTTGAAGCTGATGCAGTATGTAAGCTCACGTTGGTTAAGAAGCTGTGCACAGTATCAATCGACGCCGGGAGAGAAGGTAGCAGGTACTTACTACAGTCGGAAATCTTCAACAGGATCTACAAGATCTTCACTGCTAGGCATCGTGTACGGGCTTGTGTTGAGCTTGCAGTGACAACAGGCTGTCGAAAGAAGGAACGGAATCCCGACGTTTGTGTACCATAGCGCGGCATTATATAGTATTCTCGTCCTGAAACTCGTATCACAAATCAGGATCATATCACACTTTTGATCAGAAACTCGAGTTTCAGAATGGTACTATAGTATTCTAGACGCAACTAGGACGGGTTTAATGCCACACTCCTACCTTTGGATGATATCAAGAATCTATTTTTTGCGTGGCGCCGGGGCATACGAGAAAGAAATTTTGCCATTTATTCGCGCTGCGTGGGTTCGAGCAAATCTTCGGCGTCCCATAGTTTGGTTCCAAACCTCGGACAACAAAAGAAAATTCCACGATTGGGGGCAGCTGTAATCAAGTTCGTGGGCAACTTCATTCCGAGTGCTGCAGAAAGCTCACCGTGGAGCCGCGCCGAATCGCTATTGCACCCCTTTATCAATGCGGTTTGGTGGGAGCAATGAATAATCATCAGACTAAGCAGCGGGAAGCAAGATGGTGGTGGTGGTGGATTGCCTTTTCAGGGTTTCGAACCAGATATAGCGAATCGAGTCGTGGGTGAAAATAGCAGAGTCGGCCAGTGGTGATATATTCTTGATTCGCTGGTAATGACAAGGTCATAGAAATGTCCTTATGCAGATTTGAAGGTATGTGTTGGGATGACAGGGAAATGTGCGAGGATAGGGAGCACGGTTTTCCGCCAGAAAAACGATGAACGTGGTGGTTCAGTGCAAAGGTGCTTCTACGTGCACCGCCTCCACTTACCTAGATGATCCAACTCATGCTCCTAATCGGTTAGTAAACCGTATCCTCTGAGTCTCGTATCTCGAAACTGAGGTGAGTATGATACTGAGTACAACTCAAGTTCGTACGATCATAGATACGGTGAAACACAGTCCAACTCGCGGTATCAGTATCATACGGATCCATCGATATGAAATACAAGGGCGGAAGTGAGAGACCACGGGAGTCTCATATGCTGGATGTGTGGACCGAATCATGACACATCATCGTATATATGAGGTGGGACTGAGATCCTCTATGTTACTATCCTGTGTCATGTGGATATCGACTCTCGGTTCATAATGTGGTATGGTTAGCATGAGAAGAGGCTAAAGGGGAATGGAAAAGACAGAAAAATAAATATAGAAAATCTCAACTTGTTACACATCTAAGTCATGTCATTGTGTACTGAGGTGGCGACTCGTACGTTGTCCTCGATTGCATCTCCGCGATGTCCCGTCTGAGATCCAATATTTCATGATGAAGGTAAGAAATATCCGAGGGTTCACCAACCAGTGTTGAGGTTGGTGGGGTATTGCGACCCGCAATGTTTTGTGTAGGAGGATTACCACGGAAATGTGAAGGACCGGACACCTGGAGCGGAGGAAGTGCTTGTTTGGCCATATGCATGCGGCCCAAATTGTGCAGTTGCAACGGTGGCATTACTCTTCTTTTTCGACCAGAGCTACTGGCTGAGTCACCCACGCCGCGGTCGCGATTCAAAGAAAATCGACTTTGTGACCCAATGAGGACTCAGTGAGAAGTAGAGTAGGACTTGACTGGGGGCGAGGCTGTGTGATTTTTCTGCGTCGGTAGCAGAACAACACCCCGAGCAGAACCAACGCAAGAACCGCGAGGCCACCGACAACTCCACCAACAATTGCTCCGATATTTGTTTCACGATCAGTATATCCAGATAGCCCCGGAAGTCTACTTTCCAGACTTCAATAACAGAAATATTTGAGTGCAAATGAAAGAAGAGTGATGAAAAACTTGCCTCGACGCGAGGAGACCATATACGGCTCCCTGTGCGGGACTAATACGGAGACATTCAGTGGGAAAGGTACAAGAACGAGAACGACTAGTACTCACCTGGCCCTTCCCGACCTCACCTTCCCATCTTGCGAGTTATACGATGTAGCAAATGCGGCAGCATTGGGGATATCGATAGCCTTTTGATGAACGCTCTTGATGAGAGCATCTCTAACTCCAGCATTGTTCGTCGTAGCTGCGGTAAGCATTGTCCATTCTAGACAGCCAAATAATGACCGGCTCAGTATGTTAGTTGCGCGCCTTGAAGTGTAAAGACTGAGTCCTACTGACGAGATTTTACTTCGCCTCCAGCTTTACTATCAAAAGGAAACCCGAAATTGTCACCTGCGACCCATCAACGTTCAACCCGAATGAGTTCACGGAGTATAAGAGCTTTGCTCACTTGAAAGCGCCCGACCGGTATAGAACTCGTCTTGGGCATGATAAATCTGTACATAAAGTTAGCTTCTCACCTTGAGGGCTAAAAAGACACAGAAGCGGTACTACTTACATCGTCACTGACTAGATTCATCCCCAACAGCTTGTCAGCATAGAGATTATATATCAGACCCCAGGTCTCCGATGCCCCGTATGTTGAGGTAAGATGTCCGCTCGAGAAAGCCTGGGTTTTCCAGCTTCCTACCCATAACGAAGCTTGGTTCTGGAGGTACAGACAGGATTCAATTCCCGAGGGTGTCCATTGATCAGCAAGGTCCACACCTGGTACTTGGAAGCATCGTCATCCTTGCCAATTGCATTGCTGATTTTGGCCATCGAGCGAAGCCCAATAATGGCTTTGATAGCAAGGTTCGTTGAGTTATTCATATCCACACTGGGGGCATTTTGATGTCAGATTCCACCTGTATATAACATGTCATATGTCAGTCAAGTATGATAGGGCCACTGTGACTGAACTGGACAGTTTTTGTAATAAACTGTAGTCATTCTGAGTGGGAGAAAAGCTAGGAAGTGGATCGCAGGCACAAGCATTGACTTATTGTTTGATTCGGGTTTGGTCTACTGTTGGGTGGCATTTTGGGCTGAAGAGGAATCAGAACGCGGTGTAACTATAGGACCAAGCATCGTCGGCATATCCCGGTGGACTGCATTTTCCTTGGCAGTGGCTTCAGCTTTTGAACTGGTCCAACCTCGCTCAGGACTAGCCGTTGTAGGCGATTGAGCTCATCTTCCTCGTAGCACTAACTAACTTAGTCGCAGGATGCTTGAAGGTGGTGCAATAATCAAGGTCAATCAGAGAATTGCAAAATCAAAAAGTTTGAACTTTGAAGGTACTAGAATTTTGTTTGTGAGCCCGGTGGTCCTGTACGGGATTATGTTGGGCATCAACGCCACCCGTTGGACCCAGCACTTCCAGCTTCCTTACATTTACATCAGTGCTCGTCCCACCTCCAACCCCGGACCGTTGTCATATATCAAACTACAGTTATGTGCAAAAAATAATCAGAAAGTTCTTATTTCATCCTTTTCTCAGTCACGGAGGTCCTACTGTATATGACTACAATATGACATGTTACATACAGGTGGAATCTGACATCAAAATGCCCCCAGTGCCAGTCCGTCAGCGGTTTGACTGAATTACAACGCCATTGATGCATCGACGATAAGCTGATCCTGTTGAGAAGTAGGCGAAACATCGGCAAACTCACGTTTCACTGGGATTGACGGCGTTCGACGAAATTAGGTACTCGGCCCACTTTTGTAATGTTGGATACTAGAACAACGCGGGTTAAAGCCTCTCAGCAGCCCGTTGGGCCGAAAGTCGTCAAAAATGACATTACCTTGCTTGTCAAGGTCTCTCCCTGCATGAATTAGATTTTCCCATGCATTTTACAAATAGGTCCAAACATACTCGATAAGATTTGTGATAACTGGAGATGGTTTATCTCTTTGATCAGATAATTTTCTCCCCGCTCGTCGTCGGTCATCGTCGCCTGTTCGACGTTCAACGTCATTCGACCCCATAGTATTGGATTGTCAGATTACTGGAATAAAAAGATTGTTCAATGTCACCATGATTTTCGTGACAAGCAAGGTGGCAGCCGCGGCACGCGCGCCTAACGAGTACGTATGTAGATAGCAACCCTTGCTGACCGCTGAATCGAGCATGTGACCATGTCATGATGAGCATGGCAGACGTATCTAGAGCAACCTGAGAGAAGAAGCTACTTATCTTCTATGCGCGAGGATGTTTACCGTCAATGGACCGCGTATCATTAGCGCCTAGTTCTCCTCCAGTCACAGGGTATGAAGACCCTGCGACGCGGAGACATGTTTAAGCAGTGGCTTGACAAAATTCGGTCAATTGACAACATACCGAGATCCGACGCGGCGTAAGAGTTGTTGTAGCGAGATGACGATTGGAAGGGGTTCCAGGAGATATCGACACCAGGTCGAGTTGATATACAGAAATGCGGGGAATGAGGCATAAAGGGTCTCGACAGGATTGACCCGACTAATTGACAGTGAGAACCTTAGACAACAGCGGGTCGACAAAAACTCACGTCGAGGATCCTATATCCTTCATGAGCATGTAGATACTATCGGTGGGCGGCCCGACCACCGTTTCCACTCCGGCAAATGTTTGACGCGTTGCGAGCGAGACCAGATCACTGTATAAGGGCGAGACCTGAAATGCTTTGGCTTGGATCCTTTCATCTAGCTCGATGGCTCGGGCTTTTGCATGATTTGCATCTGTCAAAAATGTTTGAAGCTAGAAAAGGTTTAGAAATTGGGGGGTAGACAGAAATTTTGAGCATACACCATCATCCACCGACCTGTACCTTATGGTCCAGTACGGGCGAAGATAAGGGCCACTACCTCCGAGCACCGGTCCAGTGACGGGATCACGAGTCAAGCCGACAGCGTAGACAATGGACTTTGTGCCAGTGACAGGGCCTAGATCGTGCGAAAACGCAAACACAGGCCAGTCGCTGCAAGGATAGTTTAGTCAGCTCTCTACATGCCAAAGTTGACTTGTATGTGTATGACGGACTCTCCGATGTTTCGAAATGCTGTATCCTTTGTGTTGTTGAGGGATCCGTGAGTCCAGAACCAATCACGAAGAAGTTGTCCGGTCTGCCAGGTCACGCCATCGCCCTGACCGCAAGATATCGAATATGCGAGTGAAACAGATTTGAACAAAGCAATCCTTACTGGTATCGTAGCGTAGTGGAGCACCGCATCATCCGGCATTTCATTGGACTCTTTTAGTGTACCTCTTGAGGACAATTGGGCAGTGTGGGTTATGATTGGGCTTGTTGAGGTATCCCATTGGATCCGGTTGTCACTCGAGGACGACAGCCACTCTAAAGGCGTGTTAGATTCATATCGCGAGAACCAGATATTACTATCCGTCTCACCCCCAGTCATATCCGAGAACACCTGAACATGGGGAGCTGCCCCGTTGCTGGAAGCAACATCCACAAAAACATAACCGAATGGGAATGATTGGAGAACAATATTGTCAGGCTGATATCCAGGTTCATTGTCGAATTCTCAAGGACAGCATGTGTATATCACTGACCTCGATAGGGCTTAAAAACGTGACATTGAACTGAACAGTTCCCGCAGTCATGGTATAGACCGTGCGAGTGGGTGTAATGTAGACATCACTGAGAGTTGCACTGTCCCCCTTCTTTTCTGTTGTCAAGTTGTATTGATTATTTCTCAGTGACTCGCCGAACCATTCATAGACGTCGTCGTCTACACGAATAAACCCAGCCCATCCGATTACCTATACAAAGGTCAGCAGACAGTCCAAGCCACAAATTCAAAACGGTACATACGTGATCCCCAGTCCAGAAAGTTGGCCAGCGGTTGGGTTCCAGCTTTTCTAAAGCAAGGTTTGCCCATGTATTGAGATATGGCGAGCGAGCGATAATCGGTGGTACCGAGGGGCTAAATGCCTGAGAGGTAATCACAGATGTGAGGACCAAAACCAGAATGGAGGATGTCACCAGTTGCATATCATGCAAGAAAACCTAAATAGAATGACAATGACGGTGGTCACAAACTTGTGCCTTGAGGGCGACAGGAAAAGGGGTGGTCGTTACTACCTGGTCGGGTGGGTGACAAAAGTGAACCCGTAAGAGAGTTCAAATGGAAAGCAAGAGGAAGCAGTCCTCTGGTTGTTGGGGTTTGGAGCCTGCATGGAAAGTTATATGATGGGCTGTATAAATGAGCTGTTCAAGTTCAAATCTTGCCATTCTGATCATCAGCGGAATCCTGTATATGTGGGATTAAAATACTGGCCAGAAGGTAGTAGGCCTTCAGATCTCTACTCTCATATTAATCAATAAAGTAAGTTTGTATCTCAGTTGTGAATGTCATTTTTGGCCATGACCGTTTTGCGCGAGCAGTATATTACCTCTGTGCGAGTACAGCTGTTCACCATGCCGTAGACCGACTTTGCCTTGCTTCAAAAGAAAGCGGCTGGACGAGAAGTGGTTCCAAAAACGCGTTCAGTATAAAATCAGTCTACATTGATAACAGCTGTCACTTGATATTTTATCATGGAGTGATTATAATAGGGCATATTCACAAGCACTCACCGAGCAGACCGAAGCGCGGCCCGCGCAGCTCGGAGAAGTCGGAGAGGAGGTCTATGCCACGACCTGGCGTTTTTTTAGCGACGTCTTCCCTGTGGATTACATCTCCTACATAACCCCCTCGGAAAGGTCCGAAAATTTGTTCTCATCTGCCTGGTAGCGTTTTGCGAATATGGCCTCATTATTGTCGCCGTAGAATGAACGGTCAATTTTATAGATCCCCGGAGTGAGCCTTAGCCTCAGTCCACTGAGTCGCTCGTCTCAAGTGTTATGGGATAAGAATCAAGATTGGGTTCTGTCACAAACCTTGGGGAACAACTGCGATACCTATCAAAGAGGGGCTCACGGGACTCACTGTTGCAGGATTCGAGGCGGAATCTGGCCAAAGATCCGTGTTTCATACTTTCAGAGTTGACGGTCGAAGATAGTATGCCATAGCTAGATGAGGTATCTTGGTGTGAATTGTCGTACCGGTTCAAGATGTTGTTACTGAGTCTAAGGGGTGTCACCAAAGAAAATTTGATATATGATCTTCACATACGATCTTAAGGTCCTTCGGGACCCCCCCCCCCCCCCCCTCCCGGGCCTCCCCCCTTCCTCCTACCATTTTGGGAAGGTTATTTTCACAGTCACATGCTGGTCCCACCTATCAAACATATTCGGATATTTTCCCAGTCTGGGTAAGTGTTAATATACTATAACAAGTACTGAGAGCCTCTAAAGACCAGTAGAGCTCGAGTGGGTTGAGCTAGGGAACGGTTGGTCACTGTAGGTCCAATAGGAAGGTCCAGCCCCAGACTCTGAGCTCTGGCCTTCACGGGACATACCTTCCAAATGCAACCTTGCTGGCAAATCGGTGAGCATGACTATCAGTTGGGTGCAAAGATGCTTTGACCTGTACTGCATCAACTCACTCACTAAATGATCATAATCACATTGCTCAAGTTCACTTGCGCCCGTGCGGGAATTTTTCAGTCTGGGGAATTCATCAGACCCAAGACCGCAGACCGAGTTGGCAGAACAGGCTCTTTTGAATTTAGTCCAAGTAAATCATAGTATATACTGTTTGCGGCATCAGGATCTTAATCCCCGCCCACTCTTTCCCCTTCCCCGTAATGAGCCATCCTGTGTCCAATCGTCGTCGTCATCAATTTTAACGACCGGCATCGGTCACGATCGTAGCAGTAGTGCTTTTGGTGTCCGGCACACCTCTTCTTTCGGACTCCACTTCCCTCATTGTTGTCCTACCAGTTTCACAGGTAGCACCTCTGCCATTCTCTGTCACAAACTGGGGTATCAACCTGCTCGCTACGGCCCAAGACAACGTTCTGTCTTCGCCACTGTGCTCATCAGTCCGGGAGAATTTTTTGAGGTTGAGTGTTATCCGAGACATCATAGTTACCTAGGCTGATACTGAGCAAAGGGTGCTTCAACCGGCGAGAAAGTTCTAAGTCTGACATACCGTGATTCTGTGAGATGTTTCAAAAGCATTTGAACCTTTCATCATGGAAAGAGGGTAAGAGACTCACAACATCTGTAGTCTGGGAGCCGAGTTTGGTTACGGATCAGCCACAATCATGCCACGCATCTGTGAATCTATCTGAAACTCACGGAGTTATAGTACTCTTCAACCCGTCCGGTGCAAATTTAAACATCAATATCGTTGCCATTGTCATCGAGAATATGACCCTGCATGCAAGCCACTGATTCAGTGGGAAACAAACCTCATAAAAAGGGCGGCAGCACTCACGAATAATAAATCAATTCATGCTCCAACAGTTTCTTCGCGATTGTTGATCGGGCCAGGGGAAGGCCAGTCAGTGTCCGGACAAACGGGTACGTGCGATAAACCGTTAGTCCGAGTACGATCGTCTCATGTAGGGGCAGTAACCAAATCGATGAGAACGCTAGGCCGTTTTCGGTGATATTTTGTGCGAATAGCGCTGTGCATGCTGTTTGTGGAGTGTTGACAAACTGCCAATAAGTACAAATCCCAGATGACAAGAAATCGGAGAGGTTAAGTACTTGCCGACGATGTTCCGATTAGTATGCACGACCGCTACAGCGAGTTAAGCTTTGATCCTTCGTAAAATTCTCTTGAGGAACATACGCTTCAAGCTCGCCAACCACCACGAGTAAATCCCAATCCGCAGGGCCAGGAGCGCAGCCACGCCAAATACAATTTTGGTTTGGTCTTGGTAAAGCGCGTGAATCCTAGGTAAAGGGAAACATTGAGTCTTCACTTCTGGTAATGAAGAACTCAAAGTTCTCACCGTAGGAGCATCATAAACCCCGCGACACTGAGCCCAACCAATTCCATAGAGCTTTCATACCGGATTAAGCCGTGACACCTAAGGCGATTCAACCATCGTGAGACAAGCGAAACGTGACGGTATACGAACGTCTATAACCAGAGATCAGTGTAATTCTATGACGGCGGAGTGAGTGCACTGGCCTGAAGACCCCAGAAACGAGCTACACAAAGCGGAGATACCGCAGATCAGCATCTCAGAGAGTTGGGCCAACGGAATCTTTACATACCAAATATAATGACTATAAACCCCAGGGGTGTCAAATATCGATTCTGGCCCACCGTCAAAGGCTATCAGTCCAGGAACTAGAGACTGAACTGCGACTTTACAACCCAAACTGACCAAAAGAAATAGACACGGTACTGGACGGCAAGGCATGTCAGATCCCCCGCGGCAAGGACAAGATCCGGCGCTCACTGAGTCCCTTCGGGGCGAACCAGATGTGTTCCACCTACGGAGGGAAACTGATTGTCAGTAATAAACAACGTTGATGATACTCTATTCCCCTTTTCAGCTGTACACCCACATCCACGTTCGAGAATCGTTGCTCTCCTGAACAAAAGCTCGGAAACTGGACTTGCCTCCGTAGCAAAGGTTAAAACATGATCCCATATGAGTACTGTGAATCCAGCAAGCCCGATAAACTGGACGAATCAGATGGAGAGACTTAGACCCAATGCAAGGTCAATATCATTGGAAGACGAGTCTCACATTGCCTGCAAAGCTGCGAACGACGACCACATCAATACTACGATCAAAAGCGGGTAACAAGAACCTACTAAAGCCAGAAATCATCAACAGGATCGACAAGTTGTTCACTGCTAGGCATCGTGTACGGCGTCGCGTCGGAGTTGGAGTTTGTAGGAAAGAAGAATTTTGAGACCCAATGTTCGTGTCAACTGGCGCAGCTTCATATCTTGCTTCCTTCCCGCCGAAACATGATTCAGCGTTCAGCATCATATCGAATACTCGATCTGGAGCATCGTTAAAAAACAGGTACGAGCTCCCAAAGAAGTGGAGCGAGTCCCGAATCATAAGAAGGGGGCCAGTGCGGATATCAAGGATATATTCATGCGTGAGGACGCGGGGTGGGGGCGTGACTCGCCTCCAGTGATATCTATCAGGTTCGAAATGATTTTCGTCATGCTGTCGCGGAGGAGTTCTTGATTCTGGAGAATGATCAACAATTGACCGTCGAGGGAGCTGGCTGAGTCAGGCTTGTGATCGAACACTGTGCGACCGTACCTTGAACCCGTCATCGGTCCCATTTATTACTGCGGTTTGTGCTGGAAGCAATAAATGATCATCAACAACACGAGAAACGAAAAGTAAGATCGCGATGGTGATGGCTTGGCTTTCCAAAGTACTCCAAAGTGCTCCTATCAGATGCGCACGGACGGAGATGAGCAAGAACCACAGAGCGGCGATTGGTTTTGTGGTTCAGTTGCAATGTCAAGATTTGTGATACGGGCTTGAGAGGATGAATTGAGTAGAAAGGAAGGTCTGCATGGCTGGAGAGCACGAATTTGACTAGCAAAACGATGGACATGGTGGTTGTATGCAAAGGGCATTCTGCCATACATTCGGCGCAGCACTGCCCCCCCCCCCCCCCAAACGGCGGTCGAATTTCCCATGGCTCGTGATACGCTGGCTAGATGGCTTTCCCAGGAAATATTAATTATTCAACGTACAAAACCGTGATAGTTTACTCCGGTACAGTAGCCTCTCCCATCGACCTGACAAAATCAACACCATAGACATACTGGTTTTTGCATGATAGCGTGAACACGCGAAGAAAATATTTCGCCTTACGTGACCCGGTCCGACACTCCAGCCGCTGTGGCAACACGGAGATTTGACCTCCGTCGGGATATCCCGCAGTGGCTTTGACCTTCTCTGACTGGATTGTGTACCATTGAAGCCCACAAGTAGGATTATTTACCCTCTTTTGGAATGCGTCAACTGGCTCAGGCTTAGTGTTGCCAGTGGCTCGGCTCTAGCCGCAGCTTGAGCAGCTCGGAGCCGGACCGGGCCATAGCCGCTCCGGTAAAACGGCTCACCGAGAGCCATTTTACGAGAGCGGCTCAGAACCGGCTCAGCCAGCTGGAGCCGCCATGATTTCTTTTTTTTTTTTCATCCCCATCCTTAGACCAGCAGAGGCTCTGAGAAGTATATAGAATGTATATTAGCTCTCATAGATCACAGAAAAAAATAAATTTTAGTACAAAAACAGTATTCATACCATTGGATACCCTGGCCTTGGCGTGGGAAAAGCGACCCACCAGTGGGTTGCCACGTGCAGAGACAGTTGGGCTGGCAACTGGACCCACAGTCACCTCCCAAAAACAATCCTTTCCATGAGAATTAGCCCAAATAAAGTTTATATACTTGTTTTTCAGTCCTTATAAGTCTTTCAATAAGATATTTTTTTGAACAGCTCGAGCCGCAGCTGAACCGGTCAAAGCGGCTCAAAGAGCCGAGCCGTTCCCTGTCAACGGCTCCCGGAGCCGCGGCTCGGTTTGAGCTGTGGCTCTTGAGCCGGAGCTGAGCCGAGCCGACCATTGGCAACACTACTCAGGCTTGCCTGGGGTCAGTATTGTGGATGGAAGTAAGAAAGCTCGCTCGAAGCTCAATCTTGCAGGTCTCTCAAACCAACGGCAGCCCATACTGCCCCACTGGCAGTATGAGCGCTCCAAGGAGCCCGACGTGAAATAAAAAAATTGCGTGTTCACGATATTATGCAAAACCCAGTAAGTCGTAAAAGGATCAATCCCATGGTTAACCTCACCTTGCCCTTGTGCCCTGGCCGTATTTCCCTCCCATCTGTCCCACACGACACCATCAGCAGGCCATGCAAAGTGAACACCTGACTCGGTGACCTCACAAGCGTGCATGCGAAACACCCTTCTGAAAGCCGGAATCGAGAAAGCCTCGATTTGTCCCGCATTGTCGAGGAACTTGGAGATGTCGAAGATAAATGCACCGCTGTCCTATTAAAGTTCAGGCGGTGAGTTCTTTGACAATGAACTCCCTGGGTGGAGCCCACCTTTGCAACGAGAACCCGACAATGACCGTCGAACGCGAAGGTGGCATGTCTAGTCCTGAGCATGATTTGTATAGCCTGCTTCGCGAGAAGACTCGTCTTGCCCGGTGGAATCATGGTAAAGTTTCGAACAACGACGAGGGTGAGCTCGGAGTGTTCCGGGTTCGGTCTTATCGCTCTGACCGCACCAAGTGTCACAAAATGATTCCCACATCTCGATACCCTGACTAGAGGTGATAATAGTCAAACAAGATAAGTAAGAGTTCTATGAAGCAGGAGATTCGAGAGATACAAACGTTTTCTGGAGTTTGATAAGTTAGTACAAGTTGGGTCTGCAATAATGTCTTGTCTTGACAATTCGAACATCTTCAGCCGAGAAATGACCACATCCGATTCGGGTGTAGGATTGCTTACACCGTACTGGGAGCACTTGACCGTCCTATGCGGGTTGTCGTGGTCATCCATGTTCAGTATGCACTGTCCGTTGGCCCTGTCAAATATACGCACTGATCCAGATTCCCCTGACGTGAGAAAGACATGGTTGGGACTCATGTCTATCGTCCAGATCTCGCCGAGAGGTGAAAGAGGTATGCTCTCGAGACTGGGATTGACTGTCGTCATGGTATTGGGGGAAAGTGGTAGCCTTTGGACAAGGTTTCGGGAGGGAATATTGTAGAAGCAGACCTCGTTCTCGTTCAACAAAGTCAGGAGGGTCGGAAACACCATGCGAAAGGCACGTGCTGAGGAGGGATAAGGAAAGGCTGCGTGGGGGATGAAGTGGCCTCTGGGATAGGTATCCTGGTACGACTTGAAGCACCTGTGCGAAACTTCGATTTGTTGAGGGTGGGGGTATGGGAATGATTCCTTCTGTACCGGTGAAGGGGGACAAGGGTCAGGTATTGTCGCTAGCTGCCAGACCTCCCTCCATCCAGGTGTGTTCAAAATGAGATATCCGGATTGGTATTCGATCACATAGGTTTGAGCAACATCCTGAGTGTCAGAGCATTCCGATTATCTGTATTGAATTCTGAGGGAAACACCCAAGTTTGTTTCCAGAGGACCTTCCCGTCAACCATGTCAATAACTACTAGCCCCGGGTCCTCGCCTCTCACATCTTTCAAACTGATGAGGAGTCCTTCTTTTTCATTGACACGTATGCACACGGGCTTGACTCCAGCTGAAGGATAATGTGCGAGATCCAATGGACTGTGTCTACTCCAGTTATCGTTAAGTTGGAACATTCGTTGGCCTGTGTGGAACGGTAGAGTCAAGTTGGGGTCAGAGGAATAGATGTTATTGAGTAAGGCACTCACAGAAACCCTTCCACTCCCTTTTCATTCCCACCAAGATCTCCTTTCGCATCTATAACGTGTTCAACTGATCAATCTTGATGGTGTTGCATGGGATAAAACCATGCTGAAAGGCAGCAGAGCGATAGACAGTCGATTTGTTCTTGGTAATCAAATTCCGAAAGTATCTAGACACCAGTTGGAGGCGGTGAATAGAGGAGATAGGCAGGTAAATAGAGGAGATAGGCAGGTAGAGAAGGATAGAAAGCACTGTCTCTGCTGGCAGCTTGATGAACATGGGGGTTGACAATGAAGTGGCAACAATGAAACAAAGGAGTGGGCCTGGCCCTTTGCGCGTGAACTTGGTGTCCCGAATCATTACTCATGCCGTACTGACTTGAAAGCAGTGCACGCCCAAGCACCTTGCAATCCACCAACGTTCACTGATGTGCCAGTAGAAACCATGGTCTCATTACAGGGTTTCAAACTCAAATAATCTATCTATGGTCTTTTTGCCATTCGTGAATCACCGATATATCGCTCTACTGCTTCCTTTCAAATCTTTATTCCGGCGTTTAAACCCTTCTCAGGTCGCACATTACCTGTCCCTTTCTCAAAAACCTTTCCCAACTCTTTCTCATTCACAAATCTCACCAGGGACGAAAATGATATCTTGGTTAAGGAGAACCGGGAGTTGAAGGAGATGATGATGAAGTTGGAGGCTGAGATTACGAATTTAAAAGAGATCTGTCTTTTGACCTGTTTATTTTCTTTCCACCTGACATCTTACAGGGCCAAAGTTCAATGGCAGGAGTAACATCATTGACAACGCAAGTGCCATCATCAGCGCTAATACTTCCTCGGATCGTGAGAAGCAATCGAATACGACCTCTGTATGGCGCATCAACGATTCCACCCTTATCTTCAACGGGGTCCGGCTTGTCGGCTCCCATTCATTCTACTTCTACCGCTACACCACCGCGAGCACCTATCTTCACGGGGATAACTTCGACGGGCCTATCTAAATTCACGTTCACGGACATTTTGCGGTACGTGAGGTACGTGAATCGGTACGTGAATGTACGTGAATTTGGCACTTTGATACGCGAGGTACGTGAATTGATGGCATAGCATAGCCACACTTTCTGTGGGCCAGGAGACAAAGCCACATTCACTTGATAGCTTGCATATCTGCTTGAATGCAGAGTTCTGCCTCACCTGGGCCGAGCTATATGTAAAGTGCATTGAATTGAATGATTTGCATTGACTTCTCGGCATTGTGAAATTCTGGTGCGGCCTTCCTCCCAATACGGAGACATAGGCCAAGCAGTTATGCCAATGATCGTCTTCCCAGCCTGTTTCTACAACAGTTATTACAATATGATAAGTGATCTGAGTCTGTCATATGGGCAGAAATAGCGAAGGAGAACAGGGGACATGTCCAAGACCATAACCACAAATCATCAAGCCCAGTTACGCAAAAGAGTCGCCGGTCGAGGAATGAGTGGCTTTCGCAGTCACTCGGTACTTATAGAGGTCAAGGTTGTCAATAAGTACATCTGAGGGTATGAACGTGAGTGAACGTGAGGTACGTGAAAGTGTACACGACGAACGTGAAAATGAACGCAAGGTATGTGAATGTGCACGTGAGGTACGTGAATCCGAACACGAGGTACGTGAATTCAGCCATTAGGTACGTGACTCAGAATGTGAAGTACGTGAGTCCCAATGGGACTTAAGTGAACTCTAGTGCAAGGAGAGTAACAGTAATAGGTCACAACTCCCACAAATGTGAGACCGGTAGGTGGCTGACTCGACACTTGTGCGACATGAAGCGGGTGTTGGTCCACAAATACTGTCAAATCATTCACAGATCTTGAGGAAGGCTCCCACACCAGGGTTGACGAAGGTGGGGCTAAACCGGGCAGAGGGATTGAGTGAACTTGGGATTCTCGGTCTTTGCTGCTATACCGCGAGGCCCATGATAAGAGTGGTGAGTTTCCGCTCGACAAACAGCTGGACTGAGTGCCAAAGTACCCTTATAAAACACAGGGACTCAAATGCTGACTGGTGAAAATGAGGAGTTCATGTAGTTCCAATATTATAGGGCACAGGAAGTTCACCCCTCCCCGTTATTATGGACTCTTTCTGCGGGGCTCTCGCTTCTACCCTGTAGCCGCCCCTCCTTTGCGGGCTCCCTTTGGTGGTCTGTTTCTTCCCCGCAGTTGTACATTGACGTGTAGCTCTTCTGTGGGAAGCCTCCATTTAGTCTCCTGTTTCCAGATATAACATATATATTATACTAATGCTCGGGACAGGACAAACGAGCCCGGGATATGGTGTTGAGAAACACTGGTACCAGCCAATAATTATTGGGCATATTCTCACCTGTCGTCCAGGTCCTGGGATCCATTGCGCCAATAATTATTGGGCAGGGGATTTGAATTTTCATGTGGGGCAGGCAATCCTCTACCCTCGCTCGTCTCGCTCAATACTATTGAATAATCCTCCATATTGTAAAGACCTACACATTCCTGCGTAGCGGAAAGAAAAAAGAGATCATTGTAAGTGCTAGGGCAAGCGGAATAGCAGGACCGACGGATAGGCGTTCAAGCAACGATGCCCAATCGTAACGGGACACTGGGTCCTATAATTATTGGCCCTCATTCTGAAACCTCGCGCCTTTGGGCCAATAATTATTGGGCCCTCAATTTTGGATCCTTGTGCCTTCGGGCCAATAGTTATTGGGCTTCATATCCAAATCCTTGCGCTCTGGACAATTATCATTTGCCCGGTATACTTACCATCCGAGCTTGTGGATACCGTCAGTATGTCAAGGGCTATCCCCACGCAGCGCGGAGAAAAAAGCAGAATTCACGGATGGGATTTCTTGCAGCAATGCCCAATTATTATGGAGTGTTGTTCATCTGTCGGCCCCGTCGCCACAAAATTATTGGGCAGTCTGGCAGTCCCCTACGCTTTCCATTGGGGACTGCCCAATACTTATTGGGTGGCTGGTCATTTTCCTTTGCTTTCTGGTTACTCGCGCCCAATAACTATTGGGAAGGCTTCCTCAGCCATGGAGCGTGGGCCACCTTAGATTTCGGGTTCCTTCTCGTCTCTCTCCCACGGTTCGTCTTTTCCTCCTCAACCACCAACATCCCTCGTTGTGCACCGGTGAGCTGCTGTTTCCCATATGTCATCCTGCTTGATTTTGGTCTGTATTCTCTAGTGACTAACCTCACATCTCTCAGAGGTCAATCAACATGAACATTATCTCCCGATCTAATCTTTTGGGCGGTGTTAACGAATCTGGTGCGTATTCAGCCGTTCCTTTTTACCTTTGGCTCTCAATTGAACTCAATTGCAAAACCCATAGGTGCCAATCAGACCCCAATGAAACCAGGAAGGCTTACTATCAGTTGGAAAGGAGGAAATACCGACCGCTTGACTGGGGAACCATATATCCATGGTATGCTATTGCTTTCTTGTTTTTCATCGCTCCCTTCTGATCCACCTCAGCACTTGTACTGTTGGCTGCTCTTCAAAAGCACTCGGTTGACATAACACCCACGTTGAACTACGACTGGACAGCTGCTGCTCTCTATGTGCTCTGTGTTCCCAAATTGCACATTCGTGCCCATTGGCAATTCGCGTACCTTAGACACGTCCAGCCGGACACAAAGGGCTTAGACGGGGAGCAAGTTGAACGAGAATGGTGTAGAGTTAAGGTTTTAGCCAAACTTTAACCTTACTAGTAGCCTCTCTCTCATACTGTACACTCACAATCAACCTTTTCGAGCCATTGAATCTCAGACTCTGCATGTGGGTTGGGGTATATGATAGTATCCGGCAAGAATAGAGAACTGACTGCCCTATTATTATTGGTATGAAGGTGTGACTCTAAGAACAATTCACAGTTGATCGCCCAATAATAATTGGCCCAAAGGTGCGAGGACTCCGAGCTGAAGGCCCAATAATTATGGGATTGGGTGAGAGGTGAACTGTGATGTAGTCATCCCATAATTTTTGGCCCGGGCTAGCTTCTCTTGGCACTATCATTGCTGTGTCGTCAGTCTCCCACTTGCTTTGACTCAGAACTGAAGGCACAACTGAATCATGGGACACATGCGATATGTGTACAGTACTTTCGAAAGCAGTGGCTGATCGTGGCCGGGGAACAATATATACAATTGCAGATCAGATAAAGTTCAAGATGGTGACACAAGGCCGGAAGATAACAAGTGAGATAACGAATGAACAAAATGACAAAAGAATTTGAGATACTTCGCTGACAGACTACTTATTCTTCGATCCACCTTTGCTTTTTGGTTTTGCTTCCGAACCCCGGGCCTTTGTTCCTGAGCCTGCACCCCTCTTTTGACCATTTCCTTTCTTCTCCTTATCTTTCCCTGTCCCTGCACTGTGCTCCTTGATAAAACGAATGGGGGCTCTGGTAGAGCGCTCTGGCTTACGTGCCGCAATGGTTTCGGTTTCCGGGACCGAAGTCAATACAGAGGTGCATGTCCTGGATGTTGCTGTTTTTGTCTTCTTCGCTTTAACCTCCTTGCCCTCCTCATCATTGACTTCTACATGACGTTTCCAACTTGTAGCTTTGGTGATCAAGACAGCCGCTTCTGAGGATACCGCAGTTGCCGGGAGAGGTGGGTTCTCGAGCCTATTCTCCTTGCTGTCGGCAACTGGCTTCAGAACGATGTTCGATGTCTGTAGTGGCAATTCTTCCATAACTGGCAGGGAAGACGGAGCTGATGAGGGTAAGGGAGCCATTGAGGATAGGGAGGCCGTCGGTGGAGATACAAAATTCGATGTAGGACATGACGCTGCTGCTGGAGATGTCAACGAGGAGGGAGAGAAGGCTGTTGGCAGAGGAGGTGTGATTGCCATAGACATCGGGACAAGAGAGGTTGCGGTAGGGAACGAAGCCATAGATGGAGCTGACGTAGGGCAAAAGGCCGATGGCACCGGATTCACAGGGGTAGAACCTAACAGAGCGGAAGATGTGACAGGTGGGGTGACAGGTGGGAAAGTCCATTGATTCCACGACGAAGACTGTGGGTACGACTGTGATGTGTTGCCGAAGCCGTCACCTGTTACACCTAAATGAATGGTGAATCAGTACTGTCTGAGGTGTGTCTATGCAGACAGCCCCGAAACACACCAGCAGATTGGAAATTTGGCAGGTCATTGTTCATCGGCGTCATCTGATGAGCTCCAGGTTCAGAGTTGATATACATTGGATTGTCATAGGGTAAAGCTGAACGTTTATTAGACTAAGAAAGGATGGGAGTGAATGTGAACTGACCATTTCCAGCGCCAAGATGATACTGGTGGTAGGAGTGCTGTGCGAGCATATTGGATTCCTGCAGAGAAGCTGTCAATGAAGGCTATCAGTTGGGCCGCAAACAAATTTGACGGTAAGGCACGCACCATTGACATGAGAGCCATCTCCCCCACCCATATCTCCAAACATACTGAAGTTGTATGATTGCATCCATGAGTCGTCCCCCTCATTGGTAGGAAGTTGAAGTTCTGGTTGTGGGAAAACCGGTGCTGAAGTCGGAATAGACAGATTCATCAAGTCCAATTGGTTTGTAGGTTTGGACCACGATGAAGATGGGTCCTGAGAAGTTGAGCCTAGTGAGGAAGGTAAAGTTGTGGTTGCTGCTGGGCCAGTGCTGATTGTGCTAGTACCATCTGGAGATGTTGATAGAGGCGTTGTTACTGGTGAGAGAGTTGTTGTAGATTGAGGTTGACATTGAGCAGGGAATAACGTCAACGTGGCAACGGAGGGATTGGAGGATGCCATAATTGATTTGTTGTCACCTTGAGCGCTTGCTGGTGCCAGGTCTGACGGTCCAGAGGCTGTGGTGCTGTCCCCATGAGCCGTGTCACCTCCACCTTGGTTCTCGTTCTCAGACTTCTCCATCAATGCAAAAGCCAAGTCAGCAAGCTGCTCTTTTGAGACCACCCGGGACTTGCGATACTCTCGAGCTAAAATCATGTAAGTTAGACTGAGCTTCACGATCAAGGAATAGTTGGAGAGGCTCACAGAATGCAGCTTCGCCGTATTGAACACACAAATTAGCAGTGACATCATATGCTACTGGATCAAAGTCACGGATATCGGCCTTCATAACTTGTGTGTTAGGTATTATCCCGGTGCAGCTGTAGGGGGCTCAAATTCTGACCAAAGATAGTCCATCACACATGACTCACCTCTTCACAGAAAGCTCACCATCACTCATCTCGGCATTGGGAGCAAAGATGAAGAGAAGCGCACCACTTCCAAAAAGCTTCACAATGGTGTCTGTAAAACTGGGTAGGATGTCCTTCGCATTCTTCCAGAGTCTAGTATTGGAAATTGATCAATATCGAGCGGATCAGAAACTTTTGTCGCAAGAACTTACTTGAAGTATGAAAGGGCTGTCCCATTCCAATCGCCACCTTGTCAGTACTGGTCCAACGCCTCTTGGTGGTCCTCTTCTAGCTCGTTCAGCACCCTCTGCTTGAACCCGTCTGTCTCTGTGTTCCACCTTTCCGCACAGAACTTGTTTTTACCTGCTATGTTTTCCTTCATGCTGCCTTCACCCGAACCATTTTGATCCGCTTCGCACTTTGCCTTGAAATCATCTCGAAGCTGGGTTTGGTAGTACTTGTGCTGATAGTACTGGAGTACTGAAGGCTTCCGGGGGGCAGTCGTGGTCATCTTCTTAATCTGGGCGATGAGAGTACTGAGCCCAGTTGGGTCTTTCTTCTTTGTTGTCCACTGGTTGCGTGTCCAAAACCCGAGTCTCTGAAGGTGACTGGTCAAAATCATAACTTTGACCCTCGAACTGATGCATGTACCTTGCGTAAGTCGTGCTTGAACTGCGCCTGGGCCATGATTTCCTTATTCCTTTCATCCATGTCCTCGATTGAGTTCACGTCTCGGAGCACAAACACACTAGGGTCATCAACCGTCGCAGGGTCCGAGTCTAGATCGAAGGTGCCCCATCGCTCGACAAACTCGTCAACCATCTTGTTGTATGCAGCCTTTGTACATTTTTCCCACATCGGCCGATACTCTATCATGTGGGATGGTGAGTGATCTAGGCTTGATGCTGTGGTGTGAATAGGAACTAAAGTACTCACTGTTGATGAGCTCGAGGCGCTCCCCTCCGGGTTGCACCCAGCTTGGTCGTCCGACAGGTTTACCGGTACGCTTTCCCATGTTTTACTGATTGTGTCTTTGCTGGTAGAGGGTGCAGTCAATCAAGGAGGAGTGGGACCAATAATAATGGGAATAGTAACGAGCCCAATAATATTGGAGAGCACCGATAGTATCCCACTACCAGAATTTGCCATCAGTTTACTGACCAATAATGGTTTGTAGGACTCGATCGGCCCTTATGCACAGGCAAAGTTTTCCTTTTGAATCTCAATTTTCAATTGATTTTGCCTGATAAGTCCACTCAGAGCAACGTGACGGGGCTCCATCAAAAGTTTTAATGTCAGGTTCCCTCGTAAAATTGAGATTGCCTGATAAAGTTGCATTCAGGTGAGTAATCCACCATTTTTTACCCGATTTCCTAAGTTTGCACTCCAAGACCCAAGTTGACTTCGACTCGGCACATTGCCAGGGTAATGCCGCTTCTAGAGCTTGTTCACATCATCCACATTCAACTTACGGCATATTCGGGAAGTCGGACTTGTTTCCAAGAAGTCGTATCCCCGGAGTGAGGTGCATCAAGCCGAACTTGCTTTCATTGCTCACAGTGTCACCCAAGGTTTTCTCACATTGCTCCACAAGCAAAGCTCAGAGCTCAATGACAATCCATTGACCCATCAATGTTGAGGGGACTGGTTTCAAAAACAATCTGTACAGCGAGAATCATCAAGAAGTCGGACAATCTCGAGGAATTTAGTTCAAAGAAGTCGGACTGAGGCGAGTAAGTCCAACTCTTAGAATGGTCGGTTACTGACAAGCTGATTGCCCGCGATTTTTGAGGGAACTAACCTCAAAGAGATGGTCCATGCCAGCGAATCACAAAGAAGTCGGACCATTCCCAAGTAATTTAGTTCAAAGAAGTCAGACTGAGGCGAGTAAGTCCGACTCTTTGCAACGAATTCACAGATGCATTGATGTCCGGCAGGTTGTGAGAAGTTGGTTTCTGACCGACTGAGGGCCTCAGTGCCATCGTATTGTCAGTATTTTGTATTATAGCACAAGACCTCACCACCAGACAAATGAAAAATCAATTTTCATAGATGAAAGGGAACTCAGCTCGGGCTGAAGGAATCAGGATCAATCCACGAGGTGTCATCTTCTAAAAAGGCGGACTCGGGATTAGTCCGCAAGGTGTTATCTTCCAAGAAGTCGGGCTGCAGGCGGGTAGGTTGACGACCATTACCCTGAATATTGATGAGCCAGCATAGTTAAAGTGCACAGTGGGTATAACGAAGTAAACCTCACATGGGTAATACACAGAGTGGTCTTGAGATGCTTGAGAAGAGATGATAATTGAGTAGATTGTCCTAAGGCTTAAGGCCTTTTGTCCAGTCTTTTATACATAAGTTTCTGGTACATGTAATGAGTATTACACTAACTGAAACTTCTACTAGAAGTAGGTATTCGGCCCTAAAGGCGTAAAAGACATTAGTACTGTGTAAGTACTTCTACCATGAATGGTAGTATGCTTGGTGAGCATAGTCGTGTTTGCCTCATGTATTGAAGGCTCTACTTATGCTATTGGATAGCGACTGTCTATAGTGTCATATATGATGAAACTAGATGTACGTAGTAAGGTACGTAGACAGAGACGTAGTACTTGCATGAGAACGCAAGTGTTCTAGAGGCGTAGCTCTATAAATAGTGTGACGCGTAAACAACACGTCAACAGTGTATCACATGATTTCCATCATGTTCAACACTCCCCTCACTAAGTTCATCATGCGATCATGGAACTAGTGAAATGTTAATCCTAAAGATTGCCTGAACAATTCGAACTTTGTTCTGCCAAGATTCTTTGAAAGAAGATCAGCAGGTTGTTTAGCAGTTTCAACGAAATAGATTTGAGTCTTTCCGTATTCCACTGCTTCCCTGATGAAGTGGTATTGATTGTCGATGTGCTTTGTTCTTTTATCAGTAGCTTCATTGCTGCTGAGAAAAATAGCGCCTTGGTTGTCGCTAACACATGGAACTGATCGAATAGGGAAGTTCAATTCGTTCAATAACGACTTCATCCAGCAAGCCTGACGTGTACAGTCAGATAGAGCCATATACTCTGCTTCCGTGGATGATAATGCAACCATTTTCTGTTTCTGAGAGACCCAGCAAACTGGTGCATTGGCAAGCTTTACGATATATCCAGTCTGTGATTGACGATCATCTTTATCAGTTGCCCAATCAGAGTCAGCAAAGGCAAGTAGTCCTTGGTTGGATCTACCATCGTAAATGAGTTTGTACTTTGCAGTGTGAACAAGGTATTTCACGATGTAAAGTGCCTTCTGGAGGTGTTCCTGATTAGGATTAGCTCCATACTGTGACATCTTGATTACAGCAAAGGATATGTCTGGTCTCGTTCCGAGAGCCAAGTAAAGTAATGATCCGATAACCGATTGGAATCTATGCCTAATCTCGGGATTAACCTCCCCCTGGTTTTGGGTTGGATTATAGCCTTCTGGCAAAGGCGTATATGCCGTTTTGGCGTTCAGAACTCCGAATTTACGAATTATCTTTTCAAGATAGTCTCGCTGATCAAGGATCAGTCTGCGATTCTTCCGATCTCGAGTAATTCACATTCGCAGAAATTCTGTTGGCTCGCCTAGATCTCGGCATTCCCAGATTTTCATGAATTCGCTTTTTAGTCTGTTGACAAGGTTGCGATCAGGACCCATAAATAAAGCATTGTCGACATAGACGACGGCAATGACCATATTGCCATTCTTGTTGAAGACATATGCGCCAGCATCGGATAAGCATCGTTTGAATCCCAGACGTTTCATGGATTCAGTACATTGACGCCACCAGGCACGAGAAGCCTGTTTTAATCCGTACAATGCTTTGCGTAACCTCCAAACCTTGCTGGAGTCCGTAATGAAGCCTTCAGGTTGTTCCATGTAAATCTCCTCGTCTAAGGCACCATAAAGGAATGCTGTTTTAACGTCTAGCGCAGAGATCTCCCAATCTTCAAGCGCTGCTAGTGCCAATAGAAGTCGTACAGTTTCGAATCGTACTACAGGAGAGAACAACTCGTTATAGTCTATCCCTTGTTTCTGCGAAAATCCTTTCGCAACAAGCCTTGCCTTCTTACGGCCATCAGACTTGATGTCAAATACCCAGCGGGATTTCACTGCTTTTCGGCCTTTGGGTAGTGTGACCACATCAAAGATGTTTCTATCCTTGAGTGATTGTAATTCCAGTCTGCATGCTGCTTCCCAAGATGGTCGTTCATCTTTAGGACGCTTCTGGACTTGTTTGTATGTCCATTCACGAACGTTATCATAACTACTGGCTTGAAAACCATATAGTTGATATCTGTCATTCAGCAAGTAAACCAAGTAATTTTCTCCCCCTTGCTGAGCAAGATCGCTCATATTGTCATCTGTGTCCATAGGAGCGGCTGGATCAGGAACCCTATTTGGTATTGTTTCAGGTTTATTTGTCAGATTAATCTGACTTTGCCAGCGTGCTTGAGATTCAATATTGCGTTCGATTTCAGTGGGATGTCGATTTCCATAAACATTAAACAGACGGTTGGGAGTTACTCTACTTCTTGGAGGGTTTCTTCTGACAGCTGCTGGTGGAGGAGCTCGTAAGTTCTCCCACTCATCATAGTCAGCTTGGCAAAATCCAAATGGATTTGTCCACCCAGAAGAA
This sequence comes from Marasmius tenuissimus, assembly GCA_029532415.1. Taxonomy (NCBI): domain Eukaryota; kingdom Fungi; phylum Basidiomycota; class Agaricomycetes; order Agaricales; family Marasmiaceae; genus Marasmius; species Marasmius tenuissimus. Next base: position 645,714 of record JAQOTA010000061.1, read on the forward strand.
CCAGCAGACCATGGATCCAGACCATACTGATTAGGATTGTGATCAGAGCCTTTCGGTGATCTGAATCCATCAGTATTTGAATGATTGCTGTTGTGCACATCATCGCTTTTATCATCCGGCATAGGATCCAAGGGAGGATCTCCCCCAGGCTGATGATCTTCACCATCTGATCCTGGTGGAGGTGGAGGATTGAAGAAATCATCATCATTGTGATGATCTTCATGGCCATCATACGGGTACGTTGGAAAGGGTATAGACCGGACAGGTTTGTCGGTTTTATCAAACTCTATGGATCCGGGCACTTCTTTTTGACATTTAGGAAACCAGTTCTCATTGAAAACTGCTTGTGGAGTAATGTATACAGAATTGTTGGTTGTTCGAAAGAATCGATAAGCTTTTGATCCACTCTCGTAACCAATGAAAATCATTGCTTCAGAGTGTGGAGCAAGCTTATTTCTACATTTCGGTATGTATGCATATGCGCCACATCCGAACGTCCTGAAGTATGAAACATCAGGCTTCTTATTCTCAAACAACTCAACTGGAGTTCTGTATTTCCTTGAACGAATAGGAGTTCTATTGTAGATATGGACGGCTGTGAGAATTGCAAATTCCCACCAGTTTTCAGGCGCACAAGCCTGAAAGCGCATAGCTTCAGATTTTTCTCGTAGTGTACGATTAAATCTTTCTGCTCGTCCATTCTGTTCATGCACGTTGGGAGAACCTCTTTGTGGAAATATTCCTAGAGAGTTATACCAGTCCCATTGTTCATTTGAAAAGAATTCTCCCCCTCAATCGAAATGCACACTTTTGACCTTTTTATTAGTCTGGCACTCTACAAGAGCTAGCCAATTGCGCAATTTCTGATCTGTATCGCTCTTTTTACGAATTGGATATACCCATCCGTATGATGTTGCATCATCAAATAAGGTTAAAACATATTCGTTTTGATAGTAAGAGCGAGTTGGATATTCTATCAAATCACCGTGCACGAGCTCAAGAGGCTCCTGAGCTCGTTTAGAGGATAAAGGGTACGATTTGGCAACCATTTTGCCTTTGGCGCAGCCTCGGCATGGTTTTGTTTCTCCCTTCGAAGTAACCAACTTCGTTGGAAGCCCTTTAACATTATCCATTAATTTTCCTAAGACTCTGGGATCACAGTGTCCCATACGTCTGTGCCATAATTCAGAAGTATTGAAAGATACAACAGATGTGAAGGAAGTTTCTCCCACAAGAACCTTCGCGCTCATCCATCGTAAAGGATCATCTTTATGGCTTTGGTAAAAGCTCATTAAAAGAGAATCATCTTTCTTGCTCCGGATCGAAGTCTCTGGAGAGTCCAGTATAGTATAGTAACCTATACTCCGGAACTTCCCACTAGAGATTAAACGATGTGGGCTGTCGGGATTATACATCACTGGGTATAACTTTGTGACTTGCGTCACTCCTGCGCTATTGGTGTGTCGAATGAGGACAGTACCATAGCCTACTATTTGCACATTTGCTTTATCACCTGCTGATGTAGTAAGACCTATTGGCATTTCCAAAGTCTGATAGTCTGAGAAATCCGTTTTATACAGAGTCATATGCACTGATGCCCCACTATCAAGTAGCCAAGCATTTTGCGTATCTCTCATTTCACAATCACTCAAAAATGCAGCAGAAAACGACTTATATTTTGTTGTTGCATATACAGAAGAAATACTACATTTCCTTGGTACTGAGTTCCTTAGGATATGATAGTTCTGCATCGAGGATTTAGTAAAAGTTTGACTATTAGAACTTTGAAACACTTGCCAGTCTCCACGATCATTGCTTTCAGCCCAATTGTTATCAACTCCTTCAAGGCCATCTCCATAGTCACAATCATCAAAGTACCGTTCATGCCATTGAAGCGGTTCTTGATTCTGACTTTGGAATCCTTGGCGAACAAGGAGCTCTCGACGCTCCCTTGTTCTGAGTTCTTCTTGATAACGTTGATTAGCGGCGTCTTCAACAGCTATCCAAGCTTCCAATTGGCATTTATAGTTTTGCCATTGAACGAATCTCGTGGCTTGATATGGTTGATTGTTATTAACAACCATAGTGATATTGCCAATACTTGTGCCATTAGCAACGTGTAAGGGTATTCCATTGGTCCTTTCTCCAATTACTGCAGGTCCGTAATTCTCGAATTGAGAGTTTCGGGGATCACTTGGAGATGTAACCCAGGGGTCAACCTCAGGTTGTTCATCTACCGGACTAAGTCTTTCTGGCTGATCCGGTGGAGCAGTGGTTGGTCGAGAAGGTACTTCAATGTAATCATCCTCTAAGGATTGTATGCCATAAAAAGATTCAGGAGAGCTTGGAGGTGTGTGGATGACTTGGTCCTGCCATTGTCGTACTCGAGGTGGTGTAGTTGCGGGGCGGTTTATGTATTCATGGGTAGGAAGGACTGGAGATTGGGAACAATTCATTGCCTCAGCTAATTCCATGAAATCTCCAGGGTATGTTCTTGATCGCTCACTGAAGCGACCACCCTTGAGTTCTCTTCGAGGAATATCAGCCTGAGTCATGGGAACAGACATTCTGATGTTGTTCATCCATTTGTACAAGTGCGTGTGCCAGTTACGAACATCTGGAAGACTAATGTGAGGGATGTAGCGAACCCAGTGCCTATTAAACCTTGGTTGTCTCCATTGGGATGCTCTAAATGGACTCGCTCTTATGTCTGTCGTTCCAAACAACCATTTTCCTTCAAGACCAAGTTTGACTAACGGATGCCAGAAGATAGGATTCAACACTTGTACAGGAAGTGTGACATTCCTCTTGTTGACTCGGAAGGCTTCATCCACCGAAGTTGAACAAGGATTTCTAACTCGTTGAACAAATTCTTCAACGGTGCTGATCCAATTTTTATTATTGATTTCAGCTATAACCGTTGATAGGTGTTGGAGGTTCCAGGTTGGTATCCGTATTCAAACGTGAACTTGTTATCTTCTACTGTTTCCATATGTAATATCCTTTGTTGTATGCATAATTCATGAAGAGCTTGACGAGGTGTCATATTATGCACTGCATCTCTTCTGATAGCATACATAACAACATATTTTCTGGTCCTGATCAGAATCCAGATCCAAAATTTATGGTCTGATGAGTTGCGTATTAGTTTGCAACGCATTCTGATCATGGATTCCTTCAATGCTATGTCGTTAATCGTCTGATTTCCGAAGTCTCAGAATATTTCGACAACAGGAAGTAGGAGTTTAATCCCATTTATTACATGTGGTCTAGTATTCCTAAGGTTAACTCGTCGCATCAAATTGTCATATTGTTCTTTGTATTCTTGTAAGAATCGCCATTCAACTTTTCTATTGATGAGAGGTGGCTTTGTAATGTCATCTCCATCTTGAGAATAGTTTTCTGGTCTGAACAAATGAACAAGATCAACGTGGTTCCTAGGAAACATAGAATCTGCCCATGGTCCATAATTGTCAGGAGGTGTTGAGACTGTTACACGAATGTCTTTTTGTGTAGGCGGTGTCATTTTGAGATTCTCACCTTGGTCAACTTCGTCCGCAGGCGAAGTATGATTAGGTGTCGCCTCTCGTCGTGGCATCGTGAAGATAATTTCTTCATTACTATGCGCGCCATAAGAGTGTTCAGAACATGTATGACTATCATTTGATGAATGATCAGATGAAGAGTCACTATCAGGTTCTGTTGGAGTATCAGAGATGTACACCAAAGGTGGTATCTCGTCTCCATCGCTGTCTGTGTTTGAAATGGAAGTAGTAGCTGAAGCGATAGCTTCATCTACTTGTTGAACCTGTTCTTCTAGTTGAACAGTTCGTCTATTGTTCCATTCTTGAACAGAAATGTGTCGTTCAGGGCGACTTTCTCTGTTAGCAGCGATTCTCTCTTCTAGGCGTGCCTGTTGAAGATCATACGTGTTTTGGAATGGGTTTGGTGCAGATGTGCTACCAGTGGGGTAGTGGTAGGACATATGAACGTTTACTGGCCCAGCCATTTCGCGTTCAAAAACTGAGCTGATTTGCTCGTTTACTGCATTAATTTGTTTCTGGTATTCAGAAGGTTTCTCAGAAGGTTCAAGTACCGCAGTGTGCAATTGTTGTCCCCCTTTTTGAGTATCCTTCTTCTTTCCTTTGCCTTTTCCTTTGCCCTTTCCTCCTTTCTTCTTCCCTTTCTTGGGAGAAGATCCACCTTGGTTCTGATTGTTCTGGTTCTGGTTATTTTTATTATTATTCTTCTTTTGATTCGCAGAAGTACCAGAACGAGACTGATCAGACCATTTGGGAGGAGAGTTAAATTTATTAACACCAGAAATTTTGGCGTTATGGGCGGTGTAGGCTGCAGGACCAGAATGAATCCCATTCCTTCTATTCCATTCATTCGTAATTGCAGCAATCAAATTGGTAGGTTTTAGTTCTTCCTTCTTCATACGGGATACTTGCTGCTTGAAAAGCTGCCAACGCTTTTCATTAAGCTTAGCTGTGATCATTAAGCACAGCAAATCGTCCAAAATATCTACTCCATGATCCTTAAGTTGGTCCCGAACAGTCAACATGTAACTGATTCCCGGGACTGGGTTAAGGTGTTCAGGGAGTTGGACGTTATGCAAGTCCATATATAGATTCATCATCTTTGAAGAAGATTGAACTCCAAACGTAGATTTGAAGTTAGATATGGTTGTGATTACCGAAGTTTTTTCAACATGCACGTCGTGAGCACGACGAGTTCGCATTTTGATAATACCAATTACTTTGTTACACCTAGCAGTCCACTCAGTTAGAGCGGTAGCTTCTCCTGAAGTAGCAGGAGAAGATATTTCAGGCATTACTTCATCCAAGACTTGAGGTATGCCTTGGGTATAGAGGTAACCCTCAAGTAATCAGTACCATTCTTCAAAATTTGAACCATCATCTAGCAAAACTGGAATGATACTGATTCCTCCTGACCCAGCAGGAAAGTTGCTGTCTGCAACCTGAGAGTACAACGGTTCTGTATTATAAACTTCTACAGAATTTTCTACTTCCGTTCCTAGAGTATATCCCGGTGTATTTCGGACAAACGTCGTTGGGGGATTACTTGGGGAATGAGAAGCAGACCTAAATCCAGTTTGAGACATATTGAGGTCTGCCAAAAGTCCCATGAGCATACTCTTCAAATATAGAAGGGTGGAGCCAAGAGAGTGTCAATTGACGAAGGCTTCTAAGAAGCACCCATAAATAAATAGGGTTCGATGCACACCGAGAAATGCTCCAAAGGTCTAGGACTTCTAACAGGCTGTATGCGTCAAACAGATCATGGGGTGTACCACGTGCAGGTAGTGCAGGGGAGTTAATCTGGTAACGAAGCCCTGCCCAATTGCTAGGGTCTTACAATGTTCCCAGTGTGTATCGGTGTCTGGTGTCCCAACGTGCTATCTGGTCTCAACCCCAGACTAGCAAAAGTATGAGTGATCAGCTCATACTGTCTGAATGACCCATAGAAAGTTATTATTAAACCTAGTCATCCTTATGAATTGAGTTCATGCACCCTCTGCCTTAGGCATGTCAGTGTCCAGAAAGCAATCATAGGTGAGTTTAGAGTTTAACAATAACGTGGAAGAGAGGGGACATTGGGAGGGGAGTCCCTGTACATACTAAAATGGCCATGTGATACCGTAAAATTGTATAGTATCAAAACCTAGTTGTAAGGAGATCAAATCTCCCAGCATGTATATCATGCCCGGTCTTTCGACCGTCAGGAATCATGGCGAGTTGGTTTATAAGCACAACCCCATAGACCCCTAAACAATGCCTCATAATGAGGATCATCGCCAACCATTGGTTTTCATCGGCATTAGGCAGTGATAATATAAGATCAAAGCCCAATCCGGGTTATCAGCAGGGAGACAGAGCCGCTTACGTGGATAGGTCTATGCCGAAGAAGATGAAGCCAAGACAGTATGTACATGCGTTTGTGCAACATGCAACAGTACAGGGACATAGTGGATAGGTGTAAAGGGAACTAACAACCCTTGACCTCGACACCAGACGATGACAAGCCCGACATCGCTAGAGACTTCCATAACCCATGTAGGTTACAGGTCGTCCGCTAGGATGGTGGCGACACACGGGAGCTAGGCTACTCCGATCATAACATCGACCTGACCACCGCTTGCGGGGCCCATAACCTGATGAGCCAGCATAGTTAAAGTGCACAGTGGGTATAACAAAGTAAACCTCACATGGGTAATACACAGAGTGTTCTTGTAGTCTTGAGATGCTTGAGAAGAGGTGATAATTGAGTAGATTGTCCTAAGGCTTAAGGCCTTTTGTCCAGTCTTTTATACATAAGTTTCTGGTACATGTAATGAGTATTACACTAACTGAAACTTCTACTAGAAGTAGGTATTCGGCCCTAAAGGCGTAAAAGACATTAGTACTGTGTAAGTACTTCTACCATGAATGGTAGTATGCTTGGTGAGCATAGTCGTGTTTGCCTCATGTATTGAAGGCTCTACTTATGCTATTGGATAGCGACTGTCTATAGTGTCATATATGATGAAACTAGATGTACGTAGTAAGGTACGTAGACAGAGATGTAGTACTTGCATGAGAACGCAAGTGTTCTAGAGGCGTAGCTCTATAAATAGTGTGACGCGTAAACAACACGTCAACAGTGTATCACATGATTTCCATCATGTTCAACAAATATTTCCTTGATTGGTTAGTATTCATGGCCCCACCTGCCCGAATGCCCTTCTCTTGCTTCCCGATTCTTTGGGAGTCCAGACAGGGACCTGGCAGGACTTGAAACTTGTCGCTGCATCATGTAAATATTTATGGTTCCGATTTTTTTACCCAATTAAGTGGGGGATTTATTCACCTCAATCTGGCGTAGATTTTGTGTACAACAAAAATAGATACTCAGCAACAAAGACTAGATACTTGGAATACTTGGAATACTGAGGGCGCATCATATGAATAAGCTAGTAAGCATCGTAATCTGGCTGGAAGGGAGTAAGAGGCAATGCCCTGAGGTAGAAACACTTTTGGTTTGCAGCGTAACAAATGCGTCAGGAGTGGATTCCTGTTGGAGCACAGACCATGATTGTCCCCTCTGCATTGCCCTTAGACAGGTATTCGTTCCTTGGAATGTCGCCATTCCGAAATCACCAGTGCATGGAGTGGGTCTCAGCAGTGATGTAGTCCTTGAGTGATATCTGCTTCTCAAGGTTGAGCACTTGAATCAGCGCAAATGGCTTCCAAACTCCGTCTGGATAGGTAAACGCGTCGTGCAGCTCCTTGTATATCACCACATGGATATCCTAATCATGAATGCCAATGAGGGAAAATTTACAGCGTGATGACAGGTGAAACTGACCTCTTTCCTAACACGATTGATCTTTTGGACTTCTGCCATGCTACCAGACGCATACAGAGCAAATTTGGGGAGGTGACACTGTAGCTGATAAAACATCCAATCGATGCCCTCGGGGACCATATCGTTGTGGAAGAACTCATAAAGGTCTGTGAAGAGTAGGGCCTTAATGTGCATTCGGTGCTCGGGGAGAAGAGACAGGACAAATACACGTGTCTGAGTGCACAATATTGGTCAACAACACATAAAAAAGATTTAGTGAACGTGTCGGCACGTACCCTGATACTCTTCTTGGGCTTGGATTTTGTTTTTGTGGGAATGTCAGCTCGATGCATCTAGTGAAGGATAGGTGAGTGTTGTGAATAAAAAAGTAAACATGAAGAGCTTACGGTTAGCCTTTCTTCTACAACCCGAGGCATTTCAGGGGCTGGGAGATTTGTCGTTGTCAAGAGTTTGGGAGGGAATTGGGCAGAGAAGAGCTGGAACGTGAATTTGATACTTATATACTTTTTTTTCGATAGTCACGGTTCCGGCAGATTATCTTCTTGAGTCCCAAAAGATCACCTCTTCCAACAGTTTGAGCTTGTACTTGGTGAATAGCCTTGTATAGCCCTCCATAGCTGTATGTGCGGAGTCAAAAGGTTTGTGATATGCCATCTCGCCGTCTGACGTCTCCTTGTATTCTGCGAGGTAGCGACGGTATAAATCATCACAATAACCGTGATGCATGTCATGCTTTCCATATATCTTACAAATCTTCTCTTGAACTTTCTGAGCTTTTCCCTCCCATTTGCGTGCAGCTAGAACCCAAGGTCTGTAGAGGTGTGGATGTTCTGGCAATGAGTAAGAGTCAAATGCTTAGGGTTTAGAGACTGACTGCTCGGGTAGGACAAGCTCTACTCGCTGCAATGGATTGTTCAATTTCGAGGTACCTGGAGTGTTTCTGTCGAGGATAGTCAGGTCTTTTAGAACGTGAAATAAGCCAATGGATTCAGTAACACCCACAAAGATTCTCCCTGCCTTCCCAACTCCTGTTTCCCATGTCTAGAGCCCATACGAGTGCCTTGCTGCTTGCATATCCTTACAAATTGACGACAGGGAGACTATGAGCCAAAAGAGGCAGGGGAAGAGCAAGCCTTAACTCACCTTTTCTCTGCACGCTTATACTGTATTTCGGATTTATGTCTGGTAAAACACAATAATTAGCGACTAAACACTGAAATTATAGACAGATAATGAATGAAAACATACCTTTGATAGTACTTTGCATGTTTTCTCTTGGTAGCTTCTCGTTTTTCATCTGCTGTGATGTGTAGTGGAGGATGAGGCATGAGTGTTGAGAAGAACGTAGGAATTAAGTGCTTGACAAAGGTGGATTCAGGGTACCCTCCGTCCGACTTTTTCATTTGGCAAGATATTGAGCCCATCTGTTGGTTGTTGGTGGAAAATAAGTTTCCGAGCACATCTCAGACATTTTGATTACCAGGCAACGATGATGAGGGTTGGTATTCAAAAAAAAAGTGCGCCGGAATGTCACCCAGATCCATTTCAGAGTTCAAGCGCCCGTCATTACGGTTTAAACGCCCGTTAATATGGCTTAAACGCCCAACAATAGCTCCGGGCTGTAGTTCGACAGAGTCTTCAAGAATCCATGAAGTTAATCTCAAATATGGCTACTCTTCATCCATAGACCTCAATTGTCATTCTGTAGACCTCAATTGTCATTCCGTAGACCTCAATTGTCATTCCAAAAAACTCAAAAAGGTCATTCCATGATTCTGATTTACTAAATTCAACACTAGTATTTGTCAAGATCAACCTCAAGCTCCCTATATACACTCGTCACTCGTGCCTATGGAACTGGACCATTCTTAGGAAGCTTAGGAGCTCTTCCCCTGCCTGTCATTCTTCCAGGTGGATAAGTGACGCCACCGACTCTGAAGGGCTTATAAAATCTATGGAAGAGAGGTGAGCTTGAGCTGAGACTCTCGAGCAATGGTACATACGTTGTCTGGTGGGGTGGCGCATATGGCTTCCAAGATTTATCCTGCTCGACGCACTTTCTGACTCTTCTCTTCTTTGGTGTGGCATATACTGCGGGTTTTTCATCATGGCAGGCACGGCGGGGGTTCTGTCGAGGCATCGGATTTGCAGCGCTATTCCTGTGGCTTTGAGGAGATGAAGTTGAATAGGGATAGCGAAGAATGTACTCACAGGTATTCACGTTGGTTCAGTTATAGTACCTCTTTGCGGAAGTTCAGGTTTATATTTGATTTGAATGAGATCTGGACTTTCACAAATGGCTTTTTTCGGGATCTCAGTTCTTCTCGAAGGTTGCGAACCACAGATAGATTAGGCAGCTTCATTCCCAATCTAGTTTAGACAGAACACCACAAGGTGAGAATCACATAAGGGAATCCAGAGCGGTGGTTGCTCAATTTGGGTCACTCGAAGTTTGGTTGAAAGATCACATTGGGATTTCAGGCCCCGGTACATAGATTCTTACATATACACGCAAAAAAAGTGACTACTAATTGCTCAAGAGAAGAGAACACCCTGTTGGTACGTGTACTGGAACTGGCCAGAAGTACCATCCGAAACAGTGTGCACTTGGCCAGTGAGCTGACGCTTGTGAAACATCTCGCGTGCCATCTGCTCGTTAGAGCAGTGCATCTTCAGGCCTCCAGAGAGATTGGCGGTCAACTTGTTGGCGAATCCCCTGTGTGAATCCAACAATCAGTCAAGCAATCACAACTGCATCATGTAATTGCCACTTACCACCCTTGAATCCAGCCGACCTTGTGCCCAATAATAATGGCGTACCATCTGTCCAATGGCTTCTGGGGTGCTGGAATGAGGACATTGCAGTTCATACAGATTTGACCCATCATGGGAGCGCCGGAAAGGGTAGACGTATCTCCAGTTGCTGCGGGACCTTTAAGAGTAGAAAGGCAGATGGGTTGATCAATTGAGGTGGATGATGACAGTGACAGAAGGACTTACCGTCATTGTTTCTTTCCATAGCTGCCTGGTTTGCGAATGCCAGACCTGTGGTTCTGAGTTAGCCAAGTGTAAGAAAGAATAGATGGCAACAAACTGCACTCACGATCGTCAAGCATAGTAGTAAGGGATGCTTCCACCACAGCGGGGACACCTATAATGAAGCATCAAGCAAATTCATTGAGGTGTAGACAGGGAACAAACTTACGATTAGCAACAGCAGTATTGATCATTGCCACAAGCTGATCGATGTCAGTCATTGCTGCAAAAAAAATCAACATGGTTGAATCTCGACGGTGGCGAAGGGGAGACTTACCAAAGGAAGTACCCATAGGGTTTTGGTTGTTGTTGGTGTCAACAGAGGAGGCAGAATTGTTGGCAGAATTGTTGGAGGAAGACATGATGTGCAGTAGTTCGGGGGTAGAACAAGGAAAAGATGCTCTGGATGGCGCAAGAGGATGAATTTGGCTTTTTATAGTTCACGAGGCAAGAAGTTTGGCAATGCCCGAAAAAAAACGTGATTGTCCTCGTAAATAATCATCAACAAAATTGATGTGTGTCCGTCAAACACGTGCTTTGGTGTACGCAACAGTTCCAGATATGCCAAAAGCAAAGAAGAAACCAGATCGCTGCCACGAAACAACAGCTTCGGATCTACAAAACACTACTTTCCATGAGGTCCTCTCCCAGTCAAAATGTCGTGTCTACTCTAGCCATGTCAATCTCCATACGACCAAAGCACCGGCCACAGCTGTTTACCCTCCAGTGGACCACTCAATGCATATTCCGGACGATGAAATGGTGGATTCAGGGATGGGGCTGAATGATATCACGATGGAAATGCTAGATGAACAAGGGGAAGCTCAACCAGTCAGTGAACCAGGGAATCTGAAAGTCAATCTCAAGACCAGAGAAAAGGCAAAACGGTACCCCGACTCAGTGAGTGTCATTACAGGACACATTATATCAGCTTGTTGACACTCCTGTTCTTATAATCTAGGATGTGCTATTGGTAACATGGCAGGAATCTCATTGAGATACCTATCTAGACTGGCAGATCGTAACTGAAGGGCGAGGTCGTCATTTTGATGGGTGTTGCTTGCGCTGCAGAGGCCCTGATGCTCAGTTTTGGTGTCTCATCTGTGACGGTCTTCAAGTGGTCTGTAAAGACTACATCATCCGCTCTCATATTGATGAGCCCCTTCATCGCATCCAGGTGGGTCTTCAACTATATTCCTATGGAATCCGGTGACACATTGCATACATAGATCTGGCAAGCTGACTATTTCCAGCCAATTACCCTAAAAGACCTTGGCCTTCGCTATCAAGCTGGACACCACCCTAATACTCAATGTCCTTGCCCTGTTGTTTCTAGTCAGGACTTTGTTGTTCTTGACTGGACAGGAATTCATTCCATCACTCTTGACTTCTGTAGCTGCAATTTAGTGATACATGGGTGTCTAATCTCTTTAGTTATTCTGATTCACTGTCTCATATTTTGATTAGCCCAACATCTTCAGCTAATGGAACGGGGCTGGTGGCCATCCTCATACAAAGAACCTCGCACGGCGGCTACCTTCAATCTTCTTAGAAACTACCACTTGACGAATCTTCAATGTCAGACCCCACCTACCAACTTTTATAAGGTCTTGGAGCAGATGGCAGACGGGCATGGTGTGCTTAAGCTACCGGTACGTAGAGGCCTGAATGTTTGGCAGCGTGATACTTACATTCAGAAATAGGCCCGAGAGGCACAGTGGTTGCTCATGCTACGGGAATATCGGCATATCAAGACAGCAAAGCAAATCGGTCAAGCACATGATCCAACTGGAATTTTGGGAACTGCTTATGGCTCAGGTACCATGCCATGTAGAGCCTGCCCTCATCCTAAACAAAATCTCCCTGAAAACTGGCAACAAGCACCCGCTGATGATCGGTAAGCTCTGCAATTGTTTACATTCAATGAAACTCACAGTGCACTTTTGCCAGATTTCTCTATACTCTCTTTCTGTCCGAGGACGCGAACTTCAAACAGAAAGCCCGATCACGTCCAAACAACCGCCGTGATCCAGCACTCGAACCAGGATGGGGATCTTTTGTGCCTAACAATATCTACATGGCTGAAGTGGGAAAGTATTGAGCCAGCATAGTTAAATGCACAGTGAGATGAAACTAAAACCTCACATATTGACTATAAGAGAATTCTTGTGTTCTTGTAGATGCTTGCTAGAGGTGATAATCGAGTAGATTGTCCTAAAGCTTTGAGACGCAAAGTCTCCAGCTTTTATACAAGAGTCCTTGTCTATCTACAAGTCATAGAACATAGGTAAGTGAGAACATAGCATATGGTACATATTGCATATCAGTAAGCATAAGTGCTCGAAGAGCAGAGTGAGTAAGTATGCATAGTCATACTAGCTTTCTATCTAAGTAATCTAGAGAGAAAGCTCAGTCAGCTTTGAACGCTATTGGGTGCAAAGCTGAACCTTGTTATAAACCATAGAGATAAGGTGTGAGTACTGACTAACTACAGAGTCCGTCTGAGTAAGTACAGGATCTTTCATACAAGTGCAAGTGTCATAGTGAAAGAGTCTATAAATAATAGACGCGTAAACAACACGTCAATAAAGTGTATCACATGGTAACCACATGTTCAACAGAAAGCAGACTGATCAGACCGAGGTAAGTTCTTTTCATGATGATTGGACCCCCGATGACTGTCTAAAAAGCCTTGTGTTGTAGATCAGCCACTGTGCTGGCTTTGCTGCAATATCTAGTGCCAACACAAAGAATGCAAAGGGATTACGTGCCACTGGGATAGGCTCGGTCAGCTGCTCACACCATGAAAGTTTTTGACCCAACGGAATGGGTGATCTGCAGATTGGTGAAAGGTGCGTCTCCGTCGTATTTACTTCAATATACATGCCTAACAGATTTTTTCTCAAGATATAGCATCATGGACTTCTTGGCCTTCTACAATCTCATGGCTTGTGGTCTACTCTACGTGGTGTTCTCCTATGATATCGCGTGTCAATGGATGCAGAATTTCTACAGGTGCATGATGGAGTACCCAGCATCCATGCAGCTCCCCGCAAAGTTATCCATGAAGTTCAAGGTCCCAAAATTCTATCTCCCAGCTCATGAATTGTCATGTCTCACAAAGTTTTCGTTCAACTACACTGAGGGAGTGGGAAAAACGGATGGTGAAGGTGTCGAGCGCACATGGTCATGGCTGAATGGCTGTGCATGCTCACTGTCAATGATGACAGCCGGCGCTTGATGGGACACAATGGATGATCTCACGAATTTCTGGAATTGGAGGAAAACTATTGGTTTAGGTGAGTTGAACAGTCAGTTCATTATCTACCCAAACTAATGCTTTGCTTTGCAACTTTGACAGAAGTTACCCTGCTGAAAAAGGTGGTCGCTGCAATTCCAGAAGCAGTTGTGAACGCTGGTGCATATGTGGCGTTCACTGACGCTCTGATACCTGACTATGGGTCAGAGGTCGCAAAATGGCAGGAAATGGTGGTGTGATGGGAGCAGGGGGTCTCTGAGGACTGTCCATACACTGTCACAGAGCCAGGTATGTCTTTTGTTTTCGCCTCTCCGTTCATTACTCACTCAGTCATCAGATATCACGATCACAAAAGTCAAGAAGAGCTTAGCCGAAGAAGATCATAAATGGGAAATGGCAGGAGTAGTACTTTTCTGTCGACTGCAAGTAGTGTCATCATCAAGGGACTTGACATCGAGGACTCCCAGTAAGTCACACATGTCTTCATAGACCTTTCGGACTTGACAAATAGCTTTATAGACAACATCTCCTTGCGATGGTCAGTCTCAAGAGCCTGACGGAGCTCAAAGCGATTTCGATCCAAAAAAAGAGAACGGCACTTCTTCAGCACATTCAGAATAGTGTTGCCAGCAGCTCGGCTCTAGCTGCGGCTTGAGTGGTTCAGAACCAGTTCTGAGCCGGCTTAGCCAGTTGGAGCCGCCATAATATTTATTTTTCTCAATCCCCCATCCTTAGCCGACCAGAGACTCTGAGGAGTACATAGAAGGTTTATTAGCTCTCCCAGAATACAGAAGAACATTCATTTTGGTACAAATACAGGAAATGTACCATTGGATGTCCTGGCCTTGGCATGGGAAAAGCTACCCACCCCTGGGTTGCCACGTGCAGGGACAGTTGGGCTGACAACTGGACCCACAGTCACCTCCCAAAAACTGTACTTTTGATGCAAACTAGCCCGAATGAAGTTGACACTTAGTTTTTTAGTGCTTAGATGTTTTGTAATAATATATTTTTTTGAACAGCTCGAGCTGCAGCTGAACCGGTCAAAGCGGCTTGAGGAGCCAAGCTGATCCCTGTTAACAGCTCCTGGAGCCGCGGCTTGGTTTGAGCTGCGGCTCTAGAGCTGGAGCTGAGCCGAGCTGACCATTGGCAACACTAATTCGGAAGTATTACAGCAATCTCGTACAGCACATGCCAGGAGCTCAGCACCTTATCGACGCTGAACCATCTCTGACACAAGCAACCCAACCCGAAACCCTGAAAATATTCCTTCCAAGCTCACTCCTGCCTTCTCTCCCGCAATCGAATCCCTTGCCCTGCCCCTCTGCAGACTCCACGGAACTCACCACCAAGGTTGTTTGTCCCTCAGAGCTAATATCCCTAGAAGACTGCCTACGCTTTGCTCAGGCACATGAGGCTCTTAGCAGGCTTCGAGCACAACTCCGGGCACGGACCGTTGCATACAAGAATTCCTCACATGTTGCGGCTTCTCAGAAGATGTTCCTCAAGGTCCACGCACTCCAGGACCAGATCGAGGCAAAGGTCAAAGCCTTGAGTGAGACCTACTGCCAAGCACATGCGGCTCTACTTGTGCTGCGTGGCCAAGGGGAGTGGTGCAGCACGCTTAGGGAGCTGCACCCTGATGATGTCCGAGGCATCAGTGAGCAGCTATTGTGAACTGCTGAGAAGGAGCAATTCATACAGGATCGAGAACGTGCTGGATATAGCGCTGAGGACCTCAGCTCGTTGTGTGGTGGTAACGTTGCTATTGCTCGTGTCAACTCTACGCTTGCCACAGGTCAGACCAAGAACCACCTTTCCTGGATTTGGTTTACTCATCAAGCAGTTGTTGATGGAGGTGAAGGTGCAGACACAATCTCAACAGAGGCTGGGATTGACTTAGTTTCGGTAGGTCTACGTTCAGAATGGTGTAAGGCTCATGCACGGGCTCGGCGTTCCCGAGAGGAGATTCGATTAGTCAAAGAAGAAATGCGGCGGGCACTTGAGTTCTGCCAATCTCAGTCGGTATGGTGGAGGGACCAGATCGGCCGGCGTGAGTGTTGAGCCAGCATAGTTAAAGTGCACAGTGGGTATAACGAAGTAAACCTCACATGGGTAATACGCAGAGTGTTCTTGTAGACTTGAGATGCTTATGAAGAGGTGATAATTGAGTAGATTGTCCTAAGGCTTAAGGCCTTGGAATACCAGCTTTTATACACAAGTTTCTGTACATGTAATAGTAATTACAATACTATGAAACTACTACTAGAAGTAGGTATTTAGCCAATACTAATGAGTCTTTCGTCCGTTGTGCCTCACACTTTGGACTATGAGCATCATACTTGATGCAACTACATATGTAGTAGATATCTACAGTGTCATTTGTGAAGCAATAACTATGTAGATACATTCTTGCATGAGAGCGCAAGTGTTCCTAGAGGCATAGCTCTATAAATAGTGTGACGCATAAACAACATGTCAATATGTATCACATGATCTCCATCATGTTCAACAGTGAGGGTGTCTCAACTTGGTTTCAGGAGGGTCTAACGGCGTACGCCAAAGAACATGCAGAGATTGAGCTAGTTCGGGCGGCAAAATGGGAGCATGCATGGAAGCCAATCCACAAGCATGCAGCGGCCATTCTTCAAGACCTTTCGGATCCCAAGAGCTCTGGCGACATCCGGGATAATCTTCCCGAGTTAGAGGTCAAAATTGAGATGGAGGAGGAGATGGAGGATTGCGTAGTGGACAATTAGTCGGGGAAAACTAAGTGTATACTATATGACATTGAAGTGAATGACAAACTTGTGTTGCAACCTTTGATCCGGTAGGACTATGTTGTGTGTCATGGAGAATGTTGGACATCAACCATTGAAGAGATCTTTCAGCCGATTTAGGCAACGGACCGGTTCCCTTGCAATCCCAATAATTATTGGGAATTATTTCAGAGATTCCGGTGACACTCTTCCCAAACTAGAGGTCGACATCTCACGAATTTCCAATCCCAGTAATTATAGGATGGTGACACATATTTGGGAGGCAACAAGAGTATCAACTGAAAGCACAGTCCAATTTTTATTGTCCAAAAAGATACATTGGCAAAAAGATATGGCGGGATCAGGAGCTATCTAGTAGTCGTATGGCCTCCATTGCAGCATGTACACGTCAGGTACACTGCAGGTGTGGGTATGATTACGGTATCGGATGCAGAACCGAATTTGATATACAAGTTATCGACCCAGTGCTCCCGGATGTCCTTCCTCATCTTGACGGACCCACGTGAGAACTTTGGAGGAAATCTCAGGCAATGAGGGGAGCTGACAAAAATCAGAGCGTACCAGAGTGCTGTTGAGCAAAAGGTGTCCAGCTTCGTATTCTGCTCTGACTGCCTTGAAAATTTTCCTGAGCGAACGTAGGGTTGGGCATCAAAACATGACCAGCTCGACGCGAGAGACATTCATGCCGGGAACGGACATGAGCATGCGAGCGTATGTACTGGTGATTTTGATTTCATTGTTTGCGGAATCCTCTCTGGAAATAAGTAGGATGAGTGTGTGCAGGCTAATGGGAATTGAAATGATCACATACAGGAAAGCAAACAACTCTAGAAGAAAGAAACAATGATTGAGGTTTTGGTCGTCAACGGAGGGCTTCAATCACGTACCTTTGGTGAGTTTTACAATACATTGAGCCGCCTCTTTCATATTCTCAACGCAATGGACCTGTGTATGCATCTGCACACGCAGAGCTTTCACATACAATGTCACCACCTGTAGACTCTCGGCACTGAGTGTGCTAGTGTTGAACAGGATGACATGGATGTCAGAATAAATCGTTAATCTGTTGATCTGCCTGTACTCAGTCATAGTACTGTGAACGAGACCATTGTTGATCCACTGCAAGAAGTCCTCAGCATCGGCCCACAAAATACCTGCCCGACTTTCACACCCAATCCAAGTGATCATTCGCAAGGTCAAAGAATCGTTGCAGGGGTACTGAATTTCACAGTGTTCTCTGGTCTGAGATGTGGCCTCAATGTTTGCTTCATCTGTGAGTGCTGCAATGAGGGTAGGATGAGCGTCTCGGAGGGAAGTAGATATGCCAATGATGAGTTCATCTTTGCCAGGAGGGTACATGATGGGGGGAACGGATCAGAAAAATGACCAACAGCAGATGGAATATATGAAAGAATCAAGGCCAGGAGGCCCCATAATTATTGGGCAGGAAAGACTGAAGTGAACAGAGGAAGGAAGCAAGCCTGCCACCCAATAATTATCGGGCAACTGCCAACTGAGAGATAGCCATGATGTTATTGCTGTTTGTGAACCTGCACCTGATAGCCCTGTCCTTTCCGCTTTTTTTCCCTGCTTCGCGGGAATGGATAATGATTTGGTGAGTAGATACCCGCAGAGGGTTGGGTACTGAGACCAGATATCAGTGACTGAGGAGGGTTTGATGTCCCATAATTATTGGCCTGAAACTGCAAGGATCTGAAACCGACTCGGAGAACCCAATAATTATTGGGCCCAAGGAGCAAGGATTTGAATTCGACTCGGAGAGCATATAATTATTGGACCGAGGGAGCAAGGATTCGAAATCGAGGGCCCAATTATTATGGGACCCAGATGCAGGGTGAGGGGTGAGATTGGATGTCGCTGCATGTGATCCCAATTCTGCTGCTCCACTTTCTCTAGTACTTGAATCCCTTTTTTTTCCCTCCCACTTTGTGGGAATGTGTAGCGCGTTCCCTGAGGAGGATCCAATAGTATTACGCAAGTGTATATGGCCACGAAGGCGAACGGAGGGTTGAAATTCATCACCCAATAATTATTGGGCCGAAGGCACAAAAATTCCAAATTGAAAGCCCAATAATTATGGGATTCAGACCCTGGACGAGAGGTGGAATTGTAATCAATAATTATTGGCCCCTGCCAGTGTCTTTCAGCACCATAGCAAGCTGGTGAATGGTCTCTCGCTACTTCCGTCCCGGCTATCGCATCATACTATACTGGACAGAGAGACAGTGTTATTATACAGAGGTCTTGAAGTCACAGGACAAAGTCATAGGAGCTACACATGGGTGTACATCTGCAACCAAAATGAGGCAGAGGAGGGATGCCTATAGGGTAGCCCTATGGAAAGGGACCATAATAACGGGGAAGGGTGATCTTCTTGTCTATAATAATTATGGGGCTACACTGTCTGTTGTGAAAATAAACATGTAGAATGCGAACCTGGATGTGGTTTTTGAAAGTAAGTGAATTACAATTTAAGTTGCAATCTAGCAGCCACCAAACAACATCAAGTTCAATAAGTATGGCACCCAGATAACTATTTACAGTAGAGTCTAATTATCTATACAGTCAATTGGCCGTCCGTGAGACAGAAGATTGAGTTTTGTATCCCAAAGTCGTAAAACACAAAAATTCACTTACCAGTCATTTTTGCCGTATTGCTAGACATATTATCTAGTTGTACACCACATATAAACATCAGTCATTGAGCAAGGTGTTGTGAAATAAATAAAATCTCGAGAGGACCTGAATGTCACGCCATCGGGCTCCTTGAGACAGATGTGACACTGTATCATTTGGCGCATCAAATGTGCGCACGTGTCACCGCTTTGAGACTTCAGACCCTGTAAATAATCCTTGTGGTTGCTCTACCCCATTGCACACTCTTGGAAAGATGGTAATATTTGTGCTATATACCAGATCTATAATGCCAGAGAAATTCTAGGGCCCAGTACATCCATTGGAGGTCAGGAAGGCCAAGCTGGGAATTTTGCGTGTCTCACTAAAACATATGTTTCCTCTACCAAGTATCATAGACATGTTGGGTTGGCCCAAAAATTTCCGGGCATACTTATTGAGCATGTCTTCATGATTTAGAACACTATTATAGACAGAACTGAGGTAGTAGCAAGTGGTAGAAGCAAAATATAGCCCGTGTCTCATGGAGTCCGACTGTCTCAAGGACGGCCAATTGACTGTATTCCCCTTGGGCCCAAATACTTCCTTTTCAAATGTCAGAACATTACTTAGGTACTTAATACGGGTAGATGAGCATGCCCTCGGGAGGAAAATGGACATGGACATCACTACCAACCTATCATGATCATTGATCAATAATGACTGAGAGTTAATCAGAATCCAAGCTGCAGGGGAGGCTTATATTTTCATATGCCAATGAGGAGCGTCCGATATAGTCCAAGGGTTCTATTGAGCACGGTTAAGTTCTACAGCATGATATGTGAGGACTGTGGCTGTGCTTGTCATGAACGTGAATTGGTACGTGACGGTATGTGAATTGTACGTGACTGTACACGACACTGTACGTGAGTTTAGCATGCCCCAACTTTGATGCTACTGTTACACCGGCTTAAGTGTAGACAGCTCAATCCTACGTTCCATATCTCATCAGCACCTCTGCCTCTGCTTTCATCAGCACCCTTTACTCCAGTAGTGATTCCTATAGAATTACCGGCGGACACACCGTTACCACCCCAGCTTCGGTTTATGAAGCGGAAGTGGGTGGATTCCTTGATCTCTGAGGCTCCAGATTCAGGTCCAACCTTGTACCCGCCCCCATTTGAAGGGCAAACTGGCGGAGAAGATGGGGATGAGGAGGCCGTGTATAAGACAAAGAAGAGGAGGGTGACTGAGTCTCGGGAGGTAGAGGAGGAGGAGGAGGAGTGCATTACACGGCATGGTCCACGTACTGAGCACCGGGTCCGGGGCTTATCCTAGCATACACGCAGCTAACTACGCCTTTGACCCCGGGACAGTTCCCACACTGTCTGGACGAGCTCACGGCACATGCAGTCCGCAGTAGATCCAAACCGTGAGGGTCCGCCTTTTGACCTGCCTATACCCACTTTCTAGCCCATCCTCTAACATACTCTAGCTACGAGATTGGTTTGTCCGCTGATACGCTGGGGGAATATGTAGCGGTGATCGGTTGAAGATTTGCAGAACTTCATAAATATGGAGGAGGAGGTTAGGAGGATTGTTGAGGGGCTGGAGGTAGAAGGGATGTAACGTGTGAGTGGCGGGGGTTTTGCTGGGTGTGTGGTTAGTCATACCTTATTTTATTGTGATCTTGTGAGCCTCTTTCATGCGCATGTTGACTTTATTTATTGAAATTAGACCTGTGACATGCCCGTCAATGAGCAAGCGTTGATTGACAGACCTGGAATCTGAGTTTGAATTGGCTGGTGACTTTTCCACTACCATATATAGGTCTGGTCAAAGTGATAGGACAGTCTATGATCGAAAACAAACGTGGCAAATATTTTCTTCAAGCTTGCTTGTTCGCATCCACCCGCCTTTTCACACGAATTCCCCCCTCCAAACTCAGGCAAATGGCTTGGGAGATCAGAAAATCCTTATGTTCACAACATTAAGACGCAAGAACTTGAGTTTTATCTCTCAAATACAGCGAGAAAGCGATTGGGACCACGGTAAGCTACTCACACTGCTCAATTATCTTGGGAGTGATGAGCCGGCATGACACCTAGCGCAGAGGACTACAACATGGCTACACTACTACTTACCAGAGAGAAGTTTAGAGAGGTAGAGGTGAGACGTAGAAGCTCAAGCACACTGTAGATTCAGGTAGAGAACTACAAGCTTATATACATGAAGATACAATAGAGTTACCATATAGAGATGACAATAGAAATTGTACATATGATCATAGTGAACAAATGAAGAATAGAACAATAGTGAATGCATTGTCCCGCATAATACAATGGCGGGAAGTATGAACCGGGACTTCGGATATACCAGGATCTAATAATATTCCATGGATTCAACACACCCCCTTGCTAAGTGCAGCTGAAAAGCGCATCTGAGCGAATCAAGTGGACAAATAGAATTCAAGTCCAAGGTGATCTCTGAACCGTAAGAACTTCTCATGACCGAGATTCTTCGTAAACATGTCTGCGGGATTATAGACTCCTTCGATAAAGAACAACTCGACTTTGCCATCTTCAACACACAATCAAATGTAGTGATATCGAATATCGATGTGCTTGGTTCGGCGTTCTTGAACCGGATTAGATGCAATGAAGATAGAGCCTTGATTATCTCCGCGGATTGGAATAGGACCCAAGTCGATTCCAAGTTCAGAGAGTAGTGATCTTATCCAGAAAGCTTGACGACTGCAATCTGACAGTGCCATATACTCAGCCTCAGTGGAAGAAAGAGCTACAGTCTTTTGGGCGTGTGATTGCCACGAGAAGATGCTGCCTGCTAACTTGAAGAAGTAGCCAGTAATCGAACGGTGTTTGATAGGATTGGCAGCCCAATCCAAGTCTGTGAATGCAAGAAGACCTCCATCAGAGTCACCATTGTAGACAAGTGAATAATCTGATGTGCCAGCTAGATAGCGGCAGATGTAAAGTGCTTTATTGAGATGTTCCTTCGTTGGATTAGAAGAGAACTGGGAAAGCTTCGTAACTGCATAGGCAATATCAGGACGTGTGCCCAGCATAATGTACAGAAGCAACCCAATCACAGACTGGAACTTGGAGCAAATGGCAAGATTGACTGGACCTTTGTTGGGAGTTTGCATATAGCCAGCAGGTAAGGGTGTTGGAGCACCTTTGGCATTCTGCATCCCGAAACATTCAAGGACTTTCTTCAGATAATCCTTCTGGTCAATCATGATTTTATTGCCTTTGCGACAAATGCTCATGCGGAGAAACTCACTAGCATTGCCCATATCGTGGCATTCCCATTGAGCCATGAACTCGGCTTTCTTCTTGTCAACAAAAGCTTTGTTAGGACCCATGAAGAGTGCATCGTCAACATAGATGATCGCATACACAACTTCACCACTCTTCGGATCTTTGCAGATGAAGAGTCCAGCATCAGAGGTCAAGCGTTTGAAGCCTAGTACTTCCATGGACAAGCTGAGGGTTCGCCACCACTCAAGGGCAGCTTGCTTCAGTCCATATAATGCACGACGCAGGCGTAGTACCTTACGTTCTTGGCCCTTGACTTTGAAGCCTTCAGGTTGTTCCATGTAAATCTCCTCAACAAGATCGCCATAAAGAAAGGCGTTCTTTACATCAATGGAAGTGATGTACCAGTTTTTGAGAGCTGCGAGAGCAAGCATCAAACAAACAGTCTCATAACAAACAACTGGTGAGAAGATCTCATCAAAGTCAACACCTTCGACCTGAGAGAAACCTTTGGCAACAAGTCTAGCTTTCTTGCAACCATTCGACTTAACGTCAAAGACCCATCTATTTCTGATGGCTTTGCAACCTTTAGGCAGGTCACAGAGTTTGAAGACCTTGCGCTTACAAAGTGCCTCAAGTTCTTCATGGCAAGCGATCTTCCATTCCTTCTGTTGCTCAACAGGCAACTTTAGAATATTGCGGAGTGTCCACTCTCTGATGTTAGAGAAATCAGGAGTATCAGACGTTGGAAGCAAATCATGAACTGGAACGGCATTGTTCAGCAGGTAAATCACGAATCCTACTCCCCTTTCTTGGGTTAGTCTTTCGACTACGCTTTCTTCCTCATGCAACTCAGTGCTTCCACTGGGTTCTGGAGCAGGCGGAGGCAGAAGTGGACCAGGAATCCCCTTTTTACCACCTTTGCCTTTCCTAGATCGCGAAGAGCTAGGACGATAAACTGGATGTGAAGGTTCTTTATCTCCAGTGATGTTTCTCCAAGTATTTTTATTCTCTAAGTCGCGAATAAGATCTGAGGGTTTATTTGGGTTCCGCTCTTCCCCAAAAATATTACCAGGTTGTGTTGTACCCTTCTGCTGCCTCGAAGACCGGCATGGACCATTCGCTGCTGGTGCAGGCGGTGGAACAGCGGGTTCACCTGGAGGCGTCAGAGGACCAGATTGAGGGAGTGGCACATCCCCTGGCGCAGGGCCACCTGCAGGTTCGTCAACCTGAGGTTCTGATCTCTTAGAAGGTTCGGAGCAATGTCTGAGATCTGGGAACGGAGTATCATCCCAGTTGTCATCAGAGTCTTCATCTTCCAAAGGAATGTTGGGATTTTCACCCAAAGTAAATGGTTCACTACTGACAGGTGTAAAACCACGAGTTTTGGCATCAGGACACTTGTTATACAGCGTCTCATCGAATAGTGCAGTGCTACCTTTGAATACGGAATTATTGCTTCACATGAACAGGAAGCCTTTCATCCCATCTTGGTAACCGATGAAGGTCATTAACTCACTGCGAGGAGCAAGCTTATTCTTCCTATGATCTTCAGGAATGAAGACGTAGGCTGCACAACCCATAACTCAGAGATGTGAAACATCAGGTGCTTCACCATAAAGCATTTCAAATGGAGTTCGCCAGCTCAATCGTTGCACAGGAGTGCGATTGTAGAGGTAGACGGCGTGCACATGGCAGAATTCCCACCAGGACTGAGACATACAAGCTTCAAAGCGAAGTGCTTCAGCCTTCTCATGAATAGTCCTGTTGAATCATTCAGCACAACTGTTTTGTTGTGGTGTATACAGTATGCTTTGATCCCTTTGGATCCCATATTCTTTCAGTACTGCATTGAACTTATCTCCTTTGTACTCTCGCCCTTCATCAGACATCCAGGTCTTGACAACAGCATTGAACTGCATCTTGACCATAGTAAGGAAGTCCCTTAAAGCAGGTACTGCCTCATCTTTTGTCTTGAGCTTGGAGGTCCAAATCGAGAAAAGAGATGTAGTACTTGTACTGACGATATGATTCAGCCGGGTACAACCTCAAATCCAAATGTATACGTTCAAACAGTTTAGAAGCTCTTGTAGTAGAGTTGGGGAACAATTTCTCATGCATCTTGCCTTCAGCGCAACCACGACACAGAGGTGTCTTTTTGGTAGGCATCTTAAGGTCAAGTGGGAAACCTTGCGTATGTTTCAAGCTTTATTCAGGGCTTTATCTGACGGATGCCCAAAGCGTCTGCGCTCAATATCGTAGTCAATGTTGTAAACAACTGACTTGGCCATTAAAACCTCAGCAGATGCTTTCCACGAGTGTACCCAATAAATGGTTTGACCAGGCATATGAGGGTAGGAAACAAGCAACTGTCGTCGCTGTGAAGAGTAGAAGGCTAACTTTTTCGCGTTTCCACAAATTGATAGACCATCTTGAAGGAACTCTCCCATGGATAGTAAGTGTATATCCAATTGCAGTATGTAATAGACAGGATAGAGTCGCGAAACGCGCTCAGTAAGTTTCCCGTCATGTCCTTCAACATCATGCTTAATGAAGACTGTGCCTTTACCGTTGATCTGTATAGGGTTGCCCTTATTTGCAGTATTTATGATAGGACCATCAAGCAATTCATAGTCAGCGAAATCATTCAAATCATTCGTGAAATGAGAGGAGGCACCAGAATCAAGGAGCCAACCTTGTGCGTTGTTCACACTTTTCTTTCCCTTGCACTGAGTACAACCCACAAAGTGGGTGGAGATAGCATTGCAATATGATACAAGTGATGCCAGATCACTACGACTACAGCGCGAACTACTGATACCAACTAGTTGTGAGCATCGCTGTAAGGTTGCATCAGATTGGGAAAGCAGGTCAAGGTATGGTACTTGCCTGTCATCGTGGAACGATCCAAGAGAGATGTCATCCGGGACGTCCTCTACTCCTGCAGCTTCGGCAATGTCGTTGTCAACATCATTACCGAATAGAGAAGTCATATCGTCCATACCATCGTCAGATCCCCAGTCCATCTCTACATCAGAATCAGAATCAGTGCTGCGAGCACGTTTAGAAGAAGTAGAAGAAGGACATCCGGTTCCTTCGTCTTCCAAATTGTCCTCCAGAACTCGCTTGGACGAGGAACCAGGCTTCGAGATACAATCCTAGAGCGAACGATTGGCGGCGGATGTGATGATCTGTTTGAACGGTTTGAGATGCCGCGCCATCTTAGGGACACCAAGTCTGTCAGCAAGTGAACGTGCTTCATGTACATCATCAAATACTGACTCAGATGGCTTGAAGCCAGTGAAGGACTGCATGGCAGCCGGATTCTTCTTGACAGTGGGAGCAACGGTGCTGTCACAATACTTGTCCCAGTGACCAGTGAAGTGTGCTGGGGGTGGTGATCCCCTAGCACAGCTAGGAGGGGCGCTGGTGATCTCGGCACGCAAGGAGTTGTTAACTGCATTCAACGCAATATGTTCCCTGCGGTCAGTGATCGAAGAGTAAGGACAAACAGGAGGAGGGGAAGCGACAACGGATGTGTGGGACACAAGATGGGAGTGACCATGAGACCGATTGTTACCGCTGTTGCTACCACCAGCGTTGCCAGGACCCTGGTGCTGGTTGATACCACCTGATATGGTAGGGCACGGCTAGTGTCCTCTCAAGTCACTCCTTCAAGCCAGGGCAAGGTTCGAAGGTCGAGAATCAAGGGTCAAGTGTCGAGGGTCAAAGGTCAAGTGTCGAAGGTCGAGGGTTACGATGGGCTTTCACTGGTGTATTAACCAAGTTGTTAAGCTAAGGAAAGATTGTATGTACATTGGGTTTATATACTGGAATCTGTCTAGGTCCAGAGTCGCTCTGAGTTGTGCTGAGTCGCAGGTGTGTGAGTCGCTTGTAGTTGGACTGAGTTGTCGTGGGAGTGGCTGTGACTGTCGTGTGAGTCATTGCGGCTGTTCGTGTATTATGACTCAGGGTGGCATGTGGAGATGTCTGCTGGGCATGGTCTGGAGCTGTGGTCTGGATGCATAGCTCCACTTACTCCGCGGAGTCGTCTATAGAGATGTTTTGAATGAGTGGGAAAGGTGGGAAGGGATAGGTGAGTTGGGTAGGGAGAGGCGTCTATATGGGCGCTTGTTGATGAGAATAGAGGTGAATCGTAACACCACCGCGAGTACCATGCTGCTGCTTCTTCTTCTTACCCTGGTTCTGGTTCAAAGAGGGGCATTGCTGCTGCTGCTGTGGTGGGCGAGTGTTGGTCTGCTGCTGATACCCACGCTGCTGGCGTTGCTGCTGCTGGCCGAACGATGGTTCTCAATTACCAGCACGCTTCACTGCAGAGAGGCGGTTGGCGAGCTGTGGGTTCTGGCGTTCGTACTCGACCATGATAGCATCATGGACTTTAGAAACGGTGATGCAATCTTCATCCTCAGGATCCCTAACATAGTCATGGAGGGATTTGGATGAGGCGGTGTCCCATTCGGGAGGAATAGCAGTGATGAGCAAGAGGGATTTGATCAACCTGGGGAGAACCACTCCTACCTCAGAGAGTTGCTCGATGTAGGACTTGAACTTGGCGATGCCGGCTTGGGGATGAGAGGTGGTAAGCCTGAAAGAGACGAGTTTAACAAAGTCGCCATAGATGGCAGACAAAGTGGGCTCGCCGTAAGTGAGGTTCAGCTGTTCCCAAGCTTTTTCGGTGTTCATGTCCTTGATCGGATCAAAGACCTCCTTGGTGGTGGTGATCTGGATGATTCCCATGAGCTGGAGATCTTCCTTGTCCCAAGCAAGACTTTCCTTGACCCAGGCAGCATGCTCTTCAGGAGGAACGATTGCGCGGGTAACAGGAGTAACCCCTGTGGGGCTAGTCACAGTGCCAAGGGGCATGAAGGGACGTGGTTCTTGGCCAGTGAGATGACCATAAAGACCTTGGGTCTTGCACACAGCTTCCATCTCGCCGTAGTAGGTCTGTTTGAAGTTGGTGCTGTCAAAGCGACCGAAGAAGTATTTCTTAACATCAAACATGGTAGTAAGAGGTTGAGAGTTTGGTGTTGGATCTAGAAAAGACAGCATCAGCATGTGTCTAATCAACACAGGGAGCAGCCATCAAGGCACTATGCTCAACGAGGAGCATTGGATCCTTTAGATCCAATGTCGTCGAAGGACGTACATCAATGCCATGGATCGAGCACTCAATTAAGAGGTTGATGGCAACATGCAGGTCTAGCCTAGCTAGCCGATGACAGCAGCCTAGGGGTGCTCGTTATTGTAGTCGGGCTAACCGGGGCCCATAACCTGATGAGCTGGCATGACACCTAGCGCAGAGGACTACAACATGGCTACACTACTACTTACCAGAGAGAAGTTTAGAGAGGTAGAGGTGAGACGTAGAAGCTCAAGCACACTGTAGATTCAGGTAGAGAACTATGAGCTTATATACATGAAGATACAATAGAGTTACCATATAGAGATGACAATAGAAATTTTACATATGATCATAGTGAACAAATGAAGAATAGAACAATAGTGAATGCATTGTCCCGCATAATACAATGGCGGGAAGTATGAACCGGGACTTCAGATATACTGGGATCTAATAATAGTCCACGGATTCAACAGGGAGGCGGTCAACTAGCTTGTTACAAGTCTTTGTGACTCTCTGTGCTACTTCTGGTCAGGCCTGGAGGCTCTTACCAAACTGGAGACTGGAATTCAAAACAATAATGCAAGCAACGCGACACGAAGGAAATACTCGCCACGTTTATTTTCGATCATAAACTGTCCGATTACTTTGGCCAAACCTATATATGGTAATGGAAAAGTCACCAGCCAATTCAAACTCAGATCTCCAGGTCCCTCACAACGACGTTTCTTGTGAGGGGTCAGTTACAGGCCTATCTTGAAATCATAATCCTTTCTCGTTACCGCATTGTAGCTTTCTTGTTCTTAAACCGCATCTGCGGTCAATTCCCGTTCCAACTCGTCCGTTACGCATTTCATTTCACGGCACGATACACATAGCCGTGGCGCCTCGTCTCGCTAAGCACTCCATAGAGATTCAATATCCAATACTTGTAACGTTCATGGGCTAATTTCAGAATTGTTGCTTGATGCGTTATCAGCATCACTCTTTTTATACCACTGGGTGTACACCCCGTTTTGTGTTCGTTTCCCCTGACCATTGACAGTGGGTAATGTTGAGCTGAAACCAAGGGCAAGCAATAATAACTGAAGACACGGAGCAGTCTCCAAACTCGACCATGGTACTGTCGTTCGTTGAAGTAATACTTTATGTGGTCCAAGCCATGGCCTTCTTACTTACCGTTTATGGAGAGTACTCACATGACTCATGTATTCGGTGGCTTGCTAGCTCCCACGGTGATAACCTGGCTGCGACAACAAACTTTCTTTTTTCAAGCAGAGGGACACCTCAGTTGACGTCTACCACAACTGAGGCAAGCCCCATCTCGTTCCTAATTTACTTACATTTACTTGGTATTAGTTACGGTCAGAGTTGAGTTGACCGCGCGGTCAAGTGGCCAATCAAAATTTCGAGCAAAAAGTCGGTCAAGTCTTGATCGACTTTTGATCGCGCCTTTTTTTGCTCGACTCTGGAGTCGAGCAAACGCTCTTGACCGCGATCAAACAGAGGCGATCAAGCTGAGCTCAGGCTGTTGAGTATTTAATTATTTAATTAATTTCCTCTATTTTCATGAATAACATAACTTTTCCTAATCAATCTCTCGTGCCTCCGAGCCTCACACCGTCTGTCCTCTGCAAGTATATCTTCCTCATGACTGGAACAAAGAGCACCGCAAAGAAAAAACAAAAAACGGCAGCATCCGATGGCAAGGACTCGAAACCAAAACAGAAATCCACAACCAAACGAGGCAAGACTGTAGAGCCCGAGGGGCTATCCGACAATGAGGTAGATGTAAGCGAGGGGGAAGTGGAAGGAAAAAACAAGAAAACCGACGGCAAAAAGGCTAAGAATACACGTATAAAGTGAGCATAACTCATGTTAACTTCACTGGAAAGACTCACCTCCTTCTGGTTGGGATGTCAGTCTTCAGGAAGCGATTGTAACCACTATCGAGGACCACAAAGAAATCAAACAGAAGTTGTATCCACCACCGGGTGCTAACCTCTCTACTGCAGATGGAGGAGGAAACAAGAAAACAGTTGCCCACTGGCAGATATGCGAGGAGGTTTTTTCCGAACATCCTGTATACAAGGATGCCTTCAAGGCTGCTCTCGACGCAAATCCATCAACCCCCAGTGGCAAGAAAATACGGGACTCGTGGAGTGGAGGTGTAAAAGCACAGCTACGAAGGTGAGCCTTCCTATGTCAGTGGCTTTAATTCACTAATCACGCTGGCTTAGAATGGAGATCAAGACCAACGAAATCCGTAATGCCATGGGACAGACTGGTATGGGCCTGACGTCTGCGGATGATATCGACATGAATATTGATAGCTCAATCACCAATGCCTGGCGTGCGTACCTGTTTCAATTCAACCAAATAAGTCTGACGTGCAGAATAGAAATGTATGGCGAGAAGTACCCCTGGTTCTTCAGGTTCCGTGATATCATTGGAGAGCGCCCAAACCTCGTCCTTACCGGAGTTGGCAACAGTTCTACCCCCATCAACCTGGATGGAGAGTCAGCACTGGACGATGTGGACTTGTCATTACCTGCTACCTCCGACTATGACGCGGATATGGCTGAAGACGTCAAGGAGAGTGTGAACGATGAGATGGAAGAAGATGGGCCCGGCGATGGTAGGGGGGGGTAAAGAAGTCCTGGGATGTTGAGTACGGCGACAAGTCTGAGAAAGTTGATGCAGAGGTTTCCATATCCAAGTCCACGGGCGACGGTCAGAAAAGCAAAAAGAGGAAGGCTGATGAAGTCATCACCCCCAGTACTGCCAAAAAGACTGCACCACGTAAAGGAGACTCCAAACCAGCCGCACCAGTGAAAGTCAACTCTGGGAAGAAATCAAGGATGGACGAGTTCTCGGAAATAGCGAAGGCTGAGGAGGCTACCCGACAGGCGGAACTCCAAGTTGAAAGCAAGAAGATGGATGGGGAGAACCAGAAGTACAGGGTATTCGAGAGTGTGTCGAAGATGAAGCACGAGGGGAAGATGAAACGGTTTGAGATGAAGATGGAATTGAGGAGGCAGGAGTTGGAGTATAAGAAGATGAAGCTTGCAGGAGGACCCGGACGAGTTACGGAAAGGGCAATGGGCTTCTCTATTCAAACTACTCCGGCCCATTCTCAGATGTTGTCGGCCCTGATGCCTGGTGTGGGAGAACCTCCCAAAGTGTCATCTTCATCTTCCTTGCGTCTCGATGATGACAACGACTGCCCAAACCATGCAGAGTTTGATTACGGCTCTCACTGGGGAGTAGGCACAAACTAGATAGTAATAACTTATGTCTTATACGTATGTATTATGGTACTACACCTGAAACAGATAGAATACAGATTGAAATCTAGCCCGACTCATCAAACTCAAAACCCTCTGCCCTACAGTGTCGATGAGCCCTTTCCTCAAGAAACTCCTGTAGCTGCTCCTTCAAGCTCTCTCTCTTCAACTTTCCGGAGCCTGCAGATGCATGATTCTGACGATGTTCACGCTGTGGACGTCCCTCCTCTCCTCCAACCCCTCCTCAATGAATGGGTCATTCTCTACATCACTGCTCTGTGCACGTTCATCTTCCATAGCAAAGTTGTGTACAGCGATACAGGCAGCAACCCAGTAGCCCGTGAACTTGTGTGACCGAGCGCTGTCGATATGTACCCGGAGTCCTTTCAAAGATGAAAAGCGGCCCTTCAGAAATCCAATACAGTGTTCAGAACGAACACGAACACGTGAGACAAAGTTGTTGAACTGCGCATTCTCAGGAATATTCTTGAGTGGTGCCTTGTACGGGGCAACAACCCAGTCTTCAATCTGTAGTATCCATGGAAAACAACGATGAGATGATGAGATAAAGATATGCAGTAAAAAACACACGAAAACATACTGGATAGGCCGAATCTGCCCATACCCATTCACCGTTCTCCATGATAGAGTCGTGCTCTTTCTGGAGACGGGTGTATTCCCATGCTGTGGAGTCGTGGGTGCTTCCAGTGAAACCATATGTGAAGTCGATGATCCGTAGGTTTGGTAGGGATACAACCTAGTAATTATATTAGTACGAGAGTAGGCAAAAAAAGCACGAGCTGACCTGTATGTTCAACGAGTAGTTGCACTTGCGATCAAAATAGCTTTCCCCATACCAATGCGGGCGCTCTGCGAGAGGTATAAGGGTACCATCAACAAGGCACCATCCATCGCGCCATGCCTCGCATGAATGCTCTTCAACCCATGCCTTTGCCTCTTCTTTCTCCGCAGGTGTTGGCATACGGACATACTCATTCAGAAATGACGACCGCAGAATGGCTGTTATGACCCTCCTCGTACACAACTGCACAGTACCCTTTCCAAGCCCAGCCCAGTCTGCAACCTCCTTCAAACTCGCAGCATTCCCAAAATGACCAAAGCGATAGAGCATGACTGCGACTTGTGTTTCGACATCTAATTGGGCGTTATTCGAGTTGTTGCAAAAAACAGGGTTGGTTTCGAGAATGGCCACAAGACTGTCGAAGGTGGTGGGTAATAGGCGCAATGCCTCTCGGAATCTATCTGGGTAGAGGTGTTTGTCAACTCTGAGAATATGTGGAAGGTCTGGTGGAGGTTTCTGAAGCCGGACTCGGGGAGATTCGTACCGGCTGCTGTACATCTTTTGTATGGAGTCTTGTACCCACTTCCGATAGCGGCAGTGATATCTTCTACCAAATTGGTGTTGTACTGGATCTGACGGCGGGCTCAAGGGAGTTTCGGTGTCACTGTCATCCGAGGATTCTGAAGTTGACGAAAGGTAGGATGAACTGGATGAATTGGAGGAGGAACTTGAGTCAGATGAGGGATCCATATTGGATGTTGTATCTGAACTTCCGCTGCTACTATCAGACAAGCTTGATGTGTCTTCATCATCAGAGTCCAGTCCAAGTCCAAACCTATCCATCTCAAGCTTCATTTCCATTTCCTTCATCTGCATTTCCATCTCCACCTCCATCTCAATCTTCTCCATGTCGTATTCCGTTGGTTCTGCCTCGACATAACTCTGCTGCTTGGTCTTGAGGTTGGCCTTTAGTAGGCGTTGTCTTCTTCGTATACGTTGGTGTCTTTTACGCTCAAAGCGGATGAAGTCGTTTAAGAGCCTTGAGCTGCGTTGTTTTCGGGTTGGTTTGGGCATAATTGAGCCCTTCCTGTCTGCGACACGACGTGCAGAACTTGACAGCACGTGATTCTTCCATATTTGGCCTACTTACTATGTACAGATGACTCGTATCTACGGTAATTCCAGTGGCGAGGAACAGATGTACAGTGAGTGAATTCCCCGGGGTGGTCAGAGTTGAACACGATCAAGCCGAGATCAAATGGATTTGACCAGAAATTTGATCTCATCTTGATCGCGAGTTGACCGCGCGGTCAACTCAACTCTGACCGTAACTATTGACTAGAGTTGTTAGCTCTTACTCTGCAGAATCAAAAGTTCCCGCTGGTAGATGAACAGTTGGCTCAGATACTATCCCGTTGGTCTGGGGCATCATGACATGGCAAAAGTATTTCCCTTATAGAGCGTCAAGTTTTACATTGACTCGCATTTGATCCCCAGTTTTCTTACCATGAATTCGACAACCCCTTCAAAGCCTCTGGATATCCGTCTCACTGAGTATCGATTCAGATTCGGGATCCTCCTGCCAATCATTATCTCTTCGGTGAGCCCAAATTCCTTGACACTGTCCCTATATCTTTCTGAAGAACCGTATCCCCTAGGTCCATTTGTTTCTCTACGGCATAAACGTACTTCTCTTCCGAATCGGCCTCGTGGTATTGAGAAAAAGGGAGCGAGAGAAAGATGGCGGAAATTGGCTGTTCCGGTTCCCCCTCTTCTCACTCTTCGTTATATCTTCGGTCAGCGTCCCGATAGGCTTGGCGTCGGATATTTTGGATGCAAGGCAAGCATTTTGTCTCACTTCAGGTTTGGATATATCGGCCAGGGTACTGAACGGCCAGAACTCTTTACAGTAAGTTAAGTTCCCTCCAAGTGAATAGTAGATCTGATTCTATCGTCCTGCTTACGCGCATACTACATAGAATCTGTCGATTTGTGATTATATGGATGATGGGGTGAGATCCTCTGCGAGCTAGCTCAACCTCATCTTGATGATTGACGGGTAACTTCACAGCATCATCGTAGATACCGTCTTGGTTAGTTCTATCAGGAACGCTTTTTATCGCGACTGAAGTGACTCACGGTCGGCAGGTGTTTCGGACATTCGTCATCTGTGGGTGGCCAAGGAGAAGTCGTGCTGCGGCGCTAGCATCACTGTGCTATGTCTTGGATAGTAAGTTGAATTTCACTTGAGAGAGAATAGAGTCTTGCTCACCTCAATGTCAGCTTTGTCCGTTATCTTTGGAATTTGGTCCGCAGAGGAACATTGGTTTCCCGAACATGATCGTTACTCATTCTCGCTGATTTCGTCGGCCCCTCATTGGAAGACAATCATGACCTCGGCCTCCGTCCTCCTCCACCTACTGATCAACCTGGGTTTAACGATCCTCATTGGTAAAAGCTTGTGGGTCTGACACCGTTCAAACAATATTTGAATACTTGTTGTGTGCAGCTCGCAAGATTCTCCGGGCAACGAATGGAGGGTCAATAGGTACACCGAAGCGATTGAGAAACATCACTGCGTTCATGTGAGTTGTCATGATTTCCTCGCTTTCGTCTTCCCTGTTTCTCAGTCATCAACAATAATCATTGAGCAGAGTCGAGTCATGTTTACTTTATATCGTCACCTGGCTCGCTTTGATAGCATGGGTTATCGCCTGGCTGCCCGAACCACTGCTATTCGGGTCCATCTTGATCCAAGTCGCGGTAAGTCTCATCTAATACGGATTATCCCTTGCACTGCAAATGGCATTCACCAAGAACTAATCCCTACTGTCTACACATTTCCTTTCAGGGGATTGCCCCAACTCTCTTGATCGTACGAGCCAATACTCAAAGAGAAGACACGAGAATAAGTCAACTCATACAGCCCACCCGAGCTAATTCTCAGGCTGGTGCAACGGCATCTGTTGAAGAAGACATCGTACTGGACACAGTCGGGCACCGCGATGAGTTCAAGGCCCCTTGAAGATATAGTTCACACTGTGAGAACTGAATAGACACACAGCAGTCAACTTAACTGTTATTTGTACATTCATAACTCACAGACCGTAGAATAAAGGCTTCTAGATCTGAGTGACTGTCGCCCCCCCCTCCCTAATTCACGATAATACCAAGATCGCGCTCGCGTTGATCACTAATACTACCTGTGAACGGGTACGGAAGCTCAGGTTCAGATCTCGTCAAGCCTCTGAGACAAGTGAAACGTGAAATGACAGACTACCAACTCCCTACCTCGCTATCGTCGGGCCTTATGTCGTGAGGATCCCTGGGTACTGTGAGTTTTACGCTGCATGATTCAATGTAGAATTGTGACACATTAAGCAAGGAGCTTAAGAGCCCTCCCAGATCGCAAAATCAACTCCACAAATGGAAGTCTCGGTCCAGCGTCTTCTCCTTGAATTCCTCTGCCCTTTACCCCACGCGACCCCATCGGCAGGCCATTCAAAATAGATACCCGACTCGGTCAGCTCGCAAGTGTGCACATACTCCGTCCGTCTGAAAGCTGGAATTGAAAAAGCCTCGACTTCACCCGTGCTTTCAAGGAACTTAGAAATGTCGAAAATGATCACTTTGCTTCGCTATTCGGACGTGGCTTGTCAATTGGCCGCATCCAGTAAGGCTGAAGGGCTTACTTTTGCAACGAGAACGCGACGGTGCCCATCGAAAGCAAAAGTGGCGTGCTGTGCTCCGAGCATGATCTGTATAGCATGCCTTGCGAAAAGGCTCGTCTCGCCTGGTGGAATCTTGGTAAAGTTCCGCACTATGACGAGGGCGAGCTCGAAGCCCGAGCCCAAATTTGTCCTCCTTGAACTAAACGTCACAAAGTGGTTTCCACATATTGACATTCTAACTGAAGATGATGATGGAACAAGATGAGTACGACTTCTAGAATTGAGCGGAGAGTTGTGTGATACGAACGTTTCTTGGAGCTTGATACATCGCGAAACCGTCCAAACGAGTTTTGCGACGGTGTGTCAGTTATTTTTAAGGGTTGCCATCTTAGCTTGCTAGGATTACTGCGCCGGGGATAGTAGACCACATACTGGGGATCGTCATCCTCTATCTCGATCGTTTTGCACGGCGCGCAGTCGTTGGGCATGTCCAATAAGCACTGTCCGCTGGCCCTATCGAATACACGCACCGATCCAGACTCCCCTGACGTGAGTATAATGTGATTAGGACTCATGTCTATCGTCCAAATCGCTCCAAGAGAAGGAAGAGGTATGCTCTCGAGACCGGGTTTGGCCGTCATCATGGTATCGGGACAAAGTAACAGAGTCTGGGTGAGACGTCGCGAGGGAATATCATAGAAGAGTACCTCGTTTTCGTTGAGCAAAGTAAGAAGGGTTGGGAATATCATGCGAAACGGGCGTGCGGAAGAAGGATAAGGAAAGGCTGCATGGGGGACGAAATGGCCTTTGGGATATGTATTCCGGTGCGCTTCGTAGCACTTTCGTGAGATTTCGACTTGTTGAGGGTGGGGATATGGGAAGGATCCCTCCTGTGCCGGTGAAGGAGGACAAAGGTCAGGTATCGTCGCTAACCGCCAGACCTCTCGCCATTCAGGCATGTTCAAGATGAGATATCCGGATTGATATTCGATCACAAAGGTTTGAGCAACAGCCTGGGTGTCAAAAACGTGCTCAATTTCAATTATTCATGTTCATTGTGAGGACATACCCAGGATTGTTCCCAGAGGACTGTCCCATTGACCTTGTCAATAACTACCAGCCCCGGCCTTTCTCCTCTCACATCTTTCAAACTGATTAGAAGTCCCTCCTTTTCATCCACACGTATATAGGCGGGGTGTTCTCCAGCTGAAGGGTAATGAGCAAGGGTAGATGGACCGCGTCCTCTCCAGCGGTCATCAAGTTGGAACATTCGCTGACCTAGAAGTAGTAGAGTCAAAGCGGGATACGGACGGGAAACATATAGTATACCGACAAAAAGATTTCCACTCTCTGTTCATCCCCACGAAAATTTCTCGACGCATTCTCAGCGCGTCCAACTGATCGATCTTGACGGTGATGGACGGGATGAAATGATGATGAAAGGCAGCGAAGCGATAGATAGTCGGTTCGTTATCAGTGATGAGAAGCTGAAAATGTTTGGAAGCCAGCTGCAGGCAGTGTATAGCCGGAATAGGGAGGTACGAAAGGATAGAGAGCACGGTCTCTGCTGGTAACTCGGTGATCATGGAGGTTGGACGTCGAAACAAAGGTTGCAGTGCACGTGAACGTACAATCCTCGTGTACGCCTCCGGAACGGTGGCCCGGAATATGCCGTACTGACGCCGTACTGACGTCCTTGGCGTCACAGCTATCAGACTCATCCTGATTGCTTACCATCATCACCTCCATTCGTAACACTTACTGCCTTTTGCATAATTCCGTGAAAATGGGAAAAAAGTTTTTTGCCTTACGTGACCCGGTCCGGTACTTCCAGCCGCAGCGGCAGAGACATTTTGAAGCTCCGCAGTCATGATCAGTCCAGTGAGTGGGTAGCTAGCACGTCGATACACCCAACACGACTTCTCCTTCAATGTCATCAGTACAGGATGTTGAAGTATTTGATGAGCTTTACAGCCTCATGGCCACCTGGGGCTTTGAAGGCGACCACTGCTACCGTAACTGTCCAGATGAACACAACTTACAAGACTCATTCAGTGACTGATTCCTGAAGCATGAATAACACCATTGCTTTATTGCCTCAAACCCTGCGGTTGCGGTCAATTTCTATCACCAGTTAGGGAAACAGTCGGAGTGTGATGTATCAATAAGCTGCAACATAACTGGGAAGTACAAATGGGCACCCCACATGATTATCTACTACAATGACTCCGGAAATGTTTACAAGTCTCAAGATTATTGTTGCTGATCATCCTATTCAGCATAGGACTTCATAGCCCGTGGCCAATACGCCCTGCATTGCTCACGCCACTAAGTACCCTCCAGTTCCTCTCGGAAAATCCCGCCTGCCGCTGCGGCTGGAAGTACCGGACCGGGTCACGTAAGGCAAAAACTTTTTTCCCATTTTCACGGAATTATGCAAAAGGCAGTAGAGCGCGGCCGGGGAAGGTTAGGGAACTTGAGGGGCGTTCTTGCTAGGATTGACATGCTTACTGGTACACTTCCAAGCCTCTGTTCATAAGTTCTTATCGATCCTATTGAATTGCTATCAAGGCCCACTGAGCGTTGTAGGCCGTTTCCAATCTAACGTTACGGATCCCTTCAAGGTTAAGCCTAGCTCGACTCAAAGTACTCTCCGTGCTCACTTCCCGCAGATGC
This sequence comes from Marasmius tenuissimus, assembly GCA_029532415.1. Taxonomy (NCBI): domain Eukaryota; kingdom Fungi; phylum Basidiomycota; class Agaricomycetes; order Agaricales; family Marasmiaceae; genus Marasmius; species Marasmius tenuissimus. Next base: position 683,648 of record JAQOTA010000061.1, read on the forward strand.
TTGGGCTTGCTCGCCTTCCGTGCATGCCACTTTTATTTAGGCAACTCCAGGTTGAAAGCTGACGTGACTTGGCCCGCCGTCTCATCCATTGCAAGCTCCTCCGTCAAAGGCCGCGCACGCAAGACCTGCATGAAGCGAACACAACTCGTCGATTCATTCTAAACGTCAAGAAGAAGGATCAAAGCCAAATTTAGCGACGAAACACCAATGATTGTCACGATAATGATCGATACCGACCTCCATCTTGAATGATAGCGATCTGGGGCTCAGGTTGTAGCCCTCGCTAGCCCAGCTCTCTTACATACTTGAAATCTCTCTCTGCAGGTATAAAGATCCCAATCTCTGCTCTCCACTGTCTCATTCACTCAGAGAACGACTTAACTCCTAATCACTTCACACTACATTTCAATGACCGTGGCCAACACCGAAACCAGCCTCAACACGGCCCCATTATTCCAGCCACTCAAGATTGGGTCGCTCACCTTGAAGAACAGGGTGGTCATGTCTGCCTTGACCCGTAACCGCTCTGTTCACAACACCACCCCAAACGAGGTGAATGTCGAGTATTACCGCCAACGAGCTCGGGGAGGTGCTGGTTTGATCGTTACTGAAGGGACACTCGTGTCGCCTCAAGGGTACGTGTAACGTCATTGACTATATTTGCGCTCGAACTCACCGGTTGCTTATAGATCTGAATGGCAGTACGCACCGGGTATTTCCACTGAGGAACATGTTCAGGGGTGGAGGAAAGTCACGGATGCGGTTCATAAGGAAGGAGGGTTGATTTTCTGCCAGGTCTGTCGTTTCCTTGGTCTCCACGAGGGAGAGTGACTGACCAAATCCTTTGCTTTAGGTTTGGCATCGTGAGAAACCCTTTCGTACCGAGACTGTATGCTATGCTAACTTTCTCTGCTAGTTGGCCGTGCCAGCCACCCCGATGCTGCCGAACAAAAGAAAGCCGGTGTGGTGAGTTTCATGTACCATATCCCGATGTCACGAGTACTGAGCATCCGGGTCTTCCTATACAGCCTGTATACGCTCCCTCGGCTATCTCTGCTCGTGGTGGCAAGTTCAGGTTTCTCGAAGGAGCACCTGGATACCAAAAGCCCGTCGAGATCGACGATCCCTGGAAACTTATCAACCTCTTCAAACAAGGCGCGATCAACGCGAAAGCTGCAGGTTTTGATGGTGTTGAGTGTGAGCCTACTACTTTTCTTACTGGACGCGGTGTTTTGCTAAAATCGATACCATCGTATGATAGTGCACGGTGCCAACGGATACCTGATCCACCAGTTCCTCGATAGCTCCTCGAACAAGCGAACGGATCAGTGGGGCGGGAGTGTCGAAAATCGTGCCAGATTCCCGTTGGAGACGTTGAAGGTATTAGCGGAGGTGTGGGGAGCAAATCGGGTTGCTGTGAAACTGAGTCCTTCGGGAGGCTACAACGATATGGGGTGCGTCGTTTTCTCACTTTCCCGACGTAGGGATCTGATCTAGGAATTTTCAGGATGCCCTTGAAAGAGACGCTGGAGACGTTCCAATACTTCATCTCCGAAGCAGATAAGCTTGGTCTCGCGTACATCACCCTGCTGAGATACGTTGAGGCTTCGGATCCTGTTATCGATGGTTAGTGGTTCTCAATCTCGCTTTCCTTTTGTTGATGTGCAAGTGATTGAAGGGGTAAAACGTGCAACAAAACACGACGTATTCGAATCGTACAGGCCGTACATCAAGAATGCCAAACTATTCGCGAACGGAGGCGTTTCACCTGAGGAAGGTATCAAACTTGTGTCAGGTTCGCAGATCCACAACTTCGGCCGATCGTTTGAAACTGACATCCATCATTTCTGTAGAGGGCAAAGCTGACGCTATAGCCTTTGGATTCCTATACGTCGCCCACCCAGACCTAGCGAAGCGAATTCACTTCGGAAAGCCCATCCAACCTGAGTTAACAGATGTAAAGCATCTCTACGGACGAGACGGGAGCGTGGAGGATCAGATTGCTGGATATACAGATTATCCGAGTCTCCCTGATGAGAAGAGTCATGGATCGTGCCAATGCCACGGGATCAAGGCGTGTGCTAGTCATGTGTGGACGCGTGTTTCCAGTGTCTTTACGTCCCAGTGATGTGTTTTTGCCTGTAGAGGGATGCGAAGCTATGAACGGATTGGGTTCGGGACCTATGCAGGACAGGTGGTTTCGCGACTTTCTTTGGTATAGCAATATATAGTTCGAGGTAGCACGGATCTCGTGTAATTACTAGATATGAATATACTTCGATAATGCGCTTTGGGGACTCAAAGCGGATTTAGATGAACATACTGAACATACTGATCATGGTCAGCTCCTCACCCCTTGCCTCTAGAGGTGCTGGCCTTCTCCCGCAACTGATACGTGACGGCCGAGTACCCTCAAAGCTTAGGCTGGCGTACAATCAAGAATGCACGGATACTACGAGCACCCGAGGGCGCCTTTGGCCAGTGGGTCCTCTCATCGCTATCGTAGGAGGTATGAACAGATTCTCTGTCTGATTCAGGGTGTTTACAAATTGTATGCGTGAAGGAAAGAGGCCCCGGAACGTGCAACTTGAGGAATACAGCCTGAAGTAACCAACAAGCCCAAAATAGGTCATCGGGACATGACCATCAAGACTAAATCGAGGCTGATCAAACGCTGATAATGATAATTCCCGCGGTGGCGTAGCTTGTGTTAATGAGGCAGTGCACGCCAAAGCGCCTTTGCAATCAACCACCATGTTCACCGATTTGCCGGTGGAAACTGTGCTCCTGATCCTCGCATACCTCTCTATTCCCTCGATACATTCTCTAGAACTCGTATCCAAACGTTTACATGATCTTATCATCGCTAACGAATCGACGATCTATCGCTCCGCTGCTTTGCTTCACAACTTCATCCCCTTCGCGAAGATTGAGATCGACCAACTCACGACCCTTGACTTGCCAAATGATATTTTGGACGGGATGAGAAGAGAATGGAAAGCTTTCTGTGAGGATGCCTTTTTGTCACCCACTCATAGTTGTTCTCAAATCAATTCCCGTTCTCACAGGCCAGCGAATGTTTCAACTTGACAAGAATTGGCGAGGGCTGGGTCCGTCTGCTTTAATTTGCTATCCGTCGGCAGGAGTAAAGCCTGCCTGTGTACGTGCGGATGAGAAGGAAGGCTTCTTAATCAACGTGCAAGACGTCAGAGGCTTCGACCCTGGACTGATCGTGGTCAACCGGGTAGACGGTAACGTTCTCTGGAAACAACCTTGGGTGGGTACACAAATATACAAACCTAATCTTCAAGCTAATAGTTACACTTTGGTGCATCAGGACTTTGTACAAACCTACGTTGTCGAATACCATCTTGGATATCTGGTCCTAAACACCCCCGGTTGGAGGGAAGTCTGGCGATTGGCGACCATACCCGATCCTTATCCCCCATCATCCGCGGAACGAGGATCGTTCCCGTATCCACAACCTTCGCAAGGCGAGATCTCACGAGAGGCATTCGAGACTTACCAGGCTACGTATCCCAAAGGACACTTCGTTCCTCACGCGGCGTTCCCTTATGGTTCCTCAGCACGCGCGTTTCGTATGACATTCCCAACGCTGCTAACTGTACACGATGAGATCGAAGTACACATATACGACGTTCCGTCTAGGCGGTTGATTCAAAGGGTATTGCTTCGCACGGATGCGATGGTACATCCGAACTTGGGATATGCCCTTCCTCCTCTGGGAACGATATGGACTATTGACAGCAGTTCTAATCATATTTTTCTCACATCCGTGGATTCGGGGTCAGTCCGCGTCTTTGAAAGAACGACTGGCCGTTGGGTATTGGACATGGGGAGTGATGATTATGGGGAAAGGACCTTGAAGTGCGTCGAGGTAGAGTCCGATGGGACAAATGACTCTGCGGCTGTCGTCCGCTCGAGAGTAGTCGATCTGGAGGAAGAGGAGCGTTCTCAGCTGCAATCGTACGACTTCTCAGAGGGCCCGGGGTCCAAGAAACGTAAGTGGGTGCCTCGTCAGCTTCAAGTCGCCTGGTATTCATATACAACCCTCTACAGTCAGGGTATCAAGATGCGGGAACCACTTTGTGACCCTCAACTCAAGATTGATTACCCCCGGGATACATTCATGCCAGCTCGTGATAGTGCGCAATTTTCCCGAAATCCCGCCAGGCGACGCAGACGAGATGTCCAGACATACGGCTCAGATTTTACTAGGAGTACCGCATGCGACGTTTGATTTTGACGGCCATCGTCGGGTTTTCGTAGGCAAGGTCAGTTTGGCTCGGTCTCTTTCCATCAAAGTCTTGGTAACAAACAGCTCTGAAAAGGAAAATGGCGTCCTGATCCTCGACATTTCCAAGTACCTAGCAGGTACGGGAGAAATTGAGGCATTATCGATGCCAGCTTTCACTCGAGGGTTGCGCGTTTTTACCTGCGTGGTAACCGACTCTGGTGTTTACTTCGATTGGAATGTAAATCGCGTTGACTGGGTCGCATGGGACAGAAACGAGCGGCGGAAAGGAGACGATGGCTTGCGGCGTACTGTGGACCCTTCGAGCCGCGTTTTTGGCATTGATTTTGGAGTTTGGGACGATGAGGCAGTTATTTCTACTGTATGATATAGAGCAAACTGGAGACTATGATATATACGGATATATGTACATCACTATCTTTACGCGTAAAGGTGGTCAACGGGCCCATCTAATAGGGCCTGATCATGAGGTTAGTTGCAACGCTCAAGAAGCGCTAGCATCGGCAAGTGCCGGGAGTAGTCTCAATTTCGGGCCGCCATTCCTTCCACCAAAACACCCACGACTCGACGCAGGCTACTTACCATGCAACGTCGACAAGCATTGCTCTCAAGCATCTCATCATATCTCGAGCACTTTCCTCAGCAGTATCATCATAAATAGCTTAGAGGCCGCTGGCCGCAATAAAGGTACGGGAATTGCCACAAGAGGCTGGATAAAAGGCTTGAATGGACGACAGGATTTGAACAATGGTGCGCCTAGGTTGGTGTTATTCATTGTTCATTCTGTTATTTTACTGATGTGGCACAGTTTTTACATGCTTGGTCGACACCGAAACGTATAAAAAGGACCCCTAGTTCCATGCTTTAACGTGCAATCCTCGAACTCCCCATTTTACTTTCTGCTCGGCCTCTTACCCTACACTGCAGCGACCCATCGCATATTCATCGAGTATCTAAACATGGCCATGGAAACCAGTCAGAGCTTTTCACTGCCTGCGCTGACGGAACGAGTGGCCAGAGCTTTGAGCCACTGCGTATCTTTCCTCGAACCCCTCACGCCCTTCAACCTCTCCCCCGTTCAGCTGGAAATGATGGCGCTCGTGGTCTTGATGGTCGCCGGTTCTGTGAGTTTGATCCTGTTATACCCTCCATTCTGAACTTGAACCCTTCGCAGGTCGGAGTGGCTCTGGTGGTCCACAAACTCCTGTTGTTGCTAATTCATGCCATCTGTTTGTAAGTTCTTTTCTTTTCAGGCTGGAGATCAACGCTTCATTCTGAGATCTGTGTCTAGTGTTCTGAGGAAAACGAAAGACCGATTTGCGCCGACGCCAAGTGCTGTCTGGACCCCGACCTATACACCCGAACAGTACACAGACTCTTCAGATGAAGAGAATTTTGACACCCAATTCCCGTTCACGCCAGCCTTAGATCACCACTCGGCATACCCTACTGATGAAGAGCGTTCTTCTACATTCAATTTACCGTCCACGATGCAAGTTCTACAACGCACTGAACGTCTCACGACGCAATATGTTCAAGAATTCAGATTCCCTCCTCATCTAGTCATTCCGCATTCTCGTACTCACAATTCCCGGACTCACAGGGTCGTCGAAAACTCCACCAGCAGCCAGTCCCATCGTAGAAGGCGTGACCCCGTTCAATATCCTCCCAGACGCTGCAGTCTCCCCAGAGGCTTCACCATTCCCTCCAAGGAAGAAGAATGTCCGATCTGCTCGGAGGCACTTTACGACGGCGATTCGTTCGAAGATTTCGATCTTCGGAATGATGTGGGGGCGGTAGAGAGAGCACTCGATCTTAAGTGGTGTAGAGCGTGCTGGAAGCCGATCCATATGGACTGTTGGCAAAAATGTAAGTGTTCGAGCGTTCTTCCCACGAACGTACGCTGAACCCCGTTCCACAGGGATGGAAGAAGGAAGGCGTACGTGCCCTTTGTGTAGGAACGTGGATAATCGAGGATCTCAGTATGACTCTTTATAAACAAACGTGGCAGTCTGAGTCTCGTTGTAGGTATGTGTTTAGATCTCGATGCTCCAGGAACACTGAGCGCCACGGCTCGTGGTTTTTATGAAGATGACTGATACTTCACACGGTTAGATTTTACGTTATGAATACAGCTCCATTGGTCGACGGTTGTTCATGTCAAGACAGAACAACAGTATTCATGCGTGTTGCGTTGGGCGCTACGCCCTGAGGTGGTATCAATTCGACATTGGGAATTCGTTTTGAAGGTGCTCGTGTTGACAGTAATCACGAGTAACTGCTTGACGTGGAAGGCGCTGTGGCTCAACAAATTCGGCGCCAATGATTATATACCTCCAGAGCGTGGAGACATAAAAAGAGGGCCATTTGCGCTGATACAGATCATCTTTTCCCCTCCCGCCACCATGCCAGCATCGTTCTTCGGAGGGCCAGGAATGACTATACAAGGAAATCTGCGGCTCCTCAGATATGAAGATGGGAGCGAAATCCTCGTCTCCGGTGATTCAGTTGTTGATGGGGATGAGCCCATGGAAGATATCCGGATTTTTGGGCGTAACCATGTAGTCAACACTGGGAATGGATGTGAGTGCATCTAGTTTGGGTGGATGTTAATCCCTTGGATGACTGATTATTGTGCTTGAAAGACTATTTCAGTCGTGCCGAAGATGCAGATTCAGACTCGGAGTCTTCACTGATGACTTTTGTTCCATCTCCTGGCGACGGCGGAAATCCAGCTCGTCGAGGCTTGGAAAGAAGGTCCTTCATAAATGGCGACCTCCACATTACCACCGCTGGTTATGGCGACCATAGAAGCAACGTTAGCCCACAAGGATCCCAAGGAGGTGGTCCTAATCGTACGTGGATCTGTTTGCCATTCCAGGATCTAAGGCTGCAATTAACGATTCTCTTACCTTCAAACTCAGGCTTATCAAGCGCCTTCCGAGCCTCTGATCAGCGCGACGATCTGCAGCCAACGCCCAACAGCTATAGTATGTCGCATTCTCCTAGTAATCACGGTCCTCCAGGTTTCACCCGTATGTGACGTTATTTGCTGGGCACAAATATGACAATTCTGACGTCTTTCTCTTTCCAGAACTCGGCGGCTCGTCAAATCCATTCAGGCAGACCATACCCAGAAAGACCCCCATTCCTCAACAAATAGGTCAAAACTACCGATATCCTATCTCGCCGCAGCCCAACCATCCAGACTATTCAGGCCAAGCCCCGGCACAGATTTCCGCGGCCTCGATTGTAGAAATCACGCCAGAGGGCGATAAGGCCGAGGGCAAATCTGAGGAGCCGGAGCAAAGTGATGATGAAGGAAAAGGAGAAGGAGCGCCTTCTTCGACTAACTCTGTCCCCGATTCTGTCGCTTATACGGCACGTTGAACCGGGTTTGTTCGTGTATCCCAATCATGAAATCAAAATGTTGATGTGTGCATCCCCTCGGATCACCAGCGGCTAATCATCACATTGTGAACTTGGGACCTGAATCCTGATGAAGAGTCGGTTGTGCTGAGCACTTACTCCCTGGACACGTAGATCAGAGACGTGTGGATCTTACTTCCGTCGTACAAGCCAGCCCCGAGGACACCAATGCTGAAGTTGAACCCGAAGATCTGGAGTGATGGGAGAAGAGCTTCTTCGACTAAATCTGTCTCTGGTACTGCTGGCACCAGGCACAGCACACTAGAATGATCTGTCTCCTGTAATTGGCGGGACTTAGCCATACATTCGCACTCTCGCCGTCACCTGTAATACCTCTTCTTGGAAATTCGGGCTGTGTATTCTGCACTTCGTCGAAATGCTTGGCGGGTTGTGATAGTGCGGCTGATTAGCGATGTAGTATCATGTCTTTCTGTTTCTGCAAGCCTCGAGCCGAGCGTACCGCTGTAACTCATTACAGGGCTGGAATAGAAGACTTATGCATTGTTCCTGACGTATAAGCGTTTATGACAGTGGAGGATTGAGGTCAGGTTCTTGTGACCGTGCTCTCTTTGTCGTATACATGAGTGCCTGGCGCTAAGTTACAAGATCGTATGAGCGCTCGCGGAGCCTCGCTTCCATTTAGTTGGGAGATTGACGCGCAGTTAAGTAGAAAAGCTGTATAATCGAGCCTGTTCCGGGTGATTGTCACCATATACACCAGGAACGGCCGTTTCCTGTGTTCGTGCAGATTATGTCGGGCGCTTATCCGGTGCAATTCGACAGCGACAATTCACTCATTGGGCGTTCGGGACTCGGGAGGTATAAATGAGACTCGTCTGCTCTTGTCAATGGCACCACGAGACTGGCACGGGTGACTTTTTGACGTGTGAGGCGCGCAGGTCCCGATGGATTCGGCGCCAATGCAGATAAACATCAAAGAGCCTGAGGGTATTTTGCTTTCAGATCATCTCTTCCTTCCTCTCCACCATGGCGCCGGGGTTCTTCGCAGGCAGCTCAAACGTCATTATTAAGGGAAATAAGCGGCTCATCAGATATGCGGATGGGAGTGAAAGTCTCGTCAACGCTGACGACGACCTTGTCCATGACCCCGGGAATGAGCCCGTGGAGGATATCCGAATGTTTGGGCGCAACAGGATAGTGAACACAGGAACCGGATGTGAGCACATTCGATCTGAGCGGATCTATGTCCCTTAGATGGCTGATCATTGTGTCTTAAAGACCATGTCATCCCTGTTGACGATGACGACGATGATTTGGGGTCTGGGGGGATAATATTGGGTGATTCCTTCAGGATACACCGGAGGAATGGCAACCAGGACGTTGCCTATGTTCCTCGGAACAGCCGCAGAAACGATATTGGTTCACAAGGTTCCCTAGGGAGTCGTCCTACTGGTACGCAGATCTGTTTGTATGTCAGGATCCGAGGTCGCAGCTGACGAGTCTCTTACACTTCAGATCCGGGCTCATCGAGCTCCTCCCGGACTGGCTGGCAGCCGCAGCCTGTGTCCCACAGCTGTAATACGCCGAATCGCCCTAACAATCATGTTTCTCCAGGTGGCCCCACCAGTATGCAAAGTTATTTTATCATCAAGAGAAATAGCATTTATCGTTCTTCATCCTCCTTTTCAGTCTTCGGAGGTTTGTCACAGAAGCCATTCAGACAGGCCATGCCCGGACAGACCCCCATTCCTCAACAAATGGGTGGGAACCATCGATCTCCTGTCCAGCAATTGTCCAGTCATTCGGGATATTCAGGCCGAGCTTCAACACAAAGTTCCACAGCCTCCATCGTGGAGATCAGACCAGAGAACAATAATAATGCTGAGATCGAATCCGAAGAGCGGGAGCAAAGTGATGATGAAGGAAAAGAAGAGGAAGCGTCTTCCTCGACTAACTCCGCCTCTGGCTCTGCTCGCACGGCACATTAAACCGGCCTTTTCCCGTGTACCTAGTGCCATCTTATCATGAAATCAAAAATGCTGATACTGTATCTCAAGTTCTGCACTTCAGCTGGCAATACCGTCCTATATTGGCGGACTTTGGATCTGAATCCTGATTAAGAGTGAGTTGTGCCGAGTACTTGGTCTGCAGATGCTTACCTCTGAGTGAGGAGGCAATAAACCTTACATCAGAGACGTGTGGATCAGTGGGTGCTCGTAGGTCCAGCGAATGGTGACGGAGCATGACGTTGGTGACGTAGGTCTACGTGACCGTGAGGCTGTGACGGTCTTGCTTTTTGCACTGAGCGGCCATGATCCTCCTCGGTTGCTATTTCCTTTTACTTCCCTCTAACTGTCCTTCTACTTCACTGTGATAAATTCCAGCATTTGATTCTACGAAAATCGCGCCACCGCAAGTGATTCATCAAAGTCTGTCCCTGAAACGCAAATAGGAATTAGGTAGCTGAGAAAGAGTCTTGGATGGTGGGTAACAATATGGTTTGAAAAGATGACTATCAGGTACGTTGTCAGTTTTGGTTACTGATATACACATCTCTAATTTGCTTCTTGGTACCAGAGGTACCTTGATCCTGACGATGCTCTATGGCGGAAACCAGCGGCATCTCCGAGGCGTCGAGTTGTTCGACTTTGGGTCTTGGCGCTGGCCCAGGCGACCAGCTGACTGTAATGCCTAATGAACTTTCGATCCCGACCTTCTTCGTCCCGAATCTGTATGCCTCCATCGATGAAACAGACCACCCGATCCGTACACTTGCTCCGATTCTCCTCAGGTGTTCTACATTCCTCTGGAAATATCGGTAATGTTGAGCACGACTATGGACTTTTTTCGACGGGCTACTAGCCTATACAAGCCTTACCGCTCCCACAACGAGGAAGACGCCAGGTAATTTATCACCAAGGCAATGGCGAATGATCGGTCGACCTAAAATGAGGCTTCAACTGGACTGCGACAAAGTGCGACAACCACCTTTTGACGTTGATCTGAAGACCTCGTAGTTGCTATAACAGCATTTTGGCGGCTGCAAAGTACACGCGGCCCGCTTCCCCCGTTGGCCGAACACTACATTGGCCAAGGTCGCAAGCTTTTGTGTGCCTATCTCAGGCCTATCTTCTCCCGTCTTATGATTTTTACCACCTTTGTGTCGGCCGTTGTCTGATATTGATACTTGCCTTGTCTGCTCCCGCTCCTGAGCTCACTTCTCTGCTTTAGACGAAACGTCTTGCGTTCGATTGCATCGTGGGCAAGCCGGAAAGCCGGAAATCGTCCCTGATATATCTTCTCAGGGCGACCTGGACTGAGATTCAGCTGCAACACAACGAGTGACAACGTGATACCAGGTATGAACTTCCCTCTCCCGACCAGCTTCACCCTGAGCTAACCTCTTGGTCGAAATTGCAGCAATGTGAGCGACGTCTACGCGAGCTGCCCACCTGATACTCCGTTCAAGTCTTGACAGTTCGGTCTTTAGTCTATTGCCGCAGATCAGCAAACTCTATCAACGATATATGGGAATGTGTAAACCATTTACCCTAACAAGGGCAAAAGTGTGTGAATGACACGCCGTCGATACCTCCCGCCGAGGTTTGAATGGAAGGGTCTACGCATGGATCCCGACCTCGTTGCCCGGATGGTGAGTCGCCGAATCGTCCCAATCATCGTCGAGAAGCGGCCCCACAACATCTGCCCTTACGACGGCTTGGACCACGTCATGTAGCCCGAGGGCGTATCTTATCCGTCATTCAAGCTTATGAAGACCTCTGCTCACAGCTCGGCAAACGAAGAAGATCCATTGCAACCGTTATCTCTACCTGATCTATGCTGGATGATCATTAATGCCCCTTAACTTTCTCGGCTTTTCTCTACTCCCTTCCAGACGTTATGTGGTTTGCAGACCTCAATTTTGCCTTTATTGGGATATCTTCCCATCGGTTGCAGACTGTAAGCTTCGCCTTCCCGCTAATTATAGTCAAACAATATCACCTGAGATCCTCAATAACTAGACAGTATCCGGGACGCATAGTGCCTGCGTGCTATATGCCCAGACTGAATTTATCGTCCCGTCATCGTGGTGGGAACCATCAGTGGAAGCCTTAGAAAGAACGATTCGAGGCCTACTAATAGTCATATACGGGGTCCTCGGTTTGTTGTGCTCCCATCGTGTTCTGCGGTTCCATTTATACAGTCCTTGTCTTCTGAGAAGGCCCCTACCAGTCTCGGTCCCTTGTCACCCTCTTTCGTCCTTGCATTACCATTTACCCTCCTTCAATCTGCTCGACTAACAGCCTTTGACACGGACAGTGCAACATGGCGACGATAGATCCTCAAGGCATCGTATTTGAGCGATGCTTTTACATTGGGAATCTCCTTCAAAGTTTCATGTATGGTAGGTGATCCTCGTGCGACCTGAAGCCCGAAGCGCTCACTGGCTTACAGGTATAACGGTTTACCTTGCCTATTCCAGCATTTCGATGCTACGCTCCAACCAACCTTTGTCGAAGGGACAAACTAAAGGAAGCCGCCAATTCCTGATCATCTATGTTATTGCTATAACAATCTCGATGACCTTCGCGTTGGCGACGAATGGACTGGCTGGCCAGATGATGTGGATCGAGCATAGGGACGTCGAGGGTGGTCCTTACATGTACTTCTTGATAACAGCCTCAAACTGGACCAACGTACTGGGTACGGCGATGGATATGTTCGGGAACTTTTTGGGTGATCTACTTTTGGTACGTTCAACTGGATCACGGCTGCTTTCCTGTTCTTGAGGCGTCAACTCACGTCTCCGGCTTAGCTGTACCGCTGCTACGTTATCTACAACTCGAACAGATGGGTAATGATCTTACCTATTCTCACGTTCTTGGCATCGACTTGTGGGTCGTTCTTCTACTTAGTCTCCTTTCGTGACTAACCTCGGGCAATTAGCCATGGCGATCGTTTCGTGTGTCCAAAGTGCCCTACCAGGCTCAAGTTTTTTCGCCACGAATGCTCTCAACTTCGGGATTCCTTGGATATCCTTGACTTGCGCGCTCAATGTCATCTTGACGGGGCTGATATCCGTGAAATTGCTGTGGGCCCGTCGGCGAATGAATCGTCTACTTCAGAGTAGGGAACTGACGGATGTTTACACCGGTGTTGTCGCGATCCTCGTCGAGTCGGCTTTACCGTTCTCGGTATTGGGAATCGTGTTCGCCGTCTTGCTGGCGAAAGGGAATTTTGCCTATGCCATCTTCTCCGCCGTGTGGGGCGCGTATGTCGTGAGTACTCCCGCTCAGGCGAATTCGTGGTAAGCATATACTGATTTGCGACTCGCTCAGGGAATTGCACCTCTTCTCATTATCAACCGAGTGGCCAACGGGAAGGCCTGGAGTAGAAATACGGCTCAACAACTATCCACGAATGCTACTTCCACCAGTTTCATGTTCGGAAACCCTGGCGGCAGTACTAGTATCACGATGTCGACTCTACGGAACCCGACGCCAGCTGTACATAGTACGGTTTCGGTTGAGAAGAAGTACGATCTGTCTAAGTCAATGACCTCGAACAGTGATCGTGTTTGAGGGGGTGTTTAGGCTGGACGGATCAGAAGGGGTTGCTGATGGAAGCTTGTATTTCTATGTTGTAACTTTGGAACTTTTGCTGTTCTGTTTCGAAAATTCCCGGCATGCTGGGAAAGTATAGACTACGTTCTTTACTCTCCTTTATATCTGTACTTCGCAACCACTGACGTTGCGCCGCTATACCAATTTCGAGAAACACTTCGAACTCAATTGAGCGCTAAATTGCGCCACTGTCCGGCCTATCAGCGCCTGGCGTTCCTGGGCTTCCCTCGGACAATAGTCGCTGGCAACGTTCATGACGATTACGGAGAATAAGAGGTTGGATAAGCAAGATGCTAATCAATTCAATGAGTGCGAGGAAACATGCGTTGTCGGTATGTATGAAACCTAACCCCATCTCCGTTCGCCTCTCCTATCACCACTTCGCCTCAAACCTGGCCATTATCGCCAGCGAAACATTCCTGAGTTTGGGTACCAAAATCACAATCAAGAGGCCCCGTTTGCTCACGGGTGTCCGGCTCCATACAGACTCGAGTACCCCGCGTGAATCATCTATTTTTCTGTCTCCAACTCCTTCCTTGAACGCTCGCTGGCTACTGTATAGTGTGAAGCTACCCTGTCGTTGGATGGATGGTATCTCGGACGTGTTCAGGTCGAGGACGGCGACGCATTTTTCGCGACTGGGAGTGACCCTATCGACTACGGAGGATGAATTCGAACTATTGTGCTGACGAACCATTTTGGCGATTTTGTCCCTTTGACGAATGACAAACTCTCTGGCGATGCCATTAATGAATTGTTCATCTTTGTCCATAACGTCGAGTCCGGTTGGTATCCCCGCTTTAGGTTCAGATTACAATCAGAAGTGCCTTTGGGCAATTTGTTCTGGAAAATCAGACTCACTTGTTCGGTGCTGATTGTGTTGGGGACACATCGTTCGATGACCCCTTCGCCAGTCTAACTTCTGACAAGCTGAGGAACAATATGCGACACCCGAGCATCCAGAACACTGCGAGATGGCGAAGGAAGAGCACTTAAGCGTTCGCGTTCGATCAGTCATTTTGGTCAAACTAAGAATTAGAGAACGGACTTACCTCGTTAATAGCGCACAGAGGGTAAACTCGCTGGGCTCTGAGAGCCCGCCGTACATCTCTCAGAACGAGAGCTTTCCCCTTCAGCTGTTGCCATGCCGTCCAAAGTTTTTTCGACCTCAGCCTAAGGGATGCTTCGCGGGAATTGTTTATGCCCCGAATGGATCGCAAGACCTCGTGAAGGATACTGGGATATGCAAGATAAACGGAAATTCGACAAAATAGGTTGGCTGCTGCGTCGTCAAACACCACTTGATCACTTTCAAACACGAAAAAGGCAGGGTTTGCTTTGATCAGTGAGGAGATTAGCCCGGATTCAAGCGCTTCCAAAACCAAGAACCGGCCCTGTAAGACTCTTGTTAAGTAGTCGAATATTTGTGTTGTGATCCCGCGTGCGACATTATACTCCGTTCGTGAAGCCGTTGGGGGGTCTCGCAGGCTCCTCCTTTTGCAAACGAGACTCGAGAGAGCGCGTACGAATCCCTTCATCCCTCCCTCCATCGAGGCCTTGGCGGTGAAAGGTCCAGCCACGGGGCCCGACCCCCACAAGCTGGGTGTCAAAAGGACCAGAAGGAAGGAATCGACATCTTGTAGCTGAGAGGCTGGCATGATGGACATCCGGCTCGCCTCTTGGTTGATATGTCGTGTGAAGGTGGAAACTCGAGCCCGGAACTCGGTGAGACTTGCTGTCGCCCGGCGGGGGTCTTGTTCGTCGAAAGTCAGTAATAACTCGGTCCATTTTCCCCAAGTTGCATGATTCCTCTCGATGGAGGTAAACCAAACCCGACCGATGAGTTGTCGGAGGTTGGGAGTCGCATTTCGAGTGGTCAAGACCGATGGTTCAGCTCCTTCCAGTTGGAGGAAGAGAGGAAGAATCCAAAACAAACGGTGAACTGGTGCTGAAAAATCGGTCGCAAGGAGCAGATATTCCATTGAGAAGATGATCCAGGGGCTGATAATGGACCAGCTGTGTTTAATCGAGGCGAATGTGTATTCGAGTTGATCTGAAAGCTCTTGGGCGCACATTATGCCAATCCAAAATGCTTCTAGAATTTGGGGAAATTCTTGAAAGCCTGGGCTGAGCCGAGATACATCGAGGTTGCTGGCAGGAGAACCAATAGTACTCCGTAGATAGTTCAGGGACTTGTGTGCATCTGGAAAACGTGTGTAGGAGTCGATCATGCCTTGAGAAATTTCGGAGTCCGAGATCCCAAAGTGCTTCATAAGGCGATTGAAGGTGTGGTTGTCTGGTTGTCTCGCCATTGCCCGCCTGATGCACAGAAAGAAGATGACCATCAGCATAGAAAAAACAACGCTAACAGTATACTTTACTTTATTCTTGGTGAATTTTTGACCCGTTCACAATGTTGGTGTGGATAAAAATTCACTGAAGGACGTTGAAAAACGATGGGACAAGGGTTGGACAAGGGTGTGCAAAGTAATGGAGGTTGAATGGAGTAGGACAGGTCTCGTGGTTCACGTGCTTGCCTGGGAACTTTCGGACCTATCGGCAAGGCTTGGGCTTCGTCGATTAGGTCCAGCTTGCCTCCTTCCCCCTTGAATAGGCTTAGGTTCATCGTCCTGAAGCTGTCCCTCAATCAAAAACACAGCAACGTGAGAAAATTGCTTTGTACGTTCCGCATTGGCCTGGGCTATCATTGATCCATCTTACGATATAGGCCTTGGAGGCTAATCCTCCCAGTAACAGTCAGACCCAGAACGAGGGTAATTGAGGTGCGGGTTTACTGAGGCAGAAAAAAGTACTCTTACCGGGATCTCTGAATGAAGGTGGACTCCCTTTGTTCGACCAGAAGCGCTGACACCTGCCGGCAGACGAATCGAGTCAGTACTCAACAAAGGGAACGACCGGCAGCCTCTGTATCCCTCTATATAAAGCCTGTCGACCTCAGCATTCATGGACTCGTTCTTCTCTTCATCAAACACTTCATGACTACAATACTTTCCCACCTCAACTTGCAGTGGACGATATTCTCGGCCTTTATTTTATGGAGACTTCGGCCTAGGTTAGAATATTCCGAATGGATGGTTTATGGGCTTTGTTTTTTATTGGGCCTGGTGGTGCTGATAGTGACTCTGCACGTAACATCAATGGCAGCCGTGTTGGGATGGCGGTTTTTGAAGGTGAGTGTTGCCCTTTAGCTTTCGGCGAGTATGTTTACTATGAACATCAATTTTCTGACGGCAATCAGGCCTACCTTGGCTCGAAGATAGTGACATTACTGCTTGAAATCGCTTCTTTGAGCATAAGAGGGGGCTGGTGCATCATCTCAGTCATTCTTAAACTGATCGGGGCCAGCCCATGTTCGTCCCGGCACGAGTCCGGAAACTACAAGAATTCCCAAGAAGGCGCATCCAAGTCACCGGACGACAATTCACGCAACGAAACTCTTCTCATCGACGGGATATATGTCTTCCCAGCCGGTCCAGATGCCGACGAGTGCAAGCTTTGCTTTGAACCTCTATACGACGGACCGCCAATTTACAATACGGACGTAGCCACCGCGGATGTTGAACTGGTTGAAAAGATCTACGAGCTGAAATGGTGTGGGGCGTGTCATCGGGCAATTCACCGCAAATGTTGGAGAGATGGTCAGTCTCATTCATTCGTGACTGATCCCGTATCAACGAACTCATTGCGTTGTCCAGTTAGGAACAAGAGCAGCTCAAATGTTTGCTTAAACTGTGGTAGACCCTGGACCGGTCTGTACTTGCATTTCGTATCGGATCTGAATTGGGAACTGATTTTTAAACCTCAGATGCCAGAACATTCGCGAAAAGTCTTTCTGCTGGCTCGTCCATGTCCGTCCCTGCCTCGTCATCCCGCAACTTCGCAATTTGATTGTATATGCGTGCTATCATGCTACATATTTCATGACCTTTATGCCCCCTTTCCTTAATGTTCCACGTACTTTTCCCCCGCACCCGAAAGTTGAAATTCACAGCGGTTCTTTGAATCTGCTAACCAAACAGTCAGATAGTCTGAGTTGGTAACATCCACTACATGTGGCTTAAGACACTTGCGAAGAGATGCCCGCCTTTATGACGCGTTCAATCGACGTTCACTTGACGATGAGGAAATAAGGCAAAAGTGACTGACGAATAAGCGCCGTAATGACGTCGAAGACCGTGAGAACTACATACCCTTTTCGTTCATTTGACTCTTCAGTCCCTGCCTCGAGCACTGCCACTCGACATCCCTCTTTCCCTTACCACCACCACCACCTCTGCAAGGCTTTTATTACGCTCTTTTCTCTCAATCAAAGAATCTTAAATCACGCTTTAAACATCTTATATCGCACAAAAGCCTCTAATCTGCTTCAAGATATCCTAAAACCCAAGATAATTGCTGATTTTCAGTGATAACAGCATGTCTTTGTCTTCATCAGACGGACCTGCCCGTCAGTTCAAGTGCCCAGTGCACACCTACAGTGAGCTTGACAGCTCATTCGAATTTTTCTTCACGTTCTGATCATGTCAAAAGTTACATTGTCTCGAAGAGTTTGCAAAATCATCGATACGTATGTCATATCCCATTCCCGACCCTCTTCTGCTCGAAAAGACGCGTTTTGACGCGTTTTTGCTTCCAAAATAATGCTGTATGGTTGACGCGTGTTTTTTCCAGGCCTCATTTCCAACGACTGCGGAAGGTGAAGCAGCTTGGGACCACCTACTACGTCTGGCCAAACGCCTCCCACAACCGTTTCGAGCATTGTTTAGGTATGCTGTCTTTCCTAAGTCGATTGGTATTTCGACTCATTTCGTCAAAGGTGTTGGGTATCTAGCCGGGCAGCTTGTTATTCAACTCAGAACTGCACAGCCCGAACTTGGGATAACCGATAGAGATGTAGAATGTCTCCAGATTGCAGGCCTATGTCACGACCTCGGCCATGGGCCTTGGTCGCATGTCTTTGACGGCATGTTCATGCCAAAAGTCTTGTATGCGTCGTCTCTTGCATCTCCATGCACTGACTAATCACTACATCCTACTTTTTCCAGGCCGGAGGGGCAGACCTGGCAGCATGAACAAGGGTCTGAGCTCATGTTCGATGACCTGATCGATTCCAACAATATTCCTCTCGCTGATGAAGATCGCACGTTCATCAAGGCCCTCATAGCTGGCGATCCCGACCGTTGTACAGCGTGAGTGAAATGCACGTGGTTGATAACGAGGATTTTCTGACAACGTTTGCTAGCCCGGAGAAACGTTTTCTCTTCGATATTGTTGCGAATAAACGCAATGGCCTTGATGTCGACAAGTGCGATTCATACTTTCCATGACCCCAATTCGTTTTCCTGACCTACAAGTTGCAGGTTCGACTACATCGTGCGGGATTCCCATATGGTTGGACACAAGGTCAACCTGGACATACAGAGGTTACTTTTACCTCCCCTTGTGGCTGAATCATCTACTGACGCTCCAGCAGAATCATTGGTTCAGCCCGCGTAATTGAAGATGAAATCTGTTACGACTGCAAGGACCTCAACAACATCTACAAAATCGGAGAGAGCCGCTTCGAGCTTCACAAGATGGTATACAACCATAAGACTGGTACGTGGTACTGTTAAATTGTCGACCACCCTATTCACGCCCTTCGTCACAGCCAAGGCCATTGAGTACATGATCATAGATGCGCTCCTACATGCTGAGCGCGTGATGGGTATCTCGAAGGCGGTAACTAACCCTAAGAGGTACCTTACCTTGACGGATTCGGTCATGGAAAGGATTGAGGACTCCGAGGACGAGGTACGTTGGTGATTTGCTTCACCCCTTCGTTTTCGCTCACGGGTGCTTCCAGCGACTGGCAGACGCTCAAGCCATTTTCAACCGTATCCATCGTCGGGACTTGTATCGCCTGACCGACTTCAAATGTTTCCCCTGGAATGTTGACGACAAGGCCTACATTCAGGAGAAGGTCACCTCGAAGGCGATTGTTGACGCTGCTGAAGTGATGTTCGGTGGTCCGGAGCCTGAGATTACGGCCGCAGACGGCTCATGTGTGGACATATCGGAGCTCACGGAGGATAGGGTGATCGTCGACCTGACCCTCATGCACTATGGCATGAAGGAGGTCAATCCTTTGAAGAAAGTCCGGTTCTACAACAAGTCCAACCCGTCTGGTTAGCCGCTCCTGTAGTCATGAGGTTCGTTCTGGTCTTGACTAAATTAATTTGTTATCCAGTCTCCTTCCGCGCCCAGCAAGGCGATTACTC
Organism: Marasmius tenuissimus; assembly: GCA_029532415.1. Classification (NCBI taxonomy): domain Eukaryota; kingdom Fungi; phylum Basidiomycota; class Agaricomycetes; order Agaricales; family Marasmiaceae; genus Marasmius; species Marasmius tenuissimus. Next base: position 703,219 of record JAQOTA010000061.1, read on the forward strand.
TACCCTTCGGCCTGCTGTCTTCGCCGAATACAAGCTTCAGATTTACTCGAAAGAGGCCAAGTAAGTATGCTGTGTCCCTACTCTTAATCGCTTCTGACCATCTTCTCCCTCTCACAGGTTCTGCAGTGTCGTTCAGAAAGCCTACCGCCGCCTCTGCGAGACCGATGAACGGCTGCAGAAGATCCTTATGACGGAAGGAGACGTCGATGAGGACGACGACGACGAGACTGTAGTTACCCGTGCACCCTCGCTTGCGCCTACTGAGCCGGAGGTGGAGCGTAAAACCCCTCCTCTGGAGCATCGTATGCCTGCTGCTGCGAGGAAAAAGAGGGTTTTCGGCAGGGTTAGGTCCCATAACCAGTCTATGACAATTCATGACGAGTTCTCGCCCTCGGGGATTTCGCCTGGAAGTGGCGGGGATGCTTCGCCACCCCCAGCGGTGAAGAGGACACTAACATTGGAGGAGCCGCCGTCGCCAACACCGGCTGGAAAGAGGCAGAGGTTGTAGGTAGTGCCTTTGTTGGGTTCTGTTGCATGCTCTATGCGAACTTTCTTGACATTCTACAAATTCTTGTTTTTCTTAAATTAGACTTCAATTCTGTTTTCGCACGCGCCGTCGTTCAGTTTATATCCGTTCCATCACTTCTTCAACTTGCATGCTCATGTTTCCATGTATCCATATCCATTGCCACGATTACATCTCTCTTCTACCCTGCACACAATTAAGTTATACTGCCTACTACCACTACATTGGACGTTTACTTTGCCATAAACCTTGCTACTACTTCTCTTTAAGACCAGTGTTCCACGCATAATACATACAGAGCATCCTCAATCTGAGCCGTGGTTTTCCAAGCGGTGTCTGATACTGATACCGAGCCTATCTCCAGGTCTAGTCAAACTCACCGTATTCTGCGACTCTTCTATGAGGTGACAGGATATCAAACTGGACCGCTCGAGGAGGGACTTGAGAGAGTAACAGAGTTATACGCGACGCGACGCTCATGTGATGAGAAAGTGCTTCAATCACCGCATCCGAATCGTGGCATCAGGTGGCATCCGACCACGACCTCATCGCATTCTTCATCTTGTTCCCCCACAACGTTCCTTGCCCGTTCCAATGCCTCCTTCCCGTATAGTGAACGGTCTAGATTCGTTATTTCTCAAGATATGTGCTTCACGTTTCCCCACCTTGCGAATCGCCTTTCGAGAGCTTGGGAAGCAAGGTCAGCCTCCAGAAGCTTTCCAGCACGATCATCTAGGTCAAAGCAATCCGATATCTACCGCCATCGAGATTTTGGGGGCGTTAAACACGATATTCTCCCGAAGTACACAGATAGATCCGGCCGAGCTAACAGACCATTGGGATCTGTTGAGTCCGTGGTTCAAGTTTTTCTTTGAGGATTTCATTCTTTTAGAAGATCCACCATTCACACCAGAGGGTACGCAGATGTTGGACCACGTCCTCGCGATTCTTCCAGGCATCTTCACGCCACTTCGACGACTATCACTTACGGCCAACATCTGGCTGTCCCTCGGTCAACGCTCACCTTTTCTTGCCGTGTATATTCCTCAGGTATTTCTTAAAACCATGGAAGAGGCACATCCGAGTTGGAAGTCTTGGACGACGTTAGCCTCATCGGTCGATCCCCTCTTGCAACGCAGATATGTGTTGGATTACCAACCCAAACGAGTGTTATACGAGATTGACGATTCCAACATGAACCTGGGTCGCATCTTTGTTCGACACCTGAACATTGCCATTGCACGGATGGCGGAAGCCCCAACAAACAGGGAATTAATCTCTCTCCAGGGTCTCCTCGAACTTGTCGGGAAATCTACAGAAGACTCCCCGTCGACGGAGAAGTTCAAGGAGACTCCGGAGGATGCCATTCCAGTGCTCATTCGACTCATCCGGGCGTTGGTCACCTATGCTCATCAGACGAGTCGTCGAGACCAGCCAGCAGATCCGGATACAATGTTCCTCCTTTACAAGGTGGTGACATTGACGTTGCAGGTCCTCGTCAAAGTGCTTCGTGGACCCAGGTCCATCACATTGGCATTGAATGTGGGTATCGCGAAAGCAATCTTTAAAATTCCTCACTACCTCTTCTCGCGCGAGGCCCTGGAGGGCAACGAGGAGAATCGGTTGACCCATTGGGGTACCTTGATTCTGGACCGGATATCCCGTTTCTTGGTTCTCACACCCGTCCTTCATGGCTTTTGCTCTGCGATTCGAAAGGTTTCGGCGGCGGGAGACCTGGAGGCAACGATGAAGGATAAATCAGAGAAGCTGTGGGCGTGTTGGACTAGAAACAAGGAGAAAGCTGCGATGCTGCGTAGCATGCGGAGACAGTTGAGAACCCTCCCGAGTCTATCGTCATGCGCTTCCCATTCACAGGTAAGTCAAGCTCTTGTCGGGTTCCCTCTCGACGTTTCCCAACCCTATTTTCTACCAGTGTCCGTTGCGGCCAAAAGGAACAGGCACGACCAACACACAAAACCGTCGTGCGGATATTCGATACCTGCGCTGCTCTTCCTGCGAGTCGGTTGTGTATTGCTCGCGGGCCTGCCAGTCGGCTCATTGGAAGGAGCACCGACAGCTCTGTCAAAGATTATCTCTCGTTCGACGAAAGTGTGCGTTATTCTTGGTTCTATCCAAGTATATGAGACCTGATAGCAAGATATCACACAGTTCTTGATCCTGACATACCCCTTCCTCATTACGATGATGCCCTCCTCAAGGGCCTCATCCCACGATTCTTCGAGAGGAACTCGGACTCGATCAAACGAGAAGTTACTCGTTATGCTTTCGCGCTCACTGAAGGACTTTCATCCTCAAGAGGCCAGCGCTCCGTGGATCTCAGACACAAAAACCCCATTGTATGTATCAACCTCAGCATTTCCGATCCCCTCACGGTGGAGAATTGCGTACGAGTCATTAACTCCACTACTGCTGAGGCATACGCTCGGACCATTCCCATCTCCCAGAGCCCACGACAATGGGTGGATCAGTACATCCGGAGCGGTGATGTGGAGAATAGAAATCCCGCTGCTCCGCAGGTTCGGCTACTTGGTTTGCTACCGGAGAATCTCAGACAAACTCGGACGATAGAGTTTCTGCTGTAGTGGTTCTCATGTGCCGATGCTGCCAAATGGGAGAGCGTTGATCTATGGATGCGGACGAGATGTATCTGACCGGAATTTGCCGCCACGGGATTATGTATTCGACCATATCGAACATATGTTTCTATCTATAATCTGTTGAAGGCCTAGTACACCAATCCTGAAATCGACTGTAATATTATAACCGGGAGCTTAGTCCGTTATTTGAGGAAATATTGTACGTGTCGTTATGTTACTATGAGGGTTTCAATGACGTGGTAATACATGGTACAAGACTAGAATGGTAACAACAAAGAGGAGTTCCAAGCTTCCAATTCCGAGGATCCCAGATGATGTCCGTGTGTAAAATCGTAATCATAACTTGCTCTTCAAAGCAATCCCATGACCGCCACCCCCGGATCCTGCCTCGTTTTTGACGAGACAACTGAATACAACTTTCCCAAGCTGGTTGGGCACCTCCAATGGAACCTGTGCGACATGAAGACGCTTAGCACACCTGACGTCGAGAATGAGGTCGCCGGCTACGTACTAGATGACCGGCTTCGGGAATAACGACAACTGAGGCAAACTTTCTCCCAGACTTGGGGTCGACCAACGCATCATGCGTCCGCTTAGGCCTTCAATAGACAGCAATGAATCAGCGAACGCGTCAAGGGCCCTGCTAGACTGACTCACATGAAATCGTATACACCACCCAAGATCAGGTGAACAGGTTTCTCGTTACACGCCTTGGTGAGGTGCTGAACCGGTTTTGTCGCACCATCGGGATCCCTATACATCGCTGCTTCTTGGTCTCTCGTACAAGCGAGCGTGACTCCGTTGTAGGGACTTTCCTTGTAATACGACCCTTGGTGAGGAACGACACCGTGTTTCTTGTCCATCAAACATCAGTGAAGGTCGTAAAAGGGGTGAGGGATGACAGTAACTTACGATGAAGATGTCCAAGATCCTAGGATCCCATCTTGTCGTCCTACCTCTCTTCTTCAAGGCAGACATGGCGGTAGCGCGATCCGGCCAGACATCACGCCTCTCATAGGCACCCTTAATCAGCAACACGCGTAGTTTCTTAAGGTGTTCGGGACCTGCTGCGCTCAGCATGGGGTCGACAATGATGAGAGATTTGAATGGCCGAGCATCAGGGAATGTTGGCGACGATAGTGATTGCAAAAGCGACCTGTGAGCCTATATTAGACATAGCAGGAAGATAGGTCCAGTTCAGCTGACATTGCATTTCCTCCAAGAGAATGACCGATTCCGCAGAGCCTGCGCTTTGAAAAGTCGACCTTGGCGCCATGATTGGGCCCAGCTGAGATGAAATGATGAACGGCCTGGGCATACTTCTCGCAGGTAACTGTTTTGTTCCTTAGTAAGTCAGATTCAATAGAGAGACATAACAAGAAACCCACAGTTCAAATACCACTCCTCCTGCTGCAATACCCTCTCGTTTAATCTTCCGCTAGCACCATGATTCGGACAATCTAAACACCATGCCTCGCGAATCTTGACCGCGGGTCTATCTCGTTTCTGATTCAGAGCGAGCTCGAATATCTTCTCCAAGGTCGGCTCCCAAGATTCCTTGTGCATGCTCGTTGCGTGAAGTAAAATCAGGGTCCATCCATCCTCGTCGTTGTCCTTGTCAATGCTATCCAACAGTTCAGGTACCCAGTAGCGTTTTGCCGTCAAGTGGAGAGGATAACCATCACGAGGAGGATAGACCACCTCGTCGACCCGCAACGTTGACCCCATGGTGGTACGAGAGAGAGCGGGGATAGAGATGAGAAATTTTCAGCAGCCCATTCAATGTCACGGTTATCGTAAGACTCCGAGCCGGGGTAGCGCTTATTTTGTTAGCGCCCACAGCTTTGTCCTCCGCCGCTGGCGACGGGACATCTGGGACACTGATTTGACGTAACTTTGGGCGAAGAACTATGTATGACCGGGCTCAAGCCCGAAAGGCTGTGCCAACAATCACGAAATCGTACGAGCAGGAGTTGAGCAGGGGTTCCCCGCAAGAAGAGTACCGTACAACTTTGACGGTACCCCTAAGGCCTGTGCAACTTCTGTATATCAAGATCTATGTCCTCCCTAAATTAGAATCGTTGTATACAATAAAAGGGACATCTGAGATCTACCCCCAGCCACCTGGTACAAATGCCGAAACTGAGAGTCGCGGTCTCAAGCCTGGCAGGAAGTAGCGAGTTGCTCTGCCGTGGCCAACAAGTCATCAATCTTAGCTACAGCGGCTTGAACATCGGCCTGCGTTCTATTGGTGATCGACAGTCAGTCATCCGTAGCTCAAATAAAAGCGACAAGGGATTCTTACGAGTTGAGTCCAGTCAACGAGCTGACAAGAAGTTTGGTCCCATCCTCGACCTTGGAACCACTCGCATCTGCAGTTCCGTTGGCAGCGGCTTGCCCGCCCACGATAGCGAACGCTGCGCCAACGGTCTCACCGATTCCCTCGCCGGCGGTTTTGATGCCCTGCTTTGCGTCGGTGACGGCTTTGGCGACTGCTGCGTCTGAGCTGGATGTCGAGTCCTCAGGATATACTAACATGGAAGGATGAGATAGCAAGCACGTACGTGTCGATCTGATTGACGAGGTCCGCCACCTCTTCGAGGTCTGTGATGAGGAATGCAAGGCCAATGTTGCATTGGACAAGTTGAGCCTTTTGCTTTGCATTCAAAGGCTCGGTTGCTATTAGGGTTGAGGGGGAAAGCATCGAGGTTAGAAAGACTATCGACGCTGGCTTTAGATAAATTCACTGACTGGTAGCGGTACCATTGTTCGCACCCCCGGTCTCAGTTTGATTCTGGTTCGTAGACTGTTGTGAAACTTGGTAGTTTTTGCCGACCGCTTTCCCTGGGAAGATAATCGGAGAGTCCTGTCGCGTGACCAAGCCCACAGTGGGTGCTATGCGGATCAAGGTGTGTCGATTAGTACCAACGGTGAAAGTCAGGAATAGCGAGGATAGTCCTTACCGGACAGGACGGAGTTAACCGCACAAGCAGCCAGCAAGGTAAGGAAGGAAAGGGCGGAGAAACGAACCATCGTGAGTGGAAGTGTGAAATTAAATTGAAGTCTGCAAAGAAAAAGGACGCCGAATTGACACCAGGTCAAGAAGGGAAAAGAAGTATGTAGAAAGAAACGAAGGGATGGGCTGTCCTGAGATGGGATAGACAAAGCTCTTATAGGATACCTTCCCACAGCCCGCAATACAGGTTTAACTGGTTATCGTCTCCCTTCGTGAACCAAAAGAATGGAATAACTTGCTAAGTGCCGGTATTGGCTCCTTTCCGTAGTTTACACACGCCACTCGACACGATTTACAAACGGACGAATAGAACGACGCAGTAGCTCCAGGGGATCTGCACTCAGTGCCCGTATCGGTTGAGTATTGAATAAGGAAAACATGAAACATCAGCGTCCTTGGCATCCAGGAGATGATGGACTGATTGCGAGTACAGTAGATATTGGGGGATCGACAAGAATCATGCGCCACAAGCAACAGTAGACAGAAAACGCCCGATGATGCCATTGACTAGACCTTACTCTTGTAACCGGTGATGAAACTTCGCCGCTGGATGGCGCGGGAATTGGCTATGCCCCACATAGACGATCAAAGACACGAGGCCCTTTGGTGAATGGCGGAAAGATATCATTTCATGAAACGGTAGCAACACAAGCCTGCGGGGGACGTAGATCTTGCGTAGCTATGTTTGACTCGTAATCGTCCCAGGGAGAATTCGTACTGTTGTGGAAGGACCAGAAAACAAAGTAGCTCTTCCCGAAACCACGCGGAATCGCAAAAAATCAGATCCAGGGAGGTCCATTGAGTGAAAGTAATGGCGCTTCGAGGTTAGTGCAGCAGAAATAGCAAAGATGTTTCAATTAGTTTGCTTTTACATGCCATCGAAGGGGTGAGGAGGTGACTCTAGCGAGACGTTGTCTCCTGGATGATGGAGGTGAAAAGGAAAGAGCTACAGTAGTGCCTGGGCCGCCTTGAAATCGACCCGGTCCGCCTGATCCGGCTCGGTAACCTCCGAACCCTCCAACAGGCGCTTCGTCACTTCGACAACGACCATCGTCTTCCCTCCATTTCCGCGGGTCAGCTTCATAAGGGGGAAGCTAAATGATGCCCTTTGACCTGAGTAGAACTTTAATAGGACTCTCTGGGCAAAAACAAGGTTAGGACATCCTATGGATCCACAATTTGCCAGAGATGTATTTCCCTTGTCCCAACACTCCAAGTAACGATACCCAACAAGTCTTACCAGGAAGAGGTGGAGATCCCATGTCACGATGAAGAAATATTTCAATGGGTCCGCGTTTGTGGATACGATCAACTACTACCCCACTTAGGCGTAATCAAAATACCGAGGCAGCGGCAAGATGGACTGAATATCTTCAACTTCGGCGATATACCTGTGTCTCCCCTCAAGCATGATCACTCCCCGATCCCCTAGTATTTCCGGTATGTTTCACGACAGATATCAATACCTCAACCATACCTACCGACAGTTTGTTTGTCACTGATATTCTTGGGCAATTTTACCGACACCCACCGTACTGCAGATCTCCTGGTATCACGACCGCATTTCTCGGTACGACCACCTGGACCGTGCAATTTTGAGAGTGTGTCTGAGAAGTTTTTGTGGCTCCTGTGAGGGTAGGGTCATACCAAGAAGGGGGGTATAAAAGCTTCGCCGTTTGGGCAGCTAGTTTCCTCAGCCCACTTTTCGTTTCCACTTCTCCCTCCTCTCTAGTCTTGACCCGGTGTCATTTCTTGCGGCCTTCTATCCCCTCTCAAAGACAACTTTTATTCAACTCTTTCTTTTGTATCAATGGCTCGTTTCAATCTTTCACTTCTCTACATTGTCTTGGCTGCTTGGGCAGTCAACATCTCGATGTCCGGTCGGAAAAGCTCCTGGTCTCCTTTTGTACCTTGACACTGACTTGATTTTTGGTATTCAGCCCCTGTGGGCCTGGCTGTGCGACACCACGACGAAGCGAGTGAGTACACGTTATTATAGCCACTATTCCATTCGAATCCTGACCTTGCCTTCATCATAATAGCTCCGTCAATCTCCCAATCTCTCGCAGACCTGGTGATCAAAAGAAACAAAGTCATGAAGCCGGTCGCCATGAACCAGAACCATAACCAAAATCAGACGGGACAAGGCGCTAACAACGGCACCGCTACAGGTCAGTAATCTCTCACCTTCCTCGCCTCGATTAGAACATTTGTCTAACCCGTCTCAATCGTTCCTGACAGAAACCGGCCAGGGATCGAACAATGGTACCGCAACAGGTTAGTAGAGTTTGTTGTCCTACCCAGTGGCGACCCCCTTACTCACCCTGTTTCGTCTTCGATAGCAATTCAGCCTTTAAACGCAAAACAAAAGGCTCAGCTCCTTCAATGCAACGTCGCCACCTCGTTCATCTTTACCAATCTCGAGGAACTTGCGGATCTCGTTCTTCAGATTGACACGTGCGTCTCTTGCTTGGATTGTCTTGACACGACTAAAACTCTTTGATGTCCAGCACCGACGCAGCTGTGGCCAAAGCCGTTACTGATGCTAAGCAAGGCATCAAGACCCTCGGAGAGGGACTTGGCGAATCCATCTCTGCCTCGATATCGCAGTCAATTGGAGAGAACGTTGAGCTCGACTCCAAGGTTAGAGACGGAACGCAACAACTCGTTAGTGCTTTGACTGGAATCAAGTCGTGAGTATAGGACCAGCTCTATCTCCCCCATCTCTACCGCTGACTACTGATTGGTGTCGTCACAAATAGCACACAGATCGATGTCCAAGCTGCCGTGGCAAAGATCGACGACTTGGTAGCTGCGGCAGAGTCCACTACTACCGCCTGTCAGGCAGTGGGTACTCAGTAATGGATTATGGGGCCCATAGTAGGTCTCGAGTGACTGCGTGTCTCGTACACTAGATCAGGAATGACGGAGATCAGGAGGGCATACGACGAGTATACCACGATACATCTTAAGTACATGAAGGGTTGTATAGGGAGTCGGGATAGAGTTCGTTATTTGGGCATACCATACTCAGGGATAATGAAAAATGGCTCACATTCTCAGTACGACGGACTGGTCGGCGGATGGCAAAGTAATGGATACTTAGCATGACCGGAAATCGACGAGAAGGATCGATCGAAACAAATTTCATCGCCTCCGACTAGTAATAGTAGACGCGCAAGGACATGAGCCTAATCATCTCGACGAATTCGGCAAGTCCCCTGAGCTCTTGGTTAGCAGGAGGAACATTAACAATGTGGCATCGGGGAAGCTGAAGGGGGAGAGTCAGTAGCACTGCGTTAGTCCCACACTCATGAACGCGATCATTCCTCAATGGCCCCTCACATAGGCGTAATCAAGATATAGAGCGGCAAGATGGTTTAAACATTATCAATTTCGGCGATATACCTGTGTTTCTACTTGAGCTGCGAGCATGGTTAATTGATTCCCCGCCGATCCCCTAGTAATGCTAGTATATTTTACGGTAGACATGGCATTAGCCCCTCGGGTGACGGCTTGTGAGCCCTTTGGTTATAATGATCAGCTAGTTACCGTTGGTCAACGACCCTTGGATTATCTCGTTACCATCGCTGATTTTACAATCAAGCCCTTGCTGAGTCTTGCTGTAGATTGCCATATCTTTCCTGTTTGCTACGCCATATGTAAAATACAGCGTGCTACAAAGCCGTCAGAAGGATAAACGCTCTGCCTCTACCGACAAGTAGCGACGACCTCGTCTCCCGCTGCGATAGTATCTTCGATCTTTAGCAAAGTAGTCTTCACGTCCTCGTCATCCCTGATAGAAAATGATTAGAAAATTGAGGATCGATTACCGAGAGGATAACACGCACGATCCGAGTCCTTTGATTGAAGTGAGCATGATACCCAGCCCCTTGTCAGTCTGGTTTCTCCCATCAGCCGGAGGAGTTTCTCCAGCGATCAAAGCGGTAAGGATCCCCTGAATGGCCACCCCGGCGGTCTTGACGCCCTCTTTCGCCTCGGAAACTGCTTTAGCCTTTAGCGACCGTCGTGTTGGATCTATGTGGCTTAATTAGATGGTGAAGTAGAATATAAGTGGTGGAAGAACGAACGTATCGATCTTCTCCAGGAGGACCGCCGTATCTTGCAGGTCAGTAATGATGACGGCGCGGGCTATATTGCATTGCAGGCTCGTGGTCTCAACCTTGACCTCAAGAGGTTTTCCGGGGAGATCAACGGCCCCTGTGAGGGCAGGAACGTACTGAATTAGCCAAGGACTCGGAGGGGCAAAGAACAAGGCTCGAGTTTTGCGTACCTGTCTGATTGCCGGCGTTTCCCGCCTGTCCAGTCTTGTTTTCCGATGGACGTCCTGAGATGATTACACGGGCTGCGCATAAGCTTCTATCAGCTCGAGACAGCTTGGCGCTCCCAATTAGACGTACTAGGTTCGTCTGACTGCCGTTCCGCCAAGTAAACGGGAGCTGAAAGAAGCTCATCAGTTCAGCTCAAGAGAACGAGACTGCTATGAGGGGGTCTCTTACCTGACTGGGAGACGTTGACCGCGCATGCAGCTAGAAAAACATAAACAAGGGCAAGGTAGTTGAAGCGAGCCATGGATGAAGATTGAAAGAAAGATTATGAAGAGCTGATAGGGAGAATGAACCAAAGGCTAAGGCAGTAGGAAACAACACAAGCGACACCGGGCCAATTGTGAGGAAGAGGCTTGACTCGATCGGGGATTTATAGTTTTCTCCTTCGACACGCAAATAAAAGCATCCCGTTGGAATGTGTTAACCCGCAGTAGGGTGCATCGCCCATTCAATATGCGAAGCCTGCGGGTGCGGGAGATATGTCGATACTCTGTACTGGTTTCGTATGATTCAAGTGGCAAATAGCACTACGTTGAAGGACTGAGAGCAGACGTTGGTAACGATCGTTATGAGGTAGAATAATGAAATACCCAATGTCCGGATCGTTTGTATGTGTACCTGAATGATTTTCCGAGAAGCCGAGGCTGGGCTGTGCACGATATCGACACAATCACTACGTCGATATCACAACTCGTTGATTTCGGTGATGTATACACGCCTGCGATCTGTGATAGCTAGTAACGCGCAGCTGAGGAGGGGTATCTTGTTTTTGTTAGGTAATGCACCAAATACTGCGGAATCGTCCAGGCAGAGGCTCTGAGAGATACTAAGAGCTCAGGCTACGGACTACGTTGCTACGCGACCGATTCCCCAAAAGGTTGAAACCTCTCTTTCATCGCAGTGGTAATACCTGTATCAAACGAATCAATTTCACAGCCCCACATAGTAGAAGCAGCGTGAGCAATTTACCTTGTAGCCCCACACTCGCTGCCAACGCAAGTCCCATTTCTCTCCTACATATTCGTCGAATCCGGCGAGCCATAGCTTCGAAGCAAGGCTTTACGGTCTCTGCCTCGAACGACTCGCAGGACTCGCAAGCCCACAACTCGGGTGCAAGTGCAATCGTATGCCTACGGTCATTGAACGAAGGAACGAATATCCCCTTGTACCACTTTAGTAATCTCGTCTTCGGAATCAATCCCTGTGGTATAGAACCATCTTTCCCCATCAACGACGCCACATCTGCCCCTGGTTTCGAGAACTGAGCGGTCAAAGTAGCGCAGGGATACTCAAACCGCACATCCTTCTCGTCCCAACCCGCAAATGACGGGCTGTGCACAGACATTTTGACCTGCTGGACCCATGCGAAGAGTTTCGTCAGCTGGGAAGCAGGTAAGTCATCTAACTCGGGAGTAGTAGCTGCCGTTAATTCGTGGAATGGGATCTGGAGTGCTCGAATGGCGAGGCCTTGTAAGATCTTGTGAACGACGTAGTGCTGGCCGAGCTTGACCCTGTGTGCCCAGATCGTGGCGTAAACCCGGAGTACAGACGCTGCATGCCCAACGTAATCGATGGAGCCATATTGCTCTGGAAGTTGTTTCGATGTATCGAGTAAGGATTCGACGACTTTTTTGAAGGAGTCTGAACCATCCATTTCGTATTTGAGAAAGGCTTCGAAGAGGGGTTTTGTTTCTTCCCAGCCGGAGGGCCGCGTCTGGATCATTCCGGGGTACATGCATCGGAGTAAATGGCGAAATGTCTGACTTTTCTCGGGAACTGGGATTCGGTCAAGCGTGCCGTTATAACGGGGAGGGGATGTGGATCCGTCGAAGATTAGTCTGAAGAATGGCGAAGTATTAGAAAGGATAGAGCTATGGACTTGAAAGTCCACTTCGTCGGAGGTTCGTATGATGATATCGGCGTTCGGACCATCTATTTGAGGAAGGGCGTCTTGGTGATATGTTTCTTTCTGAGTAATAGTGACCATCGTCTAAGGATACTCGTCGTCAACGAGTGAACATGACAGAGGATTTTGAGCTTACTTTATTCAACTGGGTGTGGCGGGAGGAAGAGGAGGGGGAAGGGTGTTTATAGTTTAGCTTCAATCAGTCCTTTATGTTCATTCAACAATTCGAAAGCGCCGCGGCACAGGGAGAGAGAGAAAAAGTCCTGAAGTTGTTAGGAATCTGGTATATATGAATTCCGCATTAAGGACATAACCAGGGTTAAATTAGTCCTTGTTCTCTACTTGACGACGGATTCGGAAAAGCGTTGTTAGGCCATCCGGGCGATCCGGAAAATTCATTAGTGACTCACGAGACCTCTTCCATCTGCAGCCTTGGGTATACTGGACACTCCATCTCCAGCTCGACCTTTAAGAGCTTTAGGGGCCATGACCTACGACGTAAAAAAAACCCGAAATACACTATCAGCAAAACGTGGTTGTTAACGACCAAGTGGCGTAAAAATGAATAGCGCTTAAATGAGCCGTTACGCAGAATAGTACCCCAATCCCACGAAATCCAACCCGATGCTCGTATTCGTTTTCGTCCGCATGCATGTTTCCCAGCCGAGAGCATTGTATTCGTCGACCCTGTTATGGGAAAAGGGAGCACTCCGCGCCAAGTTGAGAGTGGTGTTGACTTCCTGAAGAACGCACTTGTTCAATCAGGAAGGTAGAGGGCTAGAATTTAGAGCTGAGCATTCTTAGCAAGTGTCGTGAATCTCAGGGCCCTCCGTGACCTCCGGTCCTCAGACATGGGGAAATAGCCTGTACGGACGCGCTTGTATTATTCTGCCTGTTCAGTTTTCTGCCAATCGGGTACGATATTGCGCAAGGAAAAACCCATATCAGTACACCTCCTGAATGTACTAGGGACTAAGTTAGACACCCACCTTGGCAATGGTGGTACAGTACTCTTCCAATTCGAATAGGCCTTCCAACTGAAGCAGCGACAGCATCGCCCGAAACCCACACTCCAGCCATTATCGCCAATCCTTCTTCTCAACTGTGAAACAGCATATTCCCGAACACAATTTTCGGAGAGAGGAAGGTTTGCATTCGTCCCAGATATCGTAGTATTGAGATAAGTAGGAGTATGGATTCTAGAAGAGGGGCACCTCCCCGATGAGGTTCAGGTGGGTTGGGAGATACGAGCGATTCACCCGATGCCAACGGGCAAGAAGAAAATGTTCTGATATCTTGAAGGTATACCGAGCCTGTGGATAAGAGCTTGTCGGAGAAAGGAATTTTCTCGAGCTTGCGTTCCAGGGGTTACGAGGGAGACTGGGCTGGAGGATGAAGACTCTGGAGACTGCGTTGGGAGTCTGCAGAAACTTGATGTCCGCTCAGTCTCGCACGCCATCCTGACGATACCGGGTAGACAGCAATTCCCATCCAAATCGATCTAGACAGATTCTCTCCGCCGAGGGCACTAGGGCAGCTACGATGAACCTGAAACATAGAGAATTTCTTTAACAGCATTGGTTGCTTTTTGGCATAGTTCCGAGCGGTTGGGTACAGTCGTGCCAAGTTCTACAGGTCCAGCAACCTGTTAGGCCTTTCACTGACGCTAATATCGAGGATAGAACGCACCTGATTGCCAGCTACTCCTTTCGCCGGGACCACAACTACAAGCTCTCGTTTATTCGGTGCTACGGAGAGAAGAGACAATTCAGAGTAACCGACGGTTGAGATATTGAACAGGGCAGATTTTTCGCTTTCAGTTATTGGCAGAACGTCGAGGCAGGCTAGCGATGGAAGTTTTTTGGAAGGGCCGCGGGGAGAGTCCGTAAACCTATTGATTCGAGCACTCGAGAGTTGTTTGAGATCTTGCCAACTCAGAACTGGGGCCATCGATGTCCGACAGCTCGTGGAAGCGAGATGAAAAGAGCGGACAATCCTGGCAGTGGCAATACAGTACCTTATGGCAGCATGATGGGTATGGGAAAATTGTGCCTACTTTTGGTACACAGGTTATACCAAGCTCGAAGCTTTTGACTCGTCACTTGAACTTTGAAGCCTTTCCAAGTTCCGGCTTGGGTTTCTTCGCTATGCTACTCAAGTTAGGAGTAACTGGAAGAAACAGATCCATGAATATTGGGTCAGAGGTCTTCGCGGCCACTACGTTGCACTTCCGGCCAAATTGACCTGTACGCCACCAAGTCCGAGGGTACGAGTATACTCAATCGAAGGGGATAGAGCACAATACAAAGACACCAAAGCCAAAGGGGGGATGGAAAAGAGTGAGAAAACATAGATTATGTCTATTTGCTACGCATTCCATGCTATGTGTACTCGGGCGGAGGTTCATACATCGTCCTCGACTGCATATCCTCCACGTCCCTTCTGAGGTTCTCCATTTCACGATGAAGACGAGAGACGTTGGAGGAATCATCAACTGATACTGAGGTTGCTACGGTACTGTAACGCGAAATTTCCTCGGAGCTGGGAGAACCATAAATACGTGCAGATTCAGGTTTATTGGATGCCGGGGATGCTTGGTTGGTTGTGCGGTTCCGGCTGTTTAAAGGAAATGGAGTTATTGATAAAGTTTGTTGACCAGTGCTGATAGCTGGCCCACTTGCGCCGCCACGAGATTTCGTAGGGAAGTGAAACGAAACCTGGCTCTGGAACCCGGAAGAGGTTCCAGTGGGAAGAGGCGTTGCAAATGGCTCAGAAGGATTACCCAGAGAGCTGCTGGGAGGACGATCGGAATCGGTACCGCCGCGACGGAAGAATGTAGCAAGAGGCCTTTTCCTCTCGCCATGCTCACGAAGCTGGTTCTTTTTTTTGCGTCGGTGATAGAATAAGATCCCAACAATGACAAGCGCGAGAAACGCGAGGCCACCGACGACCCCACCAACGATCGCTCCAGTGTTCCCTTTCCGATCGGGGTCTCCACCAGTACTTTTGGATAGCCCTGGAAGCCTGCTCTCCAGACTTGAATAACAGGGGGATCAGTGCCTGGACATGGGTTGAACGTGGCGAGACTTACTTCAGAGTGAGGAGACCATATACGGCTCCTTGGGCGGGGCTGTTGCAGAGACATTCAGGGACCGAGATTATACGGAAAGAACGAGTCGCACTCGCCTAGCGCTGCCCGACTCCAACTTTCCATCTCGCGAGTTGTATGAAGTAGCAAACGCAGTAATGTTAGAGACATCGATGACTTTGTCAAGGACCATTTTGATTAGAGAATTTCTGACTCCAACTTCTTTTGTGGTAGCTGCGGTAAGCAGTGTCCATTCTGGGCAAATGGCGAATCAGCTTGATACAATGGATGGAAACTGTGAATTGCGCAAACTCACGAGATTTTATCTTGCCAACAGCGTTGCTGTCGAAGGGAAATCCAAACGTATCCCCTGAAAGTCATCAGCTTGGGTGAATTTGATGGACCCCAAGAATCGCTTACTTGAAGATCCCTGACCGGTATAGAAGTTGTCCTGTGCATCATAGATCTTTTGAGAATTGGAATCAGCTAATCTCGCGGGCTGAAAGGCGGAGCAGACTAGCTCACATCGTCACCAACCAGCCCTAGTCCCAGCAGCTTATCCGGATACAAGTTGTACATGAGGGCCCACGAATCAGACGCCCCGTACGTTGAGGTAAGATGCCCACTCGAGAAAGCCTGTATTCTCCAACTATTGACCCAAGACGAAGCTTGATTCTGGAGGTTTGACAATTGTTCAAAAGTCTAAGAAGTCTGATAAACAGTTGATTCCGGGCTTACCTGATATTTTGATGCTTCCTCCCCCTTGCCAAGTGTATGACTGATTTCAGCCATCGAGTGCACACCGATAATAGCTTTGATAGCGAGATTCGTCATGTTATCCGCGTTCAATCCGTCGGCGGTTTTACTGGAACGATGTCACTCCAATGAACCCGATGGAAAGAGAATACCATAGAAATGGAGACTCACGCTCCAAATGGATTGAGGGCGTGCGACGCGATTAGATGCTCAGCCCATTTTTGTAGCGTCAGATACTGGGGTCGAGTCACGGTCGTAAGTGACCATGTCGAACAGAATTGTCATGAGTGACCTACGTATGTGTTTAACAACCCTTGTTGACCGCTAAATCGAGCATGGGCCCATGTCATGATGAGCATGGCAGATGTGTCTGGAAAGAACTCGGTTGGAAAGCTGCGCACTTACAGCGCATGGGATTGAGACTCACCGTCGATGGATCGTAGATCATCGGCGTCTGGCTCTCCATCGGCCGCAGGGTACGAAAAACCTGTGATACAGGTACATAGTCAGGCAGTGGCCCAAAAAAGTCAAGTTGATCGTCGACATACCGAGATCAGGCGCTGCGTAGGATTTGTTGTAACGAGATGACGATTGGTACTGGAAAAGGGGTTCCAAGAGATATCGACACCAAGTCGAGTTGATATACAGGTATGCGGGGAATGCGGCATAAAGTGTTTCGACAGGATTGACCCGACTAGCTAACAATGAGAACTGAACACAACAATGGGTCAGTGAAGTCTCACGTCGAGGATCCCACATCCTTCATAAACATGTAGATACTATCAGTGGATGGGCCAACCACCGTTTCCACCCCAGCGAGCGTTTGGCGAGTCGCGAGCGAGACCAGATCACTATAACTTGACGAGATCTTCCGTGAATCAGTTTGAATCTTTTCGTCTAGCTTGATAGCTCGGGCTCTAGCATTATCAGCATCCGCTAAGAATGCTTGAATCTAGAGAGGAGTCAAGAGCGTGGTTGAACAGGAAACTGCAGAACGTACTCCGTCGTTCACTGACTTGTACCTTGTGCTCCAGTAAGGCCGAAAATCAGAACCACCGCTTCCACTCCCTGAACCGATGGCGGGATCGCGAGCCAGACCAATGGCATGGACGAGGGATTTTGTGTTAGCAGCGACAGAGCCCAGGTCATGAGAAAAGCCGAACACGGGGAGATCTCTGCGGAAACACTTCAATCAACACAAACTTTACTCTCAAGTTCAAGTATCACGAACTGGTCAATATTCCGAAATGTCGTATCATTTGTGTTGTTGAGGAATCCGTGAGTCAAAAACCCACCACGGACAGTGACAGCTCCTCCAGTTTGCCATGTCACACCATCGCCCTGACCGGAATCATGAAGTTCAGACACATCAGGGAAACGGGGTCAAATCTCCCTTACCGGATTCGTCGCGTGGTAGAGAATTCCATCTTGGGACATATCGCCAAACTCCCTCAGCGTATTTGGCGAAGAGAGTTTGACAGTATGGGTCAAAATTGAACTTATTGAGGTATTCCATTGTATCGGAACGCTGCCTGCAGATGATAGCCATTCTGATAGTCTGTGAGAATCTACTACAAGAATCGAACTCTAGCTGACGTACCTCCACTCAAATCCGAAAATACTTGAACCCGGTGAGCCTCCCCATCATTGGAAGCAACGTCTACAAGGACATATCCGAATGGAAATGATTGAAGAACAAGATCCTCGGGCTGTGGTCATTCTAAGTCTATCGCAAGTTGTTGAAGCAGATGATGGGACACTACTCACCTCAACGGGGCTAAGAAAGGTCACATTGAACTGGACAGCGCCTGCGCTCATAACATAGACTGTGCGAGTAGGCGTGATAATGAGGTTCTTAAATGTCGCTGCGCCACTTCTCTTCCCCGCTGGCAGGTCGAATTCGAAACCCGGGACTTCCATCGTCGCACCAATCCATTCGTATACGTCCTCATCTACACGAATGAAACCTGCCCATCCGACTATCTATCTAGGAAGTCAAACACCGAGTATTGAAATGGGGGATATCTCATACGCGACTTGTCCAGAAATAAGGCCAGAGGTTGGGCTGCAAACCTCCCGAAGTATACAGAGTTGCCCATGCGTTGAGATAAGGGGAACGAGTGATGATGGGTGCTGCTGATGGGCGGAATGACTGCGCTGTGATCACAGATGCAAGGACCAAGTTCAAGCCAAACGCCGAGAAATGCATGCCGTGCTAAAATCTCCTAGGTGAGACAACGAATAGGGAAGGAGATGAAAAACAATCGACCCTTCGAAGAATAGCAAGCTTACCTTCTACTTGCTGCTTGCTGAATGAGAGAATGGGAGAGGAGTGCCTGAGAGAACTTCTGTCGAGGCCCTCCTGGTCTGCCATATACTAGCCAAAAGCATCCGATCAATTTTGATGCGATCCAAACTCCAGTGCCCCAGTGAGAACATCACAGGTGTAGATCTCTATCTTTGGAGAAGAGGAACCACTCCTTACTGCATACTTACGGCCATTCATCAGCAGGTTGTCGACAGGAGTAGAGGGTGGGATCTGGTGGGACCGCGGATAATCCAATTTACCTTGGCATTGCCTCCCCTGATTCGCGACCCCAACGACGGGGACCCTTGAGACGACGAAGCTTCGATTACCGTGTCTGCAGTAGCCCCGGCCTTAGCCATCATGGAGACTGCTGCGCCTCTGAAGACAGATGTGAGTGCTACTTTATCAAACTGTTCAAGTTTCATACTCAATCCCAGTTTCATGGCCTTGGGAGCCAAATACTCACCTCCGGCACGGTGTCTGACTCTGGGAAGAAGCTCCGTCGCCCGGATACTCGATTTATCGACCTTTTCTGTGAGGCAAAACCAATTGTACCCTTCGCATCACACATGTGGACGAGCCAATCTCATTCAGTGTCAGGGTGCAGATGGCCCATGCGTAAGCCAAAGCAGTTCGGGTGGTATCGAGAACCCCACGATCCGGGATGCTCAGATTGTTGGCAGAACTTCGGAAGCCTTTGGTAAAAGGAATCGTGAGAACTCTCGTATGGAAAAATCAGTGCTGTCGTGGTCGTATGATGAGAGGGGGCGATGTGTCAAGAACTTCGACAGTAAAAACTTCAACGTTCGAACAGGGGGTTCAGCAGGCTCTGGTTGCGGGCTACTTCAGCTGAGTCCTTCAAAGATTGCAGTCAGAGCCTTAGGAATCTTGAGGAAAGTACAGATGGAGCTGCCATAGCCGTAATGATGATACCGTGGAGGGTGCCGGTGAAGAGGGCGACACAGTGCGGGGTGTCGCTAAGCCCACGAGAAGCAAGTTCAATGGAGGTGGAGAGATTCTAGTGCTGCCATGAGATGTAAGATGGCGAGACCGTTGACTACGAGCGATGAATAGATGAAGCCACTTGAATGTGCCAGGAGATAGGTTTACCGTGGTCCGGGGTCAAAGGGCATCTGAAGGTCGACCGAGCAACCGTCGTCAGCCGACGTTGAAGATTGTACTTTCTCATCACGTGATCAAAGAAACGCGTCGCGTATTATTATACATTCTTGGACGCGTAACACTGATATGGGATTTCAGTATTGCTAACAGTTGAGATCGGGGAGCCCAGGGACCTGTAGGGTCTAGCTGATAATGAATGCTTGGGGGGCGGCCGAGGATCTCAGGAGTGTCGAAGCAAGAGGATTGACAAGCCGAATCCCGCCCAAGATATCCCTGGATTGTGGAAAGGACGAAAATTCACTTGTCCGGTCTGTCTTTGCCAGCCGAGGGTTGGCCTTATGGACCCTCGATCGTGGCGGTCAAGAAGGAAGAGGTGACGGTTGTGACTGGCCGCCGGTCACTCGTGACAGAGTCATGACGCGTTGCTTGTCTTCAACTTGACTCGGAACCACCATCACGGTCCGAGTCCTGGCATCCTTGTCGTCTCATTCCTACCTCAAATCAAACCAACTGAAGTGATGGAGCATTGAAAAGCTCTGGTGAGGCTACGAAGCACGTTATGCCACGTAAATGGTGGCCAAAGGGGCCGTTTCGGTGACTCGGTGAGTACGGCAAGCCTTCTTGACTAATTGTCCCTCTTAAGCTGGTTCTTGTTGGTTTTTTTTGCGCGTAACCTGTAGAAGAGAAATTTCCGAAGAAAAGAGGATCAATAATCGACTTTTACGCTCGCTTTGAGCGAAGCTGAACAAAGGAATGGACATGCATGTTGGGATGGGGAAGTCTCAAGGTATACAAAGCCCTTTGAATATTCTTCCGCGTTTTGAATAACCATGTATGCTCACAGATCTGGGTTATGCATAACAATAGTTCATTGTACACGAGAATGGCAGGATAGCTGGATTTATGACTCGCCATACTGTGGCATGTCGTCGAGTGGCCCTCTCGATAGCATATAAAAGGGCTGACAAAAATCATCCTCATCTCTCATCTTCCAATCGCTCTCTATCCTAATTCTCACAAAACACAACTTTCATTACTAAATGGCTACGAAATCCGAGTTTTGGTTCCTTTCACGCCTTCCAACATGGGTCAAGTACCTTGTCAATCTCCTCGACCGCGCTCTCGTCGTTGTGGTTATGGTCCATCTCTCGGTCTTGGGAATAGCTTTTGTTATATGGGCTGTAAGTCCCAACGGTGCAATGTCTACCTGGTGCCCAATAAATCAATGATGTATCGTTCGTCGCTGCCAGGTCATTCACTCCATCGTTTTCTGGAGATCGGTATGGGCTTATCTGGTTGAAACTTGGTGCGTGTATTTGCTTCGTTCTACTTAGGAGCTCGCTGACGCCCATACAGGCATACCAAGATCCAAGCAAAGAATCCGCTTGAGTCGCGCCTCCCTTCCAAAGCCCTCGCATCCGCCTCTCAGGAGAACAAGAAAAAAGAAGATTCAGCAATGGTCGTTCCACCTTCAGAAGAATTAGATGTCCTATCCCATACGACATACCCGCCAACTCTCTCAGTTCCGAGTAAACGGAAAAGGGAAGATTGTTCTACGAAGATTGCATCAGATAGAATTACTCAAGCTGGTGGTACGTTGTGCTCAGTGCTGAGAAGTTTTCTTTGCTTTCCTCCCCTGCTCACCCCCCCTACAGCCCAGCACGAACTCAGCACGCCTGGAACAGTGACCGTTGAAGAACAAGCAGAAAACATATCTACCGGTGCCAGCCCCTCTGAGACTCTTCCAGCGCCATCTACCAAAGCACAACAAGATCAGGCTGGTACGCCATCCTCCAACACTTTCTTCCATTCGGCCAAAGTCATATCTCTCCCACGTCCTTTTCACTTCTCAGTTATCTCAAAGTTCCTCTGGTCGCTAGTAACATCAGCTGGCAATCGTCAAGCGGCATCATCTACGCCATCTGGTGCTCCTTCGAACCTTGTCAAACGTCGGACAGCTTTAGCCCCCGGTAAACGTAAGGGTCGTCCAGGTGTGCCTTCTACTATTCTCCCCGCCCACTCGGTTCTTCGACTCACCCTCCTCCAGTGCTACCACCTCTCCAGACCACGGAACAACACAGTAAAATCATCGAGGCCACGCCATCAGTTTCCGGGGCTCGTTCAGTCGGACGAGCTGAATGTCATGAGCCTCAGACTGAGCCCAGAGATGGTAGGCTCCCGTTCTGCTCGTATCATGAGGATGCAATACTGACTCTACTTTGATTCAGCAATTGAGGAAAATCTGTCCCGATCGTTGTTGGCTGACTGTGACGTGCGGGAGGAAGCCGTTGTGTTAGTCAAGCGCCGACGTCTAGCCGATGGTGAACATTCCCTTATTCAATTTCCTGTTTCTCATCAACCTGACCCTTTGCATCCCCAGATGAGGAATCGCCACGGGCGCACAACGATGACGAGGACAACATCAAAGAGACGGAAAACGCTGGCGTAGGGGAGTTCGGCGAAGAACTTTTCCATAGTTTCGGTACGTCCTTACTGTGGTCAAGATGAAGAAGTTGTTAATCATGGAGCCTTCACTCGAACAGACGCAGGCAGCGCGAGTGGCTCTTCCGAGTCGATCTCAATAGTCACTCATCCAGGCCCCTCCGACGTTGGAGATAACTCTAAGGGCGTCGTCATTTACCGTGAACCGAGTCCTGCCAGTCAGTCAACCACTCTCAGACCCAGGGCTTATGCAGAGCGAGTCGATCTCGCGAGGAAATTCTTATACGCCTAAGCTGCTGACTGTCCAGTGGTGTTGTACGCCAAATTTCTTCTTTTTCTGTGATGAAGGTTTCCGAAGAAGGGTGTTGAAGACAAGGATATCGTTTCATTCTTTCGACCCCGTTCCTTTCCTTTTAGTTCTCGTGCATCTAAACTCCTACTCTCTTTTCTCATCTTCCCTACTGTTCTCTCAATTGTTATACTATGATATGCAATAGTAATCAAATAGTAATCTGTTTTCTGTCGGCTCGCAACATGCAGCTGAGGTGGCATATATGGGTAGTGGTACATATCTGGTTTCCGTCATTTGTACATATAGCAGCTCGTAAAAGGACTTCATATGGCTCATTGAATGCCATGAGCTCAAAGAACATCTTCAAACGGTCGAAAGCTATCTTTCATTTCGGTGGTAATATCTATATTAGACGAATTATCATCATACGGTCAACAGTGACAACAATGAGCAAAAACTCACCTTGTGGTCCTATGCTCGCTGCAAGTGCAGCCCCCATTTCTCTTTTACATATCTTTCGTACGATACGAGCCATAGCATCGAAGCACGACTTCCCAGTATCCACCTCAAATGACTCGCACATCTCGCAAGCCCACCCTAACTCGGGAGACAGCGCAATCGCATGTCCATGCCTACGGTCCCCGAAAGAAGGAATGAAGATTCCCTTGTACCACTGTAACAGCCTCGTCTTTGGAATTCGCCCCTGCTGTGCGATGGAAACATCCGTGCCCATCAAAGACGCCAGATCTGCTCCTACTTTGGAGAAATGAGCGGCGAGAGTAGCGCAGGGATATTCGAACCGCTTGTCGTTCTTGTCCCATTGCTCGAATAACGGGCTGCGTACAGACATTTTGACGTGCTGGACCCATCGGAAGAGTTTTGTCAGCTGTGAGGCGGGTAAATCATCCAGCTCGCCGCCTGGGGTGGAAGCTGCTGTCAATTCGTGATATGGAACTTGAAGTGCTCGAACGGCGAGCCCCTGTAAGACCTTGGAGACGATGTAGTGGTGACCGAGTTTGACTCTGTGTGTCCAGATTATGGCGTAGACACGAAGGATGGAGACTGCATGCGACGCGTAGTCGACGGTACTGGAATCAGCGCCGTATAGCTCCGGTGATTGTTTCGATGTGTCGAGTAACGAATCGAGGACCTCTCTGAAAGATTCTGAGCCCACCATCTCGTATTTCAGAAAGGCTTCGAACAGAGATTTCGATTCTTCCCAACCGGAGAGCCGTGGGTGGATCATTCCAGGGTACATGAACCGCAGGAGGTGGCGAAATGTTTGGCTATTCTCAGAGACTGGGATCCGATCGAGTGAGCCGCTGTAGCGAGGAGGGGGAGTGGGTCCGGCGAAGACTTGTCTGAAGAACGGAGAGGCATCGGATAGGACGCTGCTGTGGACTTGAAAGTCCACATTGTCGGAGGCGCGTATGATGATATCGGCGTTTGGGTCGTCAATTTGGGGAAGGGCGTCTGGGTCGTCTGTTTCTTTATAGGACAGCGTGACCATGTTCTGAATATATCGGTTTTAAAATGCAAGCATATCATAGAGGCAATCGTTCTTACTTGATCTTTTTTTGGGACGGGTTTGAGGTGGAGACGTAGAGAGAGAAGGTTTGCTATTGCTTCAGCTTTGATCACATATTTATCTTCCCTTGTATTTGCTGTATGAATTGCTGCGGCACAGAGAGATGGGGCCTACTTGAATCGACGACAAATTTCCCAAGGTGTATTACTTCTGTCATCAAGAAATGATGACCCGGGTTTAATTGTTCTCCAGCGTAGAGATATATCCCATGACAGAGACAAACCGTGAGTGTTGTTTATGATATCCATCGCGCAGCACATGGATGGAGTCGGAGCCAAGGGAGAATCGAGTCTTTCATCACTGAGTCAACGAGCGAAAAGCGAACCGGTGAAAGAACAGCAGTCAATTTTGAGCCTTTTCGTTATCGCCAATTTCAATCTGATTAGGTAGCGGAGGCGCACGTCCAGCTATACAAACAGCATCTGACAACCAAACGAGAGGTCCAAGTGCATTGACGGCTGAAATCTTGTCGTTTTGACTTGCAGGTCATCCAGCAGTGCTAGCAGGGCAAAGGCGAAGGCAAAACGATGCGATAGTGAAATATTGATGTTGGTGGCAGATTCATATAAACGCCAGGCTTGGTGCCAAGAGGCAGATCAATTTCCCTCGATGAGTGGTGGTTGGTCCTTGTGGATCCTTCATCGTGGTCAGGGCGAAAGAGGTGTGGTGATAAGAGTCACGCGTGACAAGTGGCATCACGCATGATCTTTTGTCCCGAACTTCCACCATTCTTTGTCCCGATACGATTCTTAGCATCCTCAGCGTCTCATTTCTACTTTGAGCCCACTAATCTTGATCGTTCTATCGGCAGGTGGAGGCGCTAGCCTGATTGCCAGCCTGATCTGAATCGTGATATGATCATCCGCCACTGATTGACATTTGGCCCTAATTTGGCCAAAGCCTCAAGCCTATCCCAGATTAGAAGACCTTTTGACCTAGCCAGCTGGGAGCATAACGGCGAGGGCAGAAAAATGCGGAAGTGATAATGCTAATGTTAGCGCTATATATGCTACAATTATCCCCATATACCGGCCTTCACTAGCTAACACTTCATGGAACTTACGAACTCCGATTCTTCGTTCGAGGAACCGTCACGCCCTCCGACATGGGCTACTTATCCTCTCTCAATTCTTGGCAAGCTCCTCATGTACTTGGCTCTTGCCCAAATTGGCGTAATGGGGATCCTTCTGGTTATACATCTTGCAAGATTGTTTGTAAGTGCCAACGGTGCAATATCATTCGAGGGATGTCATTGTTATCGCTTGAGGTTTCTAGATTTTTTACTCCCTCGTCTTTTGGAGATGGGTGCGGGCCTCTCTGGTTGCTACTTGGTGCGTGCCCTTGATTCCTCTTTACTTCGTTCTTCTAACCCTGAGGTTGCCAACACGACTACAGGCGATCGACGGGTCAAGCAGAAAACCATCTTGCACCGCATCCCTTTTTCGAAGCCTTTGAACTTGATCCCTTCCTCCAAGATATACCGACGGCGGGAAGCGACACTACCTCTCGGTCCGAACGGATTTGCCCCCGCCAAGACGGTGAAACCTTTGTCCTTCCGGCTTGTCGCATCACTCTACAACCTTACGCCTTGTATCCCAGAGCAATCCCTATCGACGTACCACGCCATCGCAGACATCAACAAGGTTAGGATTCAAGAGACAGAAAATGCTGACATAGGGAAGTTCAACGAGGAACTCTCCCGGATCTTCGGTATGTTCATTTGTGAGGTCAACCCAGCCTATCATTGATCGAGGGACGGGGCTTTCTCTCTTACAGACGCAGACTCGGACAGTGCCAGTACCAACTCCTCAGAGTCAATATCAATCGTATGATTTCCGAGGCCCTCCGGTGGAGATGAATATGGCGAGTACAACCAATCAGTCAAATAGACCCGGGGCTTATGGAACGTGAGTTATACCGCTTGGACTGTCATCCTATGCCACAGAAGTATCCCTTTTGACGTTCACGACGGAGTAGTGTTGGTGGAATTAATTGTAAGGATGTAGTTCCATTCCTTTAGTTTCATACTTGACGCTCGTACACCTCGGGCTGAACGCCTCCTCTTTCTTGTACTTGTATACATACTATGACAAAAGCTGTTTTGCAGTATTAATCCGTCTCCCCCTTTGAGCTGCCAGCTTGCCATACGTAATAGCTGACCGGGAGCTAAGATTTGGCTAAGATCCCTAGTATGCACTACACTGATTCCCCAAACGGTTGAAACCTCTCTTTCATTTCATTGGTCACATCTGTATTCGACGAATTATTAGTCACCCGCAGCTCAATGGAGGAACATAGCATAGAAAAAAACTTACCTTGTACCCCCACGCTCGCCGCAAGTGCAACCCCCATTTCTCTCTTACATATTCGTCGAATCTTCCGAGAGATAGCATCAAAGCATGGTTTCCCAGTCTCCTCCTCCATCGACTCGCAAACTTCGCAAACCCACAACTCGGGGGAGAGCGCAATCGTATGACCGGGCCTACGCGTAAACGAGGGAACAAATATTCCCTTGTACCACTGTAGCAGCCTCGTCTTCGAGATCAACCCCGGTGGTATTACGGAACCGTGGTCCCCACTCGCGATTAAGGGCGCCACACTTGCCCTTACTTTGGAGAACTGAGCGATGGCAGCAAGGCAAGGATGCTCGAACCGCTTGTCGTTCTTGTCCCAACGCTCGAACGACGGGATATGGACGGACATTTTGACTTGCTGGACCCATCGGAAGAGTTTCGTCAGCTGCGAGGCGGGTAAATCGTCCAACTCGCCGCCGGAGATAAAAGCTGCTGTCAATTCGTGATATGGAACTTGGAGTGCTCGAACAGCGATCCCCTGTAAGATCTTGGGGACGATGTAGTGGCGACCGAGTTTGATTCTGTGTGTCCAGATCGTGGCGTAGACACGGAGGATGGAGGCTGCATGCGAAGCGTGGTCGATGGAAGTGGAACCGTATTGCGCTGCAGGTTGTTTCGATGTGTCGAGCAACGATTGGAGAACCGTTTGAATGCTTCTGAGCCCCCCATTTCGTATTTGAGGAACGCTTCGGAGAGCGGTTTCGATTCTTCCCAGCCGGAGGGCCGTGGGTGGATCGTTCCGGGGTACATGAAGAGGACGAGGTGGCGAAACGTTCGGCTGTTCTCGGAAATTGGGAATCGGTCGAGTGTACCGCTGTAGCGGGGAGGAGGTTTAGGTCCGGCAAAGACTTGTCTGAAAAACGGAGAGGCACTCGAAAGGACTCTGGTGTGGACTCGGAAGTCGACATCATCGGATGTTCGTATGATGATATCGGCGTTGGGGCCATCTACTTGAGGAAGGGCGTCTGAGTAGTCTGTTTCTTTTAAGGAAAGAGTGACCATGTTCTGAAGATGATTGGTGTCAGAACGCCAAACATATTGCTAGAAAAGATAGTCCTTACTTGAGTTTTTTCAGTTCTGAGATGTGAAGGTAAAAAAACCTGGGGAGGTTGACCTCTAATTTAGCTTTGACCACATATATATCTTCCCTCGTACACGCTGCGCCGCAGAAAATTACTACCTCCGAAGCCAAGTGCGATGACTATCAAGGGCACCCCTGCTCACGGTCTGTCTCCGAGAGATCTGTCTCCAGGCAGAAGACAAATCTCACCCGGGTTACATCCTCGACGGCACAGATGATACATTTTGAAAAAGTTTTCATTGCGAGCCGCACAGCGCATGAATTGAGGCAACGTAAATCTTTCGGAGCTCGATGAGGAGGCTACGCGTGCGTGTATATTGTGGTCGCAAACTGATGGAATAATCATACGTGGTATCGAGAGGTGAATACAGTTTTCCTTGATGAAATGACGAAGTCAGGGATTGGTCGTTCTACACTTAATAGATGTACGGCAAGAGCTTGTACGGAACCCTCCGTTTGTATTCCGCCCACTGCGTTAGATACTGCGAAAGTAAGAACCCCATCAGCTCATCAACCCGAACGTAAATGAACGCGACATAACTCACCCTATTTGAGCAGTACTCATCCAACTCGGGAATCGAACTCGTCGCGAATTGATAAGAGAAGAACGACGCCACAATCGCACCGAACCACCATCCACCAGCAGCAAGGGCAAACCCAGACCTCCAAAGGGTGTACCCTCCATAATTGATATGCCTAGCCCATCCGAACAAGCCCCCTGAATAAACCTTGCCCTTGTTCCTGAAATCGTCCTTGAAAGCCTTCCTCTGCTCCTCCGATATCCACTCGAGAGCAATCCCGACGACGAACATTGCAGTGCCAACCACAAGTTGTGGAGATGATAAATCCCATTCATCTGAGGGAGTGGTGATGACGGATGTGGCAGCGGCCGAGAAGATGAGGGTGTTAAGGGAGTTGCTGACCGCGTTGAAGGCGCTTACTCCGAGTGCACCGCGGGTACCAATGTCTTCCTGGGAGATACGGAGGATGTGAACGACTTGTTTGACGACGCTGCCGACGGACATCCCCAACAAGATAGTTCGGTATGGTGAGAGCCCAAGGAAGCTTGTTAGTGCGTTCCCCTGGTTCGCAGCGGGTGGGTAAGAGAGTATTGGTTGACTGCCTAGAGTCCTGATGATGGAATGACCGAGGCCATGAGCGAGAATTTGGTGTTGCAGGGGAATGTCTCCAGCACGACCGAGTGTGAATAGGAGTTTGTTCAAGAACGAGCCTCCCCCAGAGCCTCGTCGAATGAAAGGATGCGGTTGGCGATTTCCTGAGGACGACGACATCGCGGTTGGAGGAAAGAAAGCGTGTGCGATGATGACATTATATGGGGGCGAGACCAGGTGGATGGACGTGGGAGGGGGCAAAACAGGAACAAATGTCATTCAAGGGTCTGACAGTGACATCAGTAATGAGATGCTGGTCTTGTTTACGCTGGGAATGCTCATGAAATCCGCTTTCGTCATACACATTTGACTGTTCAATGGAACGGTCGTAGGGCGCACCCTACGGTACTTATTCATCGAGGGGAAACGATGAGAAAGCGACGCGGAAAGGCCTCGGACTTGGTTGGACTGTCATTTGAATCACGAGAAAACAATCGATGAGCCCCTGGTAACAATTCTTCGAAATAGGTATAAACATGCCTCATGTACTTCGCGTGCCCTCCTGCAATCCTATCATAAGAAAAGAAACGTCTGGCAAAGGCATGGATGCTTCCAACGTTCGTCTTCTACCCTCAACCCTCCATATCCAGCAATAAAGTCACGATAACATATGATGGACCGCCAACACTCCCTCTTGTGTCTGACTCTTAGTAAGGCTCTCCGAAGACCAGCCGCAGGACAACCAGAATGGTGACATCCCCTGCGAAAGGCGTCTCGGGAATAGGCCCGGCGACGAAAGGAAAGTTCTGGGCAGAGAGCTCCGAAGATTCTCGGAATCCAAAACCCTCTATACTCCAATCCATCTTCCTAGCACTGCAGAGTGCGACACGGCATATCTCTTCAGCCCCGTTTCGACGATTACTTCTTTAGCTAGGGATAATCCATAGGCGAATGGGTAACCTTGTGGACGCAGGGGTTGGAGATGGGGTATGGGCTGGGGGGTGGAGGCCGAAAGTGATAAGATGGATAGAAAGGACCAGGCGGAGATTGTGGGCGTTCGGGATTGGGTACGGCCATGACATCTACGGGAGCGTAGAGGAAGAGGAGAGGTACTGGGCATCGGCGAGGAGATATAGAAGAAGGCTCGGTGAATCAGATGCACGATACCAGGAGAACTATAGGAGAGAGAGTGCCAGAAGTTCTGAACGGTTGGCTCAGGAAAGAACAAGGGAGGAGGCATTCGATGACTTTGAAAGGAGGATCCCGGTGATAAGCGGGTACCAGCCCGCGTTACCTCCGATGCGGTCTAGGCGAGGACCAGGGGTCGAGAGAGATGATGAGAGACAGGAATATCTGTTGTCGAATACAGCGTTCTGCAAATGGCGCCGGATGGTTTATCCTCCGGGCTCAGTGCGTGCTTCTGGCGACAGAGATCGAGTACAAAGTCTAACCACGTCGTCCAGCAGCGACCGATAACGACGCCCCGAGCAGCGAAGCTGAAGAAACATCACTCGAGTCGTGACCGTCGCGAAATTCGTAGAATATCACGCCTACTTCCAAACGAAGCTGTGTTTAGCCCACAATGGACTTGGACACCGGTGTACAGAGTCCTGTGGCAGCAATGGTTGCAGCGCAAGGGGCCCGATACTTGCGTGGTTTTCGAGGATGAATAGAAAATGCTGATTTGGATACAGGTGAACTATGTTCCTATCGAAAGAGGCTATCTGCATGGAATGTTGAGTTTTTGGGATAGAGAAACACAAGTCATCAAAGACCTCACCGAACGAGAGCCCTCTCTTGAATCCGGGTGGCAACCAACCTCCAAGAGTTCGGAATCCCTTGCTATGTTGGTAGCCCCATTCGTGTCCCTCTGCATAACTCCCTCAACTGAACATATTTCCTGCCTTAAGTAAGAGTCCACCTGCAAACCTCAAATTGTGAGCGATGTAATCCCGAGGACGCACTCCTGGGACGCACCGATAATGTACCCTACTGTGAGCCCTTCGCTCCTCAATTTGACCAGTCTGGTAAGGAAGACCGGCGATGAACTTAAATGTTCCTTTACCGGGATTGAGAACCCAATTACGACAAGAGGCCGCGTCCCTGAGAGCAGGGGACCTCTGTTGATCGTTAAGCAGTCCCGTTCTCCTGTTGTACCAGTTTTATGGACAAGTTGTCCTGTGAAAAGCTATCTCGTCAGTCATGACTTTGAAGATCATGGGTATTCAATACGAACCTGATGAGCCTTGTAATCTCGGCTAACCTTTCTAGGCACACATTTGCAGAGGCAAACGTCAAAATCCACAGTTATAATGTCGATGTGACTGCTAGTGAACTTGGTCTGCGGTCGCGCTGTCGGTCAGGTACCTTGACCTCAATTTTCCAGAAAGGTTTCCCTGGGAAAAGGCGAGAAATTCGAGCTACATGAGCTTTCCTCAGAGATACGAGAGTAACCCTCAACGTTTCTGCGTACTGAAGGTGAATCCCTAGGTCCATGGTGAGAGTATAAGGTCGAGATGAGATGGGCCGGCGGTCTGACGCGGACACCCCGCCCGCCGTGGGAGCCGTACTGGACCCGGGTGAGCACAACCACGTGCAGCCTCAGCACGTGGGGTTAATTTCCGCGGCACGCGGCACTGGTTTGCTCACCCCACCATGAGGGCCCCGGCCTTGCTTCAAACAAGACTCGAGTTCTCCGAGTCCTTTTGTAGAAGGTGTAGAATGGTCCATTTTCTTTCTTTTTGCTTATTGCGATTCCAATCCTGTGCAATTTCTCAAGGCTATGTGACATTCATTCATATATGAAACCCTCAACACGCTAGATTGTCAGTGATAGGGCCTGGGCAACGGGCAACTTTGGGCAATGGGACCTGATCGATTCGATGAACGAGGTGAGCTTTGTACTCGTATAGACCGCTGCTCGACACAGTATGCACAGGTGCTCAGGCCTGCTGGATCGTCAATGATCATGATCTGATGCTGTTGGTAGAGTAAAAAGTCTCAGAGTTGCTACCTGCGGCTAATGTGATGGTGTAATATCACTATCGGTATGTCCACAGCTTGTGACCTAGCGAATGCTCACGATAGTATAGTTCATTGGGTGAAGTCCGAGCCGTGCGGTTCAGGAGCGATAATATCCCGTTCAGAAACCAGCCAAATCCGTGCTTGGAGACTTCTGGAGACTATGAGCGCAGACCAGAAGCCAGCGCAATTTCATTCAATGAGCGTCCTTCTCTATGGTTCCGTCGTTGACGCATTCTTCAGCTTATCATGTACATGGTTCTGTCTCTTCTGGTCAAAGGTAGCGCATACTACTCATCCCGACTTCAACATGACGATGACTGTGATGAAAGTGAGTTCTAAGTTCTCACTTCCCCTTCATTGCACGACGAGCGCAGCTTCAGAAGCAATGTGGATCCCAAGTCCACGTCTTATGCGCCTTTATGTGCCTCAGGCATCGACGCAGTCTCTTCTAAGATTGCTAAAGTGTGCCCACTATCTTTTTCTACATTAGGAGTCCGTCGAGACCAAAGGAGAAATATCGTTCCAGTTTGCCAGCAATGCGGCTCGAATCATCGAGACCGGAGACATTTCGCCCCGACTCCAGAATCCCTCGACGACCCCATTCGTGTCGAACACATTCAAGGGCTCGTATCAATTCTCTATTCTCCTCGTTTTGGGAATAGATCGGTCCCGGACTTGTGGTTAACCGGAGCGATGAATGTATCTCTGTCCACCTCTAACCGCCCACGGAGATTATCGTTTTATACGTATAGAGCTCTTCGTCAAGGTGAATTTTTCATGTTTCGACGGCAAAGACTGACCGTTGTCAATGTCCTCAATGCTGAAATCCATTTCCAGGCCCACCTAGTCGTGATTTACGAGTAGCGGGATAGCCCGAAGTCCAAATCAAAGCATATACGCGTCG